>CM061153.1:25561407-26761407 GCA_030710495.1 Labroides dimidiatus
CATTTCCATGTGCAAAGCAGAAGCTTGTGCATCAGTCTGTCTGCGTGTTTATCATTTATCCACTGATGAAATGTAAGAATGTGACAGTAAAACAGACTAAGCCATATCCAGCTGCTCCCTCAACAGTTGACAGACTTACACATTGTTTTTAAAAAGTATACTGAAACCAGTTTTAACATGCATCCTCTTGTTTTTGTGCGTACGGTTTGTTTTGATATCAGCCAACAGTCATTCATAGCATCAAAGTTGATTTCTGACGTGTCCCCTGGACTGTCCAAACATGGGTGAGGTCCTGGGAGGGTGTGGGAGGGGTGGGATCGACATAAACAGTACATCCATTGTTCAACCATTTTGTGCATAATGCTTTTTTTTATTATTATAACCCACTGTATAATAGCAAGGATTGTATATAAAACTGAAGAGATGTAAATATTTATGTGGCTTGCTTCAAGGTTGGTATTACGATGAAACAAAAAGAAATATTCACATGGTTAAATTCTACATGCCCACCAGCAAGCTTTGTGGATAGCAGTGTAAAAATGAAAACAAAAAAAGACACTGCCTTAATGTTTAAATAAAAAGCTTATTGCCATTCATGGTCTCAGAGTCAAGTGGTTTTTTTTTGTTTTGTTTTTAAATGTATTATTATTTTTTTCAGGGGGCTTTTTATGCGTTTAATCAGAGAGGATAGGACAGTGGATAGAGCAGGAAACGGGGTGAGAGTAGAGAGTGACATGCGGGAAAGTACTGGGCTGCCTGCTTAAGGGCTTTTGCCATATGGAGCGTGACCTAAACCACTCGGCCATCAGTGCTCCAAGTGTTTGTTGGTTGTTTGTTTTTATTTATTTATTGAGTTTATCTTTGAGTTTACACCCTTTGATTTCATTTATCCTGCAGGGAAATTTGTCAGAATCAAGTAATGAAGGTAAACGACCACCAGAGGGCAGTGTCAGTATGTTTAACGTTTGCTTAAAGAGCGTATTTTTATTTTATTCTGGAGGAGATGGTAATCGCGTTGATGACTTGAACAGCTGATGTAACTGCTCTTTCATTTATTCAGTCGGTATAAAAGACTCACCTTTCAGATCTCATATGAGCTCCACAAGGTCATGATCCCATCAATGTAATAACCAGGCTTCCTGTCTCCTTTTATTATTTATAATTTAGTCCTAATGTAATATCAGAGTACACCAAGCCAGTGGAGGAGGTTTTTTTTTCCTCATCTAAAATAGTTTTCTGTCTTTAGAGTAGAGAAGTCAAGGCTTAAATGTGCACACTCTCAAACTTAAAAGCATTATCTACAAAAAGTAGATATACTTTTTTAATAGTGTTCAACACAGTTTGAAAGGTATCAGATATGTATGCTACACAAGGTGATTAAAAAAAAATACAGTTTATAAGTGGATGAAGACTGCTAAGTTATTCCAGTTTGTAGAGTTTTTTATCAGTAAAATAAAAACAGTGTTAATTAGCACTTAGGTTAGGTTATGTTAAGTTGCACATACTGGATGTCAGCTTCTGATTTAAGAGGGTTTAAAATGTTGCGATAATGTTTCCTGTCACTGCAAGCCTGATGACATTTTAAAGCCCATGAGATTTCAGTGTTCGGGCTTCACGGTGGAGATCAGTGACCTGCATCAAAGCTGTAAACTGGTCATGTGTTTTGATCGTGCAGCCCAGTTTGTCCTGAAAACTTCTCCAGGACCATATTTTCATAAATCCTTCCTTGGCTTTGGATTAAATAACAGGAACGTAGCAAAATGAGAGGGCCTCTCTGTGTCTGGAGAACTTCCTTTCCCCCTTATTTCAGAGCCATAATAAATAAACTTGTGCTCAGCAGGAACATCCAGTGTCCTGTGATCAAAGTTTGGCAACAAATGCAGTCAACACAAAAGAATTAGGGTTTGGGAATCTCTTTTTTTTATTCAAGGAGGATATACATCTTTTTAAATTATTTCCTTTGATCAGAACAGGAGCAATGATTGACGTACAAAAATATAAAGAGAATTATGAAGTGCCTCGATGCCACATATACAACAGGAAAATATTTTACAGTTACAAAATCAAGTGTTCGAAAACACAAACGTTTCTCACAAAGAACCTCCGACATGTCGAAACACCCAGCAACTTTCTCTCATCACTTTCTGACATCTCACAGACCACCAACACGTTCCAATCTCTCCATCATCTCACCAAAAAAACGTACACCTCTCTTACCCTAACTCTGTTTCTCCGCTTACCCTCTTTAAAACACAGTACCACCTCACAGTACTGATGCAACACCTCATCTTTGTGCCCTTTACTTCTGTTTACCTTTACACCTTGAGGGTTTTTCAAACTATATAAAAAAAAATCCAAAACAAATACACAAGCTCAGGACCTCGACTTAAAATTGGGAAACAGAAAAAAAAAACTAAGACAATTTGAGGTAAAATCCAAAGTTTCAATATTTGCCACGTTCAATAATCTTATTTCTTACATATTTATATACCATCTGTCACTGGCCGCTTCATTAGGTTCACATGAACAGGTTAATATGATCAAATACTACAGTTCTGCTACAAAGCTCATAATTTCCATTTTCCTTGTCGCTGATGTCGAATTATGTGTAACTAATGAAACGGCAAGTGATTGCATAAAATAAAACAAGAAGTATTGAAAACATTTAAATCTATTTTACATCTTCAGCAAGGAAATGTGGTTCCTCTGCTCCTCTTTTTACATCTCTGTTATTTATTGAGTCAGAAACTGCCTGAATGTAATGGCCTGTTGGTACCTGAAGCCAAATTAAAGACTCCGTTGCACCAACTGTTTGTTACTCTGAGCCAAGTTTAAACCAAAGCGTCTACAGTTTGACATTTCTACATCACTGAATCAGAAAGGTGGTGTTGCTCAAACCATTCATATTGGCTGTAGTTTAATATGTGCAGCTAGTAGCCTACATGAGGGTTAGCTAGCCAGAACGACTAAGCTAACATTAGCTTGTGAAAGCACTGTTTAGATTAGCAAAATGAAAGAGATATTTTGATGTTATGACCAGATTATAATGTGGCTTAGACACATAAATTGGCACTTTTGAGAGTTTTGAATACATACTTGCAGCAACATACCTCAGATTACCAAAATATTTGTTAATAATTTTAGACGAATTAGCGACTATGTAAGCTAGGTTATGTAGCTGGATACTGAATGAATAACAGCAGGGTTAACCTCAAATGCCTTGTGTACTCACTTACACTAAACACAGTGTAAGTTAATATGTTAAATAAGGATTCAAAGTAAAGGTTCATATGTTATTGTTCTCTTTAAACTTGTATTTGTTCTCTTTTGGTTGGAGCTAACATTAGCTAACACTTTCTGCTTCAGTGAAGTATCTGCAAGCTGAATGTTTTTCATTGATTGAAACTTGGCAACGCACAAACTTAAGAGATGGATTTGCAAGTTAATCTGAAAACAGCATTAGCCTTATTTTAGAAGGCAAGGGGAACAGATTGGCATCAGTTGCTTGTAGCACATAGCTATCCAGGCATCTGTTGTTGTTGTTTTGTTTGTTTCTAGATTTCATTGCAGGGAACACAAGTTTGGTTCACAGCAATAGATGTGATATGATGAAATCTTTATCCCATTGATTGTTTGATTTAGCACTTTTCTAAAGAGCTCCTCCACTTGGAAACATAGAAAGTAACAAAAATGGACTGAACGCAAATCAAACCAAGCAATAGCTACCATCATCCAGGCCCTGATAATATTATCTTATGATCAATGTGGTCCAACACCACCAACCTATGAAGCAGATTCATTTCATTTCTACACTTTAAGGTACCGTGTATAGAAACAGAAAATTTAGGGAAACCAATTAGTCAGATTCTACATCTCCCTTGCTCATTGTTTCTGTCGGTGAAGTGCTGGTGGTTCTTCCTTGTTCTTACAAATTAGAGTTTCCTTTGTCCATTTAAAGCTTTTAAAAATAACGTTTTATCAACACTGTAGGCTTTATTCATCAAAAATATTTGAAGTGATTACAAACTAAATAGTATAGTTTTTTTTTCCTACAAATCCCAAATGTAACACACTGGACTTATTTCCCCTTGAACTTCTGTTGTTGTGCTGTGATCCTTGTTTTGATTGAACTTCGGTCAGAGTTTTGGAGGCTAATCTGCAGAGACGCGTCTTTACTCAAATGTTTGATCAGTTTTTTGTCCCATTTTGAGGAGTTGTTCCAAAAACATCAATGTTTCAAGCTATCTTTGGTCCATTTTTTTCATATGCAGCACTGAAAGAATCCCCTGCAACAGGACTGAAACAAGTGCAATAAAGCCACATTAGAAAACTTTGCATTGGTGTGAGTCATTGGAAATCCTCTACACATACCATCTCGACTTTTCTCTACATAGAAAGACAATCTGTTCCTCCCCTCACGCTCTGACCTGAGGGAGAGCAAAGGCCACCAATTTGTCAGCTCTTGTATTAAATAAGACATTAACCCTTGAAACAGCCAGAGGAGCACCTCCATTTTTAAAGACTGCATCAGTAGAAAGTCTAAATACACTCAGGTGAAGAATCACTAAAAGCTTCCTGTAGTTTTCTCCATGGTGAATAAAACAGGATCTTGAAGTATTTCCCTTTCAATGCCTTGTCCTTTAGGAGCAAAGCAAGGTGAAGACCAGGACATCCTCCCTCTAGTCTGGGCCCTACAGGTCCTCTGTATAGATGATACAGGGACTCGTATCCTCGCTGGACTCCAGCTGCACTGTGGAGACGAACCAGCGGCGGGACCCCGTGGAGTTGTAGTTGAGCGTAGTGCGGTAAGTGTTCTTGGCGTGTTTTGGGTAGATGATGGTGGTGCTTCTGTAGCTGATGGGCCTCTGCCGGGGCTCCAGGTACACCTGGGACTTGTAGCTCCTCCAGGTGCAGTCTCGCACCGCCACCACTGTCTCGCTGAAGGAGGTTGCTGTGGGCACAGGAACGCAGTAGATCTGGTCCTGGTAATGCTTGTCTGAGTCATACTTGACCTCTGAGTTACACCTGGAAAGAAAAAGGTGAGAAGTTTTTTTAAAACACTGTTAAAACAAACCACTAGGGGGCAGTGTTGACAAGAACAACACTGTCATTCAAAGTGTCAAAGTCCCCTTACTTGATCTCCTGCTCTGGTTTGGGGTTGACCTCGATGCTTTCGCCAAAGAACACAGGGTGCATGCGCGTCTTCGGGTCCGGCCCCGTGGTGTTCAGCAGCAGATAGGGCAGCTGTGCAGAGGAAACACAAGAATCACAACCTCATAAAACTCTCCACGAACTGCTGCACTGTTTGTAATCAGCCTGCCAACGTGTCCATTCAAAGAATGCCAGTAAAAAACAAAGAAATGCCAGCGTGTTTGGGGGTTTCAACAAAGCCAGTTATACAAATTAAAAACACATCACTCCTCCGGGAAAAACACGCTCCTTGATCCGCCCCTCATGAGAACTGGTACGGTTATTACTACAACAACAATTAGAGAGAAAACACAGCAGTGAGGCAACGCTTCCATTTCACTCCACACAATTACACTGTGTGGGTCCAGTTAAATGAAGTGTTGGTGGTAAATCTCCCTCTCACGAGGTTTCATTCCAGCTCAGGCTAGCCGCCTGGAGAAGTGTGACCCTGACACACACACACACACACCACACATAGATGTCGGGTCTACAGTAGTTGCAGAAATGTGAAACACACTTAAAAATATGAGTCTCCAGAGCAGCTGCAGCACAGCTGAGAGGAGATGATGCTGATGGGAAACGACGGTGTTCTGGTGATTTTCTTTAGTTAGTGGTTGTAGTTTGTTTTCTTTAGCTGGTCCTTTATATATTAGAAAAAAAAACTCCTGCACACTTTAACCGATAAAAGCATATTTTCTGGTGACACATGGATACAAAACATTGACACTAAACAGGTTGTTAACAGGTAGCATTTGAAGAGCCTGCTTTCCCCTCTCTTCACTTCTCTTCTTCATTCTTACTCTTTGTGAACCTTCGTTTAGAGCTGTTAAATTAAGTTTCCAATTATAGTTTAGATTTCATTTCATCCTCTTTTAATAAATTATTTATTACAACACAAAAAGACATATTAAACACAGTTACAGAATCCTTTGTTGGAGAGTTATGCAGAAAAATTCACTTATTTAGGTAACATTTCCATAAATTGTCACATTTCCAGATCCTGAATTTAACCTAATCTGTTTTTAAATGATTGAACGTAGATTTTTGAGAACATCTCATCTCATCTCATCTTATAGCCTGATGATTATAACCTGTCTGAGCTTCATCCCACAGTTTGTCCAATCTCAAAACCACATAACAGCTCAGCTGGCTGATTTCTCCAACATCAAAGTTGAACTAAAAGTCGCAGTGAGAGCCTCCAGAGCTGGAGTTAATCATTATTATAACACTTAATTCATCTGACAATGATTTCCTCATTTAATCAGTAACTGTTGGCTCTACAGGAGAGCGCTTTCTTCAGCAGCCTGCAGGCTCAGAGTGACACTTTAACTCTCTCAGCTCATTCCTTCCTTCAAAGGAAGAAATATTGACATAAAATTGCCCAACTGGTTGAAGACATTACGTCTTACTCTGTTGACACAGCTGTACAGCTACAGAACTGCATTTGACGTTTCATTGTTTGATCGGGATCATTTCTCTTTAAACCCAGTTTAGGGCTCTTAAAGACACAATTAAGAGTGTTTTCCCAGATTGAGAACTGCATTTCCCATGAGCGCTATCACCAATTGATGTAAAAGCCTATATTTGATGTGGAATGAAACAAATGTTTAAATACAGCACAGACAAACTTTCCTCAGGATGCAGAGTGATGATATTTTTAGCCATGAAAAGTTACTCACTGTAATAAAACAACAACAAAACTCTTTAACCCTTAACGTTTCCTCTCAAAATGCCAAAAACACCCGTAAGAGGCATTCACAAATTAAATTAGACGCAGCTCTTGGACCCTCTGGAGTACATACAAAAGCTCAGTCTCTTTGTAAAGATAAGTCGGAAATTTTAAGCTCAGCAGTTAAACTTATTGTAACTGTAACTAGTTTGTAGTTACTGAAGTCAGAACAGATTTGAATGCTCTGTATTTCAATCTAAGTCAAAACATCCCGCAGATGGCCACCACTAGGTTAAATGCTAAACTGTGATTTGTCACTGATAAGCTTCGAAAAGGTGAGTTGAAGATGCATCAGTTTAAAGTTACCTGCCACAGCCCTGGTGTCATCACTTCAGCTCAGTGTCAGAATTTGCTCACAGTTTAACTGACTGTCCTCAAAGAGCAGATGCTGACCTAACCTAAGGTCTAAAACAATACGTACGATACTCCTGCTCCAGTATCCGCCATGAGGACAAAGTATTATGTCAAAAGCAAATTATCAGGCGGCAAAAAAATGAAAAGAAAAAACTCCTGATTTAGACCTCTAAACTGAGACACTTCCTGCTGAAAATCAACTTTACTTCTTAATTTCCCCCAAAAAGTCAAAGTCGAACTCAAAACTCAGTATTGTAAAATAACTCATCTTATTGCTGATAATCACATAAAGAGGCATCCGTACAAAAATTAGACCTTTTTATGATGCAGTAAAAACTCCTTACTGTGCCTTTAAAGCTCAGAGTATTTAGAGGAGTCAGAATTTGTGAAACCCAACATGTTTTTATTCTCAGTCTGTGCGACATGAACCATGTTTTTCATTTTTTGTTTTAGTCAATAAATATTTTTTTAACTTGTTTAAATCTCTAGCTCCTTCAGGTATTCATCTTTTGTTCTTGTTTTTGACGCTCTAAAACTTTTTAAACGTGCTGTTTTTGTTAATGCAGATTTTGTTGAAGCTGTGATTGCTCTCACTGTGAATCGATGCGACTCATACAGTGTGTTTGAAGTGAAGTTTGACATCAGACGGGTTAAGATCTCATCTCAACCACCTGTATGAGCCACCTCTGCCTCGTTGTTGACCCCTGACCTCTGAGCCTCCACTGTGGGGCCTTAAACGGACAAACAGAGCTGCACCAATCACACACACACACAGCTCCTGTCCTCCTCTGTGAACTCAGGCTTTTGAGTGTGTCTCCGCGTACAGACCACCTCTCTGACTCAAGCAGTGCCCCGTCCATGGCTCACATTTCACACAGGGGGCTATCACATGCTGTGGTCTGGCCTCAGTCGAGCGCACATGCCACTACAGGGGACGGGCGAGAACAGGCCAAGGGCACGGCAGCTCGTCTTACCTACAGCCCTGATCATCCACACACACACTCCGTACAGAGGAGCTGAACTTTCACAGCTGCTAGTTTCACCACACAAGACTGGAAGCAGCTCGTCTACCAGGCTGTTTTTCTCTGCTGCTGTTTTATGACCGACAAAACTCGATGAGTGTGTCTGTCCTCTTCACTCTGCTGCACCATGGAGAGCATCCCAGATATTTCTGCACGGAGCATACTGGCAACTTCTGCAAAGCAAACACTCGTGAATTGCAGGCAGGTCACCTCCAGGCGGTAGATCCCTCAGTGTGCACACAAAGCTTTAACCCCCCCCTGGAAGCACGTTTCTGCCCAGGAAAAATAGTCTGCGGCTGAGAAACCCTCACAAAGTACAATACACAACGCAGAGCGGCTGAGACAAACGCCAACTCAAACACGTCGTATCCAACTTCTGCTGAAGTGAAGCCTCTGATTTTACATTCTGAGTTTGTGAGGACGTTAATGTTACAGCATGAATGTCACAGAGTGAGGCAGATTCAGAGAAAGTCATGAGATCAGTCTCCTGTCTAATCCACAGGCACTTTACTGCCATCCTTAAACAGGACATGGACACAACCTTATAAAGCTGTAAAATCCAGAGATTACACGACCACACTCATATTAATGATGCTTTCAGTCCCTCTGGTTATTTAATAACATGTTAAGACGTGTTAGATCATTTATCCTGCATCTGCATAAATTTGAGCCATGTTTGAAAACAGACAGGACGTCTGAGTGTTTATCCACGTTTAATTTAGAAGTGAGAGGTCATCAAACACTTATGCAATGTCCTGTGGCCGCTCTAAACAAGCCCCCAACACCCCGAAATAGACCCTGAGGATTGTTCTTAGGTGGCACACGAAAACAACACAAAAATAGATTTACAAAGAGGGGGGAAAAAAATCACGTACATGTATGTCCTCACGTCCTGCAGACTGACATGCACCCAAACAACATGAAGGAACTCTAAATGAGTCAATCTGATGGAAAGTTTGATTCTTCCCGTGAACACAAACGGGATTAGAAACACAAACCGCCATCAGATCTGAGCTTTAAAAGGAAAAACCGCAAACAGGGCTGTCCTCCTAATCTGAACCTGCAGAGGATTAAAGGACTTCTCTCTTTCTCTTTCTGTCTCTGGCCTCAGCTCACTGAATGTCACGCAACTCCCAGGATGCACTGCTGCATTTCTGAGGCCTCCTTCAGACACTTTAAAAGCCACCCTGACCTGCGCAGACATGTTCTGAAGACTTTGGGAGTGGGAGTGACCTGGAAATTATTTTCAGTCAAATCAGCCTCATTATGTCATGTGCCACACAAATCACTGCAGGATGAGGAAAGTAGAAAGTGGAGCACAGCATCGATAACCTTTAGTTTACACGGAAAATAATCTGTTAGGTGAATTATCATCTCTGCCTTCAGCTGCATGCAGAAAAACAGTTTGACTTGTTCGTTTAAACTGCACCTTTTTACATTTGATCATTTTAAGACAAGTAAAATGTTCTAAGCAAACCCCAAATCATGAACCATTTGGCCTTTAGGGTCATTTTTCAAGAAATTTCTACCTAAAAAGATGATGAAACCTGCATTAAAATATACAAATGTAATATAAATGAGAACTTTGATATGTTTAAGCTGTAGCCTCATTTAATACTCTACCACTCTGATGTAAACAAACACAGCATTGCTTAACCAGCACAGGTATAGGGAAGTTAATCTGAAGGCTGGTGGTGCTAGCTCTGCTAATGTTCGCCACACTCAGCAAATGGACAAGACATTGTTTCCTCACAGGCTCTGTGATCACATGATTAGCTGTGTTAATAGATTTGGCTCAATTTTGTTTTCTGAGTGTGTATTTTTGCCCTTCTCTCTGAACAAGCAACTTAGTCAGAACTTAAATCAAACTTTCAACATTTAGGTGAACAGTTGATTTGATTGACATCTCTGATTTCTTCGTTGAGCTTCTCCTTGCATGACATGGTTGAGATAAACATAGATGACTTCAGGATGACCCCGATTCACAGATGATGATGTATGATAAGATTTAGTCTGTCAGTTTGAGCCTCAGATTTACAGAGGATGGAAAGATGGGGGGGGGGGGGGGGGGGGTAAAAAAGATTTCAAAAACTAAGTTGTTATTTTACAAGGATCAAGCCATAAAGCCAGAAATGTTTGAATTGATTCTTGAAAACTTATGAGAATAGCAATAAAAACAACTGAGTAAAAGGTACCAGATTACATTTATGAGACGAAAGTCATCAATTTATGATATTAATGTTTGAATTTTTTAGTGTTAAGTTTTACATTTACCTAAAAAACAAGATGTAATCTTACGAGAACTTGGTTGTAGTTGTACAAGAAGGAAGAACTGATTACAGGCTTTGATTAATCAGTTATTGAGCTAAAAAAAAATCATAGTGTGACATTAGATGAGCTGCCTGCACTAAAAAGAAGAACAGGGATCATCAAACTGAATCGGTGAGGACAAACCTTAACGAGCTGCCTATCAGCCTGCTCTTCGTCATGGCAGAAATAGTTTGTTGCACAACGGATTCAGAATCCTGATACTTACGACACCATGGTGCTATGAAACCTTAACTGAAGTATAATTCAACAAGATGCTCAGTCTTTCCTCTGCTCTTTGAAAAAAAATAAACATAAATGTACAATCTCCTCTTGTTCTACTACAACTTCATCTATTACTTTTCCCAAAACTCTGTTATGAATTAGCATCTTTGAACCGGTGACTTTGTTATACAGACTAACCAGTGGAGCCAAATCTACGATCAAACATCAGCAGCTCGCTCTGCTAGACACCACAGGACTGTTACTCATCTGTACTCAAGAAAAAATGAGGTCAATGCAACGGAGTCACCATCAAAAGATGCAAATACTGCAGGTGCCTGAACAGGAGGACAATCCCACCTCAAGAGTTCAGAGACAATTAAACAAAGAGGAAACAAGACACAACTCTACTTCAACCATTTACTCTAAATTCTGCTTCATGTATCAGTAGTGGGAGTGATTTATCTGCTGAAAACAGATTTCCAAGAGGAGCTGCAGATTCGCATAGACCTGGTTTCAGTGTTTTTTTGTTTTTCAGGGGGTGAGTTAGCCATCATCGGCTTGTGACCTGCTTCAAGTAGTTTTTTTTAAAGTTTTATGGAGCTGAAAGTCTGTCTCACTGCTGATTATAACTTCACTCAAACCTCTCAGCCTTCTCATCAGCAGAGATGACAGAGCAAGAAGAAGAAGAAGCCTGATCTGAACCTTTAAAAGCACAGTGCTCCCCTCTCAGAAACATGCCACCAACAGTTGTTAAAAATTGGGTTGATTGGTCTCAGTTGTAGACCCTGCAGGGAGCCCCTGGAATCCTGGTAAGGACCCCTGGGAGTCCCCGGACCCCAGCTTGGAGACCAAACCAAGCCTTATCAACCCGCTGACCTCTCTGACAGCATGTGGTTTTTGCTCAGCTGATGCACCGGAGGGATTTTTTTCTGGATTATTGGGGGACTGTGGCATCTTTAGCACAAGTGCAACATCTGAAGTTTGAAGCTGAGGAATTCAGTGCAGAGGGAGAGAGAGAGAGAGAGAGAGAGAGAGAGAGAGAGAGAGAGAGAGAGAGAGAGAGAGAGAGAGAGAGAGCTTCCAGATGTTGTGAGAGTGGGATTGAAGTGAAATCTGTTTCTTGCCAAACACTAAACTGCTCTCAGATTTTCAGTTTCTCTCGCAGCAGCCTCATAATTTCAGTGGTTTTATCCTTTAATTCATGTTGTCAAAGAAGTGACTGAAGTCAAAACGACCCGTGACACAAAACACAGCCGAATCACAGCTTTCATATCACAAAATTGCTGCAAATCATTGAATAAATCCAGCGAAGATTTTCTTACCAGTTTGCCTTCTCTGCTTTCCTTTTTATAAAATCCATGATGGCTTTCCACGGGCGTCGTGCAGCTGCCGGAGCGCGACTCGATCAGACCCGGAGAGAGGGAGCAGAAGGGTGGACTGGGACTGGGAGGTAGACCCGAATCCGGACTGTCGAGCAGCCCTTCACGGTTCTTTCCTTTCAGGCTATCATCCATCGCTTGTAAATGTAGGTGCCCCACCATCTCTGGGACGGCTTAATTCAATAAAAACAGCCAAAGACGCACCGACAAGTCTCTCGCTTCTGAAGCGCGTCGAGCTGCCGCTGCGCGCTCCTGCGTCGAAAAGAAACAATCCAGGGAGACTTTCTCAGTACGAGTTCTGAAAGCAAAGAAAAAACAGTTGGGAAAGTGCGTCAAATGTTTGCTCATTCACCATTAACCAGTATCCTTAGAGTGATAGAGTTCAGGCTTTATTTCTCCAACTGTTACCCTACCTGCGCGTCGTGGAGGTATCAAACTCTATTCCCCGATAATAGTCCAAAACGGCATGAAATACCAGGGGAGAAACTTCAAAACCCCAAACTGACACCAGAGATGGTTCAAAGTGTTCTGTCTTAAAAGAAATACTCTCTGAAAACAGTGTACGAGTCGCGCAAAAGCAAAAGTCGTCCGTGCGTCTGGCACCGATCTGGAGAGAGCTCCTCTCTGCTCTGCTCTGACTGTGTGTCAGTGTGTTTGTGAGTGTGTGTGTGTGCTTGTGTGTGTGCGCTCTCCAGTAGAGAGCTCCCTCTTAATGATCCTGCCAGGCTTTTTTTTTTTTTTTTTTTTTTTGCACCTGGATCCAGTCCAGCCCTCATGATCTGGATCACTTCCATGTACAACCGACAGCGGCGTGCACGTCCTCCTTGCGCCTGCTGTACAGTACAGAGCCTGCAGAATATGTTTCTGATCAGCATACCTGCCGAGGAACCTCTGGGCAAGTCGCAAAGAGCGGATCAAGCACTGACACAAGCGTAAAGTTCCCCAGGAGAGCTTTAACTTACATTAAAGTGAAGTGAGTTTAAAGATACTGAGGCTTGCATTATACTTGCTAGCTGTTCCTTTGACCCGAAACAGCTTGAGTGTCATGTTATTAGATTCTAAGAAGTAAGACTGGAGTACAAAAAATATTCTGTTCTATATGACTTCCAGTCATGACCTACTTTTCTATGTTATCTTTTTTTTTATTTTTTTATAGCGGTTTCAAGTGACTCAGGTATCACAACCAGAGAGGTTCACTTTGGACTGAGACAAGCAAAACACAACCTTAAATTTCTGAATTTCTTTGTGTCAAGAGCTCACAGCATTCACGTTCGCACTGGTTAAATAACTTGTTTACTTTGACGTTTGATAACCACTCGATCATGTAATGTGATCAGATCATCGGTCCTTTGCATTCGGACTTAATCCAAGAAACAGGTTAACCTGAATTTCATTTTCAGTTTAAGACACTTGCTCCTGAATTGTGACCTAAATTTTCTCCTCATATGGTTTTAAATCAGGCTGCAGAGTCTGAGACAGTGGTGCCCAAACAACGGCCCGCGGGCCGGATACGGCCCGCATCACATTTAGCCCGGCCCCCTGAACAATAGCAGAGATGCATTATGATTTATTTTTATTTTTTTCAGTCTGGCCACGGCATGTGATCGAGACTAATACATGCATAGAATGTGAAATTCTATGTCATAAATATTATTTATTTCATTAATAATGTTAGTATTTATTTCCTGACATTTTTTTTCTGTGAAGATCCCAGAAAGGGTTATTAATATATGGTTTTGTGTTTCTTTCTGGAAAACAATAAATGTTTAGGTGTAGGCACCCCTGTGATCATCACACTTTTTGTTACAAACTGACCCCGGCCCACCATCAGAGTGTGGCCCTCACAGGAAAAAGTTTGGGGACCCCACTCCATGACATCATAACTAAAACATGTGAACAAGTGAGATGAAGGAAAGTTTCAGAATTAAGAGATTTATCCAAATTAAGGAGTAATTAATCATCTCTGTAGTTTATAAACCATCAACCTGTGTGAGGAAAAAAACATCCTGATGTTGGTCCTTGTTTAATCCAAGCTGTTTTGAAATAATTTCCTTTGTGGGTAAATTTGTATGAGATTATGAAGTAATAAGTCAGTAATGAAAGGATTATTAAAGGATTAAAACTCTCATAAAGCCTTTTTGTGTGTGTGTCTCTCTCTCTTTCTCTCTCTCTCTGGTGGTGTATTTCAGGACTGGGTGGAGCTGGGTGGGAACGCTGCACATCCACCAGAACTGAACCAGTCTAAGTAGTGCACACACACACACTCACACACACACACACACACACACACACACACACACACACACACACACACACACACACACACACACACACACACACACACACACACACACACACCAGAGCAGCAGACACAGCAGACCTGAGTGAACCAATAAGCAGATGGCAGTCATCACAGCAGGCAGAGGAGAATGAACTGACTCCTTGTTGATGGTTTTCTCTGTATTAACTCTGTTTCTTTAACTAACAGCAGCCCTGCCAAAGCAGAAATCAGAGCATAAATACGAGGCGGTGCAGAGGCGCACAGAGCAGGGTGTGTTTTTTAAGGAGCTGATTGTATCTTTGATGGTCCACCAGCTCTCCATGGTGATTAGCACGGATTTCCAGGAAATAGTGTTTGTGCTGTTTTTGTTTTTCAGCTCTCATAAAAACTCAAAGATAACTCTTTTTGCTTTGTTGTCTTAAAGATAATCTTAACTCCATGCCTGTTAATTAAACTGGTGCAGCTGTAACCCTGTTTACTGAGTTTTTCCCTCCTCTGAGTTATTGTTTTGAAGCTGCAGCTGGAAGTCGTGGAGTGTGGTGTGTGAGTTTTACTGCCATTCCTCCTTCTGTCAGGTGCGTTTTTGTGTCATCATGTCCTTTTTAAAGGCTCTGTCATGTTGATCCTCGGGCAATCAAGAGATTACAGAGCAGGTCTGGTACAGATTAGCCATGAAATAGTGGAACACAGATGATGAGTGTGTTTGTGAGAGAAGGCGTGTTGATGTCGTCCACAGGAGGAGAAGCCAGAGAGAGCTGAGAGTGTGCATGCTGGAGTTTAATCTGGTGGGCAGTCTGACTCTCAGGTTGGTTTGTTTAAATGTTGACTTTGCTGTAAACAAAGCAGAAAAGGGTCAGTTCCTCTTTTTCCAACAACATCTGGAGTTGAAAAAGGAAGACAGTGAGAAATGCAAAACCTGTAGTTTCTCAAGCGTCCACTTGAGGAATCTCCGTCTGGTCCCATGTTAAAATGCTGTAGACGCTAAATGAAGGTGGATTTGTTTCATATCTCTAGTGTGGATGAGTTGGAGGACAGGCGGATGTGTTTGTAGCTGTTTGTCAGGAAGCCAAAAGAGCTGTTTAAGCCCACCTCAGCTCTTTGCTTGTGTCTGGGTTGACTTAATGTTTGTCAAGTCAGTTTTTTCCAATACGGTGACCTCCGTCTTTGAAACTTAATTTAGCTCCACATCACTTGAAGGTGAAATATATTTGATTTCAGCTACACTTAATTTCAGGCTGCTGAAATTTATGAAAAATAATTTTCAGACTTATATTTCCTGAATCGATCTCCTCAGCAAATTGAAAAAAGGTTAAGATTTGAGATAAAGTAATATTTTTAAAGACTGTACTGACACTAATTCTATTAAATTACGCAGATTTAGGTCAGCCTTAATGGTGACAGTGTTGCCTGATGGTAATTTCTAGGTCAAACTGAGCAAAGTTATTTTATTTTATTTTATTTTATTTTATTTTATTTTATTTTATTTTATTTTATTATTTAATTTAATTAAATTTAATTTATTATATATTTATTATTTTTATTTATTATTATTATTATTATTATTATTATTATTATTATTATTATTATTATTATTATTATTATTAATAATAATAATAATAATAATAATAATAATAATAATAATAATTTTTTTGGGGGGGGGTTCTCTGAGTATTTGTATATGATCACAGCATCCTCGGATGCTCTCAGGTTTTTTATGGTTATTTCACAATAAATAACATTAATTTTAATTTCAAAACATTTGGCCCAACACTGACTGCTGAATCAACAGATTGAACTGATGCCACCTGTAAAATCAACTCACCTGAGTTACTTTTACGTCTGTTGTTCATCTTTTACTGCATATGAGTTGGCGTGTGGTCAGAAACTTTGTGAAACCCTCCTCTCCCGCTGTTGGAGGATGCAGCCTGTCAAGATTCAAACCTAACGCCACAAGAACAGTCCCTCTACGTGATGATTACAAACCTCATAATCAAGGCTGGGGCCTGTTCGCACGACTCATCGTGCTTTATCTGCAGGTGCCAGGAGTGTCCTGGTGTGATTCCAACTGTGAGTCCATGTGTTACAAGAATGCACGTTTCAGAAGGTCAGAAATTACGATTAATCATTTCTTATTATTCTGGGCACTAAACCAGTCACATTTCTGACATAAAAACAACAAAATCCAGTTAATGTGTTCACCATGAGGTCGCATCCATCACAGGTTGAAGGAGATAAATGTTTCTTAGAATAACTTGTCATTCATGGCTGTCTGCATCCTTGTGAAACCCCTCTCATCCATTCTGAAAAGTTAGTTTGAAGCGATATATAAAACCACTGACCTCTCCATACTGTGAATGTAGATCTGAAGACTTATGGAGAAGACACTTTTACCATTTGTGCAAGCGGCCTCCCCCGTTCTGTGGGAGTTGATTGAAGAGATCTGCAATCAGGATTCTGTTCCTGAGAGCTCTGAGCTCCCAGAAGGCTTTGAGACAGACATGGGGGGGGCTGAGCCGTCTGCCGGTGAATCATATTTTAGTGCTCCATCATCCCTCTCTCTCTCATAGGGCAATCGCTCATATCCTGAAAAAAACACACCAACACATTGCTGAAAAACAAGAGGACACAAACATGTTTACATGCACAGATGCAGAATTTGACACAGACAGGACACATGGGGCAGGCCCCCCCCCCCCCGAAAACACACACACACACACACACACACACACACACACACACACATTCCTGATCTGCAGAACTCTCTGGCTCAGTCTCACTGCCTTCACATAACGTTGCCAAGCCAGCTGTGTGAACTGGGTCTGGAAAATAAGGAGGGGTATTACAGGTGTGTGTGTGTTTTTGTGCATGCAAGAGAGAGAGTGAGACAGACAGACAGGCAGACAGACAGGCAGAAAGCAGTACCCTCATTTCGCCCCCTTGACCGATTTCTCTGGTCTGTGTTTTCAGTTTGAGGTGTTTTCTCGGGCTGTGTCGTGCACGTCAGCGCGTGCGTGTGCTGTCTGGAATAGCTCTCAATGTAAACAAACCACAGAGAGGCCGGTCCTGGCAGGGAGGTTGTTTTGAGCTGGCGGGGACGTCACTGTGGTTTCCACACACACAATGCTCTTCTTCAGACTCCAGGCCACAGATCTTGTCCATCTCACAGATAGGTGATCATTCTCCAGTTTGCTTTTCACACAGCGTACACATAAACACACGCACGTGACCCGCAAACCTCTGCTCCGTCCTCCTCGACCTGTTAGGGAAAGACTTATGAACGTGCTTTGACTCAGTGATGGATGAACCTGACAGATTCTAAATATGCCATCCGGACTTTAAGTTACATCCATAATGTGCCTCTCATCTCTGGAGCCCGGCTGCATCTGGTTTTAATGTGAGCTGACCCCTGCATTGGCTCCTCCTGTCATTTACAATCTCTTCTTCTGTGGTGAAAGATGGTCCAACACTGCCAACCATCACAGCATCACCTGACTGTGTTTGATCAGAAAACAGCTCTCAGTGAGTGACTTTTGAGAGGACTCACTAAAACTGTCCTTACTTAGGAAAGCCCTCATTGTCCCTTTAAATACACTAGACCAGAATATTAAATTTGTATGATACACACAGCAGCAAATGAATATGAGGAGTCCCAGTCCTAATCTTTTTTCCACATAACCCATATTTTGCAGGGAGGAAGAGGTATTGGTACTTTATTGAGCTAATAAAAGTGATGTGGTTTTCCAGATCTTGTGTTTTTGTCTGTATTTGTTTTTATATTTAAAATTTTTCAAGAGAGATCCCAAACTTTCTGCATCATTTTTTTCTTTTTTTTTTCCAATTTCATTTGCATTTGAATTGACGCTAAATTTAACCTTGAACATTTTCATCAGCTCTTGATGAACTCTTCTTCCATGATCAGAAATTTGACCAAATGTGCTCCAGTTATATTTCAAACTTTTTTTAAAAACACTAATAAGCAATCCTGCAGCACATGACTGAGCGTGACCTCACTGGGGAAAATGTTGAGTTTCCCCCAGTTTCTGTCTTCTGGTTGAACCCTTGTCACAGATAAGACGGTGTGTTTCTGGTTGCAGCCTGCACAGTCTGTGACCTCCTCGCTGAAACCTCCCCGAGGCTGCACAGCTGTTAGCATCGCATGTTAGCAACTCATCCACTCCAAGCTGTAATCAGTGATTCACCTGCACATGCTTCCTCTGATATTTTCACTTCCTCGCAGCTCTGTGTGGACAGTCAATAGGTAAATGGCTTTTGTTTGATGTGTAACAGTCAGATATGTGTTTACTGACATGCTTTGTCACGCAGATTTAATGTGGAGGTCTTTATCTGTATAAAAATGGATTTATATGCTGCTAAAGTAAACACGCAGAGATAACAAAGATGCATGAAACATCGTTGAAAATCGACTTTCAGTGCAGACGGTCAATAGGCAGTCTCTGGGGTAGATATGGATGGTGCGCATGAGTCAAAGACAAATAGCAGGGAGTGGGAGCGTCAACAGTTTCCACTCTGAGAAAAATGAAACGTGGACAAAGATACAATCTGTGCTTTGTGTCAGTGTGTCGATTCTCAGTGTTATTTATTGACCGAACAGGGTGTACAGTGGTCACAGGGAGAGTCAGGCTCTGCAGGGGAGCAAACATCGCCATGTGGGCGAGCTGAGAAAGACGAGAAAAGGTCACAGCAGGGGTAGAAAACAAAGAGATAAGAGCTGTTTATGTTTCTTGTCCCATTCATCTCCATTCAGACCCATTCTACTCTACACTCAGGGAGAAAAGGCCCTGCCCTTTGCCCCTCTCCATGTGCTTTAAAAGCATAAACAAGCCTCACTCTTGGGCCCTGCCTGTTTGCTCAGTGTGTTTGCTCAGGATTGTGGTTCGGGTTTGAGTGTTAGCCGAGCACAGGTAGCACAAATAAATAATAATAAAAAAAAAATCTAGAGCAAAGATTTGAGATGAATGTCAACATGACTGCAGCACACCACAGAAACATCATATTTATCACCCTGTAATTACAGAGAAGTGAACAGTCCACCATGAAGGAAGAACAAACAAGCTGTGACTTCCTCTGCAATGACAGAAAGATTTATTCTCACAACAATAAAGCGCCCTCTCTGCCCAAGGGAGAGTTTAATCCCTGACTGCTTTATGCATCAAACCTTCATCTCCTGGTAATTTGTGCTTCACTCAGAGTTTATAACTTGTCTTGTGTCAGATTGAGAGCTTTTAAAAGCTTTGCCATCAGGGGAGGCTGTGTTTCCCATGGTGCTTTGTGTTTGTCTTCTTGCCTGCAGGGATATAATGACAAGTGTGGACCACCCATGTCTGCTTTAGCCTCGGTGTTATTTAAGGAATTCCCCTGGCTTCAGTGTGTGTGTGTGTGTGTGTGTGTGTGTGTGTGTCTAAATCTTAAGCTCATGTTTATGTTTGACATGCTTTTGCTTAAGCCAGTGTGATGAACCTTTATTTTGAAAGGCTGTCACAGTGACTTAAAGTGATTACACTGTAATAACTAGTAATTGATCATTTACGTTTTATTATAAACGTTATTAAATGTTCAAACAAACGTTCACACAAAAGTTGATGTGAACATTATTGTGGATTTGTCTGCAGTGTCTGGTGGTGCTAGTAGCAAACATCATACATCTGATCTTCTCAAAATGTTTTATGTGGTGTGTCAGTGCTCTATAAATAGAAAAGTCAGTCTCCTTGTTAATTTTTTTGTGTTGACAAGAAATATGCTGTGATAATTTTGAATGTTTAGGCTACTAAAGTATTTATTTTGTGATAATAGTCAGCAATCATGTTGGGGAAGCAACACGATCACATTTGTCATATCAAACCAATCCCCAGGAAGAGACCAGCACGTTTTCACCTCTGCCTGTTGACACTGTGGCAAAAAAAGAAGAAAATTAGTTTTTCCATTGCAGGCTGGTCTTGAGAGTGGGGAACTTATGAAATTTGAAGGGCACAGATGTGATGTGAAAGGATCCAGCAATCCAGGCAATGGCAGCTGAGCTAGTGAGAGCATTTCCATGCTGCTTATCACCACAGAGTACCTTAAACCATGACACAAAGTAAATATAAAGAAAAAGTAAAGGAAAGTTATTTTTGTTGTGGCTGCGTTTTGTAACCATGATTGTGGAGGGAATGTAGTGGATTTGAGACCCTGCTTGTACACTGAGATGTTGTGCAGGGGTCACAGGATGCTCCACATGGCATGGACCGGCTGTCTATGCTCCACAGACAAAGTTACTCTGTAAAAACCATTTTCTTGGCGCACATATGGCCTAGCAGTCTAGGTCATGCTCCATATGGCGAAAGCCCTTGAGTGGGCAGCCTGGGTTCAAGTCCGGTCTGTGGCAACTTTCCTGTATGTCACTCCCCACTCTCATCCAGTTTCCTACTCAATCCACTGTCCTGTCCTCTTACATTAAAGGCATAAAGGCTCCCCAAAAAAGAGAAAACTATGAAAAAATATAAATAAGTACAAATAAGAAAAGGAATTTTCTTAAAATGTAAAAGGGGTAGTTTTTTGAAGTTTGGTTACAGAAAATATTTAATTGAGAGGTTTGGAAATTTTAAGTTAGCTTGTCAAAATTTTGTGATGGATTTTTCCAACTTGATGATTTAAAATGAATCAAAGTACTAAGCACGTGAATTAAGCCAACTTAGCCCAACATAAAACTATTATTTGAAAAGAGCTGATTTAGAATGATAAAAACGACCCTTCTGGTTCACTTCTGGGTCCTGCTCACCCTGAGAAGCTTCTAATATGCATAATCACAGCTCACTATACATTCCGCCTTCATATTCACTTGTCTGGACTGTATCTCATTACTGTTACTTGGTGCTTTATGGTGCTGATTGTACAGCCAGTTACTTATCTTCACTTTTACATATAATACTGTCCTTTGTCATGACTTCACTGGTATTTAAAATTATATAACAGGGAGTCTCATGTCTTTATTACAGCTGCACCAAAGTGCATATTGTAATAAATTGTGTTATAAACAATCATTTAAATGTTCATACATTGCATATAAATGCTAAGTATAAGGGGTTTAATATAAATGCATGCAGAATTTGCTTCTGCCTTTTGTTTTAAGAGAGCTCCTGCAGCCTTAGAGTGAAATAATTCAAACAGCATGATGTGTGCATTCAGACTGACTCTTGCCAAATTCTTTTCACTCACTGGGTACAAAGTTACACACAGGATCTATAATCACTGTCAGTGCCTCTGTCAAAAGCAATCAGTGTCTTCATGCCCCCTTATTCCACTTACCTCTGCAGAGTCCTGGAGACAAAATGAAGCTCCAGTCACAGGAGAGGCTCAGATGTGCAGGTTTTAGGTGGAGCATTTTTTTTTTTTTTTTTTTTTTTTAGCACAGGTCAGAGGATTTGCCGTGCAGGAGTGTCTGCAGCAGCCTGGCAACAAACCCACTTCCTGGCTCGGCTCGTTTCCAGAAGAACAATCTTTTTTTTTTTTTTTCTGCTGCTTAACGCCGTACATGTGTTTCCAACTTGTTGAGCATCCTGGGTGAGGCGCTCAGGAGGCCTCCAGTGTGGGGGGTTCATTCTGTACTCTGGGTTTACAGGGAATGTGTAATGTGTGTCTAAATTTATTAAAACATGGGCTTTCACAGACGTTCGCAGCTTCAGGATGGTGAGGATATTTGTTAGCAAAAACAGGTGTTAAGAGGTTCATCTTTATGCTGAGTAGGTGTCATACTGGTGTCCTACTTTCCCTCAGATTCCTCCTCCATCACTCAAAGTCACTCGGACACTCATCCAGTTACTCACTCTTTCTTTCTTTCAGTCTCAGCCCACGCCACACATCTCCTTTTTCCATCTTCAGTTTGACATTACCTCTTCAGTGAAGCGTTGACCTTTGACCTCTGTAGATGGACCTCTTTCCGCTGAGTGACGCTTCCTTCCTTGCTGTCTTCCTTCCTGGCAGAGACCTGTCATGTGAAGTGGGTGGCCATATTAGGAGACAGTAAACATCCAGGGATCCGTCGGTTCAGCACATATCAAACTTCATACCTCCTGAGGGACCTTTAAAACGAGGGGACGAGTGCAGAGACAGTTTCAAGCCCTGCTGCTCAGTCGTATAAAGGTCTGGGATTGTCTGGAAAAGCCTGAAAAAAGCCAAATAACAACAAGAAAGGAAAGAAAATTCCTGACATATTTCCCCATTATATTTTCAACTCAAGGATCTAAAGTGAAAACCACTTCAACCTCTGGAAACATCCTGCACTGAGCACTTATCCAGAATGTATTTTTTTTTTTTTATTCTTTGGAAAGTTTTTTTCTTTTTAATTTCTGAGACAGCCTGTGAAATTATTGGAAAATTGATCACCGCTCAAAGTGCCCGAAGGCCCCTGTGGATGGCAGACATGTGAGTCAGACTTGTCTGCCGTGACACACGCTGACAGCGCTTCTTGTTTCTGCTGCTGCTGCTGTCTGGCCTCGGGCCCCAGGGAGGAAACTCTCTGCGACACACACAGTCATACACACACACACACACACACACACACACACACACACACACACACACACACACACACTAAAGAGCTGTTGCTCAACACAGCTGTGGATAAACAGGCTGTGTTTAGATGCCCTTGTCTCAACTTGTACACACACACACACACACACACACTCACAATAACGCCAGGACACATTCACAGAAAAGCAACAAACCCTGTGGAGTGGGCGTATTTGCAGAGCCACACCAAACTCTCCTGCCACGACTTGTTACAAGGAAGGAAATTGCAACAGTTCAACACAACATAACAACATGCACATCCTCACTGCAGCTCAGAGATACACAAT
The DNA here is from genome assembly GCA_030710495.1 of Labroides dimidiatus. Classification (NCBI taxonomy): domain Eukaryota; kingdom Metazoa; phylum Chordata; class Actinopteri; order Labriformes; family Labridae; genus Labroides; species Labroides dimidiatus. Next base: position 25,584,747 of record CM061153.1, read on the forward strand.
AGAGTGTTAGCATGCTAAGTGATCAGTGAAATTACTGCTTTGTATGAATGACAATACATCTAAAGGCTGTTTGCTACATTTGAAGACAAGTTAAACGTCAGGCTGCTGAGAGATGTTGACATTAGTTGAATTACTGTACAGTGAGTCAAAGAACTGAACCTAAAATTGAAAAAATTTAAGTTCATTTTAGTGTCAACATATATTGCACCAATAAACAAATTGCACCAAACATAACCATCATAAGTTTGTCCGCATGTATGAAATACAATAGGAATACAAAACAAGATTAATAACTTTTTATTTTTTCAATTTCAGTTTGACTTGAATGGTTGTTTTATTTTCATAAATTATGAACCTTATAACGGTAAAAAGTTTTAAATAACAGAGCAGGTTTGGCTGCAGAGGCATGTCCAGGAGCTGACAGAGAAACCTACAAATTCAGTACAATGAAGAAAGAAAGTTGGGAAACAAGGTGATTGGTTGGTTTGGCTCTATACTACCTGCTGCTTGCAAATACAAAGATGTAAAAAAAACAAAATCAAATAAACAGCGTAAAACACTTAAAGGCAGTGTTGGTAGTCATGGAAAACTAGCATGAATTTGAATGTAGCATCTCTTCGGGACTCTCTTTGCCCCACTGACTACGTTACCTGTAATCAGGGTATAGGTAGTTTTTCTGCCATTCTCCAGCGTACTTGGATCCTTCTTGATTATGCACATTGAATCAAAGCTAGTACACGCCAGTGAAATGTACGTGCAGGAGGCGGGCAGAACGGATTTGATTGGTTTAATAAATTGGATCCCAAAGGCTAGCATTGGTTGGTGTTTTCCCAGGTTTACTCCTGCTGTAGGCAGCAGATATTTTTCACTCTATCTTAAGAACACATCATGCATTGATTGCCATCGGGACATAAAGATCATTTTAACCAGAATAATAAAAAGTGTATCTAAATCTGATTACCAACCCTGCCTTTAAAAAAGATATCAAATAGGAGACAGTGAGTAAATATTTAAGAAATGCAACCTTTCTGAATTTGCAAAATTTACTTTTTTCACAGCTGCTTTTTATTAGAGTATTTAAACAAATCTCTATTTAAACAAATTTCTATTTTCTTTCACAAATTTGCACCGCAACTTTTATGCTTCTATTTTAAAATCTGTTTAACATATTTTAATCTTCTTTTTATGTCATTTTGTTGTCATTTCATTTTAATTTTTGCTTTTTTGATTCTTGTAATGTTTTGATGACCTTTTTTCTGTGAAGCACTTTGAATTGTGTTAACAAAATGTGCTATATAAATAAACTTGCCTTGCCTTTGTTTATGTCTTAGTCGCCAGGTCCCCATGGCAGCAAAGTCACAGGTTGCCACACCCCAAAGGTGACCGGCTTTGTCTTTAATTCTGAAAGGGACCAAAAACATAAACAAGTAAATCACTGAAACCAGGGTCTGTTTAAAATGTAATCACCTGAGTTGAAATTTAATCAGCTCAGTTAAAGGGATTTCTACATCTTGGTAAATTTATATTTCAAGTGCAGTCACTGGTGCAATGGTTTGCAAAGCCGCCTCACAGCAAGAAAGTCACCACTTTAAATCCCAATGCGTGGGTTCTCTCCAGGTACTCCAGCTTCCTCCCACAGTCCAAAAACATGCTCATCAGGTCAATTGGTGATTCTAAATTGCCCATATGTGTGAGTGTGTGTGTGAAAGGTTGTCTGTCTCTGTGTGTCAGCCCTGTGATTGGCTGGCGACCAGTCCAGGGTGTACCCCACCTCTCATCTGAAGACAGCTGGGATAGACTCCAGCCAGGCTTTCATATTCTCCATCTTTAAGCAGAACCTGAAAATAAGGATTATGCAGTAAGAAACTTTCTGGTAAACCCACTGAAGAAAGTCAAGAGTATTCTGAAAACATTCGGTTTTTCATACAACAACTTGCCCCTCTTGTGCCTCGTCTAGACAAACCACTGCAGAGCTTCACCCTGCTTGGTTTTTGGAGACTAGGACATGTTACTCTGGACCATTTTTGAACAGGATATGAGGGTTCAAGCTTTGGCTTAAATCTGGTTTTGGCAGTAAGTCTGCTCAGCTGTGTGGAGCTGCACTGAAACCAAGTCTCAACCACTGTCCCACCAGTCCATCCTGACTGACCTGTGGGTGGATTTAACAAGCAGCCAGCAGCAGCAGAACATACAGACGCTGCCTCCTCCGGCCTCCTCGTAACGTCTGAAAGCACCATCAGGTGGGTGGAGGGAGGAGTGCTGCTCCCCAGTCAGTCCTTCATGGGTTATTTCCCTCTAAAAAGTAATATTTTTACTTGGGCTGGTCCATTTGTCTCTGAGCATCCCAGATAGAAAGTCATAATGAGATTTGTGCATATGTGAGCTATAAAGAGCCATGAATGTCGCGGCAGTGTAACGGTGCCATTAAACGTCGGGTCTTATTTGGGTTGGAGAGGACAGATTTGGACCTGATGTGTTTCTTTATGCTTCTCTACACTTTCAGCCAACTGCTCCATTATCCCCCATCCATTTTCACCATCAGCCTTCATGCCTCACAAAGCCCAAATACCACAAAGAAAATGGGATGGGGCCAATTTCACACAACAGTTTTATTTTCATGTTTAATTTAATAAGAAATGGCTTTTTAAATGCTGCCCTGTATTTGTTGCTCTGCTGTAAGAACTCTGTTAATGGATGTAATGTGTTGGCATTAGGAGTTCATTTTTCCTCGTCTGATTAAAAGGAGGAGAGATTTACAGCTGCAGTGAGAGTCTGTTTTCTGTCATGTGGGTGTCTCTTTATGATTCCAGCCCCCCTCATTTACGTCAGTACTGTATCAAACTGTGTCAGACATCTTGTTGAGTATATTGTGCTGCTGGTGAAATATCGCATCTCAGCTGTAACTTGAAGATATTTCACCAGCAACTTATTCGCTCCGGGCTGCTGACTGACAGATTGAGAGTCATAGTGGCGTTCGAGGTTTGAGATGAGAGGTTTATGTGGTCTTAAAAACAGAGCCACACTCCCTCTTTCATTTCAATGTGGCAACTCAGCATTTTTTCAGTAAAAAATTTATTATTTTTGTTAAAAAAATGGGCCTGGAGGCATCTCTGTTTACACCATAAAGAGTTTCATGAAGAGTTAAGTCTGAGCAGCTTGATTCTTCTCGAACGTGGATTTGAGATTTCCGTCTCGTCCTCATGAATCAACACAAACTCCACCTGCTTGCTGTCTGTAATGACACTAAATCAGCAGTTTCCCAAACAGGCAGCTGTAAAATAACCTGAGCAGATATAAAGCACAGTGATTATCCTGCCTGGTGTTTGTATCTAAGGCTTCTTGTGCACTTCATTTGCATCTCCTGTGCAATTTAAAGTCTTAATGAACATTTTTGTGGACTGCAGTGAGAGGACTGGTACCACTTATCTCTAACGGTGGTCTCACCTCAGCCTGAGAGACTTGAGGTGTTGTTTGATTGTGATTATGCTGCGTGTCACACTCAAATCTGAAACCCCCCCCCCCCCCCCCCCCCATGTAAGGAAAATGCTGCTCTTACAAAAATCATGAAAGGTTATCATTCTTTGGAGCTTATTTACTGTATTTTCTGGGATCGAACAGTCGACTAAAAACATGTTGTCAGATTTTATTTTCAGTGTTGTTGTTGTTGTTGAAAGGGGTTTATAGCATTACTTCTTTACAATTGTTTCAAATGGTTTTTGACAGTCATATAGACCTATCTTGGGTTAGCGTGTAGCATCATGCAAGGCTTACAGTTACAAACTAAGAACACAGCTAGCATAGTGCAAAATGAATGCAACAAAATCTGCAAACCAGCACCTCCAATAAAAACAAAACAAAACAGAACAAGGACACCAGTACCTGCAGTTTGAAAACAAAGTGTCCCATTCTTGTCTAATAAATGATTTCATCTGCTCAACAGTTCAGGGTCTTCTTTATAGGTGATGAGCACCCAGACTCGTCTACTACATAGCCATGCTGTTTTAATATGTGCAGAATGTGGTTTGGCATTATTTTCCCCAAGGTTTTCCCTGAAAAGACATCATCTGGATACCAGCATCTGTTGCTCTGAAATCTGTTTTTATAGTTCAGCATTAATGTTTCCTTCCCAGATGTGTAAGCTAACCATTCCAGGGACACTTCTGCATCCCCATACTGTCATGGATTCAGGGTTTTGAACTGTGGGCTGAATACAAGCTGGGTGTTTCTTCGTGGGGTTCATATGCCGTCTTTCCCTTTGTGTCCACAGGGGTCGCCAAATTTGGGCAACTCAGAAAGTTACTCTCATCTCTTGGAGGCTTTAACAAATGGACTGAAAAACTGGTGTCAACATTCTTGACTTGTCAAGATATGATTTGATGTGTCTCTGAGAGTCAAACTACAGAGCTGGACAGCCCCGCATTACCAACATGCACAAGTTCTGTCCACCTTTTTTTTCAGAAGCCTATGGGTGTTGACTTCCGGTTGCTGTCGCCGGCAAGCTAGCTTAAAACAACTTGCATGAAATCATTAATGCTAGACAGGGCTTTGTGTAAACTTTTTTTTAAAAACATCTCCACTATGACTCCACCTCCGATTTTTGTTCATTTTGTCACTTTCTTGCTTTTAAAAGCTGGTTATTATAGCAAGTATGACAGCTGGGCTTGTGGTCTCCATGGCGATGTAAACAAAACGTTCAACCGGAAGAGCAAAACCGGCATTTGCGATAAGCTATGGGTGGTCAGGAAAAAGGTGGATAGCCATCATCTTTACTGAATAGGTTTCACTATCATGAACAGATGCAAGTTTTGTTTTGTCCGTAAGAGACTATTATCTGAGACTGCAAGAAAAGCCCTGAAACTTATCCATCTCTGACAGCTTTTCTCATTAAGAGGCGACAGAATTTAACAACACTTTTACAGCCGTATCACAGCTGTTAGTTAGATAAACTAATCCATGTGTAAGCAAGCTTCCATAATTTTTAGTCTTTTAGTCAAAAAAAACTTTAACTTAATGTTTCAACAAGAAAAGAGCTGAATAATGTTCTCATGCATAACTCATGCATGAGCACATGCGTACTTTGATGCATCTGCTGGAGCACTTTGGTTCAGTTTATGATAATATTTCCCCACATTTTGCAGTATTTTTTTAAATTTTACTTTTTTTGTATTGCTGAGATATTTCCTAGCATTCTCCACAGAGTCTGTTCACATGGAGGACTTTTGTCGGCCCACTCTCTCCAGGAGAGATTCAGCAGGACAGCGGTGAGTCAAGGGATTTTCGTAGGAAACATTCTTGCCCCCCTCCCTGCTCCCTCGAGACTTGGAGGTCATAAACATGATGAAGATTTACTGCTGATGCTGCTGATGGATATATTTTAAACCATCCGTCTTTCACTGCCAAGTTATTGAAATCTCCTCCTTAGGGTACAGTTGAGTGAGGTGATAGCTGCATCTCGTAATTTTTCTGGACAGTGTTGACAGTGTGATAATTGACAAGAAGCCAAGCGGACAGCAGACGGATCATTTTGTTCCTCTGCAGATTTTTCTTTTCTTGTCTCTTGAGGGGCAACCTGTCTGAGCTCAAACTCTTCTGGAGGTTACAATACAACAAAGCTGCACTCTTTGAAATAATTCAATTATCAATATCACTTTAAGTTTAATCAATTATTTTTCTATCCTGTTCATTTAAGCAAACTAACGTTTCTCTCAGACATGATAAAGTTAGTTTTCCCTTAAAGCTGAAATGATAACAGCCATCAAACACAGAAATTAAACTTCATTTTAGGTTCAAGAAAATAAGCAGAAATGCTGTTTCCAGTATGAATGATACAGAAGATACATTCAGTCATGTGACTGAATGTCATTTTGCTTTTACCTTTCTCAAATAAAATCAAAATGAAACTACTGGACCTTTGATATATTTTGAAGCTTCCATAACTTAGGTCCATTTTAAAGCAAAGTTATCATAAAAGCACCATACATGTGTTTTCTGAAGTTAATAAATTGTACTGTTAAAGACAGAATAGTGGAATTTTCTTCAAAATCTTTTAGTTTCAACAAGAAAATGAAGCATTTGTTAATATTTTTGTTGTTCTTTGAGAGTTTGAAACCTATTTGTCACTTCAGTGTGTATATAAAGGTCAAGCGTACCTCATGTCATGTGGTATGTTAGTCATATTAAGATCACTGTGGCATGAGTTGTCCTTCAGGTTCAGAGAGATAATACTGTTGTTTAAGTTCAAGCTCAGGTTCAGGTTTGTTTGTTTTTTTATTATCCTGGAGGAAATCTGATTTGCAGCAGGCATCAAAAACAGGAAACACACAAAGTGAAAAGGTAAAACAAAGCCCAGTGTTCAAATAAAAACAAAGATACTCAAATAGACCCTGAAGCAGTTAGAGAGCACAAGAAGTCAGATAAAGCTCTGGTCAGAGGTAAAGTACAATATATTTGTATTATGAGTCAAGGTGAGACAGGTTAATAGATCAATAAATAATCAAGCTTACTAAAGCTTAAAAACTATAACATCGAGACACAATGAAGAGCTATAAATGACAAACTTATGCAAAAAAAATACACGTTAAAGTTACGTCATATTAAACTGGTTATTCATAACTAAGTCGTATCTGCATTCTGGTTTATCAGCCTCAGAGTTTCAGGGTTCTGTTTATTTGCTCTGTGTATATAAATCAGGACGAAGAACTGTTTTCCATGAAACTGATACCAACGCTACAACAACAAATGCTTCGCTTAGCCCAGGATACAGACTGTAAGCAGAAGTAACTCGCAAAGTGCAATTAGTGAAAAATACTCAAGAAAACGCCCCACGTACTGATTCTTAAAACGGTAACACTTCACATTTCAACCATTAATGCAACCACAAATAAAACTTGTATGTGTTCCCAGTCTTTATGCTAAGCTAACGGAGTGTCGACTGTAGCTTTATTTTTAACCAAAATACAGAAGAGTGGTTTAAATGTTTTAATCTTTCCCTTAAGAACAAAAAATGTTTCCCAAACAATGTATTTTTTTTCTAACTATTATACTTCAAAGTGCTGCCCTGTCCTCTGGCATCCTGGATAACCTCTATATGAAGTAGAAACAGGTCCTGCTCACATGAAAACAAGAGCTCTTGCACTCTGGCCTCTACTTTCTCTTTTAAGAGCAGGATCTGTATTTCACTGAACTTCTTTCTAGTAATACTGAACCAGCAAAGAAAGTCATCATAATCATGTTGGATTATTGCTTCCTGCGGCGCACAGATTGATGGTGTGTGTGTTTCAACATGCAAGCACAGGCGTCTGGGAAGTATGCTGAAGCATGCTGAGCAGGTCTCATGTTTTTGGAGGGTGCTCAGCAAACACACCCCTGAGCTGCAGGGTTTTGGGTGTCTGAGCAGAAGAGGATGTAGACGATGACTCAGCCAACATGCATGACACCTGCACCATCTAACGTGTCACATGTCCCTGAACCACACCCTCGCTTACGCAAAAACACCACTTCTGACGTAAATCCTGCAAATGATCCCGCCTGTCAGACCCTGCAGGCACAGAGAGACCTTTCAGCCTAACAGGGTTTTTAGGAGCGTTTAACTGCTGCAGCGGTGATGCCCGCATTTCCATTGATTAATCCATCGATTTCCCCAGTCATGTGTCAAACTTAATGGGACCAGAGTTTTTTTCAAGTCTGATTTTCTCCCCACATGTGTGGAAGTGTGATGATGACATGTGGTTCCATTTAATGTAGACACATAAAGCAACGAGCAGGAAGCATTAAAACCATGTGAGGCTGACTGTGCCGCTCTGCAAGGGACCCGCTGCTCAATCCAGCTTGTGTACTAGTGGCGTGATGGCATGCACATACACACACTCACACACACAGTATTTACCTGTTCAACCAATTAAAAACACCTGTCTCTTGTACTGAAATATAAATGCTGCAGCTCTACGCTCCTTATTAGAGTAAACAGAAAGTTTTCACATTTTGGAAAAGTTGACGAGCAGGAAGCATAGCGATGAGTTCAAGCAGTCTTAACATTAATTTTGTATAGTTTGCCGAAGCTTACCACTGCACTAGTTTATACATGTATCAGTTAAATAAACAGAGTGGTGCAATCTGAGAGAGAAAACTAGATTTAAAGTTTCACACTGGTAGCCTGTTTGCCAAGTTCTCTTCCCAAAATGTCACAAAATGCCTCTGACTGCACGCGTGGTTGCAGGAATTAGCAACACATAAAGCTACAAAGCTGTTTTCAGTCTATGCCATTAACAACATGAGCACACGTTTAAGCAATGGAAGAAGCATTTTGCTCCATTCATTCGGGCGAATTCACAAGCTTTAAACACTGAATCTGAATCAGGATCAACAGTCTGGTTTTTGCATCGTCGGTTGTCACAATCAATATTCTGACCATAGACTGACGTCCTGCAGATCTGTTTTAGAGCAACTGGTTTTTTGGTTCAAAGAGCGACCCTGTTATTTGGCGACTTTCAGCTGAATGTGTTCGTTGTCGTTATGGTTACAACATGGTTTTTGGAACATCAAAAGAGTCCCCTAAGTGCGTCCTGGTTTATTTTTTAATCTAATCTCACCAGATATGCTGCACCTTTAATGAAAATGTAAAGGAATTTGAGACAGACACATTCAGTTGGAAGCCATTTACCCAGGTCACTTTTTCAGCTGAAACACAAGCGTCATCAGAGGCTGCAAGATGCAAGGTTGGCTATATCCAACCTCAGTCAGGAATCAGCTGCAAATAACAGTAACTGACAAAACTATGAACCCAATGTTCACTGTGTGATATGTGTGAAAGTGACTTGTGGCTTGTGACTGATTTACAGGGGTTAGACTACTTCCATAAGTGGAAGATGTAAAAATTAATACCTCTCCTCTCCGATATTTCAGGTGCAAACACGTATCATCTAAGAGTTTGTATCCAAAAAAAAAAAGGAAAAACAAAAAAACCTTAATGAGTTTGGCTCCTAAAAGTGTTTGTTGTCGCACATTAAAATTTTCAGCTTTGCAGGTTGAACATAGAAAATGGGAATGTCCAGTTCTGTGACCCTTTTAAAAATGAAGCAGGGTACACACAAAAGGATTTTCTAAATCTGAAGAGATTTTTTTTTTTTAATCTTTTAGAGACCCCACACATGAAGCTAAAAAATCAGGCATTGAACAGTTTTGATCGTACTTTCTGTGGTGTGCTCCAGTAATCTCAACGGCAACCACCACACATATAATGATTCTGTCCCACCACCGATCTACAATCTAATCCACCAAGACAGAAATCTCATGCGACCAAACCTGATCTACAAAAACGCAGAAGAAGAAACATAGCAACAACCGGTAAACATGAAATGCATTATGGAAGAGTACACAGAAGAGGGAATGATGGTAGTCTTGAGAATATTTTTAATGGAATAACGGAAAAATCCCGAACCAAAAAAACAACAACAAACAAACAAAAAAAAAAACCCCAACTAAGACTGTGGGGAAAAAACCTGGAGATGGGGGGAACACAGACTTTCCTCACAAACTTTGTGTGTCAGGTCAGCCATGATTGTTTTTGTTTAGGTCTGCTTCCTTGTTCCTCAGTCAGCTCGCCTCCTGATTGGCTACATTTCATTCTACATCACTATTCACAGAGTCATGATTCGGGAGTCGTCATCTTTCTCCACACATGAAAATTTTTGGTCGTAAATACTGAACAAGTTTAATATTTACAATTTTCAGCCCTGACCCCTTTTGAAACCGATTATCAGGACAAATTCACCACAGGACCACAGGATAATCTGATAGGATAATCTTATAAGACATAAGATAATTAGGCGTTTGCTGTCTTTGGTCAGGAAGGAGGAAAGTCGGGACAAAAACAGCCTGATGATCGTTATGTGTGTACCCTGCTTAAGAGTGTCACGTTGAGATTGCATTGAGAAGTATAATAAAAAAAAAAAACGGTCTGTGTTTCGCTCTCCTGTGACTCTCCAGACTGTTTTTAATGTGTTTATACAGCTCATGTAACTCCCTGAGGAGAGAAAACAAATGCTTATTTGAACGACTCTTTGACCCATCTTTGGCGCTGGATATTTTTTATTTAAGACACCTAATAGTGCAGAGGACCCCTCACCAGATTCCCTCCATGGTAAACAGTCATAAAAAGCCCAGGATTCAGTTGCACAAACACAAATAGCTGACTATTCATAGCACTAATGAGAGCTGCCAGAGACACCAGCAGGCCTTGAAACAGACTGTCGCCACTTGCAGAGTTATGGCACGACTTGAGGTGGAAACCATGGCTGGAAGAAGGGCTGATGGAGCACAGAAATTCCTGTGGATTCTCACTTTCCCTTGTTTTTTTTGAATTATTGTTTTTTGTTTGTTTTATTTTCTTTTGTCTTTCTTCATCATTCAGTTCATTTTTCTTTAGAGGAAAATCAGTCTTCATCTTCTGTTCTCTCTTTGGCCTGTAACCTTCTCTCAGACAAACCTTTGCACCACTGAACTGAGCCAAAACCTAAGCCTGAAACATTTCATTATGACAAATGTGTTTTCCAGCAGAGTATATGTGCTTCATACTGATTTTGCTCATTCTAGTCTCTATAAACAGTGATATGCCCTCTTTTAACCTCATCATGTGAATCACGTGATTCTCTGGATTATGAAAGTGTCAAGTCTCTCCCCTGTGGTCAAAAGCTATTTTCTAAGTGAGACATTAACTGGCCATTACCCCCCATCAACCTAAGCAATGTGGTGGGGGGTTAATTTAGCAGTGTACTGATTGATTGGTCTGTTTATTTTTGTGTTGGGCCCTGACAAAAATTTCAGACTTCAGCTTTCAAATTCCTTGCAGATGGCCAGCTGGCGCTTTGAAGCCTCTCTGTAATTAACCTTCTGAGGAGAATAACAAACCTGTACACAGGGGCATTGAGGTCCGGCTCCGCTGCTTTGATGTGGTTCCTGTGTTAGCTCTGCCATTGGATGGATGGGAGGTGAGCTCTGCTGACGTGTCAGAGGCTGCTGAGGGGCTTGTAACACCCTGGAGGTCTTACTGCGCCAGTCTCAGCACTGTCAGCAGAGAAGAAACTGTTATCACCTTTCTGTCACATACACTCCATGACTTACAGAGGAGCTTGAGCATCCGCCACAGTTTGAGAAGTGCACATCATACCCTGCAGTCAACTTTCTCTGTTGCCTCAGATGAACCAGGGAACATGATATTCCTACATGGATGACTTGATAAAAGATTCACTGATGCACCTGTAAGAATAATAAACCAAAGCTATCAACGTCTGCCAGCTTCTCACCAGATGATTGATTTTGTGCAGCACAACAAGCTGTCAACTGACATGCCCTCTGATTTGAGGATTGGAAAAGTAGCTAAATGCCGGTTATCTGTTAGCTAAGTTCATTTATTAGCTAACCATGTAAATTAGGTGATTTAGTCTTTTAGTTAACTTTGACTGAAAGCCATTTTTCTGTTAGCTAGCTTTGACCTTGTGTTGCCCTTTCTGCAGTGTTTGTCCAAGTAATCTTGAAAAAGTCTCACTTCTAGTTTCACTTCCTGATCATAATCTACAGTTTAAAATAAAATGATCAGCGCCAAAATAGGTGATTTCTAATGCTTTTTCTCAGGTCCGGTCATCAAAGACTGTATAGATATGCGACATGTAGAAGTCCCCATAGCAATGTCACGGCAAGTTTAGCAAAGGAAGAGAGATCTGTGTTTTTATCTGCTGAAAATTATTTCTTGGATCAATTTTGTAGTAATGTTGGACACTGGAGCTGAACTATCAAAAAGAAAAAGGGCAGAAGAGCAGAAGAAAGCTAAACAGGAGTCATAGAGCAAAACACGGGTTATGCTGTGCTGTAACGTTCATTCCAACCCACATGCAGCAGTTATACTGCAGTGATCTGATCAAACTTGAGAGTCCGTCAATAAAATGAAGAGTGAGGTTAAGTCAGCTCTGCTGGTGAGGTTGGAGTTGGTAGATGAGCACTGGTGGACATAACCAGGATTCACAAACGTTACATATTACAGACACGTCTTAGAGCACGAGGCTGTGAGGAACATTTAATATAGCTGGTTACGAAACTACAGTATGAGCTGAGTTTATGAAGTTTGATTGTTACACCATTTCAAACAATAGTGTCACATAACGACTGATAAATAAATAATTTACATTGTCACTTTGTATCATGTAAAAAGTTGTCTTGAACTAATAAACATAGTGTTAAAAAGAAGATCTGTTCCCCATTCATTTGCTTCAAAACAAACACAAGCCTTAGTAAGAGTCTCGTCCTCTCGTGGGTGCTAGTGCTCATGGGAAACACAGCCTTTGTCCCAGATAAACTTTATCTTTTCTGGGAATTCCTCACAGCCTCTTTAACATGCTTGACACAAGTACTCTCTGTTAGCCAAGAAGGCTAGCTTTTGTCAGGCATAGCTTAATTGCAATCTGCGTACCAATAGCAGCACTTTGGTGGGTAAATGCATCATTTTATGGCTGCACTTCAAAGTTAAGGATCAGTGTTGAGCAGCTAACACAAACAGTGAGCTAACTCAGAGTTCAGTTCACACCAGTAAAAACGAACCAGTTCACATTCATTCTTTTTTGCTAGAAGTTCTCTTTTTCAGTCAAGCCAAATAAATGAATCTCCCGTTAGCCTCCGTGTTTATGATCCAGCAAATGTTCAAGTTTTGGCTAGTTTTGGCTTTTTTTGGCTTTTAGCTAATTTAGCCAAATGTGAGTTGAAGACCTTGATGATAAGTTTGAAACTATGGATGACATTGCCTACTGCCATTACACTAAACACTTTTTTATGTTTTAAGTGTCATGCATTTATTAATCACCAGTAGCCTATTTCTGTTTTACTGTTTAAGGTAGTTTCAGTAGATTTATAGATAGTTCAAGTTTATGTATACAAGTGTAAGATTCCGAGATACATATTTTGCTTGTGTCATAATGGTAGTTCCTCGTCATTAGTGGAATTCTTTGAGTTGTTTCCGGACAGAAAATTGTGTGTAGAGCACAATCTAACCACTTGGTTTTATTTTGGGTGATCTGCCCACACACTGGGTAATGTGCTGCCAAAATAATCATTTAATACCTGTCAAACATTTTCAGCATTGCCTTCATGCAGAAACTTTGAATGCCTCTCATTTGATGTTTTTACATCTTGCTGGCACAAAGTGCGTCTCTGTACTTCACTGCATGACTGAAACTCCAGAAAGCAGCCGTGTTTGTCTCCTTAAAGCAGTTTGGGTCTGGAGGCTATTTTGGCTTGAACCTGCATCGCTGTGGTGGCTTTTAATTAACCAGGGCTTAAGAGGGAACTCAGTCATCAACAGAGCGTGTCAAACACATTTCTGTTTCTCTGCTCATTAGACCTGTAGAGCAGATTTTCCATTTGGCAGGCTGGATACTATAATTCTGCAAGCACCCTGTGTATGATCTTTATCACTAACATTTAGAGCACTATGGACTGCCTGTACTGCTGTTGCATTGGATCAGTTATCTGTGCTCCCTTAGAAAGTATATTACAAATGGAGTTAATGGTAAAAAGAACAACAATATCTGCCTTTCCATTGTGTCGTCTGGACAGTTATTATCTTGTACAAGTTGTGTTAAGTTGTGTAATGTATGAACAAAAGTGTCACATATTTGGTTTTCCTGTTGAACTGCCTTCTTTTTATGTCCCTCATGCTTTTTGTTAAAGACTTTGCTTTGAGGTTTGTTAGTGGGATCCAAACATCAACCGTGCCAATTTTCTTCTTTCCATTCTCAAAAATCAAACTACCACTGTGGATCTGTAATTTAAGCCAATACAGCATAAATAATACTAGCAGAGATTTTTTTTTTCAACCACTTCTGAAGATCATATCTGCCAGTGGCCTGATTTCTCACCCACAGTGCTACAGTAGGCTTTTCTTCCCTCAACAATGTCTCCATGTGCATTTTAACAGGCCTGAGGAACAATGTTGGCCTTGTGAAGGCTTTCCATGCGTTTTCTGTTAAGGACGTGGCATTTGAGAGGAACAGACGCCTTTGAATGCCTCACAATGGCGATGGATTAAAATGTGGGCAGAATGGGCTCCAGACTGTAACAAGAAAAAAAAACACCCAGTCAGATGAAAACTTACCATAAGACGGACATGTATGTACTTGGCTGCTATCTTCACCTTGTGTGTGTGTGTGTATTGTATATGTGTGTGTTGCAAAGGTTTCCACTGGCCCTGAAGTGTCAGTAGTGGTTTGAAGGCGGTGGGGAGCCGAGCCGTGGTTGTAAGCTGTGGACAGATTGGTGCTCTGTCCTATCTGCTGTGTATAGCTGACATTCTGGCTCAGTGGGCTGTTTCAACACCTCAACACTTTATCCACATGAGACAGCAGACAGACCTACAGCCTCCCTGTCTCACTGGCAGCCCATCTCTCTCTTTTTCTCTATGTCTGGAAGGATAAACATGCTCTTTGTTTCCTTTTTTTCATACATCCTTCTTTTTAGTGCACTGAGTTTAAGTTTAACTTTATAACAGTAGAGATCCATCAAGGCACAAATCTGAAAATTAATGTTGGATCTTGTGTAAAACAAAACAAAACAGACAAACAAAAATGAATGAAATAATACATATGCATATTTTTATTATCAATGCAGACTTTTGTCTTGGTAATAAAGTGCACTTTTGTAAGCTTATCTTTTATAAACTGTGTATAAATCAGAAAGCCTGCCTTAACACACCTCCTCTATTGTGAAATAGGTGGACTTAGGACCACCTTAATAGACATATAAAGACCAAAGCATGTGCAGAAACAAATAAGCAGATAGAGTAACAGGACTGATTTCACATCTTTTTTATAAACCAGATCATGCTCTTTCTTCCTTTTTTTTTTTTTACATTGATTTGAAGCAGAAGTTAACAGTTACTAAAATTTCAATGACTTTTGTTTTGTTTGTTACGTTTTCTTTCTTCTTCTCTGCTTTGTTCATTGAAACCACTGTTTGGTGCTTAGTATTTGTGATAGAGCTGTTGATCAATCATATTTTAAAAGAAAATTGAAAAAAACAGAAAATAGTTCAACCAACCAACCTACAAACCAATTAACAAATCAACCAACCAACCAACCAACCAACCAACCAACTGACCATTCAATTTACCAACCAACCTACCAACCGACTAACCAATTAACTTATCATCCAACCAACAGACTAACCAATTAACCAATTGACTAAGCAATTAACTAATCAACCAACCAATCAACCACACTCATGTTAGACAGATATTTAACTTAACCCAGCTGACATTTGTAGCGATAGATGGAGAGAGATACATAAGACAATTGGTGATGGTGAGATTGCAATAGCAGGACTGTAAACAAACCAAATATTAACATTCAAACAGCATGAAAGGAACTACCCATATCAACAGAAACTAGGGCTGAAAAGGGTCATCTGACACACATTTTTAAAAATAGATATATATTCTAGATTTGATGATGGTCCCAAGTTCTATCTGTTAACATCAGGGGTTTATGATTATTACGGTAGCTCATGAGCCACTTTAACAACTTCATTAAAACAGTGGTAATATTTCTCAGTTGGTGTGAAAGGTTAATGCTCCCCAAAATGAATCAAATTTAATCAGGCCCCTCACTTACAGACTCCAGAAAACAGTTCATATGACTCAAAAGAGCTTGATGCATATCAGCTGAATGAAACAGGACAACACACAAGATAAAAGAAACCTAAAATGAACTAAGCCCAATTTAATTTCTTTACTTCCCAGTGAATACAAAACCTGAAAAAAGCAGCCACAGCTATCAAAGCTCCTCACTTGCAGCTCTGCAAAGTGATATTTGAGGGGGTTTTCCATGATGCTGAGGGCCAACATCAGTAAGACAACATAATAACTTTTAGACAGGAAGACATCAAATACAACCCAATAATGTGCACAACAGTTATTTGTAATTATGTCATCAGAGCTGGATAATGTTTGGATATGATTGAGGGAACCTGAGGGGGAGTGCCCTTTTGCTCGCACTCTTTTTATAACTCGCTGTGGGTTCACAGAGGCTCCTGCGTGGCTGCCCACAGCATTCAGTTACCTACAAGAATTTCATGTGTGTAAGCTTACATCAGGGGGCCAATGGCTGCAAGTAAATGACTGACTGAGTGCACTCTGATGTTGGGACAGTGTGTGCACCTTAACTGGAAGCTGAATCACAGAGGGGCAGTTTTTGGTAACATGCAGAAAACCAGGTTAAAGTTCATTAACTAATCTTGAGCTTGCCTGTGTTCTGATGATTGAAGAGCAGGTGTAGTGCAGACAAAGAAAAAACTAAAAATGCTCAAACTCTTCATACAAGAAACTGCAGAGTCCAGTACGAAGTATAACTGATTATTGTAAGTCACATCTATCACATGACACCTTGTTGTGAAATTAATTGTACTTATAAAGATATTGCTAATATGTACTTCATTATATGGGTTGGTTTAATAAGATAGGTTAATACTGTCATAAAGTTAATAGAGCTTAACAGTTTCAGCATTTGTTTAACAAAAGAAGCCATTTTTGAGCTTTAAATAAAATTACTATCTGCTGCTATCTGCTGGTGTTGGTCCATTGTGTTTAAACAAGTCAAAAGTCATTGCAAATATCAACCAGAAGAATTCAGAGCAGTTCATGTCTCCATTTGTAGAAGAGCTGTATGGAGACAGTGACAAATAATGGTTGTTATCAAAAAATGTGCTTTAAATTTGTTAAAGCAACGATGATGATTGTTTAAATGCGTAGTTTGCATATCTGTTGGTGTCATAGTGTTTTGTATGACATTTCTACCATTTTTAACCAATAAAAAAATCAGCTCCATTAAATTGTCAAATGATACAACCACAAAGCATGACAAGTATAATAATAATTCCCAGAAGTTATGCAAGAGGATTGATGAAATGAATTATTTGTCATGAAATATTTCATTTTTTAACGTGATAATTTGGGTTTCGTTGTACTGAGCAAGTCAAGTTTTCTCTCAGTTTATAGGTCAGTTGGTTTAAAAACCTTTTTAAATTTCATTTTTACAGTACAGAAGAGTACTAAAATCATATTCATAAAAACTTTTTGCTCAATATCAGATTTACATGAGAAACATTGGTTACCCTAATTGACATTTATCGGTTACACCAACAGACCACGTCTTTCACCCACTAACTCTCTCTACCATAATTACTTAGCACCTTCCCACTGTGCCAGAACTACTAACAAATGGTTTGCTGGTCATGATAACACTGGGCTTGACTGTAATGCAACCTTGTCTGATCTGAACTCTGTAGAGATTATTTAAAATGAAGTATGTGGACACAAGGTTTAAAGCAGCTAGTCTGGAAACAAGTTTAAGTCAAACTTTCAGCCAATGTTTCAATAAACTCCAGTTTAATCAAATACATATGTGTTTTATATATATATGGAACTAAGTGATGAAGATATGGTATAAAAATTGAACCCCATCTTGAGAAGTACCCTTTGGTTAAACTAAAAAACTGAACTAAAACTTAACTATCAAATAAATGTACCAACAAATTGAGGATAATTACCGACACATCAGGTCCATACTGTCAATTTTGTCTCCAAAAATGGGTTCAAACTGTGTGATGACTCATTTAAAAACCTGGCTAGTCATGTGACTTCTCATACATCTCACCTTACAGGACTTGATTCACATGTCAGCTCCTGTTTTGATCCATTTAAGGTAGAAGTGATGTCTAAAACTCTATCAGTAGAACCATGTCATACACAAGAAACTGATGGATTAAAGCACTGAATGAAATGACTGTCATGGTTGATCACATGAGCTTGTATGACTCTGTTACTGAACCTCCTTTTGAAGGCAGTTCAGGTGGTCAAAGAACGGCTCATGTTCTGCACTGCTGATGTCCTCCTCTATCGTCAGCAAACTCTGGCCACCCACAAACACCAGTTTTCTGTCACACACCCTGAATGACCATCAATCTACTCATCAGAGGCAGCGCCAGCCACGAAAGCACCAACCAATCTGCTTCTCCTCTGTCTCCACTGCCACCTCATCCCTCTATTTAAGTATTTTTGTAACTCTCCTGCTTCTCCAGAAATCCTCACTGTTTCATTGCAGTCATTCCTTTTCTCTCACTCATGGCTTCTCTTATTTGTCTCTGTGTGTATAACAGGATTACACAGCCAGGCTCCACTGAAACTCAATCCTCTGAGTGGGAGCAGCATGCTTGGGGGAGGTCACACAGGTTTATGGGGGGTCACGCCGGAGCCCACCTAACAATCCAGCCCCAGCACTGATCAAACAGATGGAGAGCGGCTTTGATCATGCGATTTGAGCTGTTTGTCACATCCACTGTCCTCTAACAAGTTCTGCAGTTATGTAAGCATCACTAAAGGAGAGTCCAACACCACAACAGCTCAGCCCTCCATCCAGACCTCCTGTCTCACCTCAGTCTTGTGACCATGAGGCACAGGGACAGTGGTGGGCATCTGAGCCATGCCTGGAAGGTGACTCCTGGTGCCAGTGTTGGGTTTCAAACTCGGCCTAGAAGGTGAGAAGCAGAGGCCATGAACTGCCACAGTCAAGGCAACCTGGGAGATATTATGAAAGTGGGGGGTGGAGGGGGAGGGTCAGTGATCAGAGAGGAGAGAGAGGAAAGGGAAAAATTGGTATCCAAAAGGACGGTTGTGCTGTCACTTTTTGCACAGATGAGACTGGAAAAGGAAAGCAAATTGTTTTGCAGGATGAAACATTCACTGAAATAAAGTAACATTTCAACAAGTTTAACACTTTAACTTTAGATTTTTAAAACAGTGACTCCTTTAAATTAAATACACCAAGCTGAGATGACGAGTAAGTGCTGTAAGAATTAGCACCTGCATCAGAACTGCAGAATACAGAGATATTCATCAGTCCTCACAAGATCTGGATTATCATATGGGTCATACCTACATATTCTGAGGCGCTGAGTAGAGAGAGTAAATGACCATGAACACCCCCCCCCCACACACACACACACACAAATAGTACACATTGCTTCCCACCGGTCATGACCAGGACAAAAAGAGGGGTACTTCTTCTGCACTTCATCTATAAAGGTGCATTTACAGTATGGTTTGGTTATTTGGGGACCTGTCCCAGTTTTAGTCAATGAAAACGCTACAAAATGTGTGCCGTACGGAGACGAACTGAACTAAACGAACTGAACTGCTTGGTGGAAACAGGGCTTTATACTTCAGCATTTTCTGTCTGAGAGTGCAGCGCAGGCAGTCAGATCATGATTTCTCTTGTGATCTGAGAGAAGGAGCAGCCTGGGTCATCGTGTCATGACACATGCGGCGTGCATGCTCAACATCTTGACATGAAGGTACATCAGAATAATTCCAGTGGCTCATTAAAATATTTTTTTTTAAAATCAAAATATCAATGGTCTGCATTTTAAAAAAAACCTCCTGGACATAATTTTACAACCAAAAAGGAGGACATGTCTGGGCAAAAGAGGACAGTTGGTCACCCTACCTCATGCAGCGTTGCTCTGATTAGTTAAAGGTCTGTCTGCAGGTCTCCTGTAAAACAGAAATTAATCTTACAGGCTCAGGCCCATTCACCAAGGTAAAATGGTTTGGTGATGCCAGGCTGGAAGTTTACAGATTGGTTAAAAAAAGGTTTGGGTATGTAAGATAATAAACATTTTTTCTTAAATTATGTTTGTTTGGAAAGTAAAAATGATGGGAGTTTCTTATAAAGTTGCATTATAAGGGGCATTTCAGGTGGGCTTCTTGCAGCTGTTAGCCAGGAGGCTACAGCCGGCCTCAGCTCCAGCTCTATGCCTGTGTCAAGGTTGACCAAAAGTTAGGTTAAGTCAGCATGTCCAACATGGCTTCATTGTTTTCATAATGCTTCAGAAACAAGTGGATGATGTCACCAAGATTACACCAATGTTTTATGTTAAAATGTCTTCCCTTAAAAACATAAATGTCTACGGCCTGGGACAAAATTTGACTTGGTCCTTGCAGCTTACTTTGCTCCCCTTTATAACTCTTGACATATCCAGAGTGGTATGACTTATAAGTGCTGCTAGCTGTGTGCTACAAGTCATTTTGGCTAGTTCAGACACAGAACTCAACGTCTTTCATATGTTCGTGTTGTTTTGGTTTTTTGAGGATTTCTTTATACAAATATGGAAATAAACAACTTACAACAGAGTTAAGGCTGTCCAAGAAATGTGCTCTACCTCACAGCAGAATAATGAGCACAAAGCACAGATAAATGTTAAATAAACTAAAAGCACGGTATTGAAACTGTAATAAATCTTAATCTAAATGTTGTGTTAATGTTAATTACTCTGTTATTTTGCCCTGCCAAAACATTCAGACGAATCACTTTTTGATGCTTTGGCAAAGTCCCTCCTTCAACTTTCCTGCCAATAAACCCTTTTGATTGATCTGAATGTAAATGAGAGAGGAAGGCTTGCTTCATAAACACTCCAGCCACTGCAATGCATTATGGGCATGAATGTGTTTCTCCAGAGAGCTTGAGTCCTAACCACTGCTAACAGCCCACAGACCCAAAGACTAAAGAAACGCTTTGTTTCAGGGATTTTGATGGTTACTGCCAAGAAATCCTGAGATATTTTCCCTCTTTAGTTTGGTGAAACTTGTCATTAGATATTGTCTCTGAAGAAACGCCCTGACCACACAGGCTCAGGCCCATGTTAGTGACTCGTTCTTGAATGTTCAACCATTCATCTTTATCATGAGCTAACACTCCCCCCTAATTCTTCAGATTAAAGTTATTTCACTGGGAAATAACTGACTTGCATTAATCTGTGTGACTTTGGTGAATTTGTGATGTATTGTTCACTTGACTACTGAGCTGCAAAGATCTGCTGTGTTTCATAACATATCACGAGAGGTAACAGATCTGAGTCCCAACAGGTTGATTCAAACATTTAAGGTGACTCCACTCCCACTCCAGGAAGGAATGATTGGAATGAAATCCTCACCCACATCCGCTATTGTTGTCCTGGGAAACTGGCTGAGGAGCAATTGGTCTGTGGAAGGAAAACTTATGTAACTGTCCTCTGCAAAATGAGTTTTTCTGTCAAATAATATGTCTTAAAACCTTTGTTGTTGTGACACTAGTGAACAAACCATTAATTCTAGGTACTTTCTGTTATGTAATTTTTAAATGTTTTGAATCATGGGGAAGTTTAAACGGTGCAGCTATTGACATGAGTGTGACATGACTCTATAAAGCTGCACAAAGGTCACCTCAGCAAAATGATAAAAGCTTATCGTTGTGTTTTTTCCTTATGTTAGCTTGCAAACCTCTCCTAGAAAGCAACCAGCACAGCTGCAGCTACTGTAAGCTGGAACCTACAGCACAGTCAATAGTTTTGAGAACTGCAACTGGAGTTGTATTGCTGAGATGAGTCCAGATTTCTTAGATCTACTGTCCTAGAATTATTTCCTCACCCAGGTCAGACATCTCAACACAAATCTGAACTCAACTGTGATGGGATTTGTGAGTTGTGTTAATAAAGTTATCTTTTCAAGGCTTACACTGGCCTTTTTAATCACAAACAAGCACCATGTGCTTGTCAGCGATCATGCCAACCAAATGTTCGGTCTTTAAAACCCAAATGTGTCCCTGTAAAATACCTTAAAGGTAAGGATGGAGATCAAACCCAAGCTTTAACAAGGATCCAACTCTGCATTTTCCAAAATCTACTTTTAAACAACCATTAAGCTTACTAAGCTTGTCTTGTGTGACCGGATGAATGCGTGAAAAGGTCTACAGTTGGGGTACAAATACCAAACCAAAAGATTTGAAGGGAGGGAAATAAAATCTATGTCTCAAAATAATTTCTTGCAAGAGAGGGAACAGAACCTCTGAGGCCAAACACATCAGTTCATCATATTTATTTAAAATGCAGATCCTTTGAATGTCTGTCAGCAAACGTGCCTAAACCCTTTACCAAGTCTTGTTAAAGAAAAAAGGATTAGTGGTTGAGTAACACGTCCAATTTATAAGTGGGTTTGGCTCCAACCTGAGGCCCCTTTCCCACATGCCCCCCCACCCCCCCCCCCCCCCCCCCCCACCCCCCGCCTTTCTCTGTCTCTCTCCTGGTTTTCTGCTTTATCCACTGTCTTGTCCTTTTCAAACAAATAAAAACGTAACTTAAAAACAGTCATACAGTTTAAAATCTGCAGGATGTAACTGCGTTAGCTTATTAACCAAAGTGATCGAAGCGTAAATGAGGAAAATGATGACAACCTGGATTTTAAAGGAGACTTGAATCAGTTTCAGTGAAAAACAAACTGATAGATTTTAATGACACTCTCAGCATGTCTGGCTGCATGTGCACAAACGTGTGTTCATGATCACTCTTTCTGTGTTCCGTGATCTGTAATTTTGTAGCTGTCAGAAGATCATGTGGAAATCATCAATGTCAAAGTCACGCTTCAGGGAAATTTATTTTCCAATTTTAGTTTATCCTCAGGAGAACATCAGTTTACAGGAAACAGCGAGACTGATTTTTTAATACTTCAGTGCGTACTACATCGGGTGATGAACAGATTACTACTAATAACACATGACCGATGCTGCA
The DNA here is from genome assembly GCA_030710495.1 of Labroides dimidiatus. Lineage (NCBI taxonomy): Eukaryota > Metazoa > Chordata > Actinopteri > Labriformes > Labridae > Labroides > Labroides dimidiatus. The sequence continues at coordinate 25,607,379 of CM061153.1, forward strand.
CACTCACACTCCTATGTCCTAGAATGACATTCATGCTGGAATTCATATATGTACAGTACGTGCTGATGTATGCGTGCAGCATCTACACCATCACTCACATGCTGCATGCTCCGTTGCACTAGTGCACACAGTATTTGAATTGTTTCTGCACCCAACAGAAATCAATCACAGCTTTGGTGTCAACTTGCGGACACAGAACATTCTGCTCTAATGTGTCTAGACAGTGAACAGCAGTAGATGTGTTAGTCACATGCAGCGTTTATAAACAGCAAAGAAAAATAGATGGAGACATGATAGCGTGATACAGCAGAGTTGCCGTGTTGATGACAGATTATATGACAAGGCTACGTCTCTGTCTCTCACACAGAGGCATTTCAGGCTCGTCCTGTCACGCTCCTCCCCTCACCCCCTCTATATGTTTGTTGCTGGGCCTCCCCGCTTGTTGCCGGTTCAAGTGGGCTAAACTTAACTCTCAGCCTAGCATGAATTTTGGACATTTATTACCACACCCTTCCCTGTCAGTGCCGCCGCCTTCTTCATCAACACGAGGGTCTGTGCCCGCAGCCAAACTAAACTTCAGTGGGCTATAAGTGATGGCTGAGGGCAAAATGGGAACGAAGCCTGCCTACTAAATGTGCAACACAAACAAAATACTAAGAGGGAGTCTATCTAAAAATATCATGGAGCTGCACCAACTATAGGACCAGTGGCACATCCAAAAATACATGTTATTGTTATGGGAGGAGGCAGGGAGGTGGGAATGAGGCATTTCTCGTTTAATCTCACAACCGGACAATTTGACTGCATAAAAAAAGGGGAATACCTGCAGCTCATGAAGAAGATAAACGACTCTTTACAAATTTCCACGGCTTCTTGAAATATGAAACAAAGTTTATTTTTAGTTATCTGCTTTTGCTGGAGTGTTAGTGTGAGAGGGACAAAGGTGAGGGAGGGAGTAGAAAAGTATTTACATTTCCCAGAGTTCTTATCAACAGTGTCAGCTGAAAGGGAAACCTAATCTCACCTTGACCTTGAACCCAGGGGGACCTGCCCCTATCAAACACACACACATACACACACACACCCATGCACGCATGCATGCACACACTCATACACCTCCCAAAAAGCAGACTTGGCACATTTTATATAAACATTCCTTATCTTTGTGTACGACCCTCCTGCAGAGAGGAATCCACTTTCAAGACTTTTTTTTCTGTTAAAAAAAGATTTTTGTCCTCTTGGTATTTTTTTTTTTTAAACATGATAGGGTTTTACTTGCTTTCAACCACATCTTCATATCAGCTCTGAGCAATATCACATAAGTGCAAAAAACAAATCTTTACCTTTTTGTTCACAGCAGTCTCAATATTAAAAAGGTCATTTTAGCTCAAATAGAAAAAATTGAGATGTGCTGTGAAGTTTCTTGTTGCTGTATGACGAGTTAAAGAGACTGTGAGGACTATCTTTCTGAAGTGGATTACAGCAACACCTTTTGGCTAGAATCGTGCGCACACTGTTGTGATGACATGACTCTTAACAAGGCGTGTGATTGTTTTGGAAATAAATGAGGATTATATCATCTTGAAACATGACAACAAGTAAACTTTGTCAGTTTGTACCATAGTTTAGTATATGGCTATTTAAGTGCCATTGGCAGCCCGGAAGTCTGAGATGTAGCTGTAGGCTAACATGTAACGTTAGCAAATCCTTATGTCCTTCCCAGGCAGAGCTAACGTAACCTCACTCTTCATTTTATTCACAGACTCTCAAGTTTGATCAGATAACTGCAGAATAACTGCTGCATGTGGGTTGGAATGAACATTATCATATACAGTTTAGCCTCTGCTTTAGCCTTTAGCCTGTGCGCTATCATTCTCCTGTTTAGCTTTCTTCTTCTCTTCTGGCCTTTTTTCTGTCTGACAGTTCAGCTCCAGTGTCCACCATCACTACTGAATGAATCACTGAGATAGTTTTTTTTTTTTCAGTGAAAAACACAGATCTCTCTTTTCACTACTAAATTTCGTCAGCCGGCATGGTGTTGTCATGGAGACTCTGGAGTGCTGTAAATCAATCCAGTCCTGCCTGACCCGAATGGGAAGCTAAGAAATAGCCTTGAGAAATAACCTATATTGTGGAAGGTTTTTTTTTTTTTTTTTTTTTTTTTTAAGATCACTTAATAACTTCTTACAGTCCCGTTAATTGCATGTATTCTTCACTGTAGCTCCTCAGTGATGGAATAAACCATCCAAACTCCATTCATTACACAGAGTCCCTCAGAACCTTTAAGAAAAAGAGACCAGCTCTTTCACGAAAACCTAAAACTCCTCTGCTCTGTAGTCCTGAAAGTTTGAATGAGTTAACTGTCGACAATTGAGTCCCATTTGAGAAAACCATTCACACTAAATGATGTTGAAGCTTGTGATGATGTCTATGTTCAAGGCTTTAATGATGATGATGATGATGACAACGATGGTAATTTTAAGGCTACTTGGAAATTTGGATGATTGATGTTGCTGTCGCTGTAGGCAATGATGACAAGAATTAAAAACTAAAAAAAAAAATTACAGTTTGGCCTCCAGCTCTGCCTGTCAGCACCTGAGTCTGATTGAACTTTGCCGTTTGTTTTGCAGTGTTGATTCCTCCTGTCTAGATCAGCACCTGAGTTGTCTTTCCTCTCAGATGAACTTCGCTTTGGACAAAAGCGTCTGCTAAATGAAGATGCAATCCTGTGGCTGTAAAAAATCTATGTACTGGATGTTTAGATTAATGGATCGATCTACTTTCTCACAGAAATTAGTGTGTCTAAAATATCTGGAAGAAAAAAGAAGAAACATATTTAAACAACAAGAGGAAGAAGATATGCATTAAAAAAGAAACTCCTGAAAACTGCCCAAAAATCTGAGGGTTGGGCTGTATGTCAGAACGAGCATGTTATCTAACTTCATCTGGAATGTTTCCTTTGAGCTCTCTAGTATACTTCCTGCAAGAAGTCAGGGTGAAATGAAAAAAATGCAGGAAGAAATACTGAAAAAATGGTGTGACAGAGGCTCATGAACATAAACTCTTTGCTCTTATTGTCTTATTAAAAAGTTATTTCTCTTACTTTCCACACAGCACACTCATGCTACGGCTGAGAGGCTTGAATCAAGTTGGTTGGTTTTATTTCTTCACTCAGGAGGGTTAAAAATGTCTTCCATACATCTGCATTAAACAACTCGACAGCAGACAGCAAGCGGCACTCAGCAGTCTGTCAGTAGAGTTTTACCCAGACTGATGTAAAGATATATTGCCAAAGCTGGTAGGAGGTAAGAAATCAAGCACTGATGACAGTCATGTAGTCAACCAAGACTTAGTGCTTTCTGGGAACCTGAGCCCTTTATTAGACTGTAAAAAGAAAAAAGCTTCCGTCTTCTACTGAAGACATCCTCATATTTCTCTGTCAACACCAGCTCGTCCAGTGTGACCGTGAGAGCGGACGTCCGGTGGGTCGGTCAGATCGTGGTCATCCAGGGGCTCCATTACTTGTCTCCCACCGCCCAGCAGAAGCAGAGGTACCTCAGGGCTTCTGTGATGTTTCCCCTTACAGTGAGAGAGAAAGAAATGGTGTTGCAGTACAGAGAAATATTGAGAAAGCAGCAGCTGTGCAAACATGGAGTCCAGCAGGTCTGCAGCACATGGGGGAGTGAGCGTTGGAGGGTCTGTGAATCAGGAAGAAAGGCTTTGTCTTTGCTACCTGATGCTCTCCAGCCCGCTGATGTGTTTGTCCAGACGCAAGATTTAATCTAGACTCTTCCTCTGCCATGGATGGGAGAACTCCAGGTGTTGTTTGTTTTCTAATGTAGCTGAAAGTTTAAGAGAAGAAACCCCTCACAGCGCTGCAACTTAAGAAAACACATGCAAAAAGACAAAACACTAGCAAATTAAGAAAAAAATTCATCAATTTGACAACACATGCACAGCATTTAGAAAACAAAGACCAAAACACAACCCATTAGAAAAACGTGCTTGCAAATAGACCGCACCACAACAGAAGTGTTTCCAAGAGACACTTAAAAGTGATGCACACATCCAGTATGACCTGAATGATGTGAAAATACTTACTTCCGATCTCATTTTCCAACACCCCTGACTGAAAGAGAACCTTAATAGGGCTGTGACTCGAAATCTGCATCAAAAACAAGCATGTACGTAAATGTCCTCTGGAAACACTCCCCTTGTGTTGCGGTTTATTTGCAGCGCGTATTTATAATGTGTTGTGTTGTGGTCTTTGTGTTGGTTTTCTAAATGCTGTACATGTGTTGTTTAATTGATGGAGATCTTTTCTTAATTTGCCTGTGTTTTGTCTTTTTGCATGTTTTCTTAAGTTGCAGTGCTGTAAACTCTTGGGGCCACCATACATCTGCTTTTTTCTTGCACTGTCTGATGTTATAGGTAGTGTTGGTAATCAGATTTAGATACATTTTTGGTTGAAATGAAAAAAAAGCCACTGTCTACAGCAGGAGTAAACCTGGGAATACACCAACCAATCCTAGCGTTTAGGATCCAGTTTGTCAAACCAATCAATCGATGCTGCCTGCATCCTGCGAATACATTTCACTGGCTTTTACTAGCCCTGATTCAATGTGGTAATGTAGAGCAAATAAAAACTATGTGCTGAAGACCAGTTTTGAGTCTGTTTTTTTTTTTTTTTTTTTTTTTTTTTTTGCATGTGAGCGGGGGCGTAGTTTTTGTGGAACTCCAAGTGTGGAAGGACGGGGGCTAACTGGAGTCCTGAGGAGATGCTGCATTTAAATTCATGCTTGTTTTCTGTGACTACCAACTGTGTCTTTAAAAAATGTATGTTTAAATGCAAAAAAAACTGTAGTTTCTGAAGAATCCACTTGAAGTGGGCTCCTAAAGCCAAGTAAAGTGTATTATATTTCTACAGTTTCATTTAGCAGATGCTTTTGTCCAAAGTGACATGAGCAAGAATCTAGACTGGAGTGAAAAACATCAGTAAGTGCGACAAGGTGCTTCAAGTTTGTTTGGCCACAGGTGCTGCTGTCCAGTGCCAGAAGAAATGCCCTATTTTTTATTTTTGTATCCTATCTTAAATAATGTAGCCACAACTAAAATTTCAACATCAACAATATCTTTCAACAATTACAGCCTACGTTTAAGTTTCCAGCTGAATAAATAAATAAATGACTTAGTTAATAAACCACGACCTAATTGCCTTTTGGAAAAGTTTTAAATCTAGCTATAAACATCACAAGCTGACCCTCTGTGGAGGATCTGCACTCTCTCCGTTTATGTCAGGTGACTGTTGATGTTCCGTCTCTGATCAGGATGAGTCCAGGTGCAGGGGAACGTAAAGGAATAAACATCAAGGCAGCTTTTAACCTCCTCTATCCTGCTGATTGCCAGAGTAAATGTGGGCTCTGCAGTGCACATTCCTCCTTTAATAATTTCCATGCATCTTGCAGAGGTCGAGAAAATTGCTGTCATAAGTGGTACCCAGACATACAGACGTATGCTGTTAAAGTAAACACGGAGGAAACCCACCCTCTGCTTTGTTTACCCGCCGTTTCCTGCCCCCAAACAAACACGGCAAGTTGGTCGTAATCAAAACATGGTGAAAGTGCAAATGATTTTTGAACGCAGCGTGCTTGTCTAGCTCCAACAGTAATCCCATTTGAGACATGTGACAGTGAGTAATGTGTAGCATCTCTGTGCCCTCTAATTGCCGAACCCACACAAACTTTTCTCTTTCCCTGCTCCCCATTTTCTCTCCCTGCTTCTCATCTGTGCAGCCTCTCATTCCCCCCGCGGCCTTGTCCATTAATTAGCGTTCGCTTATAGGAAACAGATGACTTTTAATAAATAAGGGTCATTTTTTTGAATTGCTTTAATACTTGCATTCCCCGATGAGGAACAACATGAAAGCATTCCCCTGCCAGTTCAACCCAACGGACAAAAATTCACAGAGATTTGAGAGTGGCAGGACAGCTGGGGTTAGAGCTGGGGACACACACAAACCCTTTCACACACAGATTCAAAGTCTTCCTTTCGGCCACCACAGCTCTCCGTGTTTTTCCCAGGCAGGTCTGTGTTTTTGGTAGGCAGGCTGATTCATTTACAATAATCAGTGCTTCTATCTGGGGCACTTCCTCATAACCACTTCGGCACTTAAAGATTAAGCCCAGACCGTATCGTACCTTAGCCCTGCTTCCCCCTGAACTTCACTTCTTCCAGACATTTTGTGGTTTTAATCTCAAGTTCTCCACTTCAGGGAGATTTTCCTGATTACTGTCACAGAGCACAGTGGGTGAAAAAGACTGAGATCTCCCTCCCTCAGAGTGCCAGGCCCTCTTACGCTCCTCCAGCGTTTTACATCTACAGGATTTGTCATGCGTGCACTGCAGCTTTAATCCTCTTTAAACAAGTCTCTCCTAATGTCACACTGTGTGTCCGCTCACTTTCTTAAAGTTTGATTTAACTGGACTTGTGTGGCCTACTGTGTTTTTTTTTTTTCTTTTTCCTCCTTCTCTTGGCAAATTCAGAGGCACAAGCGTGAAACTCTGTGAAACATCTGAGTTGGACGACAGCCTGATCGCTGCTGAAGGATTTATGTGCATAGATGTTCCCTTCAGTGATTAACAAAGGAAAACAAACACAAACTTGTTTCTCGTAAGCGGCTGACCTCCAAACCACTGTTTTTTTAATGCACCTCATAAATCTTTGCGTTCACTTCTCTGGACGTTAGTGACAGATCTTTTACTGCAACTTCTGAGTCATTACTTCATTTCTTTTATTTGTAATCCACTTAATTTTAGCAGGTCGAATTGCCTTAATGATGTCCAACTCTCTTTTTGGCTGCGCACAGCGTAACTAATCCTGGTACGGCTCGCACTCTGCTTCTGCACCATGTCGTTTTCTCTCCTCCTGCATTTTTTCAAGAAGAGAAATGGCTTTCATTTAAACGAGGAGAAAGAGAGCACCAGGGGAGCGTGGCCTGTGACTTTTCTTTACTGCACTCGTTCTGCAACAAAAACCTCTAAAACTGCTTTATTCTCCTAATGAGACGGATAATTTCTTGGCTCGAGCTGAATGTGGGGACTTTTTCTCATTGACCACCTTTGGCTTCATGCATTTGGCATTTCAAAATACCACAAACCATGGGAATAAGCTTTAAATCCATAAGCCATTGACATTTGACTCGGTTTACAAAGCGTCATGAAGGTTTTTCTGTTTCTTTACCTCTTTGTTCTCTGAGAATCAACAGTCTCTCTTCTCAGAGTCTCAAATCTCTCTTTAGATGGTTTGACTGAGAGGAAATCTATGTGGTAAGCACTTGAGGTTGAGGTAAAGTCTCTTACAACTAGTGATGTAGTTCAGTCATCAAACCTTTAGACTGAATGATTCTGAGTCACCAAAAATAATATCCCTGTTAGTCAAATTCCTGTTACTAGAGGCTTTATAAGGAAAACGTCTGTTTTACTCCAAACTATTCAACATATGAACCTGGACTGGTGTTAAAGGATCTTTTTAGATGTGCAAAAACCAAACTCAAACTTTTAATTCCTGATACAGATACCTGGGCTTTGGTGTCTATTTGGTAACAGATATAAATTCTAGTCCAATCCAATCCTATACCAGGATTAATTTAACATTCTTTATGCCTTAATATGAGACTGAGAGTTATGTTTTGGTAACTTCAAACTTTTCTAAATTTTTAAGCCAGTATGAAAAGAAAAATTCATGCAAACTGATTATATCAGTATTTTATTGCATATGTGAGGAATTAGACTTGCACATGTTACAAATTTAAACTATGCACAGTTCTAAAGACTCAAAGACGTGTCCACAAACTGATAAACTTGAAGCACAGATCCAAGGCTTCCTTTAAGTGTTTTTCCTCAATGATCCAAATCTAATATACTTAAATATGAGAATTACTGTAAGCAGTGACCCAGCAGCAACTTTACATCCTGAGGGTCCTCAGGAAGAACAACCTGCTCCTTCTACCGGTGTTGCATGGAGAGTCTGTTGATGTACTGCATGTCGATGTGGTATATTAGCAGCTCTGCGGCAGACAAGAAAGCCCTACAGAGGGTCATCAGAGGGTACTGCCAAGAAAATTATTGACCGCCCACTACCCTCCCTACAGGAGCTGAACGCCACCCACTGTCTCAGCAGAGAAGCCACTATCCAGAAGGACCATACAAACCTTGGACATCATGTTTAAGCTGCTGCCCTCAAGAAGGCGGTTCAGGTCCATGCCAACACAAACCAACAGACTCAAGAACAGTTTCTATCCCAGTGCTATATGGGATCTGATCACTGTAAGACACCCACCGAGTATTTTAAAATAAAACTCAAGCCCAGTTTACACAAAGTTTCACAACATTTCATTCAAAAACACACACAAAAAAAAAATCAAATCTATGTTTACACAGAAACGCTGAGGGACTGAAAATGCTGTAGTATGCATGCCAGGCCTGTAGTTGGTGATATAACTGTAGTCTTTTAGCTGCCTTCTGCTGAAGTAGTGGTGGGGTGATCATTCACTGAGTGTAGGAGATGCAACAGATGCAGTCAGTAGATTCAGCAGAACAAGCACAACACTGTAGTCAACCATTGTTATTGTTACTGTTGTTGTTGGTTCACGCATGGCGATTAAAAGTTCCCACAATGAAAGCATAATGCGCAAAGTAGAGCATTACACAACACCAGTGGCCGCTATGTTTCAGAAAAATTCCACTCTGGTGGCTGTTTTCAAAAGTTTCTGTTTGAGATCGGCTAAAACGCCAGCTCAGCTGACTGTACAGGTTGCATAGTTGTATAGTTTTTATATCTTTTATTGTTATTATATTGTTCACTTTATTTTGCACCAGGCAGGGTTGCTCAAATTTCACTGTACTTATATAGTGAAGATAAAGGAATCTGAATCTGTAATGTTGAATCTTTTTAGTGATAAAGGAAAGCTGTGTTTGTTATTTTATTTGCTGTGTTTTTTTTTTTTTTGTGATGAGCTCTATTTGTTGTGATTTGTTTTGTATTTTCGGACCCCTCCCTGAAGCTTTTGGACGCTTTTCTGAGATGTTTTTTCTCTGTGTATTTCTTTTTACTGGAGTTGATTTGATGGGCTGGTGTGTTTTATGTCAGATCAAATCAAAATCTGGATGCAATGGTCTTCAAAATGCAACGCTCTGATTACCAATCACTACTTCTCATGTAGTATAGTGATGAGTTCACTCAATAAGGTTTCGTCTTCTTGTTTAAATTCTTGGAAAAAAGCGTCTGCTAAATGAAATTTTAGAATTGTAGAATTGAGTTACATTGTACAAAAGGCTTCGAGTGACTTTTACAGGTGTTTGGCGGGATACTGTTTGTTTGATCCGTCTGACTGCATTTTGATTTAGTTCTGCTACATACTTGTAACATACAAAGACCTGTATTATTTGTGTTGCATGTGTACTTTAAGTACGGGAGGTTGCTTTATTGTTTTTTGCTAATGTATTTTTTATGGACTAACTGAAATGGACAAACTGTTACACTAAAAATAAGTCAGGCAGTCAAAGTTATTCTACTGATTCAAAGACTGATTCAAAAAATGAGCTGGACCTGGATGAGTTTGATGAAGCAAAAACATTCACAAACAGGGGACACACACATGAAGCTCAGCTGTGCATCCAAAGGGTACAGGCGATACTTTAAAGACAGTAAAGAGGAAATTCCCACCAGGGAGGACGTCTGCTTTGAAAGAAGTGTTGAGGAAGCCATCTTTGTTTATCTTTCCCTCTTTGGAGAATGCATGCATGCAGCAGGTATGTTCTCACTACCCTCCACGCTGGTGGGAGCTAAGAGCTCCTTGATGCTTTCTCCATTGCTGTTATAAGTATTTCTTACTTCCTCTTTATATGCATAAAGCACATTCCTGCAGCTCTCTGCTCCCTGCTGCTGCAGAGGAGAGCAACTTTAACAGCCCTGCATGGCATTTAACAGAGGGTGAACACACACTCTCACTGTTGTTAACTTCCCCTTTTATTGGCCTAAAGTATCCAGGAGAGAAAGGTGCCCTATGAAGGATTGTTCGTTGTGGTGTCTGCTAACTGCTGTACACATGTGGAAATGTGGTTTCAAGAATTCAGGGCTGAGCTGTAAGAAGTGGAGCTGAGAATCCTTTTAAATGAGTCATGAAGGTTCAGGATACACAAACCTTCCCCAGATAACAAGATAATTACAATAAGGTGCACAGGGCACAGTTGGAGGAACGGGTGCAGCTCTGCACCAATCACTTGACCCCGACCAGGCCACTCCTCACCCACCTGGACATCACAGCCTGTTAGCAGCCCCGCACCCAATGCTAAACAAATATACAACCCCGTCTGGTCCTGTTTTGCTTCTTCCTCCTCTCCTGCAGCCTCCACGGGCTGTGATGCCCTTGACTTTGTCTTCTGTGCTAATTCTCTGAGGTTAGGACAATAAACACCACACTGATGGGCTCGAACCCAGAGGAGGCCACACTTCCTGTCTGCTCTGTGGGAGAAAGAACAGAAGGACTGAGAGGAAGGAAGGTCAGAGAGGGAGAGAGAGAAGGTAGATGAGGCAGGCAGGGAGATGTGGAAAGAGAAAATGTGCCCATGACTGGGTGAAAGGAAAGATATCTGCAGAGAAGAATGTGATGCATGTCTGTGATTTGTTTGACTTTGGGATTTAGATCTTTAACAGTCTGGTGAATTTTCTGTAAACAAGCTTCATCTTTTCATTTTTTTTTCAGTCTACTTCACTACTTAGTATCCACAATTGCTTCCATCCTTTCTGCCTCAAAAGAAGTCAGAGTCATTTTAATGTTTCTGATTGGTCAAACACGAGATGCCAGTTTGACTGCTGATAAACTGACAAAATTCAGCCTTTTGCCCAATTTGTGGCGCATTTAGAAGACTATCCAGGGTATCAGTATCTAACACATGTATCCCTATCTGCCCTGTGTGACGTGATCTCTACACACATTCACAGTCTGATCCACAACATCAGTGATGCAAGTTTTACCACAGACATTTGGACTCCTAAAAGTAGTCATTAGGGTATTCTTAGTTTGATGGCTGAAATAAAATGGACATCATTTTCAGTTTTTGATCTTGGTGTGTTTGTGGTTTTCGGTCTTTCTGCAGCCATCCTCAAGTGGGATCTCGAAGGACTGCAATTTTTAGCACCTCCTCTATAGGCTTCATATATTTGGACCAGAGGTTGGGTTTTGGGGGCAAAATTTCCCTAGACATGAGATCTCACAGAAGCTTATGTGATCAAATGTGACTTCAGAAGCTTAGCAAACACGGAGGGCAATCAGCGTCGTCAGCCAGCCATCATGGCGCGTGTTCTGTCATGCAGCAACAAACCCGAGTAAAAGTATCTGGGTAAATAATGCCACAAGCTTCTCTCCTTTTTCAATTTTCCAGTTGGCTCTGGGCACAGTTTTGTTTATGTTTGCTGCCATCTTTATGAACTGTAAAACATTTACAATTACAAATCAGGACGGCTCCAAAGCGGCCATATTGATGCCATAAACTTGAGGATTACTAAGACAAATAATTGGTTATGACGAGCCTAGAATCAGGTCACACACCCCGATCACCGAGGGAGGCCTATCGTGCCCTGAATCTGTCTGAAAATTGTCTTAGAACCAGGAGAGTTGCGTCACTTTCTGACAGGCGTGATAACTAGCATGAAGTCCTCTCTGCCCCAGGAGCTTTAGTAGCATCTTCAAACTACTTAATAGCTAACAGCAGCCACCCGTGACAAAACCTCTCTATTGTTTTGTCATTGCAACAGTTCCAACACTTCTCCATTACTATCTTTTGATTCTTGAGGCTTGAGAATTTCTCAGGTTAATTTTTATTATGACAGATATTGGATGCTGTAAAGGTCGTTTGAGCCTGAAGAGAGTTCAAACGTGTAGAACTGCAGGCTGCTTCCCTCTCTTCCTCGCTGTCTTCCTCTCTGTCTTTGAGACATCTGGCTGCAGGCATCTTTCAGATTCCACCAATACCACAGTGAGGGGGGAAACCCCACAGCTGAAAAAAGCAGCCTCAGCAATCTGAGCGCAGGCCAGCTCATATCAACTCCAACAAGCCCTCAGTCATCTCGCAGAGCTCTCTGAGCTACAGATCTATGTCTGCCAAGAGGAGGGGAGTCAGAGGAATGAAGGGTGAGGTGCGAAGACAGAGTTCATTTCGGTCCCATTAAAAACCAGGGGGTCATTGGCAAGAAGAAGGGATCAGCCCGTGTCTGTCTGTGTGTCTGTTGTTGAATGGCAGCGAGGCGGCTCCAGCTGTTCTGCTTCATCTCGGCAATTAGCTGTAATCAACTCTCTGAGCTCTCTGGGTGTTCTGAGACACTTTCACACGCTGGTGCTCCACCGGATATTCCTCATCTCCTTCTTCCAATCACACAAGTACATACTAGAACACACAAACACACACACATTCACAGAGTCGATCTGGAAACTTAACACTATAGTGTGAGGCTTTTACTCCCTGTAAAAGCAGGGAATGTACAAAACATGGGTATTTGTGCATGTGTGCATGTGCATGTGTGTGTGTGTGTTGTTTGCAGCCAGGTCTCTGTGGGCCTCTCCAGCCCGTGGCTCTCCCTCTGTTCAGACTCTACCATGTGCTGCGCACATGTTCCCCTCAGCCCCGTGAATCGGTCTTTGTGCAGAGCAGCATCCTCTTCTGCAGTCACTGTTTTACCCTCCATGCAAACACTGACCTTGTCTGCCATCCCACCTGTGTAGAAACAGCCCTCACACTCATATACCGTGTGTGTGTATATACACCCTTGAAGAACTATGCACACAAGCATAGTTGAGAAATTCTTCTATGCATGCATGACAAAAATGTGACAGAGACCGCAGGCACACAATGAGCAGAGTTTATCCTCTACCTTTGCCCCTATAGACTGTGACTGATCCCTGTTACCAGGTGGATTATGGGACAGAGCAGTGAGCTTGTGGTGCCACCTCTCATCCCCACAGTGTGTGGCCACAGTTGGCCTGAAAAGACACCAAAGGCAGGCAGGGACGACTGCTGCTCTGGCAACAGCTGCTTGAAAATTTCCACTGGCTGTTCCCATAAACAAGGCGCAGATATGATTTACATCCTGTAAGAATAGAATCAAGTATGCAAATATAGATTCAGGGTAGATCTATCTCATGAGTGTTTGCATACATGCAGAAAGGCTTTGATACTCCTGCAGGGATAGTTCAGTGGGGTTGTATGAGGTACTAACCAACAAGTTGTAAGTGTACATAGAAGAGTAAATGACTGGGCACTGAAAAAACAAAATATATTAACTCAGATTTTTCATTATCAAACACACAGACACTGTTAAGTTGCCAAAGTATGTGTTTCTTGTGATACTTAGCTATCAGTTAGTAATCTGAATGGTGACTTGGACTACAAACAGGAGCTGTGCTGAACAAAAACTTCTACAAGCAGCAAAATTGAGCTGAATTTCAACAAAAACGGTCTGGTTCAGTTTTGTACAGCACAGATCACGATTATTTGCTTTTCTAATGCCAAAAAGTTGAAAAAGGTGCCAAAAACCCCCTGATCTACTCAGTCGTACTTTGTTGGTACCCTTCTGTTGGGGTAGATTGTACTTAGGTGCGATTATTCCCCCCCAAAAAAAGAAAAAAGAAAAAAAAAAAAAAAGAGAGAAAAGAAGTGTGTGAGGGGCCTCTTTTATGAAGTTAACGGGGACATGAAACAAAGCAAACTTATCCTTCAAATTATAATTTTTTGCATATTTTGGCTGCTGGCTGCTGGAAACAATGGGCAAGCTTTCAACTCTTGGTCTATGAAACATACTCTTGTTTGCTCACATCAGCGGTCAGAAGCATTTAATTTGTTTACATGGACATCAAGATGAAAATCAGTTTGTTCCCAAGCTCCTACGCAGCCGACATGCTTAATGTGAGAACAGCCCACAAGTATAGTTGACTGATATGCAGCAAGATCTGGGCTTACTGTATCAAACTGTGTGGTTCTTTTCCTGCATGATCAATACTTCCATGCAGGGAAAGATGATCTGGATCATGTAGACAGTTGGGTTAAAAATCATGGGTTTGGTTGCCGATGTGCTTAATGGATTTGACAGTTCAGTGTGCAGCTTCAACACTTCTTTATATTTCACAGTTCAGTGCCACACCAAACAGCTGTTTAAGCCTTTGAACCTCAAGTTTAACCACGCGCCTGCTGTCAGTCATCAAAACAACGGTTTACAAAGGGAGGGCTGTGGCCCCTTGAAGGGATACGAGGCCACACCAGGTGGACTACACGAGGTCTTCTTCCTATTTACAGCTTATTACGTATATTATGCACTTACACTGTTCTTGATTTCTCTGATTATAACATAAAGCTGTTTCAGTCAAGAGAAACAAGTTAAGCAATCAAAGTCGACGTTTCGCTTTGTTGCTTGACCTCTACAGGAAGATGAGTAGATCGAAGGGTGTCTTCCCTGAGCTGCAGCACAGCCCTCATCCCGGCTCACACACACACAGTGAATCCCACTGATAGACACATATCAACACACACATGTGAACACACACATTTGTTGGGCTGACCTTTTGGCCAGTGATACTCAGCACATTCTTGTGGGGCATGTTGACACCTTGGCAGGATCTACGAGGAGGGTCTGGCATTGTGAGCATTTTTTTATTCTAACATTTCTTCTCTTGTGAAAAAAAAAAGAAACAATCCTCCCCCCGACTCAGAGCAACAGACCAAATAAGAATCCAGCCAAGTGTTTCACTCACACCACATGAAACATTGGTGGATTTTGGATCCTTACACGAATGGACGAATATTATTCCTCCTCTGGCTCAGCTGAGTTAACTGCCTGATGTGTTTTCATATAATTTTGCTTAAAAGTTTGGCTGTGCTGCAAATCTCCACGGTGTGCAGGCAGCTGAAGATATGGAGCTCCCAGCATGCACCACTCAAATGGTAAGATACTCTTGACAGCCACAAAAATATTCACACGTACATTCACACCTGCTTCATACATTTTTAAAACCAAACACCATGAAATTATGGTTTGTGAAGCCAAGATAGTTTCCAAAGTGTAAAAACCTTTTGACCTTTGAGTTAGCATTGCCCTCCTGTTGGACTCACATGGACAGATTGGAAAAAATCCATGGAGACAGGCTGCCAGTTTATCACATCAGAGATATCCTCAAACCCACTGCCACCAATGACCCAGTTAACTAAAATAAGATGTCTCTGAGCTGTGATAGGAAGCAACAGTGCTCAGACAGAACCCACACATGTATGAGGAGAACATGTAAACTCAACACAGCTGACACTCCTGCCCATCCAGGCGATCAGGAACTGACATGCTGTGAGACAACAGCGCCAACACTATTCCACTTCTGTGCAAGCAAAAATAACAGATCGATGGAGTGAACCAGAATTTATCGCTGTTTTCATGCTGTTTCCCACTTGTCAAAACCTGGTGCCAACATTTTAAACACTGCATCCCAAAACTCTCCACTATCACAATGTTTTTTATACAAAAACCTTGTATGTTTTAGAAGATGATGCCAAATCACATTCTGTGTCTCTTACAACAGCATGTCTCTGTAGTAGAAGGGTCCAGGTGCTTAACTTGACTATACAGACTAGAGCCTAAGTGGATTAACGTATCATGTAACCAATGTATTAAGTTTTTTCACCAGTCATTTAAAAATAAGAGGTTCCATATTGGCTGGGCTCTCGCACATTCATTCATTTTCGGTACCGCTTATCCTGTTCAGGGTCGTGGGTGTCTGGAGCCTATCCCAGCTGTCTTAGGGCGAGAGGCCGGGTACACCCTGGACTGGTCTCCAGCCAATCACAGGGCTGACACACATAGACAGGCACACTCACACTTACAGGCAATTCAAAATCACTGATTGATCTGATGAGCAGGTTTCTGGACTGTGGGAGGAAGCCAGAGTAATCGGACCGAACCCCCGCATGCACAGGGAGAACATGCAAACTTGCACACTGTGCCTGAGCTGGGATTCAAACCGGAGACCTTCTTGCTGTAAGGCTGCAGCACTAACAACTGTGACACCGTGCAGCCCGCTCTAAGTACATAGCATCAAAATCTATTAATCCATATTAATGCATCCTACCTTTTTGTGATTGGAGTTGCAAATAAATAAATCAGGGGACTTGCAGTCACATAATTTTTTAATTAAATATCTTGTTTATTGTCACTTCAAACTTTAAAGCCACGTTTCAAGTGACCTCGTTTCTCTCCCTTACAGTCAGTGTTTCTCATCTCTGCTGTGTTTCACTACATCTCCAGCTCTGTAATAAACCTGACTAATTAGTGGCAGCTTGTTGTGACCCAGCTCTATAAATAGGCTTCCTTGTGCCTCGAGCCTCCTTTTAGTCAGGCCCTCTCAGTGGTCTCTGAAGGTCTTTACCAATGTGGGGCACAGGATGGCTAATGTCAAACACATGTGCGGAGGAAAAGGGTTTACAGCGAAGGAAAGCAAAGATTCTTCATCTTTCAAGTGATAATTACTTGATTCCTTCTCTGCTTCTCTCTCTCTTGGCGTCAGCCTTTGATCTCCTGCAAGTCGCTCTGCATGACAAGTGTACAATTACAGAGAGCGTAATGAGTTTAAAAGCCCCACTTTTTACAGCTTCGTGTGATTAAGGATTCTCCTTTCCTCCCTCGCTCCCTGCTTTATTTCTCCTCGAGTGTGTTATTCATCTTTTGACACTAGTTTCTCCCCTGTCTGTTTGCTTTGAGTGTGTGTGTGTGTGTGTGTGTCTGTGTGTGTGTGTGTTCATGCCTCTTGACACATTCGCCACTGACTGCAGCGTGACTCAGATGCCAGTGGAATAGGGTGCGTCTCCAACTGCCAACTGCACATATTTTCGAAGTCAAGATTTGCAAATGTCTTTCAGAGAGAGCCCCCTCCCTCGTAAATAGCACAAGGGTCTGTGGGAAGGAAACTGAACCCCACTTGCTGTTAACTCTGAATAGACTATTGTGCTTTCTGAGTGTCCTTTTAAGCAGATATCTGAAATGTCAGTGTGCGGTTCTGACTTTAAAGATAGGAAAACAAAAGCACAAAACCTTTGTAGAAAATTACAAATTGCTCTCTTAATTGTTCCAGCGTTTTTATGAAGTGCATGTTTTTTCAGTTTGTGTTGACATGCACTGGACTCTACAAATTTACAAGGCTGTTCAGCACCGCAGGGCTCAGTCTTCCTCCCCCTGTCCTGCTTGCACCTCTCTCCATCCCCTGACCACTTCCTGCTTCCTTTGAAGCCAGGCGCCCCTCTTTCCCGCTGCCAGACAGGATACCCCACATCCTGCAAGAGGCAGGAAGGAGCCTGCTCTGCTCGAAGCCCCAGATGCAAAACGTGTGCTCCAGCAGCCTCAAACAACCCCCTCTACTCTGCTGGCAGACTCCCAACAACAAAAATGTAACTCCAGCACAGAATGGAAACAGCAACCACAGCGTGCTTATCAAACTGAGCAAAACATCTCCAACCAAAGAAACATTTAAACAGAAAACAGATCAGAATCAGTTTTTGGAGGTGCACCTCAAATCTGTGAGGATCTCAACAGCTGACACCAATTCACCCGAGCCTCTTTCTGGATGGGCTCGCCCATGCTTCAGTGAACACAGGCCAGACCTCCATCTGAAGCAGAGTGAGCAGTGGTTTTGGTCGCTGCGCAGATAAACCGCACGCAGATCAGGAATTTTAGTCACCAGTATTCTTCAGAAGATTTCTTTAACTCATACAAATGCAGAGTCAGAGTCAGTCAAAGGATCAGATCCTGTCTGACAAAATGGGCTAATAGTGGGTGACTGCACTCTGTCTCAGCTTATGGATAAGTTCTGTGAAGTGGGGCCAAAAGGAAAATAAAAAAAAAAGGGGGGCGTCAAGCTGTTATAAATGCGTCTAAAATGAGGGAAAGTGTCACTCATTCACTCTCCCTCCTCCACGGCCTCCCTGTCTGTTGACTCATGTCCCAGGAAATGCAGCGTCTGCTCTAAGTCAGAAAAAGGAGCTGGCCTGTTTCAAGCTCCAGCGTTATTTAAAAAAGACGTTATTTTTGATGTTGACATGTATTTAGATTTTACTGCTAAATTTGATACACTGCAGCCTCACCCTCTACCTCCGCCCAGTGTCGCAGCCACTCTGTGAGGTTGTCGGTTTAGCCCCTGTTGTGGAGCTGCGCCTGCTTTCCCACACGCCTGCAGTTTGAGGTCAAAGGGAGTCAACTTGAGACCTACCGCCCAGAGAAAAACTTCTCTGATGCTCAACTGTCGCTTGTTTTTGGACAGACATGTAAACTTGTCAGAATATCGCATTTCAGCGCAGTGAAAACAGGCGCACACCCAGAAGTCTTGGCCTCCTCCCAGAGAGTAGAGAGGGAGCGAGAGGCGGCCAGAATGAACAGGATAGCTCCACAGCTTTGGCTGAGGCGACTGTTCCCTGTCCAGCAGGAATCAGCCTCTCTGCTCTGTCAGCTCTCAGGTGTGGGAAGCTCCACTGTGCCAGGCAGCCATCAAACGCTGTGCTATAATTTGAGACCATTAAGATGCAGCACAGAGGTCTGAGAGCTGCTGTACAGGAAGCTGGCAGATAGATTCACACACCACTCCCTGCCTGAAGCAGCCAAGGAGAGAGGAGATGGCAGGGAGGTTGATTTATGAGCCAATTGAAAACATCCATTGAGCTAGAGCCTCTTTGAGTCGGATCAGATGCCTTCAGTGTTTTTGTCTGCAATGCCCATTTATAACTTAGTTTGTGCAGAAAAATTTGGCTTCTTTTTGCTGCCAAAAGTGTCTCTGTGTGACTAAATTTGTGGCCCAAGGCTCATAAAGTCTGCCCATGGACCCTGAAATAGCCTCCTGCAGTAAACGGCTCTGCTCACACTGAGACGCGGCCAAAAACTAAACTGCAGCCTCAAAAATATGAGGAAGGACAGCCAGAAAATGATGAAGCTGTTTAATGCAGGGCTGTGTGCTTTTTGGTCAGTGCTTCCTCCTCCAACTTCTGCAAGAACATTTTCTCACTGACACCAACACGTTTGTTTTTTGTGTTTGTTTTTTTTTTATCATTGAAAACCTGTTTCCGTTATATGATTCTGTGTTTTGTTGTGTTTATTCCTCGTGTTTATCTGAATTGTCTTAATACTAAGCCTCTCTGTTTCTGAATGAGCACAGAGAGCCTGACAATGAATGTTTGTTAGCAGAGACAGGAGACATCTAGTGGTCTGTTTAGATTTTGTTTCAGAGAAATTAACTGGTTAGAGTGAAATAAAAACCTGGACTTAATATAAATAATGTTTATAATGAGTGATCATAAAGCCTTTATTGTTATGATTTTAAACTTTAGTAATGTTACACTTGTTTTATATATGGGAGCCATGTCACAAATACAAAAAAAAAAAAAAAATACTTGGTTATTTTTATCTTAATAACAATTAAATACCACACTAAGTTATTTTTTACTTAGATATAGAAAATACTTTTTCTTTATGAATAGGTTTTTTTTTTAGTTATCTCAGGGATGGTGTTTCCTTAAAAAGCCTTGTTATGTTAATGTTAAAAAGCCAACATTCATTCATCTTTTTTGTTTTGTTTTGTTTTGTTTGTTTTGCCAGAAGAATGTCTACCGACATTCTAAGAAACAGTTCAGTCTATTGGTTAAATAAGGTACTTGCATTTATTATCAGAAATAAAGCTGTAATGGCAAAAAGCAGCACTCTTCAACTAAAAACAAAACAACAACAACAACAACAACAACAAAAAAGAATTCAAAATACACAACAATACAAAAACTATTATTAACCCTTTAAGCCCTGGCCTTTTTTTGGGTCTATGCTAGAAAAACGCCATACCATAATTAAAAAGAGATCATCCTGGTGTCATAATAAAGGGAACACTTGTGAAATTTGTTAGAAGTGTCAGTATTGGTATTTATGTCACTGGCTCTGAGAAATAACTCAAGTGTTACTCAAACAAACAGAAAGTTCAGTTGAACTGACCTGATGGCATTAGTAGCTGAGTTTCTCCTGTTTAATGTGATTTATAATATGACTTAATTTACATGTGATAAATGCTTTGTTTTATGCCTTTTGTTGCAGAGCGACTTCAAAGTCCCCCAACTGGGGGACCTTAGGGTTTAGACGGTTAAAATAGTACAGAAGTCAGCACACCAGTGTCCTTCAACAACTGTAACACAGCGTGTGCACATTTTGTAATAATTTCATTCAAACAAAGGTCTTTCTGAACGGTTTGAAAACCATTAGAAAACCATTCACAATCACTCGGAAAAGGTCGATAACTTCCTTTTTCTTCAAGCTTATAGTGAATATGTGATTATGCAAGCATGTTAGGGTGACACTTGTGCTGATTTGGCACAATATTGATAAAGATCGATTGATTGGTTGATTTTAATTGCTGGTCTGTACGCTACTTTGCCCGGATTAAAAGTTGTTTAAGGAGCATTAGTAAGCCGTTTTCTTTACCCCCCTTCTTTAAACCAGTATGTAACCCCAGCTATCAGCCACTGTGGCCTTTATAGAAACATTTCAGCACTTTTCTTTACTGTCAGAAAGTCACTTTGTTTTAGGATCATTTACCATCTCATTACATATGTGCTCCTCCACCTGAGCCACATTAATCAGCTGTTCAGGTAAAAGATGTGCAGAAGTCATTGTGAATTTTTCCAAGTACACTGGTTGTTTTATAATGAATTGATTTCAGTGCATCCCACTTCAACATCATGACTGGGCTCAGCTCAGACTGCAGTTCTTAAAAAATGTAACAAAGTCCTACTGCAAGTAGCTCTCAGGATCTTGGGCATGGGCTCACAGTTTACACTCTTTCACCACCCATTAAGTCTTTAGGTAAACACACATTTACACCATAGACTGTAACTCATCGGCGTAAGAATCATTCACTTTTTCAGTTTGTTTGTATTTCTGTCTCTTTTATAGACCAAAGACTCTTAAGAGCTGATTGTTGTACAGCGGACTAAGGCAGACAAATGTGTCTGGGGATAATTTCTGACGGCAAAGTAAAGAGCTAAAGGTTTTTCTAAATACAACGTACACTTAAATCAACACCGGTGTTCGGCTCAGAATTTCTTAAAAGTAGTTAAACCATGAGGCAGAGTTGAACTCTGTCTGCTCTATTCTTTCTTTGGTATGTAGCCTGTAGCATTCATGATGCTGGTTGCAAATCTGGTGCTTTTAGAGTTGGATCTGAAAATACATGCATTTTTCTTTTCTGCTTTTGTCCTCGCTTTAATTTTTCTCATCTGTTTCAGGCCTTCTTGAAAGAAACTCATTAAGCTGGTAGTTTATCCTTCCTAATGTTCTCTCCCCAGTACTGCACCACATTTGTATCTTGCCAATCAAAACCCACATCTTGGCTTTTCATGCTTTATGTACATTATCAAATGTGAACGATGATGTTATTGCTCCAAAGTTTTGAAATATGTCAGTGACTTTAACCTCTTTGATGCAGGTTAAATCAAATCTGAACAGTCAGGCGTGAAGCAGCTCAGCCACTCTGAGGAGCAGGACCACATGGAGACGCACTCGCCTGCTGATGCTCCAGCTGGTAGTGTTTCCTGAATTGGTGCAGGCCTTCATGTAATACTAACACCCCGGTTCTGCTTTAGTTATGCTCCTGATGGACTATGAACCCCAATCTCCCATCATGCCTAATGGTTTTCATGTCAATTGTTTCTGCCATCCATTAATCTTGCTGTTGGATAAACCTCTGAGGGCTAATTTTTGTTTTAAGGTGTTGGTGGGTCAGCAGCGGAGGAGTGGTGTTAGTTATCAGAGCTGTTGTAACTAGGAAGACATTTCTGAAGGGTGGTTGCAAATTTCATGCAGTTCATACATTATGTGTAGAGGATTTAACCTTAAAGGAAGTCCTGAAACTGTTAGCCATCCATCATTCACAAGCTGCTCTACTACATTTCCATCAGCAGAGGCTTTTTCTTTCTAATGTGTGTTTCAGCATGGATCTCAAAGCATCATAAGAAACTAATCTTCTCAGTTTGATATTAAGTTGGTAGGCATTTGTGTCATGATGTGCGGCCAGAAACATAAAGGGAGGACCCAGGCGCAGAATTCAAACAAAAAGATTTATTAAACTAAAGCTCAGACTTACAAAAATCCAAAAGGGCGAACTTAAAGCACAAGAAACACTGATACTTGAACAGACAACAGGAGGCACACACACAAACTGAAACACAAAATGAACTGACAAGGAACTCAGGAAGCACAGAGACTAAATAGACAAGGAACCAATCAGACACAGGTGCGTGACGAGACACAGGTGAAGCACGTGAGGGGCAATCACAAAACAAAAGACCACACTAAGAAACATGAGGAAGAAAAACCAGGGAAACAAGGAATCACAAAAAACAAGGAAACCAAGAAAACAAAACCAAACCCTTACAGTACCCCCTCCTCAAGGGACAGATCCCAGATGTCCATTTAAAACAAAAGAACACCAACTCGGGTGGGTGGAGGGGGGAAGGCCGGAGGGACCAGAGCTCTCTGTCCCTGCAAGTAAAGTTCAAGGGGCAGCTGGCCACACAGGGAAAGCAGTTCAGGGGGGGCCACACGAGGGAGAACCAACAGGGGTCTTGGAGGGGGAGCCAAGCAGGGAACTTGGGACTGGTGCTCGGCAGGACGACCTCCGGGCGAGGACTGGTGCTCGGCAGGACGACCTCCGGGCGAGGACTGGTGCTCGGCAGGACGACCTCCGGGCGAGGACTGGTGCTCGGCAGGACGACCTCCGGGCGAGGACTGGTGCTCGGCAGGGCGACCTCCGGGCGAGGACTGGTGCTCGGCAGGGCGACCTCCGGGCGAGGACTGGTGCTCGGCAGGGCGACCTCCGGGCGAGGACTGGTGCTCGGCAGGGCGACCTCCGGGCGAGGACTGGTGCTCGGCAGGGCGACCTCCGGGCGAGGACTGGTGCTCGGCAGGGCGACCTCCGGGCGAGGACTGGTGCTCGGCAGGGCGACCTCCGGGCGAGGACTGGTGCTCGGCAGGACGACCTCCGGGTGGGGAAAAAGGGGGTTGGACAGAGCCTTACCCTTGTCTCTGGATTTTAAAAAACTAATTGTAAAAAAAATTCCATTGTGAAAAAAAATCTGCTGGGTCCATGACTGGTCAGTTCATTCTGTCATGATGTGCGGCCAGAAACATAAAGGGAGGACCCAGGCGCAGAATTCAAACAAAAAGATTTATTAAACTAAAGCTCAGACTTACAAAAATCCAAAAGGGCGAACTTAAAGCACAAGAAACACTGATACTTGAACAGACAACAGGAGGCACACACACAAACTGAAACACAAAATGAACTGACAAGGAACTCAGGAAGCACAGAGACTAAATAGACAAGGAACCAATCAGACACAGGTGCGTGACGAGACACAGGTGAAGCACGTGAGGGGCAATCACAAAACAAAAGACCACACTAAGAAACATGAGGAACAAAAACCAGGGAAACAAGGAATCACAAAAAACAAGGAAACCAAGAAAACAAAACCAAACCCTTACAATTTGTGTAACCAGTTGAGTCACCAAATCTCCAGTCTCATTACTAAAGAAGGCTATGAGCTGAGGCTGAGTCTAGTTCCCTTTTTAGGCTGCAGCAATCCCAGAAAAACTTGATAAATCCTCGAGGGTCTGATCAGTATATACACCGAGTAGATCTGCATAAACATCACCTTCATAAATTTATGAATAACCGATGTATCATAGAGCCCTCCAGGCGATTGGTTGGCCATTAAACCTTGGTGTGCATGGCTTCTTAGCTGTGACAGAGAGCTGTTTGTTGCCGGGCCTCACGGTCTCTCGGCTCAGGACAGAGGCAGCAGTGCCAACGTGCCAAACAGTGGAGGCGGGTCAGTGCTCAGTCACACAGTGGCTGTAACACATATATCACACGTGCACCTGTACAAACATACAGAGGGAGGGAGAGTGGCGTCACTGTCCAAGCTTGAAATTAAATTGGAATAGTGGGCCACCTTTTTACACAAGAATCCCCTGTAACCAGCATTTCTTTTCAAGTCATTAGGCATGGATGAGAATTACACAGACCAGTGCCATGTAGGCTGAATGGTCTTCATATGAACTACATGACTGCTGTGTGAGCAAAGCATGTTCTTTCCTTTGTTATTAGATTCTGGTGAACTCGGTGCAGTCTGCGGTTATGCTGTCCTGTTTGTCTGACTCAGAACTCCTGCCTGCGACAAAGCCAAAACCGCAGAGGCAATATATATTTTACAGCCTTATTTGCATCCAGCAGCTCTTAGCTTCAGCCCTTTATAGTTCTGAGCCTATAGCTTTGTGTTACTCAGCAATCTAACCACTCGTGAATGCAGACAAGCCGATGCCAAAGCCTATGTGGTTTTATGGGTGTATGTTTAGGCATGTCTGGAAGGAGCAGGGTGTTATTTTATGTCAAAGGTCTCCGTATTGACAGATGAGGAATATTTCTTGGAAGAGGTGGCCCCATTTAGTTGATAAAAATGAAACGTGTACTGCTGATTCATTGCTATTGTTGTTGTTATGTTATACCTAATCAGACTAACTAAAGCATGATTTATCGGTATGACAAAAAGTCCTCCTTTTAAAATATTATCAGAACTTGAAGCAAGAAACACCAAAAATTAAGAGTGTACAGTCACGCCAGCAGCTCTGTGTGACTTTGTTTAAGCACAATTGTGCTTTGAGCCTTTGATTGACTGGAGTAACATGCATGTTTAGCAGGTATAATACAAATTATTCACCATTACTCCCACTAATATCATTACTCAGGAGTTTTACAGTGCTAAAATTAGCTAATCAGCTCTCAATACAAAGCATAACTCATGCCAGTAGAGGTGTCCTTTGTTTCCAGGAGTGTCACAAAGCAATTAATTGGATATTCTAAAATGTTGACAAAAATTACCATAAAAACGTGCATATGATGCATCTCTGCATATGTTTTTAGTTCTGCAGGTAATTTGTCATGGCTGCACAAGAACAGGCCCTTAACACAAGATCAACAGAGGCTGGGGTCTACCACAGCAGGCAGGACCCTAGATGCAGGCTGTGTAAAGAAGCCCCTGAGACAGTACAGCATATCACAGCAGGGTGTAAGATGCTGGCAGCCAAGGCATACATGGACCAGGTAGCTGGCATAGTGTACAGGAACATCTGTGCCGAGGTCCCAGGGTCAAGATGGCATACACCTCCTAAGGTCGTGGAGAACAAGCAGACCAAGCTCCCGTGGGGCTTCTAGATCTGGCAAGACTGACAATATGGTGTTAGCCAATCAGCCTGACATGTTGCTGGTCGATAAATATCAGAAGACAGCGGTAGTGATAGATGTAGCAATACAGAGCGATAGCAGCACCAGGATGAAGGAACACAAGAAGCTGGAGAAATGTCAAGGGCTGAAGGAAGAGCCAGAGAAAATGTGGGGTGTGAGGACAACAGTGGTGCCAGTTGTGATTGGGACAAGCTGGGTGGATGGCTCCAGCAGATACTGGGAATAATATCTGAGATATCAATACAGAAGTGCGCAATCCTAGGAACAGCTAAGATCCTGTGCAGAACCCTCAGGCTCCCAGGCCTCTGGAAGAGGACCCGAGCTTGAAGGAGACAGTACCGCCCAGGATGGGCAGGGAGAGATTTAATGTATTACCAAAGTACCTTCTATGAATCCTGGTTGAAACTTTCTTGGTGTCTTTCCTGTATTTAAAGAGCTGCCATGTGAGGAAACATTTTGTGCCAGTGTCCTGACTGACACCAAGTCAAAAATTTAACAGCTTCACCTCAGTGTGTAAATGTTTTTACAAGTTAACTCACATTGTCTGAGAGTTTGCATTCTCACAAATGAAAAGGTGTCTGTCCCGCTGCCTCTCCCCCACGTCTGTCTCACCCTCACAGCATGAGCCGTCATGTATGACCTCAAATAAACAACCTCTTCAAAGTAGTGCTCTTTTAAAGTATGAATAAATTGCTGCAGGCCTGTAAACTTTAACAGCTGTTTGGTTGCTCATTTGCTCTTTCCTGTGTGGCTCATGTTTGGAGTGGAAAATGTCCCTGACAGCTCGCCTGTTATGATTCTGCTTGTTCCCGTAAAACCTTTTCTCTATTTCTGAGGTTTTTTCCAGTGCTGGGATGTGCAGTTCAGTCTCAATGCCACTTTTCATTGAGGGAAACTTTCAAAATCAAACTTCAGTAAATAGTTTATGACTTCTAGTTGATTAAGAGGCTTTAATTTTGAAACATTAGAGTTCACTGATGGATACATGGGGTGCATTGAACACTTCTTGTTACAAAAAATCACTTTATGTGCTTATTAGAGGTTACAAAGTGACTTAAAGCTGGGAGAAACTATTATTTTTCGTCATTAATAGCACATGTTCTGGGTGATTTTCTTTGCAGGGTCTGTTTTGTGTGACCTGTTAACTCTGCATCACAGTTTTTCGAGCATGATAGCTGTATAATGTTGCCAATAAACCCCTGAGTAAGCAGAGCTTAGTATGGTTTTTTCACCTGAGCAAACAGCTGCTGAATATACAGGTTGGTGTTGGATAGTGGCCTTTCATTCCTTGAGTTTAAGAGTAAAACATAAACAACCCACGGTGGGATTTTAGTGGCACCTGAAATAGTCCAGAGCAGGCACCTTTCAACCCTAAATCTGTTCACTGCAAAAAAAAAAGTCAAATATAAAGATCTAAATAAACTTAAAGTACCAGGTGTGCATACAAGTTAAAACACCCTCAACTACATAGAATATGCCGTGTTACGGATCTTAAATATGGTGTCCTGTCAAAGCTGTGACACTATCAGAAAAGTTGACACCAGTATGTGGTGTGTATAACACTGATAAATGCTATCCCTGCTGGCAACAGCAGACCATCATTTTCAGTTCAGTAATAAGTGAGTTTACCTGCAGATATCGTCATCAGCGTGTCTGCAGGGCTGCAGCAGATGTGTCCCCTCCGCCCCTTGAAGTGCAGACCAGACAAACCTACCGTGGGAAAGGTGGAAACTCATCTGAGAGAAGAAACGTGTTGAGTCTTTTAAATATAAGCTTCTATACTCTTCAGAAAAATAAAGCGAACTAAGAGATCCACAATATGTCAAATATGCCCAGTCCAGTGCTGTTTACCTGAAGAAAACTAAATTCAGGCAACAATCTCTCAATGAAACTGCTTTTACAAGTTTGCTTTAACAAAATCTCTCACCGTTTCAACCAAAGCATTGTACACACACACACAAACACACTCATAAAATGTGGACAAAACGTGCAGATGTTCCAAAAAAAAGTCTCCAGTCATACTTACCTTTGCCTCTGAGGGCTGTGCAACATTTGGCCATTCCTGTAAGGATGTTTGGGCATTATAAGACGCCAGGTTGTGGAACAGCAAGATGACGAGTGACTTCCAAGAGTTACCCCAACCTAACCCTCTGAAACCAAGGCACTTTAGCTTTACTGTCATTTCCTGTAACAGTCTGACAAACAAGCCATAATAAGGTTGTTATTTGGCTTTGGCATGCCAATGCACATACATTCATGAAATTTTCCAGAGAAAATATTCTGGACAGCCAGAACCTGAAATTTCCAACATTGCTTTATGACCAGTGTTGCTCACAGTGGGAGGTTTTTCCTTGTCAGACAGAAGGAAAGGGAGTATGAGGAGATGGGACAGGGGATAATAAGAATGTTACGCCAGTCTCTGCATAAAATCTTCACATGATATACACATATAAGTGGTCAAAGTGGCATTTGATGCTAGGAGGATGTTTTTGCTTTTATAGGAGAGAAAGGATTATTAAACAGAGACAGAAAGACTCCCTCACTGTAGCATGTTGATATCACCCCTGTCCAAACCATAGACTGTATTATGAGCGGACCTAGTCTCTGTGATGTCACCCATTTGTTTCTGAAACAGATGACAGCTTCATCTACATAACACTGCGGCTTCATACTTACCCTAAAACTACCATTGCATTTTACAACCATTCACAGGTGTTCTTCTGTTATTCATTGATAACAGCCATCATCCACCCTTCGTCTACGTAGCCAATACGGCAACTTTCAAGTGTGAGAAGTGTCCACTGTCCCACACTCAACACTTTGCCCGATTTGAGTGCACCAGATGAGAAATCAAAGTGCAGTTTTTCCACACTGTCAGTGTGAACGCACTTATGCACTCAAAATAGTTAGTGTAAGTGCAGAAGTACGAGTGGAGGCCAAATTGGAAATAAGGCAGGCTTTGAGTCTCCGCACTAACAGCTATACACTGCCTGTCTGTCTGTCAATCAGCTGAGTTGTGCCTCTGATTGGGTAAATTTGTCATCTTCAAATCTTCTAAATTGCTGAATTAAAAATAAGCTACTCAGACAGCAGGCAGACTTTTTTTCTGTACCAGGCTGTAAACATGTTTATTTCTGCTATGAAAATGGCTTTTTTTGTTTGTTTGTTTGTTTTGTTGTGTTTTGTTTTGGCTTGGTGTGTCTGTAGCTTCAGATACTTCCGGGGTAAGCCTCAAGTGGACAGCCGACAAACTGCAGATTATAGCACTTCCTAATTTCATTATTTTTTTTAAAAAACAGAGTTTGCCGCTTGCTTCTCCCTCACTGTAGATTTAGCTGTCCCTCACCTGCGAAGCTCACCCTTTAACCCTGACTGTTGCTCTGGGACAGTCAGGTAAAAGTCCAGATTTATTTGGGTAAAACCTTCTGCTGTTTTGTTTACGCATGCAGTTCATCCTGAAAATTCGGGAACTTTCAGGAGTTAAGCGTAGGTGTGAAATAATTTCATTCAGGCTGGCTAAGTTTTCTACTTCCTGTTAGCTGAGCTAACTACCTCCTGGCTCTATCTGACCTTGTAGACTACTGGTACATAATTAAAGGAGGAAAAAGAAAATATGTTGTTTAAAGTTTCTCTCTCTCTCTCTCTCTCTCTCTCTCTCTCTCTCTCTCTCTCTCTCTCTCTCTCTCTCTCTCTCTCTCTCTCTCTCTTTCTTTACTAAAAGAGTATTGAGGAGACCAACCACTGTGATAAACAGACTGTGAGGAGATTAGCTAAACCAAGGACAACACCTTGAAAAATTCTACATGGTACCCAGCACAGCAAAAAATACAAGTGTTTGATTTTTTATTGTGCACACTTTTGTGATTCTTAGTGAACTATAATGAGTGTAACGCTTCCCTGAGTTCTCATCTATAACTCCTGGAATCAAGCTAACAAAGACAACAGGATTTCAGGACATCATTTGTTGCCCACAGCTTTCCCATGACCCAGGGTTTCATGCTAACCGAGCTAAGCTAACCTTTTTGGCCTCCTTGCTTAACACTCCACAGAGACACACAACTGTAATGTATCTTTTCAAATTTTCAGGTAACAAATAGCATCTCACACAAAATGTCAAACTATTCACATCCCAGTGATTTCCAATTCTGTGGATACCAGGCTTTTTCTTGAGTGATATACCAGAGCTCTGTCAGGTTTTGGTGTCTACATTGTGGTTGTGTAGTTTACACCTCCTCTGTCACACTGTGGTCAGAGTGTGTGGTTTGTGTTTATTTATGTATGAGAAACAGAGGAGTATGTGGGCTGAATTAGAGAATCAGACCCACTCTGAGCCCACCAGCAGAACCAACGGGACCACAGAAAGCAGATTTATTTTAACCCACATTCTTCAACTTGACAAAGAAGTCATTCAAGTTCAGGGGGAACAACAAATCTACGAGGTTTACAGAAGTAGTTATGGCATTCATTCATTTATTTTTATGCTTATGCCTAACTTTGATGGTGTGTCGTGAAAACACTAAAGATAGTAAATCCTACTGATACTGAAATATTAAGTTGGGATTAGCAGGCAAAGTTTTTGCTGAGTATCAGCTGGAAGAAAAAAAACAACAATCCTGCTCATTGGGTTTGACCGCTCCACTTCTTCAACAACATTCAGACATTCTTCAGTGGCATTAGAAAATATTTGGAGAGGGAAAGAGAAGGAAAGAAACCCAAGACATTAACACGTGGAGCTAAGAGAGCTAACAGGCACAGGAGGACGACCTGCCAACAGGAGCTGGCTCCCAGGAATGTGCACAAACACACAGCGCCTCTCTGTTACCCTCAGAGCCGGGTATTGTGCACACATTTCTCTCTGTGTTTGTCACACATGAAATCTGCAGACCTGTGTTTCTGAAGTTACAACTGATAACTTCCACTGTGCTTGTTCCCTCTCACATAGTAATTTCCATATTGGGACCCAGTAGCTGGCAGTCTGTTGTTGTTCCTGCTCTGTTCACTTCACCTTGACACCTCAGCAGCTGCTCACTCAGCAGAGGGTCGACAGCACAGACAGCAGATTAGTTTACACAACCCCCAATTCCAGTTTTTCTCTCCATCAGGTCTGTGTAACTTATTTCATGCATGTCACACTCATTAGTATAATTTCTTCATCACATGCCACTCAAGTAGAGTTTTAGGATCCGCAGAGGATCACAGTAAAAGACTTTTGTGGAGTGATTCTTCACAGCACAGAGTTTGTCTGACACTGCTGCCTCACACCATATGGTGTTTCCTGTTGTCCTTGCGGCATGTGTCAGCCTGACCTTTAAAAACTCATGCGTCTCACCGCAGCAGTGTCATCCAGGTAGATTCTTATGCGGCGTTTATTACATTACTGCAGGGTGCTTAGAGGTGCAAGTCAGAGCACTGTGCCACCTTCTGTTGCTGTTATTAAAGCCTGCAAACTCTGTCTAAAACTTGATTCAATGTGCAGAAACAAAACAGTCCAAGGAGTGATTTATGTCAAGGTGTTTTAGCTCTAGAAAATGAAATGGTATTTGAAAATTACAGTTCTAATGGCGCTTTGGCATGTACAGATTTACAATTAAAGCAGTTCAACTGCTGCAAGACCAAAAAAAGTAAAAAGTCAAAGGTTACACAATGAAGGCCTCTGTTGTCAGTGAAGCAGGTGAATACGCTGCTCCTTCATGTCTTGATTCTTTTTTTTTTTTTTTTTTTTGAGTAATATAGACTCTAATTGTTTTTGGCAAGGTGTCATTCATGATAATGAGTTTGAGTGAGCGGCAGATAAAGACTCTTTTCTTTGCACACACAGGGGCTCTGCAGCAAGTCTGTCATAGAGTTTCAAGGCAGAGCTGTGCCCCTGTCTGAATGCAAAAAAAACCCAGCATGGAAAGAATTTCCTGAAGTGAAACTTAATCACATTTGCTGCTAAACAGCAGAATATGGACGGGAGGAATCATCAGCAAGGCCTTGTGTTTACGGCACTTGCTTTTAAAACAGAACGATTTATCATAGATTTATATTATTATCAAAAAAAGTCATTTTTCAAAAGTATAGCTCATGTCATCTCAGACTTTGAAATATTTTGACTTTGTCGCACAGGATTTCTTCATTCTGAACAGAAGTCCAGGTGGAGTGTCAGCCAAGGACAGCGGTGGCATTACTGAGGATGGTGTGGCAGAGGAGGCCATAATCCTTGGCTTTCCTGTACCGACTGGTCCCACAGAGTCCAGCTGGTGTTGGGTTTCCATCCAAGCAGCTGGGTTAGAATGTTCTGTGGTCCTCTTCAGTCGTCTTTGAAAGCAGATAGTCAAGTCCAGTCCCTCCATGAGGCCCTGAGGACCCTGACACTGTAGCTTCACAGAGGAGAAGTGGAGAGACATCCGTGAGGCAGAAGAGTCTAAAAGGATAAGAGGATGGCAGAGAGCAGCTGGAAGACTCTTGGCAACAGGTGAACACAGCACCAGTGTGAGAGAGAATATCTGGCAAGAGACTCGGAAGGTCTTAAACTGACGTGGGAAGTCAGGATGGCTGAAATGTGTCTGACTCAAACAGCGAGGAAGAATAAAAGTCAGTGGTTTAAAAAGCAAATGTTTTCAGTTCAGGAGGTTTCTCAGACAGGGTGGGCGGGATGAGAGTGAAGCAGCTCTCCTGCTGGGAGAGGCACAAGGCTGTGTTAAGCTTTTCGCGTACCCCCTCAGAGGCATTGGACAACTTTAGGAAAGGCCTTGACAGTGTGTTGACTGGGCCTTTTCGTCAATCTGTCTGATCTAGTGTTTCTTGATCTGGGGAGGCCTCAGGGGTTGAAATGGTTCCCTTGTATTTTGCCTGGCCACACAGATGGTGGAAAATAGCTCTGTAGTTGGTTTTGCTTGGCGAGGAAGCTCTGTTTTATTTGGAGCCCTGCGCCTGAGGATGAGTCGCCCAGTTTGACTGGAGCGCGCCCAGAGGCCTTTGGAGATCGCAAGGCACTAAAATCCATATGTGAGAGATATAAACAGCAGCCAGTGTTTATTTACAGCATTTGATTCCTCAGCGTGTAAGCAGTGCTTGCTAACCGCACACACTGAAAAAAAGAGGATGCATCTAAGAAACACAACTTGGATAACAACAAGCACATACAGTGTTTACATACATATACACAAAATGATATTTTATAAGCTTTCTTTCAATTCAACTTTGGTACTGTCTTTGGAAATCTAGCTTTTATGGCATCCTATTATTTTAAGAGTTTGATTTGAATCTGCCAGAGACTTCAACAAGGCTCATCCTGAGCAGAATCAGCTTCCAATGTCTGTTTTTTATACTGAGGAAATGGTTAAAACTTTTATTTGAAGACTTTAATGTGAAGCGTTATACCACTCTTACATCTGCTCACAAAAAAAAAGCAGCCATTCCATAAAAAATCAGCAGCATCCGGATGTTACTCATGGTATGTCCCAGCATGTGTTGGTAGTTCACCTAGACAGAGGTGATGGGTCCCTCACTGGTATATTAAAGGTATGTGACGACTGAAAGATTATCATGTTGCCTTTTTACAAATGTAACTAAGCTTAATTAAGCTAACATGGTTATTGTTAACCCAGAAGTTTTAGCTTCAGAGCATAGCAAAGAATGGACTCAATGGTGTTTTCTGTGCTAAAATTGCTTCTCTCTGTTACTGATCGCTCCAACCAGCTATGTTGGCTCTGGAGTTCAGCCTGGCTAGCTCCAAAAAAAAAAAAAATCCAGACAAGCCATTACTAAAATACAAAAGTATTATTCATAATCTTTGCTACTTTCTATGAAATTTTTTAAAAAAGCAATATAACTTGGGTATTTGTAAGATTTTGAGGTGCCACCTGCTGAGGAAACATCTTGCTGCATCAGGACCATTCACTAGGCTGAGCTAAACGTTAAGCTAACACACTACCAGTTGAGCATGGTGGCAATTTGAGCAGCAAGTGTCAACTTATTAACTTGTCTTTCAAATTCCTGGTGAGAATTTGTGCATCTTTATATTGAATAAGTGGAAAAGGGGAGTTTTAAGATCAGGGGTGGATCTATGGCAGCTGGCCCACCCAATCAGATGCAAGAAAATTCTGACTGATTAGTTTAAAGAATGGATAAATGACACTTAATTCATTGTTTTCATGTGTGTATCTTGGAGAAATTTAAAATGTCAACAGTCGTACAAAAAATAAAAAATATTCAGAATTTGATTACATAAAAAAATAATAAATAATTTGTGCTTTAGCCAGAGTTATAAGAGTTATGTGGTGTTAAATGTATTGTTAAATATCTTATCATGTATGTTATAAATCTGATAGACTGAAGTCCATGCTGTTCTGACACAAGCGAAAAATTAACTATCATTAAGTTTTCGAATGTCTTAATATGTGTGTATGGGCCTGTGTGTGGTTGTAAGCTTTTAAAAAAGAGGCCCTCCCAGAAATTCCCAGACCCACCCTTGTATGATGTTCTGTATCTGCCACTGTTTAAGATTTATGTTTCAGGGTTAGCTTGGTTAAGAGTCTTCAATATTTGTATATTTAAACTGCAACTATGCCATGAAGTATCTGTAGTCTGAATTGGTTGGATTGTACAAACATGTATTATTTGGCACTGTTTATGGCTAAATAGATTAAATTATAGAGATATGCGCTCTTTGCCTTTGAAAATCCAGTGTTTAAAGAGTCCCTCTTTGCATACTCAACCAGTGGTTTTGATGTATAAACACTGGCACATGAAAAGAAGAAGTCAGCAGAATTCTCATCCTTATTGTGACCAGACATCAGACTGAAAAATGTCCTTCAAAAACAGGATATATCTACAACATGTCTCTCATTTCTGTCTCTTATTTCCCTGAAAAAAATAGATTGTTTTCCGCTGTCTCTGAGAGCAGTGATTATGGTTGTGCACTGTGGAGGGCTGAGGTGGTCGAAATAGGAGCCTGGGGGGATTTTATGACTGCTGTGAATCCAGGAAAGGCATGTGTGCTTCTGCTTCTTCTCTGCTTGTCAACCAAAGTGTGATAATCAAAAAGGAGAGCGTCAACCGCAAACCACACAACAGTTTGCACAAACCTGACCACAGATGTCAGGCTAAAGCATGACTTTACTCCAAATTATATTGAACTTAAGACTAAACAGAGCTCTGTGCACCAGAACATCCACTGATACAGGTTCCGAAAATCTTCCAAGAAGAATTAAATTTTGGTTTAAGACAACTAGTACCTGCTCTTTCATTCATTTGTAAAAATGCAATACAGTCCATCATGCTGCTTTTATATCTAAAACCAGAGAACTGGTGTTTATACCTTCAGATTTATCTGACAGGATGTAATGGAGTCAGTTTGGTCCTCCACTGATGGTATGCCATGGTAGGAAATAAGATTTCAGACAGATGCAAATGATGTTGTTGCTTTCATAAAAAATAACATCTAACCTCGCTACTGTTGAACTTATAATTGTCTATATTAATGCCATCACTTTTCCAATCTGTCTACATTTTTGGTTAACTTTCCTACTTTTGTGCAACTACATTCGCAGAGTCTCTCATTTTCAATCCTCTGACACAATAACAGCCAATGATGGCTGGCCTCAGTCACGAGGAGTAATCTTTTTTTAAAGGCAAATGGGGCTGATTACTTTAAAACATATTGACATAGATTTACAAAAGCCTGGCATACAGGATGACTCCACTTAATTTGTATATATTTTTCTGTTAGCAGTCTGGAATTGGAGTTTCCTTGTGGATGGTTTCTTAGGTCTTAGTTTTAGTACTGCTGAATAGGACTTTACAAATACATTGCCATCAGAGGTGGAAAATCCACAAACTTGAGACACAAAAACACCTGAATTCAAATGTTTTCATACAATAAAGATGT
Organism: Labroides dimidiatus; assembly: GCA_030710495.1. NCBI lineage: Eukaryota > Metazoa > Chordata > Actinopteri > Labriformes > Labridae > Labroides > Labroides dimidiatus. Next base: position 25,642,607 of record CM061153.1, read on the forward strand.
CAAATATGGTAAAAGTCAGTTTCATGCAATTTTTCAAAGTGTAGGAAACTTCTTTTTTGTCTCCAAGGAATCATCGAATATCGCACTCGGTCTTCAAAATAGATAGTCATGTACCTGCAGAAAATTTGGAGAGAGAATTCTCTGACATGCTCGCCCAGTACATAATGTGCCCTTTGCTCATACTAGGTGGTGGAAAAATTGAGGATACTAGATCCTGATTTCTTACTCATTTGATGAGAATAGAAACCTTTTTTTTTTACAACTTGTTTTAATCCAACATGTTTTGCTTCACAGAAGGGCACACGTTTTCTTGCAGAGACTGGCTGTGCTGACACTCTGAGTTGCACCCACTTCAAAGTCTGGTCTAAGTGGTCCATTAACTTTTAGTAATTAAAGTGTCACTTTAAACAGCATACAGCACACTGCTCTCTCAGGACTGTTAAAAAAATGTAAAATTGGAAAAAAAAATGTTGCATTGAAAACATGGTTTCCTGCAGTCTTCCCTCATTACCAGAGTAAAGGTCAAAACATGTTGGCAGTGGCCGTGCAGTGATTCCAGGGCAGAGCTTAGCATGTGGGTTCTATGCAACATGTTGGCTACAATTTCCTCTCTTTTTTTCCCCCTTAGTTTTGTCAGCTCGTAAATTTGTCATGAATTAATTGGCAGGTACAAAACTGTGTCAGTGACGCTGATTGCTGTTGAAATAACCTTTTCTTTAAGTGCTCGTTTAACGTTCTCTGGTCCCTCTATTTTTTGAAATGGCCTTCATATAAAAGCCAGATGCTTCTGGCGTTCACAGTGTTGATGCTGTGTGAGGACCTGAGAGCAGAACAAATACTTTCCATACCAGAGAAAATCAAAGTGAAAAAGTCTTTGGGTCTCTGACAGAGAGAAGACTCAGATCATTGAGAGAGACTGAACAGCATGATGAGCAGTACGGTCCTAACGTTAAAAGTTCACGCTCTGTTCAATGCTGTGTCTAGATTATAAAGAGATACTAAAGTGATGTTGAATGAGTTAAAATTGAGCCAGGAACAAACACTCTAAAATAAAGTTTCAGTAAGTTAATGTCATTGTACTGTCAGTGCCTTACTTTGAAGTTTTCGCACAAATGACACATTTAGTTCAGCAGGCCAGCGATTATGACTTTCCTTTGACAGGCAAATAAAAAAACTGGTCTTGGAAAATTAAATTAGGTTTTCAGAGTTTTAGAGCCATTTTCTCTTGCCAAACGCAACATAATAACTGTAAAACTATTACAACCTGAGAAGTGTTGGTACTGGCTGCCTGTCAGAGCAGGGGCAGTTAAACAGTGCCAGAGCCTGGCTGCCATGTGCTTACATTTAACTTTCATTTCAATGAAAACGACAAGGACCTTAACTATCTGCTCACAATGCAGCAATTATACTTCTGAGGCTTGTTCAAATGTACTTTATGCTAGATTTTTCAAAGTCATTGATGTGTGACTGATGCCCAAAAGTCACGTTTACCCTTATTGCTTTTCCAGCAGCTGGGCCATCGTCTGTATGGCACCACTCTGAACATTTTGGAGTGCCTGGCTGAGTTTGAAAGTACATATTACCTTACTTTCTTTATAGGAAAAAAAAGATATGAATCTACTGACACACTAGGCTGTAAATCACAGACACATTTACGAGGGAGTTGATTGTTAAAGGTAATTCCACAGTGGACAACTCAGCTGGGAGAGAAGCTTTGGTTAGGACAGACATTTCTCAGCTGGATCTCTTCCAGCGCTGGATCACCTGCGGGCAAAAGCCACTAAAAAAAACAAACTGTAGGGCTCCTTAGAGTTTCAAGATGAGGTCGAGGTCAGTCCACCTTGTTTTATTTGCTAGATTTCTCTCATTGAGCTCCTTTACTACCTGTTTTGATATATAGAGATCTCTAGCTGTGTGTAAGTAAAACAAATCACACATGAGGTAGAGGTCTCTGTTGGGGAATTATTTTTCACCTTACTGTTACTGGAGTGAGGATAACTTACCTTCTCCTCAACTGGTGCCTTTCTGAGGGCAGCTGGGAAGTGTGCCAGAGATACTAAAAATACAGAAATGAGAAGAATTTAATCCCTATCACAAACACGCCAAAGCCAGTGAGAGATTAAAGGCTGCTCCCAAAAAATAACATTTCTAAATGGTGGACAATAATTCCATTTATTCCACAAGATATTTTCTTTTTAAATATGAGACTCTTTCTCAGGTCGGGGATTAAACTTGATGCTTTTGTTTTTGCTTTGTATCATTTTACACAGTAGCTGTGTCACTGAGGAATTCCTCTTGCCAGGAATAATTTAAGGTGATATTGTGGGTCAGTATAAAAGGCTACTGTTTCCCAAGTATTCATACCTTAGAGCAGGAAACTCAGAGCGAGAAGTGCTGATATCTCTTCCAATCAGATAAGGCTTAATTACATAGCTGAATAAATAAAAATATAACGCTAAGATAATGAAGTTAAGATTTCATTTAGTGTCTTTTCTATTAATGCATAGAGAACAGGTGATGACATAAAGTATTCCAAAGATAGCAGGAGAAGAGACACACTTTACAATAACATGAAAAATACCTATAATAAATGAACAGATGTACTCTTGCTGGAAAACCAGAACTATGCTTTAGAGTGGAAATTAGATGGGGGAAAAAAATCTTTCCCCAAGGTAAATTTATGTTTCTAATAGTTTATCATCAAGGGTGTCATAATTATATTTGACAAACATAGTTTATTTTGTTTACTATTTAATTTTCTTTTAATTAACAGACTTTTTGTGAGAAGAAAGAGAGTACAGAAAGAACCAACATGATTAAGTTTAAGGAGCTTGTATGCTACTGCAAAATCCATGACTTGGCAAGTGTTTATGTCTTGTTTTTCATAATAAAAATCCTTTTATGTTCAATATGAACCACAAGCTGACATGACACTACTTGAGATATTAAAAGACAAAAAATGACACTTGTTTTGTTTGTTATAAGTAAAAGATTCTGTCAGTGAAGTAAAGATGTACTTCTGTCATTTCATGTATTAAGACATTATTCTTATTTCAAGAAACTTGACGAGATAAGTTTTCTTACCCCTTTGGGAGATTTTTTTTAAGCTTTATTTAAGTACTTTTGTATTTATCACTGATGGTCAATGCTCTGTCAAGACTTCTGAAATAAATTCTGAACGTGATGCATATCTTTATTTTGGGACTTTTGTCAGAAGTTCCCGAATGTTTTCTTGCGACAGAATCTTAAAAGCTTTATTTTTTAGTAAACTATCAGTTAGATTTTTTAATCTTAAGTATAATAAATTTGGATAATTTAAAAAATTAAAGTATATCACGTTAAAGTAAAGCAATAGTGCTAGGAACACAATGAAAGTTGAATTTAAAAAAAGGGCTGATCAAAGTTTGCTGCTTCAGTATGCCCTCTGCAATGACAACACCTCCCTCTGCTGTCCACCACACGTAGGCCATTTTTCTAAACCTCTTCTCTGCAACTTTCTAATTTACTTTACCCTGACGGTTTGACTCATGATGGACGTTTAAACGGACTCCTAAATTTAGTGTGATAAGCACCCAGGAGTTATCAAATATCACAGATGTTGCAGTAATGCTTTTTTCCGGCACTATCACTAGATGGCGTGAATGCATCGCTGCAGAACAGGTGACAGACACTGTTGCTATGGTGATGACGCTGGTGACAAAAACCGAAGCACGTCTCTGTCAACCATTACTTCAACATTTTATAACGTACGAGGTGAAAACCTTAGAGATTAAATAGTTTTTATTTCACAATTAGTTTCTCATTCAGATTGCCAGCTGAAATGAGGAGATAAAAGTGATTAAATGCCTTTAGGGTGGATATAATTTTCCTTGGTTTCCCATAATGCATCGCTTTATTTTGTCTAGTAGCTCAGGGAGATGATCGGAAACTGACACAGCCACCCTCCCCTCTCACCCGACCAAGAGGAGCACCCTGACAGCATCACCGACATGCCCCGCAAGGCTGAACGCACTTAGCCGATGTGGCTGGTTTACCCAACGACGAAATAGAACCTTATACAAGATATTCGACGGACGACCATTAATATCCAGAAGGTAAGCTCTCAGTCTGATAATGTGCCGCTGCTAGCCTGGTTAGCTCTTCAGCTAGGTTAGCACAATCAACGCCTCATGCGTATTTTCACTATATGGAGAGACGTTTACATTCAATGACATGTAACAATTTAATTACATTTGAGTCTTAACATAGCGTAACTTTCACTTTATATATTGCATTCATTCAAGCACATTTACTTAATTGTCATTCATTTGAAAGTGAATTTCAGTCTGCCGTTCTATTGTCAGAAATATATGTAACCGTTCAATAAAGGGAAAAAAGCTGATTATATGTCTTATTTCTTTACTTAAATCAGTGTTTAATTTAATTAAGACCTATTTAGAGATGTAGCATGTGGCGTATTTACCAGAACATGTCTGCAATGCGAGAAACGATGCCTTTGTTTACTAGTTGATTCATTTCTGTAAGTGGAAAGCAGGCTATTATTTCGTTATAGCGTTGTTAATGGGGTTTGGTGTTACGTATTCTCCATTCAACAGAAAATAGTACGCATCGGAGCTAGCTTGTTTGCGGTTCCTGAAACTGGACAGCTCCTCCCTGGAGTACATAACATTAGCTGCAAGGACAGTCTTTGTGATGACCGGACGAAATACAGTGATGGCATCCGACAGCACATCAGGTCATAAAACAGGCAAGGAGAGATGTACAACTCGTCAGTCCCGGGTTGTCGACAGCTAATGTTGTGTTTGATAATGATAGATAGGTCTGGTACTGGATGATATCGCTGTCTGAAGCTTGACTTTAACGTTTTTGTCAGGTGATCCTCTGGCAGTCAGGAGCAGCAGCGGTTTAATGGTAACTGGGGGTTTTGGGTGCTGTCCGCAATGCAGGTGCTGAAATAGAAAGAATCATGGATAAGTATCAAGCGTGAATTCACAAACGTAGTTTGTCGTAATGAAACACTAGACGGTGTTTGTAAAGGTTGCACTGGTTTACTTTGAATTAAAAAATGAAAAATTGCCGAATTGAATTATAACTATTGTTACAGGGGTAGCTGTTTAAGTTTTATCAAACATAAACATACGTGAAGACAAAATACTTTAGTCTAATTTATTTATGCCACAATAATAGCACAAGGTAACACTGAAGAGAGGGTAAAGAAAACAAAATGATAATAGAATAATAGGCATGTGTATTCAAAGGAGCAGCTTCCTCACAGCTAAGACAGATTGTTGTGGCTAAGGATGGAAGCTACTAGCTAATGTTTCATGCTGCTGCAGTTCATCGATTATTTATGTTCTCTGTATGAGGAAATGCTGGTTTGTTTATCAGGGAAAGAAAGTCCACATATGAGTCAGTTTGTATTTATTTATTTATTTTTCTTACATTTATATTTATGGGCATTTACCCCCTACTATGTCGCTGAACAAACAAAGAAAGGTAAACTTTGCTTCTCTTGAATACAATGAAGGCCTTCACACCTTGTACCTCTGTCGCCTTCATGCGATGACATGAGTCATTCGCTGAAATTGGCTGAGGTCATGTCTTTGTAAGTGGAAAGCTATTCCAGGTTGGGATGGGAGATATGCGTGGAGTGCAGGGTTTACCGGAAGGACTCCACATTACTCATCAATAATAGATTACCTCTTAGTCTGTTTGACACACTGCTGGCTCCATTTGTGATATCAAGTCTTTGTTTTGGTTTCCTTCTCCTGTCTTTTCCTCAGCTAGCAATGATGAAAACTCTTAAATACAACTACTGAGGCTGTGGAGTCTGTCCTGCGAGGTGTCACGGGATATATAATTAATGTAAGTGAGCTGATGATGTAAGAGCGAGAGGCTGTGAGATGTTTTATTGAAGCACACTTATGTATGCAGGGAGAGGCTTTCTCTGCACTCAGGAGAGCTGTTGCAGGGATCAATGTGCTCTCAACTCTCAGCACAGCACAGTTGTCTGGCAGAGGGTGGAGATGTTGGAGCTGAGTGATTGTTTCTCTGTAGCTCTGAAGACAAGGGCATCAGAGAGAGGGGGGGGGCAAGACACAAGAGAAACAAGGAGGAGTCATGCTTGAGACTGATGGCCTCCATGCCACACCCAGTGTTGCTTTGATGACTGTTAATGTAAGCTTAAGTATTTTTTGAAATCAGACATGATGCAGTAAAACCATTCAACTACTTTTTAAATGTTTAATTAATTTTATTTTATTTTGCCTTCTTGTGATTTTATGTAGCTGTAACGCACTTTGAATTGCCTAGTGTGTGAAATGTGCTCTACGAATAAACTTGCCTTGCCTGACTAATAGGGGTGTAATGATACATCTATCTGGATCAATATATTGATCATTTGAGCAAAAACTGAATTTTGATAGTCCCCACACAATCTTGGTTATGTTGTGACTCAGCCACGAGTCACAACACTGCTAGCAAAGATAGCAAATAATGGATAGCAGCCGAGAGCGATAACGAAGTAATTCACTCCCCTCTCTAGAGTAAATCAGCAGTATGGAAGCATTTCAGAATCCAGAGAAAAGACGGATCAGAAGACGGAGCACATGCAATATGTAAACAAAGCCGTGGTGAGATAGGAGACAGGATGAATGACTGGCTGTTTACATCAAACAAACTGTTTCTGTTTTAGGGTTAGGTGAACAGTACAGCACATCAGCAGAACCATGTGGAGCCAACATGGTATAACACAAATGTTCCTTGTAATGTCAGTACTTCAGAGGTTACTGGGGAGCCCTAATGATGAATGCTGAAAAAAAATTCTGTTAATTTGAAACTGAAAACTGCAGCACTTAAAAGTGAAACACAAGCATTTGTTCACTTTGTTAAATAATGTTTTTCATGTAAATGCAAATATTTAGCGAAGAAAGCCTCAAAACATCAATATTTTTTTTTCTTTATGCGAAAAGTAACAAAATGTGGTAAATGGATTCACAATATTGTCTGATATCGATCACAGGCCTCCAAATCGAACCGAATCGAAATCGTATCTTGGCAGACTTTGTGATATCGGCAAATATGGAATCGTTGTTCTGAGAGTCGATATCGTATCATATCGTGTTGAAACTGGAGATTTATACCCCTACTAACTAACCAATATAAACTTACCATTCAAAGGTAAAGGTTTTTGTTTCATTGAGAGTCCCTTTTGCCATTTGTCACAAAACAGGCTGATAACTATGGGTAGGATAAAGTTTCAAACAAGATGTTCAGCTTTGATTTTTATTTCATCCTTGGTTCTTCTAGAATAAAGTATTAACACTGGTAAGACATTGTTCTCAGGTGAGAGAGATGTGTCTATGTATTATGAAGCATGTGAGGAGCTGTTGTGCTGCAGTACATGCTGTATCTCAGACGAACTACATATTTTAAGATTTACTTCCCTCTTAGAATCAAGTGTTTTATTCTGTTTCTTCTGTCTCGAGGAAGAGGTAGGAAAAGTATTTCCATTGTTTGCCTTGATAAAGTTCCATCATTCAGTGTAGATGAGATTAGTGTATTAGGTTAGTGTTACCTTGGAGATGTCTGACTTTTTAAGGTGCACACGCCTCAATCTCAGGTTCTCGATCAATCGCTTCATTTCAGAGATTGGTTGCTTATTACAGCAAGCAAAGTGGAGTGAGCCTATTTATGGGCGCCTTGCCTTTCCATGCTACAGTCACATCCCAGCATTGACCTTATTAATGATGGTAGCCTATACACCCACTGTATGAAGTCATAGCTGTAAACCCTCTTTGTTTTTGTTTTTTTGTTTTTGTTGTTTTGTTTTGTTTTTTCAACAAAAAAGGTTGCAAGTTTTACAAGTTTTGACGGTTTAAGTTCGCTCCGCTTCTGTTTCAAACATGTTTTTTACTGTCTCATGCCATCATTATTCTATAAGTTTTATTGTTTCAGCTGTAGTTGGCAGACCAAGCGAAGCCTGATGTTTAATAAAGAAATAGTTGACACCGTCTGTTAATTTTCGTTACTATATTCTCCTTCCCTCTCTTTTTCCTCGTCCTTTCTGTGACTGAAGGCTGCAAAGGCTGGCGCGTGTCTGTGAACATAATCAGCCATGGCATCAGCAAACGTTACACTGGAAAACCAGCTGCACAGCGCACAGAAAAATCTGCTCTTCCTCCAGCAAGACCACGCCAACACGCTGAAGGGGCTCCATGCAGAGATCCGCAGGTTACAACAGCAATGCACAGGTGAGCGAGCATGAACAGCCAACTGACTTCTCCCTATAACAGCAGGTCGAGGAAACGTGAGAACATGTGGCAGTCTTGTAAACAACATAAACAATATGTCAATATTAGCAGTAATGATCCCATTACTCCTTTTAAAGTAATTTCAAGGAGGTTGCTCAGGCTTTAAGGAGAAAAAGTTGCTGTGATGCCAACATTAAACGTTTTAGACGGTTTAGGATTACTTCTTGGAAATGCACTCAAGCATTTTACTTAATACACTCCTTACACATCAATACCTGTATGTAGCACACCAGTACTTATCGACATATACTTCAAGATGGTCGCCAAGTAAAACAGGACGGTGTACACTTGAGCTTGATTTCACACAGCCTTGACTTACCTATCACTGAAGCTGACGTGGAACCCTCTCTAATCCTGTTAAATGTATGCACTGCCATATGGTAAGCACTGACATTCACCTCTGCTGGTTGCTCCATGTGAGGATCATGCTGTTTAACAGCTGCACTGTTGCGACATCATGTTATGAGGACATATAATAAACCCTCTCCTTTTTGTTTTTTTTTTTCCCCAGACCTGACTTATGAGCTCACTGTGAGAAGCTCCGATCCCTCAGGTGAGCCTCCTTGGTACCGTGCAGCATACACACAAACATCTGTTTTTTTGATGTTCATCTGCTGGAGTCATATGTTAGCATCAGCAATGATAATGATTAAAAAAATGATTACACGATCATTTTCAATAGTGGTTTTGTTAGAGAAAGAGCCCTGTGTCTGTAGTTTCATGGAGATGTAGTGATCTACAACCTGAATGAAATTAAACAAAACTGTTAGATCGATTGAGGATCATTTAATATACGTATGAAGAGTTTTTCATAGTGGTAAAATCTCAGTAAAAGTGCACAGAGCAGCAGAAAAGTCTAAACTTTCCCAAAGTTAAGGCTGTAAATCTGTTTCAGTGGACAGCTCTGAGAACGGAGGGCCCTTTCTGTTTCCTGGTAACACACATTCCCATCCTGGAAGAATTGCATTGTGGGACTCCCTGCTGTTCATTAGAGATCCCACGCCTCATGGTCAGTTTCCCCTCCCCCAACGTTACCATGGTTGTGACATGGAGTCACAACACTGGTCTGATTCAGACCCACCTCCACTGTCTTTGTACATACAGCACAGTACAGTCAGAGAGGCCTCTGGCAGTCTGCTATCAGTCTGATGGACTTACATTCAGTGGATGTTCGCAAGGATGTGTGTCAGTGAAAGAGTTGCAGCTCACTGGGATCACGTTTTGCTAGGCTTTGTGTGGCCCAGATCTGACTAGCACTGTCAGGACCTCCAGTTAGAAGCTCTATCATGTTAGTGTGGGACATCTCGGAGATTGGAGTGCAGGAAATCAGATTATCTGTCACAGCGCTAATGCACAGCCTGGATCCTGCTTAGAGCAGCCAGGCTCAGCTGTTCCAACCGGGTTGAAAATTCACCAGATGAAAACAACCATCATCTGTCGATGGCAGCAGCCCCCTCCCCAACGAACTGACAGATTCGCAGTCGGAAAAATGTGTAATAGCTAACGTAAATGTGCACATCTTTAGTAAAACTGAAAACTAAATGTTTTAGTGCAGTTTTTGATGAATGTTTTTTGTAAAAGTTATAAACAGGGCGGTATATGCTGTAACAGGGCGTGGCTGGGCAGGTGTTGTCAGTACTGATGAAGGTCAGAGGAGGGCAGTGTGCTGTTTGTCTAACCAAGCTGTAATATGAAACTGGAGCTCTCTGTCTCCTGTAGATGAGTCTCCATAGGATCAAACTGTCTCTGTCAGCTGGCAGACTGTCCATATTCAGTGTCTGCACTTAATGTACTAATGACTGCTCTGGTCTGAGGTTGTGTGTATCCTATGGCAAGCCGTTTTAACTTTTAAAAGCTAAGTTTGACAATCTGAAATTTGAATTTTGACCAGGCAAAATGTGAATTTAAGATATCTGTAATTCCAAACACACATCTTTAAAATTCATTTCAAGATATTTATACATGTATTAAAGATATCTTGAAATGAATTTTGACTATCTGTAATTCCATTTTCAGATATCCACAATTCAATTTTGACTAGCCATAATTCTATCTACAGATATCTACAATTTAATTCAAGATGTCCAAAAACTACATTTTTAAATATCTTAAATTGAGCCAAATTAAAGATATCTTAAATTTGAATTATGGATATCCAAAATTTATTTGTAGATATGTTTAATTCACATCTTGGATATCCGCAGTGACGTTTTGGATATCCATAATGAGTTATCCAATGCACATGAAAGGCAAATATTACATAAGTTTGCCCAGGTGAAACTGAATTAGGGATATCTGTAATTCAAATTTTGGATAGTCGAATGCAGCTTTTAAATGTTAAAACGGCTTGCCATAGTATCCCAGAGAGTGTATTTCTTATGTGTAACTGCTTGGGGTTTTTTTTGTGCATGCAGACAGTGGCGAGGTCCGATGCAAAGAACTGCAAAGGAGGTGTGAGGAACTGGAGGCCCAGCTGAAGAAGAAGGAGGAGGAGAACACAGAGCTGCTGAGAGACCTCGAGCAGAAGAACGCCATGATCTCTGTTCTGGAGAACACCATCAAAGAGAGGGAGAAGAAGTATCTGGAGGAGCTCAAGATGAAAAGCCACAAACTGGCTGTGTTGTCTGGGGAGCTGGAACAGAGAGCGAGCACCATTGCATACCTGACCTCCCAGCTGCACGCCACGAAGAAGAAGCTGTTAGCTGGCAGCTCCTCTGAAGCCAGCCCTAACGTTAGTCCAGTCACATCGTACAAGCCCACTCCTCCCCCCGCCAAGGACAGGCAGCCTGAAACCCCTCGACGTCGCATGAAGAAGAGTCTCTCTCAGCCGCTTCACCCAGAGTTAACAGAGGTGTACCGGCTCGGCCCAGATGGTCGGCGGCTGGTTCTGCGGGAGACAGTGGAAGCCATGCCTGACCCTACACCTTTCCTGCAGGCTGGGAGAGACTCTCCTGAACCACAGGTCGTGCGAGAACGTCCTGCTGTTATCCCTCCTATTGCCTCTGAGCGCCCTCCTGTAGCTTCTCTGGGTGCTGCAGCCAGCCCTCGTCACAGCCCTGCTCGGGACCGCCAGTACAGGGCTCATGTGGGCGTGGCACACCGCATCTCACATGGCACCCCTCCTCTGGCTCCGCCACAGGCCGAGCTGGAGACGCTGGCAGTGGACCAGGTCAGTGAGGAGAAGGTGGTGCGGAAGCGTTCAGGGGCTGACAGGACAGTTTAGCGCTGCGATGCTAACATGCACATAAACGCACACACATCTACTGTAAACACACAACACTGTGTAGCCTGCTTTGTACGCAACACTGCAATATGAAAAAACTAAATTATCATCTGTTTATGGTATCCCATAAAGACTTGATTTTCTTAACGTACATGAAAAGGGACAAGTACAAAGCATGCCAAATGTTTCTTATTCACCTACGGGGGAGAACTTGTATTATACACATCTCAACTTTTTGCTTAGTCTCTCACATCACTCTGTCTCATGTGGTGCAAATTACAAACCCTCAGCCAAATATCTGCATCAGTGCCTGCTCCACCTGTTCAAACACAAGCTGTGTAGTGTAGTCATGGCTGATAGTTACCATTCTATTATTCTCTCTCCGCTCCATCATCAACAATAATCTGGACATATCAACAAACTATATAAGAAGATATCTGCAGCTGTGTAAGGTAGAACTGATATTAAACTCATACTCTCCATGTCTCATATCATATCTTCATATCAGTATAATAACCGTAGGCTACCGTTACTGTCGGTCTGAGCTGCAAAATGTGCAATTAAATTTGCTGGTGAAAGGTGAAAGAGTTGTAACTTCACCTTTTTATGACTGGCTAATGCAGCAGTGGTGCACATGTATAAATGCAGTATAAACGATGGTGAGCAAGAGGAAAGTTTGTTGAGTGTGTGTCTGTGAGAGTGAGTACAGGGTGTGTGTGTGTGTGTGTATGTGTGGTGTGTTACAGAGCGAGACACTGAAGGCCTATGAGATCATTAAGTCCTGGCTTAAACGATATCTGTTGATGTTATTTGTGATACAAGGGCATTTTTAAAAAGACTGCTGTCATAGGGTTTTGTGATATCCCTAACTGTACTTTATAAAGGCTGCACATTTGTAAGGAATTCTTTTTTAATTTATTGTTTAACAGACAACACAAAAGCACCTCAGATGTTGACAGTAGCCACCAACAACATGACTGTAGTTATAACCACTTAATAACCTGCTTTTCACAGTAATACCACTTGTCCTTGAAGTATGTGTAAATCAATCTAATAAAGCAATGCTTTTTTGGTTTGGGTACCTGTTTTTTTTGTTTGGTCCTGTGGATTTAATCAGTTTATGGGACATAATCCTACAGGGGTGTTCCTGTACAAATTTATATTTCACTCAACAACCTGTGGCTGTGCAGTTGGTTTCGTAGCGGAAACTGTTTTAGATCCAATCACATGACTCATATCATGTTCAGCTATAATGAAAACCCAAGTGTCTACTTGAGTCCTATGACTGATGGTGTAATTACCTTTTTTATACAAGGGTGTAACAAGGTCAGTAATATACATGAAAGTGTAATCCTGTGAGCACCGAGAGGGCCACTGGATGAGTGAGGGGTCAGGTGTTCTCTGACAGTGTATTTCTGAGCTGAGTATCAAGGGAAGGGAGGGTGTACTGCATGCATGAAGGGTCACGTCTCTACACCAATAACTATTCAGTGTGATTATACAAAATAAACATCTTCATATCAAACTGACTCAATTGAGGCACCAAACATAAAGCAGTTCATCCAGTTGACCATTAGATGTCCTCACTGAGTCACAGTAAAAGCTGATTAATGGAAGTTCATTGCAAATAGGACATACCACCAGTGTCCATGCCAACAGTACAATACTGTGCTTTACTCAAGAGTCACATTTAAACAATTCTCCTGTTAGCCAACCAGAACCTGAAACAGATTCGATAAACTGGTTTTATCAAAACTGCTGGACTGTTTAGATCTGGACAACTTAGAAACATGCAACGACTTTATGATGAAAAGACGGTTGAACTTTTTAACACTGAAAAAACTCTGGGGAAATATGTATTAAATACTTACCCATTGCAAATCTAGCAATAAGAATTGTTCCTCGGTCTCTGTGGTGGATTTGGTAAATTCAAACACATAAGACTCTTCCTCACATTAGAAAGCACAGTTTAGATATAATATAAAGTTAATGGACACATGATTTGTTTGAGTATTTAAGTAATACTCTTTACCTGTAGAATAAAAGTATTATTATATGTGTGGTACATTAGTTTCTCATATTTTCAGTAGTAAAATGCAGAGTTGAAACAATCTTTCTGCATTAATTCAAGGTTTTGGTTCGACTCACAGTGACCCCTGGTGGAAACACCAGAGAACAACCTGCAATAGCACTGCTTTTATGTTTGAGTTATTTTGAAAATAGCTTTTCCTTCAACATGAACTTTTATCAACCACTGGCAACTAACACATCAGGAAATTTCTGGATTTTAAGTATCCTAAATTATGAGTCATTAATTTTTCATACTTGAAGCATTAAGAGATTTTCATGGCATGTTTGTCAAACTTGTTTTTGCATATATTTCAGGTCCTTGTTGGTCTATCTTCAAAAACCTTACCAAGATTAATGGAGATCTTTCTGATTAACCAAAACTTAAGAGGTGTTGTGCTATCCTGGGAATAAACAAAAAATAACATTCAAAATAAGTTTAAGATGAAAAGTTAAACAGACACTAAAGAGAGAAAAAAATGGAGATGTGACACCAACAAAACCACAACAGATATTTCTTTGATTAAAATAAATTTTATTTTGAGAAACACATTTGGTTAAATTCACTTAACGTACACATTTTAAGTCCCCACGCATACAGTATGTCGCTATAAGACTAAATATGTGGTCGTGCTAACTCCTTGGATCGAATCGTTCATTCATTTGGCATTATACTCTTTAATTTATGTATTTATAGTTCAAAAGGCCACACTGAACAGGACATTAGACAACATTAACACTAAAACCACAAATACAGGTTGTCCTCTCACTTTCAATAACACAAACAAAAAATATAAGATATAGGTATACCAAAGGGCCTGTTCCTTAATCTTCACTTCTAAATAGAGTGCTATCGGCTCTTTATGGCACAGACATCTGAAGGTTTTCAAGCTTATTAATGAATAAAAAAAATCCCAGAGGATTCATAGGCAGGCCTCTCCAGAAAAGATATACGTTTGGTTTTTTTTTTTGACATTATATGAAGGAAAGTGCTTCTTGTTCATCCTGACACTGATTTTTCAACTATTAAAATAATATAGCAGTCTTAGGTTTCTTTTAAGTGCTTGATTATTAATTTCTGTGAGTTCTGACTCACAGAATCATATGAGGAGGGGTTTGATATGTCCATACTTTAAACTTGCCATTCTCAGCTTGTGCCGTCACTGTGCCCGCTCTAGCTTCTGGGCGGGCGATGGCATTTTCTTGGGTTCAGAGCCTGGAAAGAGAGTTGACCATGTGTTACTCCATATTATTCACATTACAATCCAATAGAGAAGAAGAACGAACCTGAGAGTACAAACCTGAATCTGTAAGTGTTAACCGATTCAACTCTTCCTCCAGCTTCTCATCAGTAATATCCAAGGGTTTGTAAGGAACAGCAGGTAGAGAGCTCAGCAGGTCTTTACCTGTGAGTCCTGCCTCCCCTGAGGGCTGCAGCTTCTTTGTTGGAACTTCAGGAAAATCTGAGATGGAATCTGTCTTTGACTCATCCAACAAAGATTTCAGTTCCTCCTCCAACTCATCCATGTCTTCATCTACAATAGACAGTACAAATCCGCTCAGTATATGTGCACGTGACATATTCAAAAGTGGCACTAACAGTGTGTACATACCTGCGCTGCTCACGTTGAAAATAGTTTGATTCACCTCATCTTGAGTGTCACACAACTGGTTGAATTAAAGCGAAGGTAAGTTAAGATGCCAAAGTGTAGAAACAAGTTGAAATAACATCATGAAAAAATTCAAAGGAGGCACTACCTCCTGTATTTGATCCACAAGGTTCTCAGCACGTTCTACGGTCACATCCTTGAGAGAAAGTCTCAGCGCGGACACTCCAGTCTGATACGCCTGCATAACCTACGATACATCATCAGCACACATTTAAAATACACTTAACAACTCTATGTTACAGGCAGCTGTTTGGATGGAGTGTTTGTAATTATACTTACCATTTTATCAGTCTGTGATTGAGCTATTCTTTCCAGTATTCCTCTGATTGACTCCAGCTGGGCGAATAAGTTGTCAGCTCTCTTTTCTACCCTCTTGCGGCCTCTAAGACACCTCAGAGCCTGCCGCACAAACTATAAATATTACCACCAAACATAGTGCTCCACCTTTCAAGGAATGTGTTTTTGTGTTAAAACATTTAAAGTACCTGGGATTTCTTTCCTTCTCGAAGCAGAAGACGTGCTTCCTCTTTACACCTGCACTTAGAAAACACAAAAGAGCTTCACCATTGATGGTAAATGGATTGCACTCTAAAGCTTCTTTCTAGACTTACAACCACTTAAGAGTACCACTGTACACAAATGGATCCATTTAAAAACACACGTTCATACATTAAATCTGAGAGTAGACACCATCCCCATTTATCAGAATCTTATGCAATTAACACACTCTCACACATGGATTGCAGAAAATTTCGGGTTCATACAGGCTGGAGACTATTTACATATCATAAAACAATAGCCGTTCTTTTGTTTTCTATTTTAAAGTTCATATTTGAATTTGTGTACTTGTCAGCCTCGATGCCCATCTTCTCCACCCGCTCTTCCAGCAGCTTCTCACTGCGCTGAAGCTGGTAGATGCCGATATCTACATCACCGACCGGGGAAACGCGATCCTGACTGGTCTGGCAGAATTTCACAATCTGAAATGAAGTTACACAAACATAAAACATCAAGTGGGTTTTCCTTAGCCATAATTTTCCCACTAACGATCATTGTGTGAGGTTGTCTTGGGCACTTTACCTTCTCGCCTTCGTGCAATGAAACGGTTACTTGTTTGTCCCTCTGGAGCTGCAGGAGAGCCATGCACAGGGTGCTTTCATCAGCACACACTTTAGAGGAGAGAGTGCAGAGCTCCTGAAAAGACACGATGGGGCTGCTTGCAAACTCACTGCTCCTGTACGCCCTGAGTAACTCTGCAGCTTTCTCCTGGCAAACGAGAAACGACACATTTAAAGCTCCCGTGACAAACTTTCTTTTTTTCACAGCTTTTAGCGCACCATGAGGATAATGTGGTGCCTCTAGTTTCTTAAACAATCTTGAACTGTCCATGTGATAGGTGTGTGTTCTGATGAAAGATCTCATTCTCCTTTCCTTATTCTCCAATTATATCACACACTGTTGGACAATGCCAATAAAGGCCAATTACTGTTCTCCAATCACAATTGTGGTTACTAGGTTTGAAAACTACTTCTGTCATTTTTGTTTACTTTGTCAGTCATTCAGAGGCATCAGTCAATTTCAGTCCAATAAAACTATAATAAACTCATCACAGGATGTTTGTTAGCAGATATCAATTTCAGGGAAAAGTGAAAGGAAAACTAAGCTTAGCTTTTCTTTTCAGGCACACAATCTTTTAATGCACTAGTTGTAATGTACCAAAGTGCTGGACAGCTCTTGCAATGAAAATTAAGGGGGAAAATCTCTAATGCACAGAATTGTAAAGCAAAGAGTTAAAAATGCCAAGACTACAGTTCATTACAGTCCCTTATACCAAAATCATGAAATTATGAAGTTGGCAAACCTTTACTAACTCAATGATGACATATGATTCATCCAAAGGCACCCGGTTGCCTCCCAGAAAAGTGGAGAAGGTCCATTTCAAAGGCTTCACCAGCAGCAGGCCGACACCCCAGGACAGCCAGCCACAGTCCACGTTAGCAGCAAACTCTGACTCCCTCTGGATCTTCCCACATCTGACACATGATAGAACACAGAGGATGTAACCACACTGACAACAACAGACAGCAGTGACAGATGAACAACAGCTGATACCCTGCCATAGACTGGATGACTGTCTTCAAGCCCAGCGGGGACTTTTCTTTCCTCCTGAAGATCTTGTTCAGCTCCTGCAGGCTGACGCACACGGAGCCTCTGTCCCTGCAGCACTTTACGATCAGAGCAGTCCAGAAGTCCATCTTACTGTCCCAGTCTGTGGTGTTGACTTCTCGGTTCTCCTTGAAGTCGGAGAACATGAAATTCATTCGCTCGTCGTCGTCCCATTCAGGTGACAGAGACATTTCCGTGGAGTTGGACATAACTCCTTCAAAGTCCAAACGATGGCTTCACCAGTTTTATTATCTCCCCTCTGTTAGGTTGGTTAGACTCGCCTTTGAGTTCATACAAGCTAACGTTAGCTAACTTTGAGCAAAGTTATCGTTAGCTCAGCCACCAATAACCGTCCCCTGCCTGACTTTTATCCTAAACAATCAACACCTTACGTATAATAGCATTTAAGTTGAATTATGACCTGCTGAAGGTGAATTCAGGGGAGCGGCTCACATATCTGCCAGCCGCCAATGCGAAACCATGATTTTGCTAACACGAGCTAACGTCTCAGATATCAACAATAACATATAGCCGCGCGCTTTGGAGCCCAGAACAGTCCGAAGAGGCGGTGATATCTGTCTGAAACGGCAGATGCCTTAACCCCGTCCACGCGCTCATACTGGGAAAAGAAAACAAGCTCACCCGGAACAATACACTGTTGTCTGCTTAAGAATATCATAAATGCGTCGACTTTTTGCAATAGTGCACAAGAAATTGCGCCATTCTTCCGAAAGACATGCATGGATGAAGTCTGCTATGAGTTTCCGTTTATTTCCGTAGACTACAAATGATAAACAATGTGACACATCATCATCATCAATCTGTCACAGCACAGCGATGTTTTGGCCTTAGTGAGACATCCTTGAACACCGTCATGGTCATTCCATTTGTGACAATGCACATGAGATCAAACTGTTAGGATGAAATAAATTGTTGAGTTAATTACATATGAACCCTGGAGCACAGAATGTCATAACTTTTTCTACATCTCAAGTAGCACTGAAGACCAAAAAACCTCTTCTATTCTTGATATTAAGTCAGAAATGTATTTGAGAGTAGATGCAAAGCAGATAGTCACATATTTATTTTTATTAATGTACTACTTCACTAGAAAGAACATTTGGAGGATATAATGATTTAATTAAAAGTACACTGCAACCACAGAAGAGCAAAGAAACAGGACTTTTTGGGGCCATAAATTAGATTTAATCATTTTTTCTTCCCATCCGACTTTCCATGTGCAAATATATACAGTCATAAGTAGATACATTTTGAGACTCTTAAATTAAGAATGCAAGACAGGATCAGAACTTAGTGGAACCTTATTGCATTCTCCAATCTTGTTTAAGCAATAAAGAAAAAAAAACCTTCTTTATACACTTCATGATATAAAACTTGAATAACTGACAAATATAAACTCCAAAGTCAACTAGTTAGTCTATTCATTTTGATATGTGGTCGTTATAACAAAGTCAGATTCTGAGTCTTTAATAAACTGAATAAAATAGAAACTAACAACGAAACGTTCAGTTAATATCAGGGCCTCTCACTTAATTTTCTCAAGTCTCACATCAGCTTCTATTCCATGATTTTACAGAAGAGGATTAAACATTTTATCAACAAAACCCAATACAGAATCAAATATATTAACTATATAAAGATTAGCATAGTCAAGAATTTAAAGTATTGCAGTGATTAATATTGTGATATTGCTTGCTTTACAGTTATATCATATCATATATCCCATGTCATGCAATATTCTACGCAAATAGACTATAATGTGCAAATTACAATCCATAATATAAGTCAGTTAGTTCCAATATCCTGTCTCATCCAGCGAATAATTCAGTTGACATGCATGCACATCATTTTTTTTTTTACATTAGTAGAGCTCAATATACAATATATTACTTTCAAAAATATTGGCCTCGATACATGTTCTGCAGAACAGAAGCAGTGATGCGGCAGTGACAAGACACTTGTGTTGGCATGTTGCTTATGTTGTGTATCATAACATCATTTCATTCAAATGTTACAGAACAGTGCATAAAAATAGATTAATCATTTAATTAGTTGCCTTGCTTCAAACATCGGTGAAACAGCAGCTCCTTGTTACATGGCTTTACATTTTACAGTCTTCATTTATTTGGCACGTGTTGAAATAAACCCAGAAACACATTCTTTTCTGAATGTAACGTCTACTTTGCACTGAGATCCACCACCAGGTGTTGGTAAGCCAGGGTGTTTCCCTTGAAGCTGGCAGCCAGCAGGATGTCCTTGTTGTCGACAGATACCAGGCTGAACGCCCGCGGGGCTCTCATGTTGAGCTCCTGGAAGGGCTGAAAGCGCTGTGTGAGGTCATCCCACAGGTAAACTCTGGAGAAGGAGAAATCACTGCCTAGGATGAGGTACTGCCGGAGTCCCACTGTGAAAGGATGCACCGCCATCGATCCACGAGAGGGGAGAGTCTGGATTTCCACAAAACGCTGCCCCTCCCAGCGAAGGATCTTGGAGTCACCGATGAAGCGGGTGAGGCAAAGGTAGAGAACTTTCCTCACCCAGAAGTGCTTCACCATCTGCACGTCGGCCAGCTCTGTAATCTGGGAAAAGAAAGCAAACTGCCTCTGGTTTCGGTTCCACTGGTAAACCACAGGTGGCTGAGAGGCGCTGGAGAGGATCAGGTGAGGCTTTCCCCCGACATCCAGAAACTCCACATGGGTGTCACGATGCCAGGGATGGAGGGACTGGTGGGAGTAGAAGCCGTTGCTGTTCCAGCGATAAATGCTGGTGGAGCCTGCCTTGGAGCTGTCGGCAACCACAAAGTACCATTCTCCATCTATCTGGAAGGTGTCCACGAAGTTAGGCTTCCTCACTCGGGTGGTGTCGATGTCTTGAATTTTTACAAAGCGCTGTGGGTCCTCCTCCCACCTGCGAAAAAAACAAAGGTTATTATAGTTTATAACTATTTCACATTTAAAGGAAAGGTAATCATTTTAGAAAACACGTCCATTTAATTTCTTAGGAAGTGACTGTTACTGTCACTGAAATCGTCTGAAAAAAAGCTTGAAGGGAGTATTTTTTTGGCAGGGGGAAAGATAAACTCTGGAAAATTACCAGTTTGATAAAAAAAAAAAAAGTTATGATAATCCCTGAGATTCATGGTTTAGAAATAAGAAGTCTAGTTGGGTAGATGTTGGCTGCTTGAGAAGCTTTATATTCATAAAATGAAATCACAAGCCTTACTTGTAGATATGAGATCCACCAAACAGCTGAGCTACAACCATGTAAAGACTGTTGGCTATCACCACTGGTTTGCAGTAAACAGCAGAGCGAGCTGCAAACAGAAAAAAGAAACTATCAAAATACATTTTTACAACATATGGTGGAACTATATTGGTGCAGTTATCAGCAGCAGCTCACAGGTTATGTTATGAAACTTCCTGAAGACCATCTCCACATGATCCCACACATAGAGGGTGCAGAACCCTGAATCAGGCTGAGCGAAGGCCACAAACTGATCCCCACTGAACTCGTAGGACTCCACAGACACAGAGTGGAAAGGGAAGGTCTCATACACAGCAAAATCTGTGGTTAGAAGAAGTTCAGATACTTATTAGTCCTGCAGTGATGTTACTTGGATAAATGTTTCAGAGGAGGGAAAGGTAAAACCTGCACTGATGCAGTTGAAGTCCCGTGGTGCGAGGTCGTGGATTCTGCGTCCCTGGAATTCAAATGGGCTGGCACAGTAGATCGCAGGAACAGAAGTGTTGGTCTTCTCCATCCAGTCCACTAACCACTTGATTTTACAGTCGCAGCGGAAAGAGTTTCCCCGCAGGTCCCTGAGGAAGAAAAAGCATATATCTTTGTCTCAGTAGCTCAAAAATAAATCCTTGGGGAGCCCTTGGGGAACTTAAAGAAGAGCACTGTTATGACAGATTGTGGGGTCAAAATCCAGGGGATATTAAGATACGACTTTGGTGTTAGTGAGGGCATACTTACAAATCTGTGAGGATATCGAGGTGTTTGAAGAGATCTCTGGGCAGATGCTGCAGGTTGTTGTTTGAAAGAGATCTAAAAAAAAAAACAAAACAAGAAAAAGTAGTTCACCTTTTGTCTCCCTCTGTGCTTTTTTATGATCAAATGTTCAGCAGAATACTTACAGGTGAGTCAGAGATTTGAGTCCTCTGAAGGTGTACTTTGATAGAGCCTGGATGTCATTATTCTCAACAAACCTGCAAAAAGAGAACAAACCTCTCAGATGTCACACAGTAATGACAACCATGAAATACAGCCTGGATTATATAATGTCCTCCTTGTTTTTTTTGGGAGGATGTGCTGTCAGTGCTGATAGGAGCATGACTACAAGCAGGAGTTATTTCAGTATCTGCTCACTGTGCACCTGGCAGATTACCAAGAAAAAGGTAAGGATGTTGTACTTGATGTTGTATGCAACTGATCCTTTTGGAGAATCAGTGCAGAGTTAAGTGGCCTGATGGTAAAATCTAATTCCCTGTGATAAAAATAAGACACTAAGTGCGGAAAGTTTCACAGATATGTCAGCGTCATTTGATCCTGTCCTGTCTGCGTATTCCTCAATTGATACTGTAGGACATCCATCACGTGCAGACTGTGGAGGTGTCTGGATATGAAAACATGATTCTATTAGCATGCACAGCAGGTAGCGATGGTAGTGGCAGTGATGCAGTGAGGCCTGATGGCTGGGCTGCAGCCAAGAGCCACACAGCGAGCATCACCGAGAGCTGCACGCCCGAGTCATCAGCTAATACTTTCTAAGGCCCATCAATTCACAGAAAGGCGCATTCAGCTTTATCACACCACAGAGGCAGTATGCTTGCTGTCAGATCAGTTTTTCTCCTAGTGCTCTTTGCCATACTGCAGGGTCCAATCCTTTAATTTTACAGCACAGCCTCCAGTCAGAATTTTCTATCACGTAATGTAACAGAGAAATAAACCTACTCATACTTACCTCTTAAACCTTCTTATCGCTAATCACTTTAGCTTTAAGCCCCTATGAGGAACATTTAGCTGGTTATGACAAACTGGAATTAATACTGATGGATTCATGTGAGCTAAGACCGTCAGCGTAAAGATCAGCTGTATCCAAGTACTCATTTTTAATGTTTGATTCTGCTTTCAGGGGCAGGTGTCAGACTACATCTTAAGCAGCACTTTTCAGAAACACTAAAGCGTGCTGCATCTTCAAGGCTTCTCTTTAAAGGATCGATCAACTTGGAGAAACCAAAAAAAAGTTTTTCACAGCTTTACACTGAACACAACTTTAGATAAAAAAAAATCAAAACAGAGCGGTTAATGCTGTTACATCCATTAATGTAATAAATAAAGTATAAAAGTGAAGAAACTGACTTGCTAAATTAAAGCTTCCATGAGGATTTGTGTTTGAATCATTTCACTGTGAAAAAATAAAGAAAGTTTTTTTTTCCAACCTGCTGTAAATCCTTACCTGATGATGATTTAGAATTTTATGTTTACCTTCTTATTCATTTATTTAATTTAAGTGATTCTTTTTTTTTTCTCTGCACCCTAATAGTTAAAATCACACATATTTTATCACTGTTGGCCTGCATGGGTCTCCTGAAACCTCCTGAAGGACTTCTGAATCCTTTTAATCCTTTTGTTTTCTCATTATTTTGCTTTTTTCCCTTCTTTTCAGTCGTTGTGAAGCACTTCATTTGATTTGTGCAGAAGGTGCCCAATGAATAAAGCTCGATTGAATGATTGATGGATTTATTGGTTAATTGATAAACTGACTGACACATGGAGCTGAGTCAGAGAGTGTTTCAATAATCAGATCAATAGATACAACTAAACATGACCATTTTCACACACAGTACCTTTAGGTCTGTCGGTTATTTTGCTGGTGGTCTTGTTTGCTTGTTGAGGCCATAAGAAGTGGCATCGTCAGTTCCTGTTTGTTTCATAACCAGGAGCTTTAAACGATACAGGAGTGTGTTGAAAATGTGTTTTATATTCTAAGCACTCATAAGCTTCTGATCTGACCACACCAGTTAAGGCTGTAAGGCTGAACCTCATTTAACTGGTTAGGATTTTCCATTTATGATGGGAAAACTGACTTTAAAGGGATGTTAACCTCTTTAAACTCGTCTACAACTAAATATAAATAACAAACTAAAGTATAATGTATCAACAAACAGGCAACAAAAGACATCAAGTACCAGCAGCTGATGTTCAGGTGGGACACTTACAGGTACTGCAGGTGAGACAGACCAGCAAAAGCATCATCAGCAATCATGGTGAACGTGTTGGAGTTCAATAACCTGCAAAGAGGAAAAATCATCAACTTAAAGGCAGGGTTGGTAATCGGATTTAGATACACTTTTTGTTATACTGGTTAAAAGGATCTTTATGTCCCGAAGGCAATCAATGCATGATGTGTTCTTAAAAGAGAGCGAACAGCAACTGCTGTGTACAGCAGGAGTAAACCTGGGAAAACACCAACCAATCTTTGTGATTAGGATCCAATATAAACCAATCAAATACCGCCCTGCTTTTCTGCTCGTTTCCTGTGTGTACATTTCGCTGGCATTCACTAGCCCTGATTCAATGCGCATAACCAAGAGTGATCCAAGTACACTGGAGAATGGCTGAAAAACTACCTATACCCCAATTACTGGTAACGTAGTGCAAACAAAAACAATGTGCTGAGGACCAGTTTGAGTCCTCGGTTTTGAATCGGTCATGATTATATGGATGCAAATCAGCGGCACTCGTTTACGTGAGAGGGGTTGTTGTTTTGGAGGAGCTTGGGGGCTAAACAGAGTCCTGATGAGATGCTACATTCAAATTCATGCTACTTTTTGGTGACTACCAACCCTGCCTTTAATCAGTGTGCAGGAGTTCTTTTGCAAAGTTTTTAGTGTTTTATATTATGACTTTGGACAAGAGTTTTCCTTTTTTTTATTACATGTAGCTTAAATCTGACTGTTACCACAAGTGAAGAAATGAGACACAAGGGATATAACATATGAATCAGAATTTTATGTTGGGATTCAAGCACTTAATTGTCAAAAATATGTACTGCAATATTTCAGTACAAGTATTTTCAAGTAATTTTAAGTAATCAGTAAGTTTAAGTAATCAGTCACAATCATAGGGTTGTGAATCAGCGGTGCTCCTGCATGTGAGCGAGGGTGTCGTTTTGGAGGAGCTCCAAGTACGGGGTGGGGGCTCAATGGAATCCTGAGGAGATGCAACATTCAAATTCATGCTAGTTTTCTGTGACTACCAACCCTGCCTTTAAACAACAGTCCCAAACTACACACTGTAAAACTTCAAAACTTAGCAAGCGTTAATTTCTTGTTTATAATGCACACCTGACAGGTACAAAAATGTATTTTTTTTAAAAGATTCTAAAAGACAAAAAAAGGCCCTGATTTGCTTGTAATCAGTGAAGAACTTTTTTAGTATCTTGTATTTTCTAAGATTTTATAACTCTAAATAAATTAACTTGACTATATGTTGAATATAACCATAGTCTACGACAAAAAGTAAAAACAAACACACTGACCCCCATGCACACAAACACTCACTTGCACATGAGCACACACTCGTTATTGCATCTGAGCAGATAATCGTCTCTTTGTCCATCAGAGCTGAACTGAAGGGAGTCAGTGATTGGCTATGACACTGATACAGAGACTCTCTACTCTTATTACTGCTATGTCACCACTGCTTTCAATAACCATTCATTTCAAGGAGCTGAGGTCACTTTTATTGTCACTGCAACACAAAGACGTCTGCAGCATCAGCTGTGAAAACATGAAGTGTTGTGACTAAATATTTACAAAGACCCTTCTGTGATTCTGTGGGACTTTATGGGGTTTGAAAGTTGTGAAAATGTATTCTGGGTGGAGACACTCACAGGAACTGCAGCATGTGGAGGTGTGAGAAAGCTCCCTCTGGGATTGTAGTAAAGGCTGCGTTCACCATCGTCCTGTTCAGACAAAAAAAAAAAACAGCATCAGTAATCATCAGAGGTGTCACCAGGCTGTGCAAAAGCTTTGACTTGTGACGTCATGTGTTCCATGTTTTATTCACACCACTGTGGAGTCAATTTTGCTTCTACTGAAGGCTCTCCTCTCTGAAGACATGGCCGTCCTTGCAGATTAAATATACTACCAGGGGTGGCAAAATCTTAAAAAAGTAGGGCACACAAGTTTCTTTTTCACTTCCTCTCTGTTATAAAACGAGGGCATCTCGGCCAGCCTGTGCTCTGTTATTCCCTTGACTGTTTGAACTCAAAATTTAATCCAACATGGGACAAAAAAACACCCCTCTCTTTATCACATGACCTTCCCAGACATTCCATCCTATGTGCTCCTTGGATTAAACTGATCTTTTTTTTATTGTCTTTGGGATCAAATCTCCAAGGGAACCAGCAGGTCTCCTGCAGTAAGATGGTGAATCTATTGTTAGTGTTCCTCCCTGGAGCTGACCAGGATTATACTGCTGTGCTCCCTCACTTAAGTTCAACAAATGGTACAAGTTACAGCACATCATAACTCTTCCTTTCCCGTGCTGCTCTCTTCTACAGCTCTCTGTAACTGTAGACTTATTTTGAAGGAAAAAATCAGTCCCAAACCTACCTGTCCTCACTTTTAGGTGATCATAGGACAGACATGGACTCATGCAACATTACATAATGGAGGGTGACATCAGTGATGTAGCCATCTGTACCAGCCAGCGTACTGCTGAGACCTGAACAGGTTAGGAAAAGATGCACATAGACACAAATGTTGGACTCACAGTGAGATGATTCCTGGAGGGAAGCTCTTGGGGATGGCCTTGGTGTCCACACAGAAGGCACTGTCTTTGGTGCAGGAGCAGGTCGCGGGACAGCGAGGGATCTTGGGGGCTCTCCTGGCATTTGTTTCCCTCGGCAGGCAGAGACACAGACACAGGAGCGACAAACAAGTCAGGCTCACCCATCTCTGACTGAGGTCCAGCATCCTTTAGCTCCTTAAAGTTACTCCTGTGGAGAAAGTGGCTTGTTTGGAGGCGATGATCAGCAGCTCTGATAACGCTGAGCACAGAGTTGGAGGAGACAGCATGAGAGAGAAAGGAGGGGAGGGGGAGTGAAGGTAGCCCTGTGTCCTCGATGGGTGTGTGTGCTCTGCAGCTCCTATGGGTCTGCGATCTCTCTCTCTCTCTCTCTCTCTCTCTCTCTCTCTCTCTCTCTCTCTCTCTCTCTCTCAGGAGCGGCTGCCAGAGCGCACACTGCAGGAATGACGAGCAGAGCTGCTCTCTCTGCACAAGGACCTGTAGGCAGCGACGCTGACAATGAATTATTGACTAACGCACAAGCAGAACAGCTTAAAACAAGGGAGGGAGAGCGAGGCAGTAAGAGGGGTGAGGAGGTGCAGGAGTAAAGGTTCACATTGGTGCTGATGGAAGATTATACAGCTACTGTATGTCCTGTAGAGTCTTATCAGGTGTGAATCCACGCCAGGCTGCTGATGCTGCATGAGAGCAGCTGAGGAGGAATCAGGGAGAAGATGCAGGGAGAAATGTGTGTATGCATGTGTTAGAGGTTGTGTTTGTGTGGGAGGTGTTTTATGTCCTGGCAGTTTCTCACTGAGACATTCTCCAAGAAACACACTTAAAGAAGAAGAAACCCGTCTCCCTTGTTTCTGTCCATGTAGCAAAAGATTTTTCTCTATTTACTTACAAAACCATTTTTTAAACACATTTAAAACGAATCCAATCCACCTTTCTTTGTATGACACCTTTCACTCAAAGTGCCTCAAATAATAATGATGCAACAAAAAACATGCACAAGTATTGCACCCATAAAAACTCTACACTGCAAAAATTGAAATCTAAGCAAATGTTTGTCGTATTTTCAGTAAAAAACAATATGTAGTAAAAACAATAAAAATTTGCCAATGGGCTAAGAAAAAATTAATTCTTTAATTTTTTATATTAAGAAATTATTCTGATCTCAAGAAACTTGATGAGCATATTTCTCTTACCCCATTGGCAGATTTTTTTTAACTTGTTACAAGAAATTCAGACCTCATTTTTGTCTTTTAACATCTTGAAATAAGATGTTTCTGAACTTGTCAGTTGAATGTGGCTCATATCAAGTATAATGAGACCATTTTTACTAAAAATAAGACATAAACACTTTCACCTTTTGCATTAAATCTAGAATAAAATTCAAAATCCTACATTCCACACAAAGCTCCATAATTACCCAAAGAGCTCACTGTACTCAGTTATCCCTCCAGAACACAGCGTTTCCAGCATGCAGGCCTGCCTGTCAGACTTAGGGTCTCTAAAAGTAGTACGGGACGTCAAACCTTCAGTTATCAGGCTCCTCTCCTTTGGACTCATCTACCAGTCGGGATCAAGGAGGCAGACGCTCTCTCTTCTTGAAGTAACGCTGTTACAGGCTCAGACTGCTGGGGGTTAACTGACACACTGAGCTCCTGTTTCCCTCTGTCATTTCCCTGTCAGTAACTTCAAATCTTATGTTTAATTAAAGTTACTGACCGTAGATTTTTCTGGGATCATCTGTGCTCTGCTATCTTGCAGGTTCCTCTGGATCATCACCAATTGTGGAACCTCATCTGCCTATCTCTCTTTCTGCATCTTCCTCTATTCTAACTCTAGATTAAACATGGCTGAAGTAGATGTCTCTCCAAAGTTCCCCATTAGCAGGTCTGATACCCGCTAATGTTTCAGTTAAGCATCTGCAGATAGCATGTTTCTGTGGTTTGACGCTATGTGATTGTTTTATTTAAAAAAAAAAAAAACCTGCAGAATCTTGCAGATTATTTTAGTAAACCTGTTTACAAAACTGACTCTTACATTTTGTTTTGGTTTTTTTTTTTTTCAAACAAGAAAAAATGAAGCATCTTTTAATAAGATTTTTAACTCTGGTTAGTAGTCTGTAGTGTGTGCCATCTTCTTTGGACCTTTCAACTCCCATGATGCAGCTTGGCAGCCTATGAGCCTCCCAGTCTAGTTAACATGCACATCTTTCAGACTTTTACAGGCAGTTTAAATGTTTCATTATAATGATTAAATGACCCAACCCTCCAACCATCCGCCCATACGTCCATGCATTTATCATCTTTCAACTACGTAGCTCGTAGGGCCGTAGCCTATCCCAGCTGTCACTGGGTGAGAGGCCGGGTACACCCTGATCAAACCGCCTGCCTATAAACAATCATTCACACACACACTCCTAACGACGGGCAATTTAGAGTGACCAATCAACATGACAAGCCTGATTATGGAGAGAACCCACTCCTGAAGAAGGAAAACATGCAAACTCCAGCAGCACAGAATTCAAACCAGGAACCTTCTTGCTGTGAGGCACAGTGCAAACCACTGAACAACCATACACACAACATGCTCAGGGTTGGGGTTCTTATTTTTTCCCATGTGTTATTTTTTAGTGCTAACACAGAGGTTAAGTCATCTACATGAATTAAATGATCACATCAACAAACAAAGTAGTAATGGACATAGTATGGAAATTAAGACATGTGGTTCAGGCTCTTGCCACAAGAGGGCACTCTGGACTATTAAATAAAGTATCCATGGCAGTTGCCTGAGCACAGAGAGGGTATGACAGGCCACAGCATGGACCTCGGTGCCAGGCATTACCAGCCTGCCCTCACAACGAATCTGTTGTCACAAGCAAAGAGACCCTGAAACCTTCTGTTCACTTTGTATCCCATTGTTCCACACTGTTCAGCCCAGACAGCTAACAGAGATACAACAAAACTTTGTTAATGTCTGATCCAGTGCAGCAGAATTTTGTGCCAAACAACTATGCAGACAATGTTTATTTTCCTCCCGCAAATATTATTGTGCTGTTTTGCAATACACTTTCTTTCTTTCTTTCTTTCTTTCTTTCTTTCTTTCTTTCTTTCTTTCTTTCTTTGCTACCCCACTCCCATTTTCTCTGATTTACACCCTCTAAAAGCCATGAAATGAAATAAAAAAGCATTATCTAGATGGATGAAAGAAGGGGAAAGGCTCAAAATGTCTTCAGGGGCTTTACATGAAATCTGCTGGATGTTTTCTTTGCTCTGGGACCAGTTTGATGTTTATCTCTGAAAGGGTTCAAAGAGTTACATCGCTGAAATCTGTGAAGTCCCACTGTACTTTGTAGTCATTTTTTCATTTCTTACTTGAATTGGTAACAGGATTATGGGTGGTGTCTCTTTCTGCTTTATCCAGTTAAGCAGTGCCATTTCCTCTGCAGCAGTTTGTTTTTGTATGGTTCATTTTCTTTTGTGCTTCGCTGCTCTGTGTTTGCGTGCCACTCTGCTTTTTTCTTCAGACTGTATT
Source organism: Labroides dimidiatus (assembly GCA_030710495.1). Classification (NCBI taxonomy): domain Eukaryota; kingdom Metazoa; phylum Chordata; class Actinopteri; order Labriformes; family Labridae; genus Labroides; species Labroides dimidiatus. The sequence continues at coordinate 25,672,411 of CM061153.1, forward strand.
TGTAAGTTCTGCTCGGTGAGGAGCAGATAATGCCTCTGCTAACTCCTTGCTGAGCTCCACCCAATCCAAACCTCCGGTGGGAACCAGCATAATTGCATGGCATAGAAAACAGAGCATGAAACAGCAGCTGGGAGCCCTAACATGCCCAGTGTGAGGCCGAGGAATCTGAATACTGCTAGGATTAATCCTCCAAATTCTCTGCATACAAGCACACAAACTAAATCACAGGTTTCTGACTAAATACTGTTTTGGGTAATGTGCTTGGAGACAAAAACGTGTAATTATATTAGATAATCCATGATATCACCTTGAGAAATAACTATTTTGTATTTTCATGGATTTAGCATTAAGTACTAATTACATCCTTGCAGATAACCTGATGTAAAGCTGGATTTAATGAGAATAAATATTAACTTCATAAATAAAGTAGTACAGGATGTGCATACTGGTTTTGTTGCAGAGGGTCAGAAACTACATTCTGAATGACAATTTTTAACAGCAGAGCTAGCAGACAGTTAGCCAAGCTGAGAGCCGGGCTTTGAACAAAACAAAATCCACATGAAAAAGGGCTAAAATTCACTATTATATTTCTTTAAACAATAAAAGAATACATTTATGGAAAAAAAGGACTAATCAAATAGTACCAGGTGTTTTTTCCCTAGTTCAATAAAGAACTGAGCAAGTTATATTTGAATTTTTCTTGTATTTTAAGCTAAGCTAAGCTAAGCTAAGCTACCTAGCTGTTCACAAATAATGCAGAAGGGAAGAGAGTGAGTGAGCATTTTTCCCAAAACTCCTATTTTCAATATCAATTTAAGTATTTCTATCTTGTGGGTATTAATGTGAGCTTGTTTTACACCTTGTACTGGGTTGAAATAACAGGTTGTGAACGCAAGACTGGCAGATAGCAAACCTTGATAGCAAACCTTGTTAGCAAACGGTTGCTAACTCACAAGTTTAGCAGTGATGAAACATCATAAGCTCTATGTTAGCTTTTTTTTTTTACCTCATGGCCAAAATGGGTCCAACTCCTTTACTTTTAACTATGATTTTGTCCTACCTTCTTTTGGATGAGACGTCATCTACTTCTTCATCTACAATATTTTTTCTCCACATTGAACTAGTTGGTAGCTTGCTAGATAGTTCTCGGTGTATGGATGGGTACAAGGCAAGACTGCAGAAGTTTTTTTTTCCCTTTGCTCCTGCTGAAAATAAAACTGTGATAACATTTTAATTTAACTCACTTCATTTATTGCACTCTTCTAAAACCAGGTAATAAAATGTTTATATGGACGTGAAATTAAAAAAATAGGTCATAAAATCAGACTAAGGAAAGACTTAAAAAAAAAAATACATACACATATTTCAAATGAACTGTCACTGTGTTCCTCCGATGTAATTTGATAAAAAATGTATTTGAAAGAAATTATGAAACACAGCTGAGCAGAATTCCTTTACACTGACCATCAGTCCTCACTGTTTGTACTCTGGGTCCCCTCTGACCCTCAGCTGTTTGATGCATGTAATTTTATAGAGTATGTACTGCTTTTACAGGTCAGGAGTGAAGTTTTCATCTAATGCACATCCAATTTTGGATATATATAGCAATGAAATACCTTTTGGGATCAAGTGTCTTCCTGTATGAAGTGAAGCATCAGCACATTCACAGTCAGGTACTACACTAGTATAGCTTTTACAGCTGTGACTTTTGAGCTGATACTGTTTTACATCAACTATTTCAGTAATAAAAGAGAGTTCAGCCAAGTTAGCACTCACTGTGAGAGCTTAACACTTGGCTGTGCTGGGTTTAGCAGAAATTAGTCATTAAACATTTGATAGTGTTGGTTTCCTGTGCCAAACTCTCATCTCCTCATTATATGCTCTGTGTTTTCTTAAATCAGAGCTCTTGAACTATAAATCAGTCGGCCCTGCTCTACCAGAAATACACCATGTTTGGACAAGTCGAGGTATACGTCACAGGCAGGCTCAACACTGACTCTGTTCACTTTAGTTTGGAACCCACATCCTATTCTGATGATGGGCCAAAGAGCCTGAAAAGACCTCTCTTTCTGTCTGTCTGTTTCCATTTCTGTTTGGTTTTCACGGTTTCGCCTGCTGGCTGCACAGGAAGAAGGGAAAACAAATTAGGAAGAAAGAAGAAATATATTTCACCTCAGTTCTTTTTAGGGGAAAAACCCTGCTGCTTCAGGCAGCATGCTTCATACAGGAGCCACAAAGGTGCAGAGACTTCAGACAGACATGTATGCACACGTTGAGGTGAGGATCTGTACTGAAGGAGGCATGAATGAAACATGTCTGCAACCTTGTCTGCAGTTCTTCACACAGAGTGATAAACAGAGGTTGAGGAGGGCATGAATGAACAGGCGATTCTGAAGCATTAAATCATTTTCTTAATCCCCCATGTGTCTGCACAGGGCCATGTGGGATATATGTTAGTGATTCCGTCGGCTGACGTCAGATGTCCTCGGTGAGACAGGAGCAAATAATGCACTCACACACGACCAAGAAATTCAATACAGTAAGTGTTTGCAACAAGGGGCTCTGCTGGATGTGAATCTGTCATGTTTGATGAGTCAGCCGTTAAAAAGCAATCAAAAGGTTGCAAATATGCCAATAAAATTCTCAATTAATTCTTATTAGACAATAAAGGTTAAATGTATGGACAAGTCTATTAACTACAATGAAACCCGAGAGATAAAACACTGGCTGTAGGATACCTTTAAAATTTTATACCAAAGTGTGCCAAGAAAACAGCTCAGTGACTGGAAGGTATGTCAGCCAATCTCATCCCAGCCTCAATTCAATTAAAGAGAGTACAAAGAAATATGGCTAAGGGGAGCGTGATATGATTAGAGTCCTGTGCAGGATGACGCTGCTGCTTTGATTCATACCCTCTCTTATCTGGTCGCTCACAGGGACAGGCTTGAGTCACTGAGGGCTCCCTGAGGTTGGGTGCAGTTTCTGAAAAGGCCTCCAGAACCAATCTAATACAAGGATCGTAGAGTGTATTTGAGATGGACGACATGACAGCTCTCAAAAAGTGAAGCTAAAATACTTAGCGTATGGGTTATAAAGTACGTCCCCTGTGTGTATTTTGATTTCAAAATTTGACTCATATAAATCAACAGGGCATGACCTAAATCTTCGAATCAAAAAACAGGTCAGAAACTTTATTCAAACATGGACTGTAACAAAACAAGGAGATAAGCTAAGAGGGTTTTTCTGTTGATCGGTATTCTGACGTTCTGAGACTCATGGAATCAAGTAAATCCTATAAACCAAAGGCCACGCTGCTATCTTAGTTTTCAATCAGAACAATGCAGAGGAGCAACTGTATCCAAACCCCCTCCCCATGCATCCTAAGGCTGAGCTGCCATAAAAGACAGGTGATACGCCTCCTGGGACAGGGATGTGTTGAAGGAATGCATGTGCAGGTATCCCGCTGCCTGTGGGGACTGTGGAGAAAGGCCCAGTGCACCAGTTGATCCTGTTTGATAAAGGCCCTGACAGGCCCAGATTATATGTCTCAGCCTAGAGGAGGTGTCTGTGCTCATTCCTGCGCTGAAGAAAGTCGATCTGGTGGGAAAGAGGCGGGGCCGTGCCTGCAGGCGTCAGGTTTTGTATGGACGCCAACACACACCTTGTCAGGCAGACACCTCTCTACCACCACCTTCCCCCTCCTGCGAGCAAGACACCAAACAAACACCCTCACCCATCTCATTTACCTGACCACACCCGGGCCTGTAGACGCCATAAATACTCTCTCCACAAATCAGGGCACATGTATGTTTAGCTGCCAGACAATGAGCAGAACATTTTGCCTCAAATGTCTTATTTTCAGTCATGTCTGTGACATTTTTCAGACTTTAATTGGTAAGACTTAACATAACTGACCACAAATTATAGTTCTATTTCAGACACACCGGTAAAAATACTTACTGGGTTCCTCACTGTGGTTAAAAGGGGAACGAAGGGGAATAAATAAGAAAAAAAATGGAAAAGTTTTATTTTTGAAGTTTAAGCTTCTGTTTTCATGTAATCCTTAACAAAAGTCCCCCAGTGAGGACTACTTCTTATGAATATTTTTACACTGTGGTTTCAATTGGATTGATTGCACTTTTTTTCCGGCTTGTTCTTTTCTTGCTGAATATTTAGACAAAGCTATGATTGTCTATTGCTTCAAGACAGAAAAAATAACTTCTACTAAACTTCACTAAAATAACAATGTAACAGCGGTGAAATCAGGCGTATGTCCTGAGGAGAGGACATGGACTCCATTTAACATCTCATTGGCAAACGGGGTACCGAGAAACCCCGAAGTGTGATTTGTCAGTTCCTTGTCAGAGGCGCATCAATGTTAACATTAAATATTTTGACCGTGTTGTAACAGGCTGCTTGTGGCTTTCTTTGAATGTGAATGAATTCATTTTTTGTATTGTAAATATTGATCTGAGAGTCTGTACAAACCTCTGAATAAACCAATAGCACACAAAGCAAAGATATCTTGACACACCCCTTGTTAAAGTGCTGTGATCAAGCACCTTCTTTACTAAATTATGGTTTTATAGTTTTTAATGATTTATTTTTAAAAAATGTCACACTTCACTCCAAAATAAAAGTAAATTGCTTTGACTGAAAGTCATGATTTTATGCTTTCAAATAGTAAAGACTGTCTTTTCAGCTTAGGATACCACATCACGATTTTCTTTGTGCAATGAATTGCCCCTTTAAAGTCGTTACACTAACTGCACAGTATCATAACAGTTATGTTTATGGCACTGCAAGTGACTGACGCCATAAGGCATAGTTTACCTGGAAACTGTGATTTAATTCTTGGAGAGAACAGGCCTTCTGGTGTTTCTGTGATCCGCAGAAACGACAGATAAGGGCAGTGACTGGAAAACACAGTGAGTGACAAGCTGTGCCCCTCACTCACCCTTCCTCTCATGTCTGTCCCACAGAGCAGCCAGGGCACTGGGGACCTGTCACACAGACAGCCATCTCACAAACAGGGGCCTGGACCCTCAGTGGAAACAGACGCTTCAAAAACCAAAGAGCATATCAGCTGCCTTTTTCTGTCATTTCTTCTGCACAAAACCAAGAGTTCAGCATTAAGTGTTCATAAATAAGAATTAAAAGAATGATGTATTTTGTGCTGCAGCTAAATACATCCTGGAGAATGGACGACACCTTGAACCACAGTGGCCGCATTTTGAGCAAAGCAGCTGTTCATCATCTAAGCTATTGTTCACAGCCAGCAAACAACAGAAATTAAAATTCCTCGTCTGTTTTGAAATCTGTGGAGATGCAGAGCTAAGCATGTCTGCGGTTACCCACATGCACGTACTGAACTGTCTGAGGTCTGGTTTTATGTACTCCACTGCAAGGAGCACTGCCAGGACGAGAGACATGTCTCCTTCACCTTGCAGATGGACGCTGGCCAGAATGAGATTCATGATTTCCAGTATTGCTCTGCTGCAACCCTCCCCTCTGTCCCCTCATGTGCAGTGACAGCCACTCTCCACTAAACCATCCTCCCTCCATATCATAAATCATCAGTTCATTTGTGAGAAGACAGGGGTGCAAAAAAACAGGCTGATGTCACCACTTCTTGTTCTCTAGAAGCTGAAACAAGCATAAACACACACATGCCATCCCCAGTACCACCATCACCGCTGGCGTCATCCTCCCAGGACCCCCTCTCACCTAACTGAGCCTAAGAAATGATCTCTGATTGACGATGTGTCTCCTACTCGGGGTGTCAGAGAGTTGAAGGGCAGGTCGTCCGTCAGCGCTGACAGGATAAACGCGAGGTGGAGATTGATGCTGCTGAGGTTCAGGGCTTTTCTCGACACCTGGAGATGATAATCCTACACTGGAATAAATCAAACCATTCCTGGTAAACAAGAACACAGAGCAATTCATCTAACAGACCACCTCGGAGATACACACGGGTCCCGTCTTGTTCATATTACTGACTCTGGGAAAAGATGTACAGATTGAAGATGACACGTTTGAGTCATTTATGTCTAGATTTCAAAATGCAGCCATCCCAAAAATTCGACACGAACTGAAACTCTTCAATGAGCAACACCAGCGTTGTTCTTTGAAGTTACAATGCTTGATCTTCGTACTAAACATGTGCTACACACTGATATGTTGTGAAATCCTTGAATCTGTCTGTAAACTGCTCAAAGTAATGAGATCTTTATGAGATCTTTTCAAGACTTATCGAATTGATGAGGTCATCACACAAGGATCTCCTAACTGGTTCATCATAAGTAGGAGGGGTGGGCCTCAAACACTAAGGTCTACCCATAGCTCTCTATCTAACAGGCCTCCAGAGGGCTGGAAATCAGAGGTAAGGGGGTTTCTGGAGTGGGAGCCTTAAAGAGACAACAGCTGAAGCTGAATAAGTTTTTTTTTTTTTTTTTTTTTGTTTTGTTTTTTTTTTTTTTAAAAAAAAGGAAAATAACAAAAAAGAAAAAACAAACAAACAAAAAAAAAAAAACCCAAATCAGACAAATTTGTTCTTTTACAGGCCAGACTTGAACCTGAGCTACCCACTCGAAGGGCTTTCGCCATATGGAGCACAATCTTAATCATATTAAGCTATGTGGGTACCAGAGGTACAGTAAAAAGACTAAATAAATAAACAAATAAATAAATAAAAATCAAAAAGTACAGTACCCCCTCTTTAAAATAATCATATCTAACATTTAAAGAGTCTTCAGTGGCATTTTGCAAGAGGAGGACACCAGGAACTTACTTTTTATTAGATCCCTGAAGGGCAGCTCCAAAATTTTTATCATGAGCAATATTATGAACAGCTAAAAGGAAAAACTTTTTTAAAAAAACAGGAAGAAACCTCAAACAGAACCAGACTCTGTGGTGGATGGACAGCAATCTGCCCTGACCGGCTCCAAAAAAAGACGAACGGCCAAACAGCAGCAAAACTATAAACTATGATAAAATTGACCTCAACTAACTTAATTTAACTAAGATGACATGAGTAAAAGCAATGTGGTGATATGAATGAAAGTAAAGAATGTAACGGCAGCAGAAGGGATCAAGCAGCTCAAGACCAGAGAGAGAAAACTAACCCACAAAAACAATGAAAAAAGACCAAGAACTTTTCTTACAGTTTGTAGATACCTGCTTAGTGATGAAGAGGAAGGTTATTGAAGAGGGATCCAGTGTATTACATCCACCAGCAGTCTAAGCCTATAGCAGCACAATTTGCCTAAGCCTGGGCCGAAACTGACTCTAAGCTTTACGAGAAAGGAAAGACACAAACCAGTGATAACAGAAGAGAAGGTGTCTGACTCCCAGGTCTGAAGTCGAAACTAATGAAGATCTGACAAATAACTGTTCTGCTGTGATGGTCCTGAAGGAAATCCAGAAATCCAAACCATAGCCAAGTTCACCGCAAAAACTCAAATCTAAGCAAGTGTTGTAATTGTCTTAATTTAGATCAAATGAGTCTGATACATTCAGGGAAATGTGTTACAAGATACTAAAGGCTTCAACTGGTGCCTGAATTGCTTGTAAAGATTTAAAATCTTTTCACGAAGCCAGTTAAAAGGATTACTAAAGGCATGTTTCATAAAAATCAATGAGCATTTTAAACTGTCCAGGTTTTGAGGGAAATAGAAAATTACAGCATTAATAAAATGTGTGATAATTCATAAATGGTTTGTAGAGCATCATATGCAGGACAATAACTTGAAAGACACGTGTAAAGGAGACTTCATGTCAGGCTGACAAGAATAGAAAGGACAGAAAAAGGGGATTAAACAGTGATAGTTGTTGACTGTTATGTTTCCCAATTTTAACAGCTGACAGTAAACACCAGAACCAAATAAAGACACTGAAGTAGCAGCTTCACCAAACACCATCAGGTGAACTTTGCTCTGCTGAACTCTTGTTGTACCATCTGTCAGAAGTGATAACACCCTCCACCTAATAGCACCCCTGCCCCTGGCTCTGCACCATTAGCAGGTTATAAAGCAAGGCCTCTCTTCTCCTTTCTACCCTTGAATAAAGCTCTTCATCATCGCCTCAGCCGTGGCACAAGTGATATGTTTTTTTATTGCTGTTTGTTTCCAGGAGGGGATGATATTTCTCCAAAAACAATATGCTCATTTATTTGTTTTAATCCTTGAAGTGAAGCCTTGTATCTTTGAGGGTCGTGGCATCCCTGAAGCCTGAATCCAATAAACTGTTGGGATAAAGTTACAAGGATTTTTTTCTTTATTAACATATAAACTCTTCTCTCCTGTTGCTGTAACACACAAAAGGCTAAGAGCATTGACCCAAGCTGTAAAAGCCTGCTTTTAAAAAGGTCGACAGCCAGTCGTGCCGTTCGGCTCATTTTAGCCTGTTGCGTGGAGACTGCAATCCAGGTGACACATCAGCCAGTGGCAGGAAGCCAGAGTGGGACACGGGCACCAAGGTTGGTGCGGCTGATGGATGGAAGTGTAGCACCAGCACTTGCCAAGCCATTCCCATGACCATAAATCACATGTTTACTGCCGGCGGTGGCTCTTTGCGCTCGCCAACATTTCTTCTGATGTCAGCAGCACATTATCATATCTAATCAGACCGCAGCAACCCGTGTTTAACAGGGGGGAGATTGAAGTAGCCATCGCTCCATTTATGTAATCGTGATTTACATCATCAGCATGGAAATCTCTGTATTTATTGAGCTGTTTATAGAGTAGAGTTCAAACTCTGAAAGCCTCAGGGGTTTGTTTTTCAATAGCATTTTATTTAATGTAATCCTTTTACGATGACATACGTGTTCTGCAACCCTTCATCAGAAGTTATATGGCAGCAAATGTAACTCCTGTTAAAGCATTTACAGTAGAAGATAAAAGTTCATCACATGGAAGGCATGCACAGTGGAAGTGCATGATGTTGACTGAAGGCAATTACTCTGGATGTTAGCAAGCGCGGCGTACAACCCGGAGTATTTACAGTTGTGACCATCCTAAAAATAAATGAACAATCTTGACACAGATTTTCCAACACACACACACACTCGTACTCACTCACAGAAACAGTCAGCCACACACACACACACACAACCACACACATTCAACATGTATTTTCATAAATCCATATCTTCAGGTTTTGTCATGAAAAGCACTTACAGTTAAAAAATAGAAAACCCAATATATATTTTTCCATCCATGATTACGCAGGAAATTTAGGGGAAGCAAAAACAAACTGGCCGTTTCATCCTCAGCGGTTTTTAAGATATTCTCGTGTAACAACTGCCCCTAAAGACTATATTAAAAATAGATCAAACAAAAGCATCCTTGTACAAAAGAAAATAAATCAATTATGGTAATAAAAATAAGAGTACAATGTAAATATATATTCATATTTATAATTTTCTAACTGTATTTACAAGAGGAGAGTGAATGGAGCAGTGGAGAACGGTGCTGCGTGTCCACTGGTTATATTTTCTCTGGATTTGGTCTGAAGAGCAGAACATCGTCCGTCACTACTGATGAAATAACCGCAGAGGTGAGAAAACAACAAAACGGACATAAACCTGACACAATCACAGTCAGTCTTTTTTTTTAGATTCTCCCGACTCGAGGAATGCCCAAAGTGGAGAGAGGAGAGGGAGTTTCTTTCTGACACTGTGGCAAACTGCCACTCCCGTTAATGCAAAGTGCCCCATAAAAAACATCGTCACCACCAAGAACCGGGAATCTGCTGCTTTTTCAGTCCATGTGATCCCACGAGTCCTCCGGTGTGTCCTCTGAGCTCCTTTCTCACAGAGCACCAGTATTTTTTAGCTTCATCTCTGGGAATGTGGGGGAAGAGTTCGACCCCGTGAGGCAGGGAGCAGAGGAAGTGTCAATGTTTGTCTGCATGAAGATGAGGTATCAGCGTTTCTTAATGGCTGCCCCGTTAGAGTGAGGAGGGAACTTTGGCAGGCACGGCTCCTCGGCGCCGGCGTCGTGGGAGAAGACGGAGTCCTCACCGGAGGAGCAGGTGGAGCTGCGGGTGTCCGGGTAGCTGGGGGAGTATTGGTCCAGAGGCACAGAGAGCTCCAAGTACTCCTGTAGGCAACAAATGGAGAGAAGAAAAAAACATCAGTTTTGCTTCTAACTGAAAGGCAACTTCTGGTGGTAGAAAGTGAGGCTGCAAAAAACTGTTTCTAAAAAGTTGCTTTCAAATGCAAGTTTTTTAAAATGTCTGATTAAACTTGAAGCAGAAAAAAAAAACACGTTTGCAGCAGGAAGAAAAAAAAAAAAGAGATCTTTGCATGCCAAACATTACTGGGTTTCATTTTTCACTCCTATTTACACAATATTAAGCCTCAAAGTTTTGGATAAGGTCTCTTTGAATGACAGGTGGACCCTGCAGGCTGTGGTGCTGTGGGAAGTCATCGAACCTCCAGTCCAGTTTGAGTCACCAGAGAAGAATCTGAGTCAAGTTCCCGTTACGTGAGTCACCTCTTAAGGCATTTCAGCAGGAGCTGCGACTGAACAAGAGTCTGTGTTATCGTGAACACACGTTGGGCCTTTCTCTCCAGAGAGTAAATTAACATATGATTTATGTATGATTTTCAAAAACTGGACAAACATGACGTCCGTTTTGGTGGTTTATTGCAACGACTGGCTGCTCATGGAGTCAGTGAGGGAAATTCTCGTGCTGATATATATTTTCTCGTTGATATAATGACCGTTTTGCATTTAGTGGCAGTTCCTCTGTGTTCAACCAGTTAGCCTGTACAGTTTTTTACCATAAATACAGTTTATTGTTTTGTCAGCCACTGCATAGGAGCCAGGATTAATGTTGGCATTCCCTCCAGAGATTACAGTGAATGAAAGTGACCAGAAGACCATTTATGTCAAGTAAGCTCTGGCGAGTAGTCAATACGTTTCATTTCATAAACTCTAAGCTTCTTTAGTCTTTTAAAATAACAACTCCAGTCAGCTACAGCCTCACTCTGTAAAGAACAGATGAGGTTAGCTTATATCAGCAATCAAATTAGCCACAGACGTTAGCGTTTAGCTCTGATAACTTCCAATGACACTCGCTCCTCTCCAACTCCAACCCTGCTTCAAATATGGTCCCTTCTGGCTCCAGGAAATTGACACATCAGCAGCCGAATGCCAAGTCGATGTATCATATACACGCTTCATAAAGCAGTGGGTCATTCATCCCTTGAAGTATTACGTCTATGCTCTTCACGGATTCTTTTCTGCTTTCTTTCCTGAGTGACAGGGTGAGGACTCACCTGGTTGGATGTCATGGCCAGAGAGCGATCCAAATCCTCCACCAACTGTTTGAATGTTGGTCTATGAGAAGGGACAGCATGCCAGCAGTCCCTCATCATCATATACCTGCAGGAAGCAAGATTCACAACAGAGCAGTCAAGAAAATGATTTCTGTAAACTCCTGTGAATGAATCATTTATCAGAAATGACTAAAGTCTTGTGATTCATCCGTGGCAAAAAAAAAAAAGGACATTTAAAGAGGACGTCCGAGCATGGTGCGCCATTTAGAGCTCACTTAACCTTTGAGCTCCTTGAGGGTTTTTGCTGTCACACAAACAGTGGTGGGGATTATTATGATGTTGCTAAGCGCTGGTATTTCTAATATACAACGGCAGCAGTAGTGTCAACACTGATGCCAACTGTTTCAGCCAAGCATGACACACAGCAGAGACTGAGAATCAATGAAGTGCTTCAAATCAAACCTTTACTGACTTTTACTCCGTAGTTTGTTCCTTTTAATATTTTCTTGCGTAAATCAAAGTTCAAACGGTTCCAGCCTCGACACACACTTCTTTAATGACTCTTATTGAAGTTCAGGCAACATCTGGTTCAGATTCTGAGCAGAAACTCCTCTAAACAGAAACCACAGACGTTACGTTTATTCAGTTTCTAAGTCTTTGTGTCACAGTGGGACAGTCATTTTGAGTTGCTTTGGATTAAATTTGCAGCACTATGAGAATCACATGCTGGAAAATCATCTTGAGAAAGTCACCCCCCCCCCTTCCTTCTTCTTCTTCTACACTGATTACAGCTAATGATCTAGCTGAGTCAGAGCCTCCAGATATTTTGATCTTCAACTGACTAAAATTTTATACTGAAGAAAATGCTCAACTCTTTAAGTGCAGTGTTTCTTTACCAGGGTCTTTGCAGGTTTCAACAAGTCAAATTTAAGACTTTCCAAGAGCATAATGAATATAATTTAAGACCCATTTCACATCCATATCAGCAAAAAAGTACAAAAGACAGCAGCTCCACTGTAACAGCAGGCTGTAGGCTGTTACACACCACGGCACGCGCACAGCACACTAGCTGGTTGTGTTCAGTTAATTCTGAACGGGCTGCTCAGGTGCTTCAGTTCTTCTTTGTAGTTGTTATAGCCTCCTCAAAATTCAAAATATTTAAAACCCACACTTCCCTCTCCATTAATAAACCTCTCATTCATTCATGTTGTGTTGTTAAACCTCAAACCTGTTGATTCTTGTGTGTCTTAGCTCACTGTGATGTTTTCTTGCATTGGTAAAACCAAATACGATCTAGTTTTGAAACAGTTTCTTTTATTTTGAAAGTCTCAGGCTCTTTTTAGGTAGTTTCCATGCACTATTTCCTGTCCCGCTCGATCTTCTCTACTTTGAATTGAGGCCTCACAGCTCCGGCATCCGGCAAAAATAGGATGGCTACGGATTAGCTGCGACCTGTCGGACAAGGAACGCAGTTGAACCACAACGGAACTGATCCAGTGTGAGTTGATACATTGACTTGAATGGAAACCTATCTGAACGCAGACAGCCGGCGTATTTCACCTGTGAGGTTTATGCATGTGTTTTAAATAAAAGTAACTTTAATACATTTTTAAGACCTTTAAAAATCCTATTTAAGACATTTGATGAGATTTTAAGAGAATTTTAGACATTTTAAGACCTTAAATTAAAATGATTGGACCCCGTGGATAGCCTACTTACAGTTCATGAGTGCATGTTGAGGGCTTGTCCATGCGGTGTCCTTCCTTCAGCAGCTTAAATAGCTCCTCCACGGGCACGCCAGGATAAGGAGAGCCTCCCAGAGTGAAGATCTCCCAGAGCAGCACCCCAAATGACCAGCTGCAGAGAGAGATGAAGAGAAGGATAAAGATGGTGAATTTCTGGACGTTCTGTTCAACCAATCATAATTAGAGAGGTTATGAAGCGTGATACTCACACATCGCTTTGGTGTGTGTATATCCGGTCAAACAGAGCTTCTGGAGCCATCCACTTGACTGGTAAACGACCCTGTGGAAGAGATATGAAAGAGGGCCGATATTAAAAACTAGTAGAAGTGATGTATTTTTTTTTTACTATGCTGGATACTCAAACAGGTCCAATCAACAAGAAGTAGAAATATAGTGACTGGTAGAAATACTCACATTGGTGGTCTTCTTATAGTAATCAATGTGGTGGATATCTCTCGCCAGGCCAAAGTCAGCAATCTTCATCACATTGTCCTCTGTTACCAAAACATTACGAGCTGCAAGATCTCTGTGGATGCACTGCAGGAATAAATCAAAGTTACTTGGACTGAACTCAAACGGTGCAGTACTGAATAATGATGAGTTAAAACCAAAAAAATATATCAATACAGAATCTTTTTGTTCTTTTGAATTCACCTTTTTAGAAGCTAAATACTCCATGCCCCGGGCCACTTGGTAAGCACAGGACACCAGGTCTTTGATGGACATGTTTTCCACAGGTACTTGGTCCGGGTTGTAGCAGTACTCCATGCCTGGTGGGCGCCGAGCTCGCAGATACTCCCGCAAGTTTCCTTTGGACGCGTATTCTACTATCACATACAGAGGACCTGGAGGAAAAGAAATGAAATGGAAATGATGCTATAATCCTTGAAAGTGTGGGCCAGGGAACAATCTGCACTAAGATTAGATGAAATCAGTTGTTCTGTAATCTGAGATTCAGTTGGTAAATCATTTGGAAAGGACAAAGAGCTTTGTGTTTCAGAGTGGAGGCAGCAGAGTGATGCGCACAGCGGGTCATGAAGAGTTACTTTCTTTAGTTTTTGGTCAGGGGTGATTGGACAGAAGCGGCAGCAGCTGTGCTCGATTCAAACAGAGAGATCGGAAGCTGGTGTCGGAGACGTTGAATCATGTGCTTCCACACTTCTTCTAAATTAGAGTGCACTGTTAGTCTGAGGGACAACTGTGTGTAAATGTGTGTGCGTGAATGTTTGTGTTGGTCCACAGAGGCCATGGACGGTCAGCAGAGGACCCCCAGTATGTCTGGTCTTACCATCCTGTGTGCAGGCTCCCAGCAGGTTAATGATGTTCTTGTGCTTCCCGATGATCTTCATCATCTCCATCTCTGAAATCAGGTCTGACAGGTCTTTCTCCGTGGCGTCAGCTGGAGGGGAAAGAGAAAAAATCTGGGTAATTAGTGGATGCTCTTTTTTTAAGAAGGTCCACAGAGGTTTCATGATAACGACTTTAGTTTTCAACTTTGCAGAATTTGTCTGGCGTTTGTCTTGGAGAATGCTCCCTGGGGAAAGGCACTTAAAGTACTGGACAATAAATGCTACTTTCCCCCCATCCTCACTCCTCGGTGCACTTTAATGAACACTGTTTTATATGGGATGTCAAGGGTTCTCATAAATTTTTACTCTGCTCTCCCATTTGCACAGTGGCTGGGGTCCAATGGCAGATGTCTCTTAGTATGTCTTCATTACTGCTGTGGTGTTACAAGTTCTCTGGTCCCTGGAGTCTGGACTTAAGGCTTCTGTTAAATCTATTACCAAACTCTGAACAACTTTCCTCTCTACAAACCCCTGACTTACTCCAGCAGGTCTAAAACACACTCTAAAGATTGAGAAAAACCTCAACAACTTACATTTCAGCATTTTCACTGCCACTTTAGTCACGCGGTTTGGTTTCTCTTTGTCAAGGCCGAGCGCTTCTCCCATCACCACCTGACCAAAGCAGCCTTCACCCAGCGGCTTCCCCAGAACAAGTCTGAAAGGAGGAAAAGAAACGTGAGATATTGACGACTGCTTGAACACTGAATTTGTGACATTTGATCTGTTAGATTAAGTTTGGCCTTTTATTTTTTGACCAAGTTTAATTAAATGTTTCTCAAAACTGCTGCTATCTTGGTTTCTTCCTCATCAGACTAAATATTTCTCACTGCTAACTTTTTTGTTTTTCAGACAGTCACCTCTCTCATCACAGATTTCTGTCACAGTTGTAACTAGGGATGCACTGATCTCTATCCTGGTATCAGGCATCAACCGGATCAGCACCACGGATAAGTAGGAAAGGGCCCATCCATGGTGCCGATCTAGGCGACCAGCTCTGTGCCTTTTTTTTTCTCTCTTTTTATGGTGCTCTCTTTTTTTTGTTCTAGAATTTTTGTTGCCACTTAAAAAAACTTAACACTAAAGTTAAATTATGACTCAATCGAAAAATGTCTTTTTTGCGCTATTTTCTCACAGAATTGTCACTTTGTTTATATTTTGTGGTTACAAACACTTTTTTAACACAGTTTTGCACTGGAATGTCACCTCTGATGTTATTTCTTTGTTGTGTTGTTTTTTGGCTGCATTACCAGTCTACAGGGTATAAAAGTTTTTTATTTATTTATTTATTTATTTTTATTTGATTTATTTCGGTCACATCACCATACTTATACACCATCACACATTGTCAATAGTTGATCAAATTGCAGAGCAGAGAGCTTATCTAGTCCCGTCCCCATTTTCTCAATATTTTGTCCCCTTTTTTCCACATATCACCAGATTATCATAAATTTGTACTCCATTTACAGAAGTATGACCGTCACTTCATTCACTATTATTGTTTAGGTACATTCTGTCTTTCCTGCTGTCTTACAGACCAAACAACACACGTTTTTTTAACCATCCTTCATGTCTTTATATCTTTTAGATTTTACACCCTTAAGTATTGCCATATACCATTTAATCATATTATCATATTCATATCCGTCAAAGGTCATTTTGACTATTTTACACTTGAATATGAATTTCTGTAAGTTTTGAAGCATTGTTTTTAACCAAACTGCTGGTAAACATTAAAACACTTTACAGTTTAAATAAATATCAACTTCAGTAATTCCATATGTATTCATTGTTTGCCTTTAACCCAAAACATTACCAGTCTTAACTCAGTAGGGCATGCAGGTTATTATATTAACACTGGTATCGGAGCTGTATTGGTCAAAACCCAAAGCCCAAGTATCGCTATTAGGACCAGAAAAGTTGGAACGGTGCGTCCCTCGTTGTAACCGAGGCGTACCTATCTCGAGGAAGCTCCCAACGTGGATCTTGAGGAAGTTCATACTCAGACACCCCTGACAGCATCGGGGATCCGCTGGATGAAAGGCGGGAGGGACGAACCAGCATCACTCCAGAGTGGATGGAGGAGCTAGAGTCCACAGACACCTGCAGGAAGGAGACACTGACATTACTCCCCTCATCGTGGATCAAGCACCAGCAGTAAGAGCTTTTTCAGAGAAAGATTAAGACAAGAGAATAAAAGCTACAGAGGATTTTAGGTTTTTGTGTTTGATACCCAAGTCATCCCTAGATTTAATACTTACCTGATGCCCCAGACTTGGAGGTAAATGCTAAAATAAACCTGAAACATCTTTGAATGCATGCTTAGTATATACATTTGAAAGGAATCAGTTCAAAAGCTTTAAAAACGTATAAACAATCATTACTAGCATGCATAAAGAGAGAGGAGATGGAAAGGTGTAAATATTCCAAACCCCCTATCTACTTTCTGTTACCTGTCTGCGCAGCGGGATGCTTTTGGCCAGTTTGTGGACGGCCAGCTGGCTGTTGAAGTCGCTCTTCTTCGAGGAGTTTCGGATCTTAACGATGATTACGATGGCGATCATGACAGCGATGAAAAAGAAGCCCACGCAGTAGATGACGACCTCCAGGTAGGTGTGGTTGGCTGGAGGATAGGTAGGAACAGCTAGATGGAGGGAGGAAGGAAGGGGGGGGAGGCAGGGAGCAGGGAGGGTTGGGGGTCAAGTGTCATCAGTGAAATCGCAGATGGTGGGACATCCAATAACACCACACACAGCATGCTTTACACACACACGGCAAACACCTGAACTCACACACACAAACACAGCTGCCCTGTCTAAAAACCAGAGCCTTTGGCACAGACGCACGTGGTTGAGACGCTTTCCTCTCTGAGAGGTTCTCACTCTTCATCTCTGCTTATGGCGTCTTTAATCACTGAACTAAAATATCATAACAATGTGGACACAATCAGTGATGAAAACAAAAAAAACTTTTTTTTATTATATATGATCTCTTAAAGTTGAATTTGGCTCAAAGGATCTGATTTTTAGACAAAGTATTAACACTTCACACCATTTCCAGTTATCAATTAATGTAAGTCACATTTCATGTTCACTAAAAAGTCTAAAAGCAGCACACAAAAAAAGCATTTTCTATATTTAAAGTAGTTTAACGGCTTGACTCGAGCAATGAATTATCCAGTTTTCACTTCATTTGTGATGTAATCTTTAACAAAACGTGTGTTGGTGCTGGTAAACAATGTTCTTCAATATTTAACATGTGCTATGTTAGAGAAAAGAAAACTCATGAAATAGTCAAATTCAGATCTTGTTTTTTTCCTCCCTTGTAGTGAAAACACCAATGTTTATTCATACCAGTACTAGGGATGTAATGGAAACCGCAGTTATGAAAAACAGTCTGGTGCAAACCTCGGCTTGGGATGTGGCTTTCTGTACAGAGTCTACACTCGAAAATAAAATCTCTCATGAATACGTACAAACAGTTTAACCAATGAAGAAAATTAAAGATGCAGTTATTTTATACTATTTTGTTAACTTGTTAAGTAGAATAATCTGTTTGTTGACCTGCTTGTTTTGTAATGCTACAAAAAAGTGCATGTAATGCTGCAAAGTTCCTCTAAATCAACTAACATAAACTTCATTTTGTTACAGAGAACATTCCTCTCGAGTTTGAAACCCTGCACCTAGGAGACATTTCACCAATAACTGGACTTTGAAAGATACAAAGTTGCTAGCCATGCTTATGGCAGCAAGTTAAAAGACAATCACTAGAAAATGGTTAAAACCTGAGACACCCGCTACTGAAGAGTGGATTGATATGCAAGATATTTACAATATGGAGAAATTGACTTTTCTTTTAATTTGTGAAGAGATTCTTTATCAATCAAGTCTTGGTCAAGTTGGACGGAATATGTGAAACCTGTAATCTGTGTGAACTGATCTTGGAAATACTAAGAAACCATCCATATCATGCACATTTATGTTTAGGCTTATGTCGAAAGTCATTTTAATGTATCTTTTTAATGTATTTACAATACATCCCATACCCTGTATGGGATGTATCGTAACTATTGTCTTTCCTATAGAAAACAACAAAGTCAGTTACCATAATTATGCAGACGACACACAGTTATACATCACTATGTCACCCGGCGATCATGGCCGTGTACAGGCTCTGGCTAAATGTATTGAAGAAATCAACGAGTGGTTGAGCCTTAATTTTCCCCAGCTGAACAAAAACAAATCTGAGGTTGTTGTTTTTGGAGCCGAAGCAGAGAGATTAAAAGTCAGTGAGCAGCTCCAGACATTAAAGTAAAAAAAACACTCAGACCTGAATTTTAACAAACACATTAAGACAGTTACAAAGTCGGCCTACTATAACTTAAAGAATGTGTTGAGGATTAAAGGACTAATGTGTCAGCGGGACCTGGAAAAACTGGTCCATGCTTTTATCTTCAGTAGACTTGATGACTGTAACAGTGTCTTTACAGGTCTCCTTAAAAAAAATCAGTCAGACACCTGCAGCTGCTTCAGAACTCTGGATCCTATCAGTCCAGTTCTGAGGTCTTTACACTGGCTCCCTGTCTGTCAGAGGATAGATTTTAAAATACTTCTACTGGTTTATAAATCATTAAATGGTTTAGGGCCAAAATATATCAGTGAAATTCTGATCCAGTGTGAACCATCAAGATCCCTCAGGTCTTCTGGATCACATCTACTTTCAGTCCCGAGAGTTAGAAGTTAGCATGGAGAAGCAGTGTTCAGCTTTTATGCTCAAAATATCTGGAACAAACTTCCAGAAATTATCAGGTCTGCTGAAACTCTCAGCTCCTTTAAATCCAGGTTTAAGACTCACCTTTGTACAGCTGCTTTTGATTAAATTATATTTAAACAAATCATTTTAATATCAATGTTCTTGCACACCTCTGCATTCTGCACTGTGACTTTTATTCTTATATGTTAAAATCTGTTTCAAACCTTCTTTTTTGCCATTTTACTTTCTTTAATTTATTTTTGCTCTTTTAATTAATTTTTAATTTGTTTCTTTTAATCATTTGCTGACCTTTTTTATGTAAAGCACTTTGAATTGACTTGTTGTCGAAATGTGCTATATAAATAAACTTGCCTTGCCTTTCCTAATAAACAAAAAAAAAAAAAAAAAAAAAAAAAAAGCAACTTTATTTTGTTTTAGAGACATGGCAGCAGCTTCACTTGTAAAAATAACTCTGAAAATATTTTTTATTGGTTGCATTTTTGATGTTACAGAACTAAATTAAAACGAGTTTAGCCATGTTTACCACAGAACGCATGCACGCATTATTCACAAAAAGTCGCCCCTGAAAAATTTAATTTTACTTTTATTTAAATGACGTCTGTTGGATATCTTCAAACGCTACATCCCAAACCAAGAATGTCGCACTAACTGCGGTGCGCCGTTACACCCCTGACCAACACCAGCAGCACAAGTGAGCTGCACTTGTGAGAGGAGGCTGACTGACAAGCTGCTTGATAATTGGACAAATGCCCATTCCGAGCTTCAGGAATGAGACACGTGCACCACAGAGAGCCAATTATCAGAGCCAGCCGCTGTGTTCACAGCAGGAAATGACATCAGGCATACATGTCATTTGCGGCGCTTGTCAAAGAAAATCAGCTTTACACCAAATCAAATACAAACACCGGTTAAAGAGCAGAATAGTGGAGGGAGTTCAAAGTGAAATCTGATCAGAGCTGCCAAACAACCTGGATATAAATGAAAAGATCAATAAGTCTGCTTCTTTTAAAAACATCTCCTCCTGTTTCCCCCTCTTTGGGCTGAACATCGAGTTTTAAATTCAGGGTGCAGAACTTCCAGAAGACATCACCACCTCTGTTTAATGCAGCGTTGAGCAGCTCAACAGGTTCTGACAGCACTGGATTTTAGCTCTCCTCATCTAATACCTCAGTACTTGATACCCTTATTTGGAAATCATGTTATTCTTGGAGTAAGTACCTTTTATGATTCTGTTTTGACTCTTGATGTCATTAATGATGTTATACTCTTTGTACAAACTAGTATTTAATCTATTTATTCAGCTTTAAAATGATGTTTTTGTTGTTATGTTAGAAAACTCTTTGGTTGTTTGGCATTTCCTGATTTCATTTTAGAGACATCAGAGCATAAACTCTCTCATCTAAAGTGTTTAGATGGAGGAGAGTTATGCTGAGTACACAGACAGAAGAGTTTTAGTACTCTGTAACTTGCCCTGGCTTCCTCTCACATTTTTCAACAGAAATAGAGTCAAACAGACCCTTTTCTGGAAAAACTGAATACGGACAGCCTGGCTGGAGTTAGTAAAGAAAAAAGGGAAACACAGGAGAGAGACAGAACCACTGATACCTTCAAAAACGGTCAACCATGCAGAGTGATGAGAGAACCCGATAGAATTGCCCGCCAAGCAGGTATACTCCCCAGCGTCATCAAAAGACACATTTCTCAGTTGGAGGACTTCCATTTCCTTGTCCGTGGTGTTAAGGCCAGCGGTCTAGAAAATAACAAAGGAAGCAGACCCAACAAGAGGCCCAAGAGGGGAAAGGGAACCATGAGTAAAGGGTTTAGAAAAAGAAAAAGGAGATGGAGGAGTGTTCTCCTCCGCCATCCAACACCACCAAGAGCCCCCTGCAGAGGACTCGGTCAGAGAGAGTCCCCCCCAAGTATCTGTTAGTGGAGGAACTGGTTAGGTTGAATCTGCACTGCTGGACCCCAAACTGGTCCAAACCCATCACCATATCAAATACCTCAGTATCATCTCCACATGCAAGAGATGGTCAACATGGAAAACTCCACAGCAGAACAGGGCACACACACACACACACACGCACACACACACACCTCTGCAAAGATGTGAGAGTCAGAGAAACAACAGGAGGTCTGACAAAGGTGAGCAGATGAGGACAGCTGGAAAAAAAAACAAAAGGGGGAGAGAGAGCGAGCCTGTGAGGCGTGTGAGGAGGACTTTGAAGGGCAAAGGAGCGAAAGTAATAGAAGAGGATGGCAAGAGAGGCCCTTATTAGGAGGGCACAGCACAGGCACGGAGCAGGAATGAGAGCGGGTCCAACATAAACCTGAGACTAAACACTTTCAACTGTTCTGCTGGGAATTTTCCATAGCGTCATTTACAGTCAGGAGCACTGAGGCAGGAGAGAGGGAGGGAGAAAACGGAGGGCGGGAGGAGAGAAACAGCTGAGGTTGTCTCGAGTTATACGGCCCTAGGTTTTTCCAGGAGGTGCTGGAAGCGTCTCCGCTGTGTCGCCCCGGTGCAGCTGAGTTTGGTTACCTGTGGGCTCATATCTGGTGACAATCAGCCAGGCCGACTGATTGGCCTCTCCTATATAATTGGACACTTTACATATATACTCTCCGCTCTCCTCCTCAGTCACATTGTAGAGGGTCAGCACCTGAGCGTCCGAGCTATTGACCCCAGAATGCTGGAAACAAAAACATGGCATGTGCATCATAGGAAAAAAAAAACAGCTCAAACAGAATCAGACTAGAGAGAAAAATTCATGAAAGGAGGCTTTTGAATTGTGTAGGATTCATTCAGAGTTATAAAAGCATCATAAAACTCTCAGTTTATTTTAAAAGGAAGCACGTTGGACAGCTTTTCACAGACAGTAATGATCTCTATTTCTTACTCAGTGACAGCGAATTCAGCAAGGGGAGCTCCTACCTTAAGAACTCGGACATACGGCAACCCATCAGGACCAACTCTGCTCCCATTGACTTCAATGTGCTTCAGCCACTGGATATGCGGCTGGGGGTCGCTGAACACCTTGCACTCAAACTCCACGTCGCTGCCCACCACTGCAGTGCGATTAGCCGGCAGACCAGCCTGCAGGATTGGCCGGTGAGGAGAGCGCTCTGAAACGCGGCAAAAACACACATGAATGTTACGGCAAAAGTTTGGTGAGCGGTGAAGCAAACGCGTGAATCATAGACAAACACCTGCATGGGTTTAAAAGTACACACAGCTGACTGATTTTCAAACATCAGCCAAATAAAACCATCAGGTAAATAGCTTTGTTACTGGAAGAGGCCGGGGAAGGTAGGAGGAGGTAAACAAATCCGTCTGTATAATTTGATCTGAAGCTGTATAATTTCTCAAGTCACAGACTGTTATTGTACCTCTGAAAAGTTAAGTGGCCGTTTCACCAGATACATGCTACGTGCTCAATCATTAAAAGTTGGTGACAACAGATGTGTCAGAAAGTTAAGTATCTGATCTGAAGCCTTTTCTGAAGTGAAGTGCTTAAGTGGCTCCGTTTTAAAGACTGATAACTCTCTGGGGAAAAGTTACAGTCGAGGAATCTGGCAGAAAGTCAACTGTCCAGGATTATCTGGCCAAGAAGTCTTGAAGGATGTTGCAAACAGAACAAGTCTCCCCTCAGTGAAGCTACACTGCAAAAACTGACATCTAAGCAAGACATTAAAAGACAAAAATAAGGTCTAAATTACCTGCAACAAGTAAAAAAAATTTGCCAGTGGGGTAAGAAAAATGTACTTGTCAAGTTTAGAATAATGTCTAAATACAAGAAACTTTAACTTTCTCCACCGGCAGATTTTTTTTACTTGTTACAAACAATTCAGAGCTGATTTTTGTCTTTAAATATCTTTAAATGAGACATGTTTTTTTTTTTTTTTTTAATTCATTTTTTTATTTATTTCGGTCACGTCAGCACACTTATACAACATCACACATTGTCAATAGTTGATCAAATTGTACCTGTCCGAAAGGGAAGAAAGGAGAAGCAAAGCTTATCTAGTCCTGTCCCCATTTTCTCAATATTTAGTCTCCTCTTTTCCACATATCATCAGATTATTAT
Organism: Labroides dimidiatus; assembly: GCA_030710495.1. Lineage (NCBI taxonomy): Eukaryota > Metazoa > Chordata > Actinopteri > Labriformes > Labridae > Labroides > Labroides dimidiatus. Next base: position 25,695,647 of record CM061153.1, read on the forward strand.
AAATTTGTATTCCATTTACAGAAGTATGACATTTACAGAAGTATGACCGTCACTTCATTCACTATTATTGTTTAGGTACATTCTGTCTGTTTCTGGAATGGTCTGGCGAATGAGGCTCATATTAAGTCTAAAAAGACATTTTTACTAAAAATAAGACAAAAGCACTTCCTAAGATTTCAGTTTTTTGCAGTGTACTCGCTGCTCTTTAGGGCCCAGACCTCTGCTGGGGTCCGGCTAAAGGAGTGCTCACTTCTCTTGTCCAGTGTTTTTAGATTTTAAATGCCCCACCAAAAGACCCACCCGTTTGTTTTCACAATCAGCGATCAGTTTGTTGGTCAATCAGCTGTACTAGTTTATAGTTTTTATAAAAAAAATGAGTCTGAAGCCTCATCAATTTTCAACAGATTAGCTCACCCATATCAAAAAAATATGATTACAGTGGACACTCACCGACTACATCCAGCTGATACGTGTGGTTGATGCTGCCGTACTGGTTTTCCACCACACAGGTGTAGTTTCCCTTGTCAGAGGGGACTACAGAATCCATGATGATGGTCCACACATGGTCACGAACCTGCAGGTTGAGGTACAGCAACATGTTATTAAAGAACCACAGTTTAATTATTTAGCATGGAAAGGGTTCTGGAGCGGCAGAGCTAACCTGGCCTGAACCCTGAAAACTGGTTCAGGGAGGCGTCCAGCTAAAGAGGTGGGCAACAGGTGCCGTGTGATAGGCTACATGACTGATCAGTTGGGAGAATGAGATAAGCATATCTCACAGAGCATATATCCTTTTTGTTAAAGCAGGGGTACCATGTTTACGTCATATGTACCCAAAGATACAAGCTAATAAACCTTCACTTTCTGGCTTTAAAATTACAAACCAACAACTTCTCAAAACTTCCAAAAGCTCAGCCACAGCCAAGACGTTATCAGGAAAGTAAAAATAAACATAAAAAGAGTCGGGCGGGGAGCCACAGAGGCATTCATTTTTCTCCATCTGTTTTCTTCCACTGAAAATTGTCTTAAATCAAATTTTGCTCAATTTAAAGCCAAGTCTAACAAGGTCAAAGATGTGTTGATACTAAGATAACTCACTGCTCCCTCTTCCTGTGACACCACCCCGTGTTTCAAACAGCGGATCTTTGTCCCACCACACAAAGGCCAGAGGAAAAATGTGAACATGTTTTATATAAATCTGCCCCAACCTGTCTTATTAGCACTGACTGATGTCTGGCTCTTTTTTCAGAGACATGTTATAGTTTTTCTTCCATAAATCTGCCAAGACCGGCAGTGTGTGATTAAGCAGCAGACCTCTAAGGCAATGGCAACATCAAACATGCATATACAGAAAGCGAGCCATACGGTTTCCCTCATTTAAGCTCAAAACGTGATGAAGGAGTCCAGCTGCCTGCTGCCAGATGTGTTGTGCTTGGCTTCATATACATGTGGTGTACATTACCCCCCTCCCCTCCTGCACGTCTCCATGCAGACTGTATGAACAATAGAAGCTCGGTCATAAAAGCAAAAGTGTGGGAGGGATGAGAGACGTCCACGGCCGCTGATGCAGACCTCTGCACCTTTACTTAAAAAAAAAAAAACAGCAGCCAGATGGTGAAGTGTGCTGCCTGGCTGCTTGGCTTTCCCAGCTTTCCTGGCTGGCTGGGTGGGGGGGCTCAGGTGGGGAGTGAGGGGAGGCAGGCAGCTGAGAGGAAACTCCTAAATGTGTCCCAGCTGGAGAGAAAGAGATGGGCTTGGGGAAGCACGAGACAAGGCTGGACTGGCCTACACCTTGATGGGAAGAGCAGATGTGAGGGGAAGTCTCGAAATATGCACACACGATGCACACCTGTGAGACGACTGCAACTGATTACAGATCTCATTCATAAGTCTGTGTGATGACACACAAAGCCTTTTTTTTTACTTTAATTACTTCTGCTGAAACTTTATCATTATGTTTTTTTTTTATTAGTCATGCTTTATTGCAGAATCTGAGGTAGGGCTTTAACTAATGATTATTTTCACAATCGATTAATCTATCGATTATTCCCGTAGTTGTTTGGTCCATAAAATGTCAGAAAATGATGAAAAATGTCTGTTTCTTGGGGTCCAAGATGACATCATCAAATGTCTTGTTTGCAAACCAAAGATATTCAGGACTGTCACAGAGAAGCAAAGAAATCAGAAAGTTTTCACATTTAAGAAGCTGAAATTAGAGAATTTGGACGTCTCTTTCTTGAATTATTACTGAAACTGATTAATCGATTATCTAAATACTTGACATACTTACTTGAGTAATTGATTAACAAGCGATTATTCGATTAATTGTTGCAGCTCTAATCTGAGGTGTTGGTTTGTCTGGGTGGTAAATGATCTACAGATGATCTAGTTCTCAAAGTGGGTGGCCTGGGTTTGTTTGCACCCTTTGCCACGTCTTTCCACGATTTCTCTTTGAATGTTCCCATCCCTTTCCTCTGAATTAAAGGCCTAAAAAGCCCAAATATCAAACTTTAAAAAAAGTCATTTTTATTATAACTATTGTAGTGTGTGTGTGTAGAAAAGCTGAACAGGGATGATACGACTGAGTAAGGCAGTGGATAAAAAAGTGTTCTTCAAAATGCAGGGTAACAGAATTTTTACTGATTTCAAAAGTAATCTTTTCCTGATATCTATTTTTCTTTGGCCAATTAAAATCTTACCTGTCCAACATGATGGTTGTTATCACTGTGAACTTTAATTGTCCATTTTTCATAACTTCCTTCTGCCCACAATAATTTGTCGCTGATTAATTATGTTTGCCTTATAAATAGGCCAAGATGTCATTTACAGTAAATGGTAACGACTGAAACTGGTTTATAATAGATCCGGTCTACACCTCTGTTAAGTAAATCCAGAGGGTGCAATAAACCGTCTTATCAAATGTTATGACCTCACAGTTTATCAGCAGTTACAGTCATATTTGAAACGACCCGTCTCGAAACAGGAAGAGGTTTACAAAGAGTTATCACACACCACCTTTTGAAACACACCAGATATGGAAGGTATCGGAGACGTGTGGATATATAATTTCAGAAAACACGATGCACCGATACCCAAAATGAGGACAGCCAATGTATCCTTATCCGTGTGGAAGGCTAGTGTTGCCCACCTGGAGGTTTTTTGTTTTATATTTTTATGGCACAGCGTTCCTTTTCGTGGCTTTAGGTTTCATCTTGCATTGTTTCTCAGGTCAGACATGAAACTTGTCTCTTCTTCTCACTAGCAGGAAGTGTTTCTTACTCCAGGGGAGGGGGCGGTGAGCTAATGTGGGGATGAGATCACTGGCACATCTCCACTCACAGTGAATGAGTTTGTTGTGGTTCAGTAAGAAATGCTAAAAAGAGTGTCCTGTCACTGACAAGAAGCAGAGGGGAAAAGGAAGTGCTACATTTTTGAATCGTTTACCTTGAAGCCTCCGATGCGGTGGTCTCTCTTGAACTCCTTGCCGTTCTTGTACCATTTCAGAGTGGGAGTCGGGTTGCCGCTGGCCTGACATCGAAACTTCACGGTCTTACTGGCTGGAACAGCGTGGAGCTTCTTCTCCATTTTTTCTGGGTGAGCCCACTGTGGAGCCATTGCTACAGAAAAAGAAAACAGAAGAAGAAGAAGAAGAGAAACAGATAAATTAAGGCTTTGATAGAGATGAACAAACTTTATTTTTTGGGATCCCTCAGGAGAAGTTTGTTAACACTGCACCTAGCCAAGGGATGTTGTTCAGCTTTTTTTAGCAGAAAAAAAGCATGCATACAAAACAAATCCCAAGTTCTTCAAAGTCAAATAAAAATAACCCATTTGTTATCCCCAATAAAAGTCTAAATTATTGTTTTAACATCCATGTTATCGAACACAACTGAGGCCTTTTTTCAATTTAGAAAAAAAATAAAGTCGAAGGTGCCGTGTCTCTAAAAACAAAACACATTGTTTCGTGTTATGTCAGGGAAAATAAAGCTATGTGTGCTTGAGTGCAGGATAAATGTGTGCTGAATTTTTGTGGTCAGCGGGCAGCAGTAGCTGGATGATGAAGCCTGAGTGTCTTAATTGCTCGATAGACAAATTGGAAGACATCTAAGGTTAACCACAGCGAGTCACCGCAGGGACATTCCTCATGTAGAAGCTGTCGCTGAGGTAGTGAGAAACCCTCCGATTCAGAGTGAAATCATTCACCCAAATGTGACCCGCACACACACACGGCGGACCCATAATTGAATCATAAAGCTCTCAAATCACTGAGCGTGACAATTACTCATAACCCTGTGACACTGGGCGAGCGGGTAATGACCATTTGTTGCAGCAGCATTAGTAACGTGAGGAGATCAGCACACTTACGCAGCAGCTTCTGACTGCCCAACAGTTTGGCTTCCTCTGATGAAGATTCTTCATCTTCATCATCATCCTCGCTGGAGGCTTGGGGATCAACTGGGGAGACAGGAGGTTACTGTGAGGTCAGATACAGTTTCATATGGACAGATCCCAACCCGTTTTCTTCATGATGCTATATTTAAAATTTGTTTTCAAAAAAGAGAACAACACGGCCAATAATAAATGTAGATAAAACGCAAACAAAACAACAGAGGAAAATCTGTGCTATCTCTTTGGCTTCACCTGTGACGTTGAAGAAGACGCTGTGATTGCCGAAGGTGGTGCAGCCGTACAGCCCAGAGTCAGTCAGCTCCACGGTCTCGATCTTCAGTTGGCCGTCGCGAATGTGTGTGTGCTCTCCGTCCACAACTGCCACATGGTCTTTGGTCCAGTTGACTGCATGGAGGGAGTCCTTGGCATCGCAGCTCAGCTCCAAACGATTCCCGGGATAGAGCGTGAACAGCTCCGCCTGCGTTTCCACCGAGACTGCCAAGGAAAACAACAGGACGTGGTTCATTTTGAAGGGCTCAGTTATTTATGTAATCATAAGCACAATAAGGACTCTGTTAACAGTGGAGAAATAGAATCTTTGCTTGATTGAAGGGTATGATCCACATCAGAAATCCCAATAAGATAAACAACAGGGATTTCAAAACAAAACTACACGTCTCAGAATAAACAATAAAAGTAAGGGATGTGGGATTAGAGTGTCTGAAAGAGCTCTGACACAAAACGAGCTTGTATCTGTTTTCACTGCGATCAGTGTTTCCATCATAAAAACAGGGCCCAGCAGAAAAGTCCTTCCTTAATTTCCTCCCTGCAAACAGCCCATCTTACCTCTCCCGCAAATTAAATCAGACCCCAAATTAGTCAGGCCCCATCGTCAGGCAGGCAGGGAGCTTCTTTGGAGAGAGAGACGAAATTCAATTAGAGGATTGAAGAAAGAGGAGGTGTCACAGAGCCAGACACCTGAGCCCCTCTGTTCTAAATGACTACAGAGTCGACAGGGGGGAGGAGTAACCCAATTACGTTGACACGTTGTCCATCACAATGGTGTTGTGTGTCTAGTTACAAAGGTAAAGATTGTCGCTGGTCAACTTGTTTGACATTCTTGCTTTAGGATCACACAAACGTGCCAAGAAGGCAAACGAGGCACATGCATCGAGTTTGTGGACAGTAGGGCTGAAACCATGATGCCGATTTAAACTCTGGGAAAAGCAGCTACAAGTTAAGGGCCTCTGGTACAGCAAGCTTTAGACTGTGCTTTGGTTATACCCTCATATCCTGCTTCTTCTTTTTTTTGTATATAATTATTTATCAGTTTTTTAATAATTATCAGTGATGGGTACGATTCACTTGTGACAACATGCACAAAATTGTTCTCTTTTTAAGAAACATTTTCCCATCAAAAACAACAAACAATAAAAGGAAACACTCATGAGAACATTAAAGAACTTTAGGGAGTGACCAGTACATTGACTACAAATGTTCTACCTCAAAATTAAATTGGGCTTCTTATTTTTTTATAAAACAACCCATTTTTCCCCAACGTGTTAGAAACTGGTCTTGTTTTGGATTTACAACTCCACCACTCTGAGAGGGTCGGTATGTCCTGTGATAACCATCATTTAGCTATAGATTCTTTTACTTGCAACCAACAAAGTACTTAGTAGAAACTTATCAGTTCTTCTCCATTCTTGTGGTAAACATCCAATAAGTAAGTGTACTCGGACTAGTTGTTAAAATCCCATGATAATCAATACAGACAATGGAGATTCGATCTTTGTTTGGGTTGGAGTAGTCTTGGTAGGTGGTAGGCCAGAGGTAATCTGTCTCCAGTACGACACATCATCAGTTGTACAACGTGTATAAACAGTTTTCAAACTAAAATGAATGACACGTTTGAAAATATCTTGCACAGACCCATGAACATCCATCCAGTACTGTCTGATTAGCGGGCAGTCCCAGAGATTCTGGAAATGGTTCGCCTGTTGTTCTCCACACTTTCTCCAACAGACGGGAGGCCTTCCTTCCATCATAGTGGGTTTTTTGACATGGACTAATAAAGTATCTTATGACAGTTTTCCATCCATATTCCTTCCATCTACATTTCCACTGGAATTTCCAGATTGCAGATATGTATCCTGCTTCTTAAAATTTTAAGATGCAGATGACATTTCACATTTATGAATCCTGATACACGGCGTCGTTAGTCATGATACATAATGAGCTACTCAATGTAGAAAAATTTAAGTGAAGCTGAGAAAACAACTTGCCTTGTAACCGAGTCAAAACTATTTGATCATACAAGCCCTGGAATCCCAAAATAAGGGACTTCTTGTCGAAAACTAGCAACCTGCACATGGAAAAACATCTGAACTCGGACTAACTCAGCTGAAAACTCGATAGAATGGGGATGTTCCCGGAAGTACCTGAAGTCACGTACACACCAAGCCAAAAAAAAAGCCGTTTTCACATCCGAAATAAACATGTTTACAGCCTGATACAAAAAATGTCTCCCATCTGAATCGCTAATTTTGCTAACGGAACGCACTGTATGGGCGGTGATTTTTTTTCTAACTCTGCAGTTGAGACATTATTAAGATCGCCAGTTTGTCCAATCAGGGACACAGCTCAACTCACATGACCACCGGGCGCCCTATGGCTGTTACTGTGGAGACTCAAAGCCCACCTCATTTCCAATATGTCCGCGCCGGCTGTTTTGCTTCAAAACTCTGTTTCAGAAACAGACGGGTGACGTCGCGGAGGCTATGTCCATTAATTACACAGTCTATGGTGCAAAAACAGCCCTCGCAATCATTTTAAGTAAGAGATATAAAGATAAAAAGAAATCAGAACACTTGTGATAGCAGAAATGATCTGTGGCTGACAGATTTTACATTAGTATTCAGATGTCTGTCGTGAATCTGTAACTGTAGGTAGGATTACCTTCAGTATCTACTCATCATGCTCCTGCTAGAGTTTATTAAATGTAATCAGATAGTAAAAAACTGCTCCTCATATTCCAGATGAGGAGATATCCACATGTTATTTTGTAGCCAAACAAAAGAGAGAAAGAAAGTGTTGTTAAAAGGACAAATCATTGATCAGTCATCAGAACAGCTGGACTTGTTTTCAGTCAAGCAGCACTACGCAGTTAACACCTGTGGAAGAAGAGCAGCTTCAATCCTGACACCAGCGCAGTCTCTTCTCAGCAACAAAATCTAATCTAGATGAGCAAATTCCTGCTGTGAGCGATCCCTCCAGATGAGATCTGAATCCGGCTCAAAGCACACTGTGTGTTTGTTCACGTACTTCCTCACAACAGGAAGCATATCTGTACAGCTCAACCTCAGCACATCAGCAGACCTGACTAATCCGTCCCTCCATCACAACAAAGACCTCCGAACAATAAAGGGGAAGAGGGAGCACTGAGCATGTGCAGAGGAGCGGGAGCCGGCCGGGGCCTGCAGCGGCAGGTTCTAGTGCCAGTTGCTATGGTGACCCCACTTGGGCCTAGTAAAGGTATTTCCTGGATCACATATGTCTGACAGGCCCTTAATCCCAGCAGGAAAAGGGGCCAGGGGGTAGGATCAACTTTCTCCTCAAAAACAAAACCAAAGGGGGGAAAGCAGAGGAGGCACGCAGAGATGGGACGCAGATATCAAACCTGCACGCGGCTTTAAACGCCAGGTCTCGCTCTGCGCCTCGTGTGGGGCGACCAAGTGTGTTTTTGTCCCTGCCCTCTAAATGGAGATGCCACTGATAAGACTGTGTCAACATCCCAGCTGTTAATATGGCTGCAGACATCATAAACGGCCTGTAAAAGCTGTTAAATTTGCTCGTTGCTTTATTGTGGACCACAGTCAGGACCATTTGTGCTTCTGTGACAACCTCCTTTAAACTGGGGTCAGATAAACACAACACGATCACATCATCTCTGCTACTGTAAAAAAAGAAAAAAAGAAGTAGCAGCGACTGTATATCTGACTGAAGACGTGATGCTGACACAGAGCGACCCATTTGTATGACTTAAAGCAAACATTAGTAAACTCTTCACGCTGAGGTAAGTGCTACACATTTCCTTTGAATCTGACCGTTTCATCTTAATTAATCCTCCTGCTGCTGTGATTGGATTAAAATGGATTAAGGGGCATATTTTCAGAAAGTAACCCACCTGGAACGCTCTTTCGTGTGTTCTTCCAACCACATGGAAGAATTGATTGACGTAGCTCAAAATCAGCCTAATTACAGAAATCATGAAAGGAATTTTGTGCAGGAGAAAGCACCGAGAGGTGAAACATGGAGGAGAAAGCTCACTAGTCTGTAAAACCAGGACCAACAGAAAGCAAAAGTTGGCGCCAGACTCAGGAACGTTCTCCGGGTACGGGATAGGAAGCAATATGCCGCGTGAATGACTTGTGGGATTTCCTGCTCTCACTGCAGTGATGGTTGAATGCAGTGAAGTCCGTCTGGTTGAGGCTCTGCTATGGCACAAACAGGGGAAATAGTTGAAGCTCCCTTTAACCACAGCAGAGTGAGGGGAGGGTGGCGTAAAAAAGGGGGATTGATTAGAGACAAAAGACAGGACTAGCAGGACAAATAGGACAATGCCTATTAGCAAGCCCCAAACATCCAGAGAGTGAGTGTCCCTCCTGAAAGCTCTCCAGTGGAGGAGCTTTTCATTCCTAAATGAGCCGCTGACAATCAGCATGGATTAACACTCGGGAGCTACGAGGATTACCGAGCACAGCAAAAGTTGTCCCAGTGTCATTCAAATGAGTTCAGCTACATGAAGCCTCACTTTACAGCTCTAATGGACAAACAGGAAAAACAGAACCTCCCAGAAGAATTAATGAATCCAGTTTGATAATCTCCAGATTTCCCTGATAAATAATTATCAGGATTACAGACAGCATTTTGTTAAGTCTCAGCTACGACGTCTGTGCCAATTCAAACATGTTTGCTATTTGTTGCAGCAAGCTTCATTGGAAACTACTTTTCTTCATTTGTATGTTTAAAAAGTTCTGCTAATTCTGAACCAGAAGTTTTCACTCATTCACTACTCAGTTTTTATCCATTCATGAGATTAGAGAAAGTGTTTCTTATAATTTCCACTGTGTGATACTGTTATCTCTCTTTTTTTTATCTAAACTTGCAAAAGTTGGGAGAAATCCCACACTGGATTCTTAAATATTTGTTTTAACCACAACCAATTCAGAAAGGAAAATTTTTTGATAGGGATGCACGATATATCGGCATTAATATCAGTATTGGCCGATGTTTGTCATTTTTTAACATATCAGCATCGGTCCAATGAGTAAAACTGGGTTTATATTTGTTTATATCCGTCTAGTTGTTGTTGTGTGTGTGTTACCCCTGCTTTTTCACAGCGATTTGGTCGCCATCGTCAATAAGAAATTGTTCTTAGTAACTTGACTGGTTATGTAAACATTAAATGAAAAATAATTTTAAAAAGATTCAGAGCGCTTTATGTTTTATTGGGTTTACCAAACAGCAATAACTTGAGGAACGAAGAATAGAAGAAGGAAGGAAAAATAAAGAGAAGATGTGAAACTTCTGATCCCAGAATTTTGTTGTTTAGGAAGTATGATGCCACCCAATGGAGCAACCAAAGGGCTTACAGTTCACGTCGCTCTGACACGTAGTTACATTTGGGAGGACTGATGTTTGTTTCTTTACATGTTTTTTCTTTTTCAAACAGATGATGTAGTTCTGACATATTCATATTGCTGTTGGTAGTCCACCCTCTCAAAGTGTTGCTGATCTTTCGCTGTGACCGTGTCATACTCCCAAACTGGGACGTTTATTATTCAGATTTTCCAACAGGTGACTTTTTCTGCCTGATAGATAAAAAAAACAACTCTTCTGTAAGTCTACAGTTTGGTTTACCAGCTAACCTGCATTAAATTTATGCGTGAAAATAGAAATGAGATCAGACACAGATCAACATCCGTCACTGACGTTATTCACTAAGGTCAAACATTACATCTTTGGAAATGCTATCCTTACATCAATCTGTAAAAAAACTATATCCTCTTTAGCTTGTAACTACTGTTTTTTTTTAACAGGGCATGTATAAAAGTTGCGTTTATGCAGCATCTTTAAATCAGTTATCTTGAATTTTTAAACACTGTTTAATTTTAAACTGAAAGATGGCATATATAATTAAGAATCTGAATTCAATGCTTTTCTTTTCCTTGTTTCCTGATAACTCAGAACCACAAAACAATAAAACAAGTGAAGCACTCACAAAATTTTAACGTTGTGTCAAAACAGCTGCTCTAACTTTAATGCTCCGTTTCTTTGGGGGCTGTATAAATGAATCTGGCAGGTAAAAAGTTAATTTGGTGTGAGCTTGAAGTTTGGATCACTTGTTATTCAACAGCAGAGCCGAGCTCCTCCGGGCGTCCTGAAAAGAGTCTTTCTCAGACTGTGGCAGCTCCACTGAAGGGTCAGAGGCTCGTCTACTTTGACTGACAGCGGAGCATCGAGTCCAACACTTCCTCTGAGAGCAGCATATAAATAACTTCCTGACATTTTACCCTCAAGACCAAAATAAAACCCAAAAACAAAAAAATAAAAAAAAATTACATTAACCCTGAAATGATCACACAGAATCAAAAATGAGCGTGACCATGTGACCCCTGAGGACACCCAATCCAAAGACTTCGTCCAGTGAATATTCTTTTCTTATGTGAACGTTGCACAACAACAGAAAAAGCCTGACAACAAACAAAGCGGCTCGCATAAAACATGACCATTTTACATACTATCATTTAGTTTCCCCGACCAAGACAAAAGGAATTCAACCAAATGCTTCTGCTCTGATTGTTTGTGGACAGCTGAAGCCATCCGTCACCCAGCAGGGGAGCGGGGGGAAAGTGAAGCCTTCCCAAGCAGAAGTCAGTGGGGGAGCAGAGGGGGGAAAAAAGCACAGAGGCGCATAGATAGTACCTGGCCATTTGGTGATTAAGAATGGGGTGGAGTGTAACTGCATCAGACTTCCCCCACCCCGCTGAAAATTTATGGCTCACCTTAGAAGACAAACATTCCCTCCAGAAACTCAATCCTCCAGGATAAGGGAGGGCTGAGAGTGGCATCTTCTTTCCTTTTTTCAAAAACAGGCTAATTTATAGTTTCCCTGGCAGTTAACTCCCCTCTCAGTGACAACAAATACCTTTTCATTACAAAGGAGGAGAGGAGCAGGGACTGCGAGGTAGTGGGGCTGCCCTCAGGCTACAGATGGGAGTCATTTACTCCTCCCTGTTCCACTGTCGGCTTAAACACAGCCGCAACAAGTTTATTTTAAGGCTTACAGCCCAGCAGAGACCCTCTTGCTTAATTACTCTAATTATAATGCCGTGCTTTATCATATTCTCTTCTGCTCTCCACTTCCGACTGTAGAGTGTAAACATCCAAACCCATCTACCCACAAGTCCAGGCAGCTATTACGCTGCTGGACTCTTTCCAAGAGACACATTTTTAAGGATTCGATTTCAGTGCCTCTTTCCCCTTTTCAGAACTTTAGTTGTGCAACAGCCAGGACAGACCCAAATCTTTACAGAGAACCTAAAGCTGCACGCTTCCGTTTAGGATGAAAATAACATAATTAGAAAAAAAAACATCTCAGGGGGGAAAATGATCTCCATGTGAGCTGGTGTTACTCAAACTCAGAGCAGTGCTACGTCTGATGCAGTAAAGAGCGTTCAAACATCAGACTGAAAAAAGGGGGTGGTGGAGGAAACACTGACGCTACAAAGGACAGACTCCACCAAAGCCTGGACTGAGTTAGGGGAACATTCCTCTACAAAGAACAAAGCTTTGATTATCAAAGAGGGAGCCAAGATAAGTCAGACCTAATAAGTTTCGAGGTTCAAACAGCTACTCGATATCTAATAATACAGCAACCAGCAAAAAGCAACTTTCAAACAAAGCACAAGAAGCTCGAAGCCGTGACGCCGTCTTACCTTCATCGTTGCTGGCAGGCCGGCTCTGAGTCCTTAAAACTTGGCAAAATAAAGTCAGAAACAGAAGCAAACTTGGCCTCATCAGCATCCTGCTGAAGGAGCTATAACCGCTGGCTTTCCTGCGACTTGAACTCCATTCAGACCCGCGGGGCATCAGCAGCAGGGCATCTGCAGTGCTCGACTGAAAAACACAAAAATAAGAAAAGCATATGAATACATGACTTTAAATGTTAGTTTGAGGTAGGAAAAGACTACATTTAATCGGGGTGAAAGTTTCTAATGAGGACGCTAGGCTTTTGCAAAGGTAGAAGTAAAATAAACACCCACAGTAAAATATTTAAACAACTTTATTGTGGTTATTCAAACCTGAAACAAGAGGGAGGAACTGTGTAAAAGTGGCAAACTGTACTTTTGTTGACGAGGAAATTCCTTGCTCTTCAAAAGAAAAGAAGAGAATATTCTGTTCATCTACGAGGTTCAAGGTGGGAACTTCAGCTTTCAGGCCTTCTTGTACAAAAACATAGATAAGAAACTGCACAGCACCAGAAACGCTCCGATAGCTTGAGCAAACAAACACGGAGACATCCTGCTCACATCTGAGGAATTACCGTTTTTTTTTTCTTTTATGCAAACTTCAAAGTGATGATTGAAGTCTGAACTCATAAAGAGTCTCCTGACTCTCAGACGAAGCTTTTTTTTTATTAAGTAACTTTCTCTGCTGCTGAACTGAACTGCACTGTTCGAGTCCAGAAATGGTGCAGAAACCTCTGCAAACTGGGCACAGCGCTGCACCAGTGTGTGACCCTCTTCTGCACATCTGCTCACATCATCACCTCTGCAGCATCTGGCTGCAGAGATTAACACTTGGCCCGGACCCTCATAACCCCCCTTGAGGAATTTGTTTAAGACCAAAAAACTACAGCTGGTTATGTGACACCCTTGTAGAGAGAGAGACCGCCAAGCCATCATTTCTACGCTGAGAGATCTATCACCTAACAGTTGGTTTTTGAGCCTAAAATGACCCCCCTCCCCTGCAGCCATTTGCTCCCACAATTTGTCAAAAAGGGCTTCAAGAAAAGCTGACTGAAAGTTTGATTTTTTTTTTTTTACTTTCTTTAGGTCAGTGACAGCTCTGGAAAGAAAAAAAAATATCAACAGAGTCACATCGAGGTCAAAGAAACCCCCGTATGGTTTATGTTTTCACACAAAGTCGTGTTCAGATGCAGCTGCGGTTTCATTTAAGAGGTAATCGCTTGTGTGAGCGTGTGTCACAGAAACAGTCATTGTGTTCTCCTAAAAAACCAATTCAATTTCTCTTTCCAAGAATGGCCCAGTGTTCCAGCAGCTGAGCTGGGCCAGGGGGGTCCAAGGGGGATAAAGAAGCTTGGTCATCGCTGCTCTGTAAGCAGTGAGTCAGTGTTTGGGAGGAATCCAAGAAAGTGCTTCTGCTGCCAGACAGAAGGATTCGAAGAGAGCGGACGAGCGTTCCCTTGGCCCTCGTCACAGCAACAACCCTCAATAATTGAAAGCGGAGGAAGTGGCTTCTTAAAGTGTGACACAACACTGTGTCATCAACTCCCACGGGAGCAGGAGTTAAACACAGTTTGTGTTACTACACAGAGCAAACACTCGTGTCGTATCAATGAGTCGTTCTGAGAGGGGCCTCACTGACGTGAGCTGGCTGATGTTGGCCCCTCCATGCTCATCATAAATATTACAATCAGCCAAAAAAAGAATCATCTAGATCTGCAAACTGATGTGAGTGCAGCATATTTGTCATTAAACCAGTTTTAATAAATCGCAGGACAGAATGTACCACATCAGAAGAATTAGGGCCTGTGTCCACTAACAGTGTTCCTGTGCTAGCAGCACAGCTAGCTCAATGTTAGGGGCCGTTTACACGACAACGTTCCACCCATAGTCTATATATAGAATGGACAGCGCAGTAGAGAATATGAGGGACTCTGAGGAAATCTGAGTGGAAGCAGGTGACAAAACTAATATATTTAGTTATAGTACATAGTATACATAGTCTAATCTCTTCTTAACTCTCCTTCCTGATGTATTTTATTATTCACAGAAAAAAACTACACAAGAACAGCAGCTTTCAATCATTCTTAGACGAGATGTAAAACCCAATTTTTAACAACTAATAACTAATGAAAAAGAACCTTTTCAGAAAAAAAGGACTTTAACACGATGCAGCCTAATAATATCTAAATATCTCCACACCATATGAATGAGATAAATATTTCTATGGGGTGTGTTAATTTTTTAAAGTTTGACCAAGGCCCATCTGGAATGAATAGAGAGACTGAGTATTGGACCTATACTGCGGCCAGTCACCAGGGGGAGCAGTTTTTGTGACAACCTCAGTTTGAGCCGAGCAAGATGAGATCCATTTGTATTACAGTATATGGTTCCGAAATGCAACAATACCTTTGAATTTTATCTTAAAACCGCTCTCCTGTAAACGGCCCCTTAGAGTGAAGTCAAAAGTTGACTTAGAGCCTTTCCACCTCTCTTGGTAGTGACGGTAATGTCAGAATGCTTCAGGTTAGCTTTCATTTAAAGACACTACAAAGAATGAAAACAATAGGAGTGTTTTAAAAGTTGACTTATTTTTGATAGAGAGCACTGTGTGTGTAATTCCTGAAGAAGAAAAAAAAGGAAAAAGAAATAAAAAAGAAGCTGCCAGAGCAAAACGGAGTTTGAGGGCACAGGTCCTTATGATTTACAGTTTTATTATTTATTAAGTCTCTTTTTCGTGGCATACTGGACATAACTCAGTTTAAAAAGAAATGTAACATTTATATTGGGGGAGTTTTTTTTAATGCAATATGTTTGGTTTGAGGATTGGTTTGAGACATTCAAAATGTGATTAACATCTCTGAAAATATCACAGTGTCATAATATCGCTCCACTATAGAAGCGCAACCATTATTATTTCTTATTAGAAAGGGCTTTCTTTAATTGAAAAAAAAACTATTCAAACTCCGATCAAACATGCAGTAACAACAGACAAAAGCCATTAGAGGATAAGAGTCTTATATGATAAATTTTTCTCTTTGTTTTTAAATGTAAGCCAGTTTCATGCCATTTTTTAACTTTATTTGTTGAACTGTTTAAGATAACAATCAGGACTAAACTGAAAGATCAAGTATCTTTCTGGATGTAACTAACACAAACTGCCTGTAATATTTAAATTGCATTGGCATCTTGCCCTTAGTTAATTGTCAAATATACCTGTCAAAGATCCCTCATATTTTATAATTAAGTTCAGCAAACTATAAATATAAAGGCAGGTGATGTAATTTGTTTGAGAAATATTACAACACTTGCACTATCCTGACATTTAAGACATGAAATGAAGGCAGCAGTAATCTTGCACTGTTTGAAGTCATCCATGAATGAAGCATGCAGTAAAGACTGATGGTTCACAGACAACAACAAAGCAAAAAGAAAAAAATCTCAGTAGGGTAAATAAACAAAAACAAAATCACATTTTCTTAACTGCGAGTGTCAAATTGAGAAAAACTAATCAACCCACAACTGTTGCCACAATGCAATTCATATGCTGATACTGAAAGATAGAATGGTCTACCAATCGTCAAACTCAGCCAAACTTAAGTTTGGCCAAAAGTTGATTCTTCTATTGCTTCTTCAAGGGCAAAATCTCACCGTTTTAAAATTGGTTATGTAGCATGAAACCACAATGACTGTTGTCATTTTTATATGACAATTTCATTTTGAAATGTATAAAAAACTAATTTAAAAACAAAGCCCATGACAAATTCGCTAAGTCATTGAGAAGTAAATGCTCCAAAAATAAAAGGAAACTTAGAATTCAAAACAACAAGACTTTTTTGTCATACAACAAAATTCGACAAAAAAGTCCTCTTATATTTTTCTAAAGACATAGTAGCACTTCACTGAAAATCTGGCAGATAAATGGGGTTAAACTAAACAGATTACAACACACAAGACACATTAAGCTTCTCTCATTATACAAAGACAAAGGTTACTGGTCTAACCCATAACATGGCCTGCACCATAATTACTGTTCACTGCCATCCATGCATAAAATTCCTCAGCTCCCAAATTCTGCAGCCCCCCCACCCCGCTCAACTCTGTACTCCCAGCCAGCAACAGGCCAGTCTGCACACGGCTGCAGTTCAGTGGACACAAGAGCATCAGACCATTCCCCTAAGGCTACTGTTTTCACAAAAACACACACTCTGTTTTTCTTTTTCTTTTGCAGCCTCACAATGTGAAGCTGGGGTTGGTACGGGTGTGCTGCGGAGGGAGCTCAGGTGTCAAGAGATAACACCAAAATGTAAAGACAAATAATCACACCTCGCCATTTGGTTGACACTTCGGTTGCTAATATGACTTAAAGGTTTTTTCTTTCTGCAGCGTGGCATCAAGAAATAAATTCTAGCTCTGCAGACATTACTTACTTGCTCACACAAAGTTGTGCTGGATCAAAAAAATCAGACTGATGGATGTGTAGCTAGGAAAATTAGCTTCATATAAAGCTGACGAGAAATCATTTCATTTCACACCACGTCTCAATGGATTCATCACTATTTCACTGCCACATGAACAGCTGAGTACATGAATAGGCAGCTCTGCTCCTCACTTCACATCATATGTTTCAGGAAAAGTGTTTTTTTTTTTCCCTCCTGGTGAACTCCCCGTGGAAACACTGGCTTCCTAAACCATCCATCTTCTCCCTCTTCCTTTATATCATAACATTTAGAGCTTTACATAACATCAGGCTGGCCTCTCCAGACCCAGACCTCATGACAGATGTACTTATAATGACCGTCCTCTGAGAATTTTCAGATGTGGTTTAACCTCAGAGTGTTTCTGAATGTGTAATTTAGGTCACAATTTGGCAGAAAGGAAGAAATGTTGTGGCGTGAACTTTACTTTTTATGTTTGCTAGTCTAGTCTGAGCCTGTATGTGGCATTGAGGCTGCAGGGTTAAAAAACACAACTCACACTGAGATGGTAAAAGGGGGAATCAAGACCATTTCTAGATATATTACACACTTAAAATCACTTCTGTAAACAGGTGACACAAGGCAACAATAAAACACGCAAGTCTCACAGATGCATGAGATCAAACTTCATTTGTAGAGTGAACAAAGCTTCAGCCTTGGTGTGACGAGTCCTTTCTCAAGTAAATAATCTAATCTGACCACAGGCGCCTGTTGTGTGTCCAGATAGAAAACCAAAGCAGTTTTTAACAGGACTGCAGGCTACACTTGAGCTTTGTGCTTTAAGGTTATACTCTTTCATTTACAAGCATGGAGGAGACTGGGGCAGGGAAAAAAACTGCCTCAAGAGAGCAAAATAACAACACAAGCACAGTTGAACGTGACCAATGTCCAAAACACATCTTTACTGACTTATTTTTACTAAAAACACACGTGGTTGAGATAGCTAACATATTTTGTACAAAAACATGCAAAGTATAATGGAATGAGCAAGTAAACATTAAAGTGAAGCTGAAGGAGACATAGCAGAGCACTCACCTCAGTGTCTGGGGGCTGAGAAACAGCCAGTGTTGTTCAGATAAGAAGACTCCCAAGCTGAGATTTGATGCACAAAAAGGAGAGCTCCCACAAAATACTGTATATCCAGGAAGGTAAAACGAGTGGCCTGTTAACAGAGCTCACTTACTCCAAGATATGCACGCTTTGCCAACAAGTTTGCGCATATTTCAGCCAAACTTACGCGACAGAGGAAAAGAATGTCCCAGAAGAAAAACTTCCCACGCGATATTAACTTTGTTTTCTCGATACAGACACGATAGCTTTGGTTTCTTTTCTCGAGTAAATTTCTCACCTCGCTAACCTGAGCAGCTCCGGAGAAACACCGCGAGTTCAGCCCGTGCGGTGGTTTGTACTCCCTTTATCCCAAAACGTTCCGATGAAATGAATGCCCTCACCTCCGAAAACTGGGTCCTAAAGTTGTTTAACTCTCTCTGATCAAACGTCCTCAAACACAGTGCCGTTAATCTTTTTGTTTTGACCAAAAATAAGTTTTTAAACCAATCCTGGAAAGTGTCCGGACCATTCCTGACGGAGAAATGCTGTTAAACAACGACAGTCCGGGCTGCTCCAAACCTCCCCCCTTAAATCTGAGAGTATGCGCATCCTCCGGGCTTTCGCCAAGGCCGACGAAGTTACATAGACCACTTCCGGTTCTTGATTTCAAAATAAAAGCCGGCGGTACTAATGCACACAAACTAGACAGCATTACTTATTGCATATCCTTACTCAGCCTCGACGAATGAATAAACACGATAGCTATCAGTGTATTTCTGTCACTTTATGTGTTACTTTCACTTCTCACCCATACTGGTTGGATGAATATTGAAAAGGCCTATCTCGTCTGTGTGTTCTATTATTTTATATTTACTTTTATTGTATAAAATTTGTATTCTAATGTAGTTTATTCAATTTTACTGTTAACTTTTGTTTATCCCATTTTAATTAATGTTATTGTGCTGTATTTCCCACTGTATACGCCTGTGATGCGGCAGCAAAACGAATTTCCCCCCTCTCATCCTTATTATCTGATGTTCTGCCGAATATAGGAAAGCTCCAGGCAATCTCAACTCCTCCATTTATCTGTCATTGGCGCACAAAGGAGCAAAACCTTTAAGACAAAAGACTAACAGCAAGAGTGACTCCTTTTCAGTGGGTGCAGTTTGATACATTTTTAACTCTTTTTGATTATTAAAATAATAAAAATTATAAAAATAAAATACCTGGACAATTAAATCAAAACAAAAATCAATTAAGATTTTGTTGATGGAAGTATTCCCTATTTGATTAAAAAAATGTTTTCGTAATGTTTGATGACCTTCAGTTGATTCACAGCATGACTCATTTATTCATTATTACTAATGGGTCAGAAAATGAGTCATGGCAGGGCACTTTATGTGTAAGCATAATTTGAGGTGTTTTTTTTATTTTTTTTTTTATTTTTTTACATGTTCACTTCCTTTTTAATGTATGACACTGATCGAAATTATGTTTGCTTTTGCTCAACACAATCCATTCTTAGTCACGCCGGGACATAACTGTGACTTTTATTCTGAAAATAAAATACCCGGATTTTTGACAGTATGTATGCTGTTAGTTTTTTAGCTGGACGCAGGTCTGCCGGGGCTGGTGGAGACCTGGCTCCCCCTGCCATCCACGGCACCTCTTCCACAGACCACAGAAATCTCCACACCACACTTTTTGCATAATGGGACTGATAACCTGGACAACACGGAATGCCTGAAACTGTGATTATTGACAATCATAGTTTACCTGCGCTTTATTTAAAGAATCATAGTTAGTAACATTAAACTTATATATTTAGTTTATCTTAAATGCCAGTTTTACTTTTGGGGAACAGAGAAAGGTTGGAGTTTTCCACACAGAAACAACATGTATGTTCCATTTAACAGAGAAGTTGATTTTTTAGTGAGTCTTTACTGTTTGAATTAAAAAAAGCAGCAGCATAGAAGGCAAAAGTTTACATTGCAAAATAAGTTAATCAAAATTATAGCGTAAAAATATGAAGAGATCTCTTGGCAGATAAGACTTCTTTCCATGCATAGTTCCAAAAAAGTAACATGAATGTAAATTCACTGACTATAAATGAGCACTTTCATCATTTTCCCGTTCAGTCCATCTATAAAACAGCTTTCTGCTCTGGCGTATGGATCATATGGTTTGGCAGCATTTCAAAGAGCATCAGAATTTTAAATGTTTCTGTCAGCTCAGCACAAATATGAGTTTGCTCTGATCAAACACATAGCTCATATATGAAGAGGCCATATGGTCTTTGATTACATGTCACTAGTGATTGACGACTGAAGCTGCAGAGACACATGAAGCCCAGCTTGGTGGACAGATTAAAGTGTGAGATGACTAAAAAAGACTTGTGTTTCAACATGTGTTTGCCTTTTATCTCCTCTGCAATGTAAACCCTGTGAGGTGTTCAGGACAGGTTCAAAATGAGGTGACTCGCCTTTCTTTGAGGAGATCAAACTCTGTTTCAAATACATTTTATGCCTTTGCTCTCTGCCACTTTACCAAGAAACCATTATCTTATTGCCGTTATATTGGCTGTGACGAGCCACAAACCAAGCTGCTATCAGGGAACGCAGACAGATATCTGCATGTTGTAACAGTATGTACAACTGCTTTGACTTCAGAGTAGATAAAGGGTTGATAGCTGTCATTAATCCATTTCTAGTTCAAATCGTTTGACTGCTAAAATCAGATTTTGCAAAGTGAACTTAAAGTGCAAGAAAAAGTGACTACAGAACAATATACTTTGTAAATAAAGACTAAAAACACAATGAGATCAAACCACTAACTACCTCTGAAATCAGTTCAAAGTAAACTCTGAAATTGCATGTAGTTGTAAATCAATGTCACTTTTTTTGTTATTTTAAGTCTTTAAACTGTTTTAATAATTTTATTCAGAGCACATTCAGCTGTCAGCATTTGACGAGCAAAAAACTTGTTTTAACACATTTTTTTTTTCAAACCTCTTGATGAATCAAGGTTTGGAAATGAAAGGGATGTAGCTGTAAAGCACAAGGACAAAATAAGTTTTGTTTTTTTTTTTTTTTTTTTTTTTTTTTTTTTGCTTTTAAAGCTCCTGTGAGAAACTTTTGGTTTGTGTTAATTTTGGTGTCCCCTGTTGACATATCCACAAGTCTTATTTCTTTGCTAATCCTGTCCTTTACATGCTTAGGTTGTGTTTTCTGACAAAAAAAAAACATTTCCTGCATTCCTCAAACTGTCTAAACCTACCACCACCTTCAGTTTCAGTCATGAAAACTAAACTCCAAGAAGTAATGAGACCTCAGCGTAGTGATCCGATTTGTTTAAGCAGGTCACAAAAAGGCATCAATATTAAGTGCAAAACTAACAAAAAACAAACCCAATCTTGAACCCAAATATATGTGGCAAAGTTTCGCAATCTATGAACAACCCAGCGAGGGGAAGCAGCATGTCAACTCACCAGTTATTCTGGCGTACCTATTGTTTAAGAAAACTGCCAGCAAATATTTTCTTTAGTGTAATTTTTTTTACACCTGCATCAATCACCCGTTACATTTTTCAGGAGAGAGCCAGTTCATGTTTCAAATACCAATCCTCAGTCCAATAGTAGACATCTCATTTTGGTGTTTAATGGTTTCTGATGGTTCACAATCAACGTATAGGAATGCTGGAATATTACATCATGATGGAGGCGTATGGAAACTAAAAACTCAAACTTAGTTTGGTCTGTCTTGAGCTATTAAAGAAAACAACTTTTAAAACGTTTTGTTTAATGAAGGTTGGCTAACTTATTTTTAAACTCTAATGGGACTTTGTAACACAGCATTAAGTAATTTGTCGCTCAAATTTTAATTCTTTTTCCACAAAGTTTTATTAGCTGCACTTGAATGAAAAAATCTGTTCATAGAGATACTGTAGAGAAATTCTCTTCAGATTACTACCAACTGGAGCCAGGATGTCATCGTAGTGGTCTGCATTCCACGTTTGCTCCTCATAATAACCGTTTTCCTGCATACCCAAAAGACTGCTGATAGAGGATTCATCAGTAATACTTAGACTACAAATATACAATAAAATTAAACCAGAATACTGTCCATGCTGAAAATCCAGGCTCCTATGTAGAGAATTATTTTCATGTAAAATCCCTGAAGAGAGATTACTTTTTGGGCAACCTGTGAAAAGAAATCTGCTTTGAAGGAAAAACAGAAACTTTGGTTTGAAAAAGTGGTTCATAATTATTGAAAATTTGCCAAAAGTGAGTCAGATTTGCTTTGGAATGTGATGATAATTTGGCAGAGTATTGTTTTAAAAACATAGTGTAATGTTTTGAGAAAGCTTGGGCTGCTGGTTTCTTTGTTTAGGATTTCAGCCTAAATTCAGTCTGTGTGCTTGTTACAAAACATCAAACTATGGCTACCTTTATCACTGTATTTTCATTCTATATGTTAAAAAAGAAGACATAACTGTTAATCAGTGGGCTTCAGAGGGGCTAGTGAAAAGCATGTTCTATCTCTATAGCCACTCTTCTTGCTAACAGGCTAATGGCTATGGCTTTATTAGGGTTGCCAACTGTCCAATATTAGCAGGGACATCTAGTGTATTGGGCTAAATTGGTTTGTTTCATACGGGTCCACGGTTGTCCCGTATATTGACTATTAACTTAATAACTTGTAAATATAGTAGACTGTACACAACAGATCCTAGATCAGATAAAACAGCAGTGGAAGATCATGTGTAAATCACACCGCCTGTCAACCAATCACAGAGCTCCTCATGCACATCACTTGTATACTGTGCAAATGCGCCAAGTCTTGCCAAAAAAAAAAAGAAAGAAAGAAAGAAATCAAGTTAAGGTGATGTGTAGTGTTGTCTGATCGGTTTGGCAAAGGCAAACGTGGATAAACCTGCAAAAGTCACATTCCTTTTTTGCATTTATTTTTTCTTTTGCCTTTTTTATGTAAAGAGCCAAATTGTGGTTTCTTTAAGGTTTATTCAAGTGAGGTTACAAAATGATACAGGAAGGATTAAAGAGAATATACACCGTTTCTGCATTTCCAGTTGTGTCAGAATATGAATAAATGCTGCACATCATGCTCACACCACCATGTCACCGTGCACCTGTCCCTTATTTAGTAGTGAGAAAGTTGGCAACCCTAGGCTTCATGTTTTAAGTCAGTACTACCTGAAAACTTTTTGTTTTTATATAAAATTTGGCAAGAATATAATAATGCAATCATCTCAAACAGTCTGTAGTTTTCTAGCTGACTGAGAACATACTGCCTTAATTCTGAAATAAGTGTGATTGTGGTGAGACTCCCACTTTTTACAGTTCTAATCTTGGTTCTTTGTTTAATTAAGCTCAACTCCAAATTAACTCACTCCTTCAAAGAGAGTTTCTTACTGCCTTGCAGATGGAGTGTGTCTGACAAACACACATACCAAAGAAAAAGCAGGCATGTTTATAAGGTTAACTAATAGTGAGAGTTAAACGTTCATGTGCTGCCATTGGCCACATCTGACGCGTTCAGAGCATCAAAACACGGCAGAGATCTTTGATGCAACAGCAGCGTGGTACCAGACAGTTTATAGACATTTCTTTCTCTGTTAATGTCTCTGATAAAGGGTTCCCTTGAGATGTGCTGTAGGCCGTTAATAATAAGCTCAACACAAGACACGAAAAGCCTTGGCAGGAGTCCTAACATGTGGTGGTTGTTTATTCATTTGGATGCTTATTGTTTCTTCTTATGATAAGAGATGAGTCATATATCTGGAACTCTGGAAATCTCCCCCCCTCAGTGTGAACAGTGAAAGCTGAGGGTGGTAAAATGTGTGCAAAACAGATGAGACATAATTAAAAAAAGCAATTGGAGACCAATAAAAGATGGCATTTGATTGTTTATGGCTGCAAAGGGATGTTTTATGGTCTTAGTCAGACTTTTTAATTATTGTTTTACTTCAGATTTCCCTCAAGAATTTATGTTATCTGATTGAACTTTTGGACACCTCCTTGGTCTTAATGTTGGCGTTGTTTTCCAGAAACTGTATATACTGTTGTATCTACAATGTTTGTCTCTTTTTCCAGTTTGTTCCTATATGAAATGCTTTGAACTGCCTGTCTAAACCATGCTGTTGATAAATTTTAATCCTGCATATATTTCTACACTGCAAAAAATGAAATCTAAGCGTTTGTCCCATTTTTTAATACAAATTTTCTTTATAGACTTTTAAAGTGAGCCCCATTCACCTGAAAGGTCCAGAAAACGTTTAATTTTGAGATAGGAATAATACCCAATGGAATTTGTTTGTAATCTTTACAAGCAATTCAGGCATATTTCTGACTTTTAATATCTTGAAATCAGACATTTTTCTGCACTTATTTGGTGAACGTGGCTCATATTAACTGTTATAAGCCATTTTTACTTAAAATAAGACAGAAGCACTCGTGTAGACTTCAGTTTTTGCTGTGTTTCGGTGATCCAACAACCATAACAATTTGAAAGCAGGACTTATATCATACTAGGCTAACCTGAAAAGCCTCAGTCATGAATCATTAACCTGTCCCAGAGATATGCACATGCCATGGTCTCTAAAGCAACATATAGACGGACCAACAGATACTGACAGGCCATAAAATGACAGCATCACACTTCTCATTTTTATAAATAATTACACTATGCTAAGTTGAGATAAGGCCAAACCTATATGCATCCCAGAGTCAGTTGAACTTCGGCTTAGATGTTGCCCACAAAAGCTCATCCTGAACACAGCCTGTTTTTAAGAGAAGGTGGGGCATCTCTGATCACTCCTCACTTCCTTTCAGTGTAAGGAAATGTGCCGGACACTGTTAAAGCCAGGGATACCTTATGCAAAAGCAAACTGAAGGCATTCGAAGCCACAGATCACCATGAGGACAAACATGGAGTCATGCAATCCTCAGAATGAACAATATCTACCTCCACAGCCCCCGGGGTTTGCTTTGCATGATGATTTCCCTAGCAGCCTCTTCATCGCCCCAAAGTGCTGTTTTATTGTCCTGGCGTTTTACTGTTTGCATTCCATTGTTACTGGGCAAGTACAAATATCCTCCTTTATACACAAAAAAAACCTCAGAGCCCAGCCCTCATCCATCAGTCAGCAGCGCCCCTGCTCAGCACAGGGCCCCCCAAGCTCTCTCTGTTCACCACCACCCCTCGACCCCCCCAACTCTTTGACAGGACGCTGTTGTGGCTTTCCGGGCCTTTATGCTGCCTGTTGTCTGAGGCAGATTGAAGACCCTTTGTGTGCGTCGGCCCCTGTCCTGAGTGGCCGGGAGGAACCTGCTGAGCTGCGAGAGGAGAGACAGGAATGCGCATATGAATGGGCCAGTGTGTGCTGGGCACCTGCTGACAGAGGGACGGTGTGCCTCTGTGAGTCTCAGTTCATCAGCGTAACCATCTTGTTCAATTACACGTGCAGCCCGGTGTTACCTTCCCCCGGTCAATCACACTGAAAAGGAGAATTGTCACTGCGTTGGTGAATGTATATCTGTTTGGTGTAACAAGACTCTTCACTAATTTGGTGTCAGCTGCTTTGTTTTAGTTGTGGATAATCAGCATCAAATGGAGCTTTTAGTTCTGCCCTCAAACTAAAACTTCCATGCTGTGTGAGGACTCAGAAGAATGGGATTTATTTGATCTGATCCTCAAAAAGTAAAGGCCTGCAGGATCATGTCTTTACGGGAAATCTATCTGTTATGAGTCAGCTCTGTCAATGATTGAATAGAGGAGACATGATACATAAAATATGTAGCCATAAAACTCTAACCCAGTTCTCAACAGTCTATATACGACAGCTTATTATTACAACACCATTCCTGAAAAGGACACGGTGTACGATTTCATGGTTTGTAAGTCATTTATTGTCTGTTTGTAAGGCACAGTAGAGTGAAGACGCCGCATCACATGTTGAAACTGTTCAAGTTTGTTTCATTAAAAGTATGCACTCATTTTAAATTTAATGGCAGCAACAGATGTTTTTTTTAAAAAGTTGCAAAAGCGACGTGTTTACCATTATTGTGCATCCCCTTTTCTTTTAACAATGCTGTGAACATTTGGGAGCCCAGGGGACGAGTTCCCAGAGCTCTGAAAATCAAATTCTGTCCTGTTCTTGGCAAACGTAGAAATTCAGCTGTTCAACACTCCATGGACTCCTTTGTTATACATTTCATCTGATGATGCTCCAGTTGATTTTTTTACAGATGTCAGTTTAGCGCCTAGATGTCAAATCAGGCTGTTGGACAGCATGGCTACAAAAACCTGAATCTAGTTCAGCAAGAATGGTGTTTTACCTAATATGGCAGCTACCAATCCCATGGTCCAATGATTGTTTCCTGAAACCTACCTTTCTCTATGTTTTGGAGTGGAGGGGTAAAATCAAATATCCTCAGTGTGTACTAAAGTAAATGTGCTCAGCTACTCTCTGATATTGTACTTGATTATCCTGACCACTTGATTGAGCTAGTACTGACAATATCTGCTGTATTTGACGTAAATATTCCTACCCAACAGCCTGATTTGACATCTTTCAAACAAAAGAGGAACAAAAAACCTTTTCTCAGTTTTTTTTTTGTGGCATACACAGAATGTCTATTTGTTCTTTTCAACTGATGTAAACATGGTAAACAAAGTAAAGCTGGCTGACATCTGAACGTGTTGGTTACCAGAGTTGGAGTAGTTAACGGACCGTAACCTCATATTAGCATGTCTATTGACCAAAGATTTGTATGTCCTCTGTGGGGGCAGCAACAGCACGACCTAATAAAGCTTTGACATCCTCACATTATAAGTTGACATTCGAAGCTCAAAGCAGGCAGTGTCCTTTTTACACATGAACCGGTTGGTTAAAAAAAATACTGTTTCCTATAAAATGCACAGATTGGCAATAATATGTTGTGTTGAGCTGTGGCAAAGCAAGCCTCGAGATTCATCTCTGGTTCAGTCAGTGCGTTTACATGCAGTTTCAGAAATTGGACTATGAGCTTAGTCAGTGTGAGATCAGGCTATTAAACAGCTCAGCTATTGATGCTGACTCCACGTAGCTCATTTGACAAATCTAGATAATGCAGTTGCAAACGAGCTGCTTTTGGATTCAGCAGGACTCGGTTATCCTCGGCATTCAGCCAGATGAGGAAGTAGGTGACCATGATAAATAGGGTCGCTGCGCTCATACGGTCTGAGGCTCCATCACAACAAACACACCATGGCACATCGATGAATAAAAACATGAAGAGCTACAGCTGCATCCATCTCAGCCATCGTCATTAGAATGTTGTTTTCTCTTTGGGTGAACCGAAACTAGTTTGATATGCACGCAGCTTCACTCATCAAAAGAGGACACAGCGCCGCCAATCGAAGCGGAGTGAGACTTTCTCGGCCAGAAATCTGATTCCCTTTTCTGCATGTACATGCAGACAAGACTAGACCCCCTCGCTGTGGCTTTACCATTAAGCTATGACCTTATCTGGGCTACTACGTGCATGTAAACGTACTGAATGTCTAATGCTTTAATGCTGTATGACCCAGACCTAAACAAACACAGATGAAAGATGGCATCGTGTAGCATGGCGCCGTTTGGCATTATTTTGACATAGAAAATAAAGTTCTGGTAACAGGCATATAACCACTTGTTAACAAGTGACAAACAGTAAGTTCACCTATAAAACAAAAAGGCTGAGGATGCTAGCTTAAATATACTGATTTCTTACTGCTAGACAATGAAGTCCTCAGAACGTCTTCAGAGCTCACATATTGCACTGAGGATCATTTTTGTAGCTAATGCATGCATGGGCAATGGTGATCTAGCCTCTTTCTAATTTTGTAAACAAAGCAGCCGGAGCCCACTTTAGTCTACAGAACTGTCAATCCTGGTGTCATGATGATATTGCCTCTTTTTAGTAAATATCTAATTTAAATTAACCTGTACATTTTCAAGTTTGACCTGTTTCTGTTATAAGGGAGGAGGGGGGCTTTAATACCTTCAACAATCAGTCAACTGGGGGAGCTCTGCAAGTTTTGGCTTCACCATCAGGCAGCAGTTGTGTCGTCCATCATCAGATCCACTCTGTGGTCCGAACCCTTTGTGTATCTCAGCAGCAGTCTGCACATGCATTTTAATAACTTAACTTAAAAGTCCAAAGTCAACATGTAGAAAAAAAAGAAAAATGTAAAACATGCTGTAAAAGTTCCGTTTCAGAGAACCAGGAGCACTTATAGAAGAGTCACAAAGTTCCAGAGCAGGCTCATTGGAGGATGCAAGATGATGTAATTCCTACAGCAGTCAGGTACGATGGGACTTCGATATATGATCCCAAAAGCTTCATTAATCGTCCTCTGACTCATATGGTACAGCTTATGGGTTGTTTGTCTGGCTCCGCTTTTGAGAAGATTACATCTCCATAATCAATAAAAAGAAGCTTAACCATCCACCAAAGAGACTGGATAAAAAGGATCTGGGAAAATAAATGTTTTTCCTGAAATGTTCTCAAATAAGGGTGAAATCACAGCGTGTGCACTGAGCATCATTTCCCGGGTAAACTCGTGCATGATTATTATCACCTGTAGCGACATTTCAACATCATCCAGATGTGTTTGATGCATTTCAGCCCAAGTTTGGCATGAAGTTCTCTAGATATGCATTAATGTACAATATTGAAATGACTCAAATGTCTTAAAGAAGAAAAAAAAAAAGTCTATCTGATCATCTAAAAAATATGAATCACATGTGTCTGGATCACCTGATAAGCCTGACAGTCAGAGTGCTGATTGCCACAGCCTCCAGACTCATGCCTCTTATCACCTGCTGACCTGGAAAGCTGGAGCTCAAGCTCTGCAACATCACTTCAAGCAGCAGACAACATGCTGCTTTGAAGTGGGAGTGGGCCTAAATTGGATTATGCAGCATCTCTGAGCAGCAGCTCCCTTAGATTTGATTACACACGCCCCCTCATCTCATCCGACACCAACACTCCTTCTTCCCCTCAGATGCAGATGAGACAACACAGGGCGGTCCTCCAAGCCAGACACTGGTACTCCACTTCTCAATGTGTGCCCATCTGCCAGCCATTTACCTGATTACTTGTGAAGAGCTCAGACAGGTCGGGCTCAGCAGAGCAGCTGGGAGGCCAGAAAGTGGCATTCATTTTGTACAGGTGAGCGCAGGAAAGATAAGGACCAGATGGAAAAAAAAAGCATCCTCGTATCACAAAAAGACTTCTGCCAAAATTAAAAGATCATTATAAAGAAGATCAGGACCATTTTGCAGCCTAAAAGCAACTAATTCTGCAGCCTAAACATATTTCTGAGAGAGGAGAATCTTAACAGAGGACAAAGAGTTCTCATCATCCACTTCCAGGCCACAGCGCTGTTTAAAAAAAAAAAAGTCCAAGCTCTTACTTTAAATGTGCTATTCAAGCATGGCACACAGACCACCTTCTATTTCTGAAGAAAATAGCATCCAGTCCTGGTTTAACTCGGGCTCATTATGGTGGAAGTGGGTTCCAGAGCCAGGAAGTTTCATTGCTTTCCAAATAAATCCCACTAAACAGAGCTATAATCCAAATTCCTCATCTTGTGGAGTCCTCACATTACAGGGAAGCTCCCAAAGCTAAGCCTTAAAATCACACCTTATGCTTCATGAAATCACTGGCTGGGAAGTTTTTAGTGAAGAAAATCTGTTTAAGAACAAAATTCCACGAAAGAAACTTTAGAAAATGTGTTTAAGTCTTTTTTTTTTTTTGTCCAGAGCAGTTTTGTGATTGTTTCCACATTAGAGGGAAACAGCTCTCAAATGCAAAGCAGCTCATGAAAAGCCATCGAAAAAAGAAAGAGGGCTTTTAATATATCACCGCTTTTACTGAGCGACACAGAGGGATTTCATTACCTCACTCACTGCTTGCAAATCTGAGACATCAACTTTGATTGTGCTACAAAGAACCTGGTCAGGGAACAATTAGGAGGTGCTGTGGGCGGCTGTGATCGTCTGTGTGTCAGTCAAAAGTACTGATCTGAATCAGTTTGAGATAATTATAACAGGGATATCTTAGCCAAGCAGTGAAGAAAAGGCTGAGCAAACCCCTGCTATCACCAACATGTGGCACTCAAAATGGGTGATCTTCGTCACGGCTGCTCAGCTGTGTGGAGGACGGAACTTGTCACTGAGTGTAAACAGCTCTCTTGGCTTCGTTCTCCTGGCTTAAATACCCCCCATCCCACCCCCCTCTCTGCTCCAACACCCCATCCACCCTTGTGCTGTGTGGCGTCAGCTGCAATGAGCTCCAGATGTGGCCTGGCACTCCTCCAGTCACGGCACTGGATGTGGTTTGAAGGTAGTTTTTGAAACACCACCCACCAGCGGACCCAATGAAAGTTCCTCAGAGTGCAGTGAGAGGTTTCCTGTCGCTGGTTTGTGTTTGTGCGGACTGTAGGAGCGCAGGAGAACTGCAGTCCAGCTCAAAGGAGAGGGTATCGGCCTCATGTATGTGCATGTGTTACTTATTGAACGTGCTATGAATAAGTAAGTATATTAGACAATGGTTTAGAGTGTTTCCATCTGTTTCTGTAGGCATGGAAATATCAACATCCTAAATTCACCCGCAAGCTTCCATCCTTTGGTCCTTAACAAATAAAAACAAAAAGCTCACAGTAATGTGCTTTTGATAACTAGAGGAAAAAATACAAACAGTGAAACCTTTAAAACAGTCTTGAAGTCAACAGCCTTCTAAAAACTATGTGCAAGGGTGAAGCTCTTCTTAATGTAGCTTTGTCTTCCCGGTAACATTTGAATAAAGAGAGATTCTGTGAGTCACCAATAAGCATCCAAACTTTCCAGGCTGGAAAAAAATCAAACGGTTTGAGGGTTTTCACTTTGCCAAAAGCTAATACAAACCTCAGCATCTGCTCTCATGTGGAAAAATTTTGGTGCTTTACACCAGCAGCACTGACAGTCCAAAGTTTATGCTGAAATACTCACAAAGAAGCAGATGAAACATTTTGTAAATTAGCAACAAGTCACCGGAGAAATATGTTGGCAAGTGTTCATAAGACAGTGTCAAGTTTCAAAACATTTTTAATGAGTCAAATATGTCAAAGTGACCTGAAATACCATCCGAAGATTGTTGAAGTTGCTGGTGAATAACTGCACTAATGCAGGATGAGTGACCTGATACAAGGAAATAAGCATGACTTTGCTGAGCAGTGATGTCCACTCATGATGTCTGACTATCAGCTCTAACGGCGACCATGAGTCTTTTCTCTCCGTTCAACACTCACCCTGTTCACTTTTCAGTTTTCAGACAGGGGCGCAGGGAGGATCGAATGAGGTCACTGTGCGTACGCTGCCAGTAAATTCACATGCTCTACTTAGAAAGGACACTTTCACATTTAAAACAACAGCGCCCTCTGCTGACACAGGAGACAAACTTTACAGAAATTTGCCAAACAAAGTTGAACAAATAGTCCAACACAAATGAGGTGTCAGTCTCAGGTTTTCATATGAACTGGTCAAAAAAAAGAGTAAAACACTTTTGATGCAGCAGCAATAGCACATGCTGTATATCTCTGCATGCAAGGAGAGAGACTCATTTACTGCTATGTACAGAAAGAGGTAGGAGTTAAAGCAATATAGACTTCACTTAAGTAGAGGAAACACAATCATTTTCTTTGCCTTTTTAAATTCTTTTAAAATTTGTTGTTGCCCCTCAACATTTTCATGTCAGTATCTCTTCTTTTGTATCCAATTTTACTTCAGTTGAGCCTAAATGAGAGTCAGAGCAGCAGCCAGGGGTTGACCATTAAGTTGACTATAACATTAGTGTAAAACTTAATTTCAACATTATTTTTTTAGGGTACAAGATTAGATTTTTTTTTTTATAAGTATCTTGAAAAAGTCTATCAGCTAGAGGTTTAGTTACCTTCACAAAAACAGAAATGGTAGAAATGTTCTGCAGTGGAATAATTTTTGCTGTATAACATCAGTGCAGTTGATGTGGGGTGCCTGAACTTTCACTTCCGGGAAGTTGATTCAGAACCTCTACCTGACAAATTTTTTTTACATATGTATTTGTGTAAAATGATTTTTAAATGCTCTGACTTGAAATGTTGCAATCTGCTCTTATTTTATAAAGTCTTTTTTGTATCTGTTTTTGTTTCTCTATAAATGCAATGCTTGTTCCTCATACTAACATGCATTGTTCTGTCAAAGCTGTTTCACTGAGTGGCTCTCTGCCCAAATCCAGAACAAAAGGAACCAAATGTACTGAATCCAGGTCAGAATGAATGTGACCTCATCTGTTGTGAACTTATATGTCTGATCTTAGCACCTCTAAATGCTGCTGATGCAGTGTCCCCGATTTCACCTAGGTGGTTTTAAGAGCTCCTGCAGTTCTCCCTGGGGTGCCAGCTGGTAGGGTAGCTGTAGCCTCTTGTTTGCCTGGCTGCAGAGTGCTGGGCTGTGCTCAAGAATCAGCTGGCATACCTCCTCGTGACCCCGTTCGGCAGCCTTCTCGAGCATTGAACAAAGCACAAGTAAAGGCACACATTTTAGTACATTAAACTGGTCTTTCTAGACTGGTTTTACTGTGTTTGGATAAGAAGGTTATTTTGTACCTTGTGTAAAGGGGAAGCACCATCATCATCACAGATCATTGGATCTGCTTTATGGTGCAGCAGGAGTCTCACCACATCAAGATGACCGCAGTAAGCTGATCGATGGATAGGCGTGGCACCGCCTGGTGTCTGGGGAGATGCACAAGCACCATTCTCCAGAAGAAACTTGCATACAGAGTGATGACCACTGCGACTTGCATAGTGCTGGAAAAAACAGAGATTTTGAAGTGAAACAGTAGAAGGCACCTGCCAACCATATTTTCAGTAAACTCACCAGAGCTGTGTATCCAGCTGTGTCTCTCAGGTTTAGATCTGTGCCCTTCTGGAACAAAGATTTAACCCTCTCCAAATCACCGTCCATTGCAGCAGACCAGATACCTGCAGGGAATAACACAACACAGCAACACACGAGTGTTAGATCAGATAAAGCAGCATTGGATTTCACTGTCAGCAAAAGTCCTTTCATCAAAAGTGACACAAATTAAAAGTGTTTGATTGTTTATATCATTGATATATGTTCCAATATATAACTTACACAAAGAGACAAACCTCGTTCAAAATCCATTTCATCCAGCGTCTGGTAAACACTGGAGGAGGAGACTGGATGGGAGCAACACGAACATTTGTGGCTTTCAGATGCCATTATTACGTTTGTTTTGGGTCAAAACAGTTCCAGATACAGACTATCCAAAGTTCATAGTTTGGTTTTGTGTATGGATAAACATTTTTCTGTTAGACAGTTCCGTAGTTCTTCTTCTACCAATTAACAGAGAACTTACGAAGATTACCGCCACCAACTGGAAATGCACAAGACCAACACCCACAAACCACCGAGTATTTAACTGTATGACTGAAACATAAAAGCAATGAAATGATAATATTTTTCTCAGCATAATCAGAATAAAAGCCTTCTAAAAGGCTATATAGGAGCTGTTCTCGGCTGTTCTGCACATATTCTGGCGGATCAAACAAACTGCTACGTATGAGCGCTCCCACCAATCAGAGAACTGCTGTTAGAATGAACCCTTCAGGAGCCCGCTGATTTAGTGGGATTTAGCATAATTTGTTTGAAAAACCCAACCGCTGCAGACGCTTATTGTGTGGGGGAATTATATGTGAAACAAATAGAAAGCAAAATTATTGCTGCCTTGTTGCAACTAATTACTTTAACCTCATATACGCAAAAAGACAAGAAGATTCCTTTGATCACCAGTTTAAGAAATCACAAATTTTTCACCTCTCAAAGAATACATAGAACCGCTATCCTTTAAGCAAGCTCCATGGTAGTTATGTCATAAATACAGTGATGTATATTAGTTGAGAAGTTCGTCTGCTCTGAGGGAGTTTTCGCGTATGCAACCCCATAACTGTCTGTTTTCCCGACATCCCGCGAATGCGTCTTTCGTCTCGTGTTGTTGTCTGATGTTGCTAGCTAGTTATCCTGAATCGACTAAGTGTTGGCTGGCAGACGACAGATTATTGTAGCTTTTGTAACAAAATACGTGTAACCAAAGCGCCTGTAGAATGAGAAGAGTTACCTTATTTATTAACGGGACATCAAAAAATGGCAAGGTGGGTGATGATAGTTCAATGAGGGAGTCTGGGCCGCAGAATGACTGGCTTTTTCCACTGAACATACGTGATTCATTATAGTTGAGTTATGCTACCTACTGTACCTTGTACCTACTGGGATCGTGTGTTTTTTGTGTGTATCAACAATCACTCAATGTGTAGCCAGTCTGAAGTCTTTGTGGTGTCATTTATACACCTAATTTTACACAGGGATTTTTTTGCGCAACCTACGACTTATTAATTTTATGTTTTACGGCAGTGACCCATCTTATTTCGGCCTCAAATCCCACTAACCCCTCCCGTTTTTTTCTTTTTAGGTTGTAGCAGTGTATGGGGCCTTGTCAGATCTATTATCTGTCGCAAGCAATAAGTTAGGAATCAAAGCCTCCTGTCTCTACAATGGAAAGGGTGGTCTTATAGATGACATTGCCCTCATACGGTAAGCTCACACACTCAGCTAGTATGTCTCATGTTTCACTATAAACACTCATTTTGTGATTTATCTGTGTGTCTTGTGCCTCTGACAGAGATGACGACGTGTTGTATGTGTCAGAAGGTGATCCATTTATTGGTGAGTGCTGTCATGTTACATCTAGTGTTAGTCAAAGTGTGAAAACAGTCCCAGAGGTTTTTCATCTTCCGTTTTTGTACATCACAGATCCTCAAAATGAAGCCAAGGTTACGTCTGATCAGCATGGAGCTCACACTGATTGGCTGACACTTAATATCGGTGGTCGTTCCTTCACAACCACCAGGTATCTGTGTTTCAAAGCCTTGAACGCAGTAGTACTAAACCCTTAGTAAAAGAAAATTTGTAACTGGATGTATATAAATGTAAAAATCCATCGTCCTCTGTCCTTAATGTGTCTGTTTTGTGTTCAGGAGCACCTTAGTCAGCAAAGAGCCAGAGAGTATGCTTGCTCACATGTTTCGAGAGAAAGGTAAATAATGGCTACAGCTGATATGTACGGTTTTCTTTATCATGTAAGTAAACTTTTACAGTTTTTTTTTCACGTCTGTGTTTTCTCCAGATGTGTGGGGGAACAAGCGGGATGAGCACGGGGCTTACCTAATCGACCGCAGCCCTGAGTACTTTGAGCCGATTCTCAACTACCTGAGACATGGACAGCTTATTATTAACGAAGGCATAAATATACGAGGTACAGTCCCAAACATGCTGTCTTCCTGAATCTCCCTGAAAAAGTGTTTTTAAATATAATGATCAGAACCATGTATGTGTGACGTTATCATCATTTTCATCCAGGTGTCCTTGAGGAGGCTCGCTTCTTTGGAATTGAGCAACTTGCTGAACAGCTGGAAGTAGCAATCAAGGTAATATAAAGTTAATAAAGTAGGAAAAAAAATACTTGATGGTTTGAGACTTTGCTTACACGTAAAAACTGACCTCATACTGGCTCTTTAAACAGAACTCACAGCCACCAGAAGACCACTCTCCCATTTCCCGCAAAGAGTTTGTTCGTTTCCTTTTGGCAACACCAACCAAGTCGGAGCTCCGCTGTCAGGTATAGCTAAACAGAAATCAGGACATTTACCCAACTTTACCATACAAAGCTGTTATTTAACTTTATACTGTTTCCAGGGTCTGAATTTCAGTGGCGCTGATCTGTCTCGGCTTGACCTGCGTTACATCAATTTCAAGATGGCTAATCTGAGCCGCTGCAATCTGACACATGCTAACCTTTGCTGCTCTAATCTGGAGCGGGCTGACCTTTCAGGAGCCAACCTGGATGTGAGTCTGAAAGCTCCTTTAAGTCTTTCATTATAAATCCCATGAGTCATTTTTGTGTTGTCTTTGATAGTTTGCCCTCCCGCTGGTACACAATGGTCTAATCTTTTTGTGTTTGGATGCTTCACACCTGCTGCCCCTCAGCTGTGTGGAGGAAGGGCCATTCTGTTGTTGAACATGTTTGTCGATGACACACACCCACTCTTATATACGCCTCATTGCAGTAGTAACAAACAGACTTTGTTTTTTCAATCTGTCGAGACTTTAAATAAACTTCATGTGAGGTTTAACTCTGTATGAACTCACAAGAAAACTACAACAACAATGCTCTCTTTTTCTCCTGAAGGGTGCGAACTTACAGGGGGTGAAGATGCTCTGCTCCAATGCAGAGGGAGCTTCACTTAAAGGATGCAACTTTGAAGATCCGTCCGGACTGAAGGCCAACCTTGAAGGTGGTCCTGTTCAACTTTAAACTGAAGTAGAGCTGGTGTCACATGGATGTCATGTTTTAACCTGCTGTTTCTGTGCTCAGGTGCTAACCTGAAAGGAGTCGACATGGAAGGGAGCCAGATGACTGGAATCAACCTGCGTGTGGCCACTCTGAAAAACGCAAAGCTGAAGAATTGTAACCTGCGGGGAGCCACTTTGGCAGGGACAGATCTGGAGGTGAGTTTGAGGCATTGGGAGGGATTATGTCTCTGAACAGCTGGTAGTGTTACACATTGAGTTATGTAGCAACCAAAAAGGAAGAAAAATGTAGATCATAAATAAAATATTTTGGTCATCAGACTATATTTCTGGTGCATCTTAGAACTGTTACTTGAATGGTTTTATCACCCAGCTTTATAACCAATCATTCAGCAGTGTTAAACGATTGATTTTTATTGATCAGTATCCAAAAATACGCAGGTTTTAATTCTTTTGAGCAAGAGCAACACCAGGGAATCACATCAATCCAGCACATTTATGAAGTTTATTGGTTGATCATTCATCTGCAGAGGAAAAAAAAGAAGGCAGTAGAGAAACTAACAAGGGATGTTACAGCACACAAGGAAATTAGTAAAGAGACACTAATTGGACACAAAGCAACCACTGCTGCTATTATTTTTTTTCAGTTAAAAAAATGCTACAAGTTATCCAAACTGGAGGACTATTTTTCTTAGCATCATAAAACCAGTAAATCCTCTTTAATTTAAAACCTTGTGTCAATTTGTTTGTATCTTTAGTTGGTAGCTGGGTAATAAGATGGGTTATGCAACAGTTTTGTTTATTTAAATTTTCTTTTGAAGCAGAAAAAATGCGAGAGGTAAAAATGTTAACAGTTTACTGTTTTCTCACTGGTTAGTTATGGTGGAGGGTATTTTTCTGGTGTAAATTGACTTGGTTAGAAACAGACAAACAAAAAAACACTTGACAGGGAAGTCAGCTTTGCTATCATCGCCTGGCATTTCACATTGCAATGATAAAAATATCTAAAGGAAATGATCATCAGCTCTAACAGTTCAAGAGTGTGAAAGTTTTTTCATCTTAAAAAAAAACCCCATTTGTATTGCATCACAGCCTCGTGTTGCAGCTTTTCCATCCCACACTTTAAATCTTCCTGCCTTTCGCAGAACTGTGACCTGTCCGGCTGCGACCTGCAAGAAGCCAACCTGAGAGGGTCCAACGTGAAAGGAGCCATATTTGAAGAGATGCTGACCCCTCTGCACATGTCGCAGAGTGTGAGATAAATCTGCTGCTCCGGTGTGAAACATCACGCTTTCCCTCCAGTATATTCTCCTACTTTCAATCTCTCTGTACCTGTCGGCAGCACAGGTACCTGTATGCACATCCCTGGCATTCCACCTCTATTATGTTAGCTTTAAATATCTTGCACTAGAATTTCTTCAGGGTTGTCCATGTATGTTGGTAAGGTAGGGTCATGTTTTTAAACATTCAGCTGCGTTCATCACCAAAACAAAATAATGTTCCTCTTGTATGTGGTTGTGTTTGGATGCGATCCAATGACTACACACATTTCATGTTTTACATAATTTATATTCTCGGTATGTTACTTGACATGGGAGTTTGAATCAGATAATCTTTGTGCAGTGAAGTTTGGAGCTTCACTGATGCTGCTGTAGCAGAACCAGATGAGGTCACTCAACAGTAACTGTGTGGTTCTTTGTTCCTGTTTAAGTGTGTAACTTAATTTTGCTGGATTCAACATATTCTTAAGGAAGCAATGCAAGCCAAAGCCATAACAACAGCAGAGTCTGAAAGGCTCAACGTGCTGTCAGTGCAACTTAAAACTATGTGACAGGCTAGTTTTAAACACAGCTTGGGTATGCAATACGTGATTTTCAGCTGTGAGGTTTCAAATATTGTGCTCTTAAAAAGCTTTCCCTTGTTTTGCGTTATGTGAATCTACCTCTTTTTTAATCCGTTGTGAGTGATCACAGTTGCATGCGTTTACCGTAATGTTTATGTATAATGACATTATCTTTCCAAACCCTGTTCTGAACATAAATTTATGTTGCCGAGCT
The DNA here is from genome assembly GCA_030710495.1 of Labroides dimidiatus. NCBI lineage: Eukaryota > Metazoa > Chordata > Actinopteri > Labriformes > Labridae > Labroides > Labroides dimidiatus. Next base: position 25,734,104 of record CM061153.1, read on the forward strand.
TTAACAGGAAGCCATTTCATGTGTTGTCAAAGTGGGTCTGCCTGGAAACTTGCTCTGAGTATCGATGTATTTCACTTAATCATGCTTTGAACTTCTTTGCACAAGTGTATGTAAACTTGTAATGTTAAACCTTTTCACCAAAAACAATGTTTGGTGCTTGTAATCGTATGTAAATCAAATCCAGTGTTTCCAAAGCTTCCAAAAGACTCCTTGTTAGATTAGGAAGGTGTTGTCAGCTGTGTAGTCGAGGGTGTCGCCTCAGTCTGTCTGCATGTGTGAAGAGATATACTCGTCTTCTCTCTCGCTGTAGCTCAAAGCTGCTCTGATGCAATACTATATTCACTCAGTTCTTTAAAGAGAAGGTACCCAGCCTGTGAGAATGAATGATGAAGGCAATCATGTTATATAATCAACAGAAGAGTGATGGTTATTTATTTTAATACATCTCACTAAATGCAATATGGGACAATGGCTGGTGTGTGTTTGAGATGGGAAGTTGGGTGTGTCCCTATTTATGAATATTGCACTCGACCGTGGAAATATGTTTCCATTGAAGACTGTTAAATAAACTGCTATGAAGAAGACAAGGTGTGATTTTTTTTTTTTTTGGTCAGACTATTTCTGGGTAAAAATAAGATATAAGTAGAAGTTCAAGTGGCCCTGAAGCGCAAAAAGAAAATCACAATGGGGGGGCATGTGAAAGGAAAAAAGTTAATAATTAAATAAAATCAGTCAAAAAGAAAATGCAAAAACAAAAAAGACTAAACATTTTCTTGTTTGTTGTTGCATTTTTTTTGCCCTTTTTTTTTCCTTCTTTACCATTTTTTATATTTTTTTTGTGTGTGTGTGTCGTGCACTCCAGGGCTACCATAAAAAAATACCTCCAAAGAGTACCAGAAAAAGAAGGAAGACAACCGAACTTAACCGTTAGTTTGTTGCCTAAACTCTCCATTTGTATCTGGTCGTATTTTTATGTGCGAACATAAATCACACACCTGGTGTTATCACTTAAACAGCTCTACAGGTGGCCATCAAAGAGTTCTTTAATCCCACTTTGTGACCCCCCACAGCGACATGTTCATGTTGCGGTTTACGAAAAAAGCAAAGCCGCAGTCTTATATAAACTGTGGAAAATATGATGCAGGATTCACAAAACGGTACACAAGGAGAAGTCACAGCAGCCTGACTGCTCAGAGCTCAGAAGGTAAACACTCTAAGTTTATAATTATGGGGAAGAGGAAGTATTTGCAGTTTGAATTCACTGTTAAACATAGTAGTTTTTCCCCACAGCATGGCTACTCCATTGTTGGCTCTCTGGCTCCTTCTTGTGGTTGCAGCCATCCCACCAGGCTGCTGTCAACACTGGTCATTCGGACTGAGCCCTGGCGGGAAGCGGGGGCTGGACAACCTTTCAGACACCCTGGACAACGTGAGCATCATAGCTGCTCAAAGTTTCTCGAGCCTCTTTTCTGTTGCACGTATTTGCTGCGATGTTTTTATTTTTGACAGGTAGTTGAGGTGCTTCCACATGTGGATGCTTCCTGCAGTGTTTTGAGGTGTGGCGAGCAATCCATGCTGGCTAACAGCTGCAGAAGGAGAGGAAGGCTTGTAAGTATTGATCTGTAGAAATTCAATGTCAATTTTTTCTTTTCCTTTGTAGTGAAACCCATTTCTGCCAGTAAAAAAATAAAAGAAAAAGTTAATGAGTGTGTCAGAGCTAAAACTACTCAGATAGCATACAACAAATATAAGAAAAAAAGACATTTTATTTTTTTTTTACATCTTATTATTTTGACGTTTGATCTCATAGTTATGGCTTAAACTTGATACTTTTATGCACAGTTTTCCTTTTTTTTTTTCCACGCTCCCCTTCGTTCTTGTGAATTCTAACAGGTTCAATGTTATTTTCTTTCAGGGAGGTGTCACCAAGAAAGAAAATGGAAACAGAAATTATAAAATGTGATGTTCTTTTGATTCAACAATAAATTATCAAATTAGCATTTTAATGAGGAGTGATTATTGATTATTAAGTATAACCAGAACATTTTTCATCTCTACAGATTTCTGCCTCTAAATGTGTCTTAAGAGTTTAATGAAACATCTAATTTAAAAAAAAAAATTCTTTTGATACTTGTTTTTGTTGAACTTCTAAAGCGCTGATGATGCTTTCTGCACAAAGGTGAAGTGGAAATTGGGCGTGGGAGCTCCGCATGAGAGAATGTGTGTGGCTTTTTTTTTTTTTTAACATTTCTTAAGTAATTGGGTCTTTCTTTAATATTTTTTATTTTAATGTTTTTTTATTTATTCATCAATGTTTCCTGTTTTTATTTGTAGCATTTTTTAATTAATTGGGTTTTATTTTTATTTCCCCTGTACCACTTCCCTTTTTTCATATGTTTGGATTTTGTTTATATTTTTGTTAAATCTTAATGATTTTTGATTTTATGTCACTGGTCTCTGTTTTTTTTCTTTTTTTTTTTAGAATTTTCTTCATATTTTTAAATAATTAATTGTGTTTTCCTTTAATTATTCATTTTACCTATTCATTTATTTCTTTGTTTGTTTGTTTTTTCCATCTAATTTTACTTATGATTTTCACTTCTTTACACTGGTTCAATTCTTTAAAAAAATAAACAGTAATATTCTTTGTTGCTTTTACTTTTTTAATTATTCTTTTTCTTTTTTATCTTGTTATTGTCCATTGTATGGTTAATGTTATAGTTTTTTAAGTGTTTTTCTGATAAATTTGTCATTGTTCCCTGTTTTTGCTGGTAGTATAATATTTCTAGTTGGATCTGTTTTTGATTGTAGCATATTGTTGTTTTTTATCTATAATTTACTTTTTTGTTTGTCCACTGCATTACTTTCCTTATTGTTCATATCTTTGTATTATATTGCATTGTGTATTATTTTTCTTTGTTTTTTATTGTTCATGAGATCCTGTACACAGTACACATGCTTTCATTGTGATATGTATCGTATTTTCAAGTCTGAATGTGTTGTTTTGTTGTTGTTTGTCTCTCTCCACTTCTCTTTATCTCACATTGTTGAGACTGCTTAAACAAGGACACCATGATCAAGTTTTGTAAATCATGAACATGCAGACTTTGTCAAAATCGTCTTCAGGATGGGAAACAATGACTCAAAATGTTTTTTGTTGAATGGGGGCTAGACTGATCTTTTCTGATGCATTCAAAATTAATAGAAAATCTAAACTCCGATTGACTTTTAAAACATTTAGATCAAATTCTTGATCAGTGGAACAGGGTGTCTGCTGCAGTTGCTCAAAGAGATCTTTTAATATCTCTGTATCTCTGTTAGTCTATCTCTAATATCTGTTTATCAACAAATCGTTGTCACATTAAGCAAAGATGGAGTATTAGGATGTATGTTCATTCTTCTTGCTCTCCACATTGACAGTGGGTGATACTCTTTCTATTTGTAACAAACATACTTTAAACAGAAACCAGGCTCTTCCTCATGCTTAAAATCCTAACCCCTGGATGCATTTTCTGCTATTTTTATGTGGTAGACGTAGCTCAGCAGGTGTTCCGTCTTCTGCCACTAGATGGCACAACAAAACAACACAGATTTATACTGATCACAAAGAAAGCCCCATAATCCCACCAAAATCTCCCTAAAAGGTGCTGATACTTAATAAAACAATTCTCATGAGGCTGGACATCTCTATTTATTATAATAGCCCCTTCCTGACACTACCTAATCTTGTTTGTATTATTAAAATGCTAATTTGTGGTTTGATACGCCCCATAAAAAAGAAATGATTTGACCAGCAGGTGTGTGTGTTTTCCAGAGGTGTGTGACGTTCAAACAAATTCACTGGCAAATCGAAGTTCATTCATCATAGCATCTTGACAGTTATATAGCAGCCTGTAATATCCTGCTAATGAGCACACAGGGATGCCGTGCTCTTATCATTAATGGAGGGTGTGTGTGTGTTTTTTTTAGAGGTGGTTCAATCTGTCTGTAACACAGCAAACACACAAGAGACTTAAAAACACATCCATGTGGTTCACACTGTATCTATTTTTGTTGAACGTATACTGTAGATACAACATGAGTCAAATGTCAGCCTTTATTGGAAGTTGTTTGATAAGGGATATTAAAAGGCAAAATGGAGTAGGACATAACATGTTTGCTTTAGACCACTATAACAGGAACAGTAACTCAGTGCAAGCATCTCTATTCATGGATAATGAAAGCAGAACTTGTTCAAAGTTACACATTTCCAAAGGAGAGCAGAGAACGCCCCGCAGATGCCAGACTTTTATGAAATCATCTACTTCTCTTCATCCTTCAAGTTTTCCAAAACTTCAAAACCAAGAACCATGAAAATTGGTTTCCAGACAGAGGACTTCACACCAACTCAGAGTCTGTGTGTGAGATGTTAGATGTAACTATGCCTAAGTCAGAGCTATCTCTCTCCTGCAACCTTCAAAATAAACGAGAAATCCATGGTGCAGAGAGTTCACTGGCTGAAGCCAAGAGATTTATTCATGGTTTATTTCAAGGACAGAGAAGATATACATAGACAAACTGAAAACAGCCATCCAAAGCAAGTGTCATAGTGTTTTCAACTCATGGTGAATGAGTTGATACACATCCCCACAAAGGCTGTAAGAGTAAAAGGTTAACTGCAACACCGAGCAGTGTAACCACATTTTAATGCAGCTTAAGGAGGCCTTATTGGGCTAACAGCAATCCACAAAATGACCCATTTAAAAAATAGAAAACACCTCAAACCATTAAAAAAAATCTAACACTCTAACATGTCTAACACACATTAAATAATTAAACACCACAACTGCACAAGAATCCCCAAAGGAGCCACAAGCAGCAGTCTCCAAACCAAAATGTCCCTCTCAATTGCAAGCCGTAGAGAGCTTTCTAAGGCCCAGGACAAAGTGAACACCGGTATCAATCAGCGGCCTCACCTGGAAACGAGCAGAGCGGACTAGAAACATACAGTGTACATACATACAGAGTGTGTTTTCAGCCTGCTCTATACCCCTGTAGGTGCAGCCCTGGATCCCACTGCAGCTACAGGTGATGTGTTTCACCTGTAGCTGCTTGACAATCAGGAGGACAAGTATAAGAATAGGAAGGAGCCAGTGGGTCCTCGGCTGTGCGTGTGTGCTATCTTTAAAATTAACCACGTGTTTCAAAACGTGGGTGTACAAGTGCGATACGCTGAACACTTCACACTCAATGGTCGCCATATTGGCTACGTGAATGAAGGGGCGGGAACAAAACAAATGATGGTTGATGGATGTAATACACTGTCGTGATGACATGATTCTTAACAAGGCGTGTTTTTTTTTTTTTTTTAATGAATGGAGATCAGATCATTTTAACGCTTCTTTTCCTTTTTTTCAAGACAAATTTTTATCGGAAATAACGCAATGAGATGAGGTCTTTATCAACAGTTATGCAGCGCTATTGTTTGAAATATGACAACAAGTAAACTTTGTCAGTTTGTACTGTAGTTTAGTTCGCTGGCTATTTTAGTGCCACTTGCAGCCCGGTGCTCGGAGACATATCTGTAGGCTAACTCGTAACGTTAGCGAATCCTACCAAGCAGAGCTAACGTAACCTCACTCTTCATTTTATTGACAGACTCAAGTCTGATCAGATCACTGCAGTTTAACTGCTGCATGTTGGTTGGAATAAACATTATCACAAACAGTTTAGCCTGTGTTTTAGCCTTTAGCCTGTGTTTTAGCCTTTAACCCATGTTTTAGCCTTTAGCCTGTGCTCTATCACTTTCCTGTTTACCTTTCATCTTCTTTTCTGTCCTTTTTCTGTCTGACAGTTCAGCTCCAGTGTCCACCATCACTACTAAATAAATCACAGATAGTTTTCAGCAGAGAAAAAGACAGATCTCTCTTCTCACCATTGCTCAGCTGGCGTGGTGTTGTCATACAGACTCACCGTGCTGTAAATCAGTCCTTCCTTTTTGGGAAGCAAAGAAATGGCATCTAGAAATAACCTTTATTGGCACTGATAATCTCATTTTAAATTGTGTATTAGGATCAGGCATATATCTAGAAGTGAGACTTTTTCAAGATCCCTTAGAAAGTCCTCACCGTCCTTTTAAGAGGTTGGCTTCTTGCTCCTTTGATCAGCTTCTATTTTATCAATGTTTTAATAGAAGCTTCTTTTACGTTCTGTTTATATAAATAAATCTTTTCCTTTTACTTCTGCTTAATTCCATTCCTCTTTTGTCCTGGGTTTGATTATTATAACTCCCATTTTTTTTTCACACCTTAAACACCTTTTTGGTCATAACAACATGAAAGCAGTGAATATTGCAATGTGTTTTTTTTTTCACTCCTTGAAAGCTGACTGAGTTATTACTTTTTTTTTTTTCTGAAAATAACTTCACTATTAAAATGAGACTTTACAATAATGCACATGCTCTAAGCATTTAGAGCTCCCTCTACTGACTGGCTTCAGTTCTGTGCAGGAATGAGAGTAAATAACTGTCATTTGGCAATCAAAACACAGATGCTTTTAAGCAAAATGGTAAATTTGAGAATTCATGGATCACAACAATAATAATATTTTGGCATTAAATATGAGTTTCATTAAAGAACTTGCACATCCTGGTGGATTGAACTGACCATTACAGGAATCTAAAAATTGTTTTGGTATTCAACTACATTATGTTAATTTATTGCAGTGCTGGCAAACAGTTTACACTGGGTGGTGGTCTAATACATTTGTTAAGCATTGTATATCAAATCTGTTCATCTCACAATGAGCATTAATCAAGGCATATTTTCCATTCCATATACAGTCAATGAGTGCAGCCCAGTGCTGATCAGCAGGGTCACTGAAGTCGTGGGTCATTTGAAGGTTTCAAACAGGTCCATAATCCAGAAAATACTTGTTGAAGACCTCAACCTCCTTGCTGTGAGGTTCAGTGGGTTACACTAATTAGTCCCACAGAGACCAGTCTGACATGGATTGAGGTAATAAAAGAGAACAGGGGGTTATAATCCCAGTGGAGCCCAGGAAGGGGTCAAATAAATGTTTTGTATTTGAGCTTTGGGATTATCAACCTGATATTTTGACTTGTTATGGCAAGAAAATATATGCAGCAAGTTATACTTCAGTAACTATAGCTGACCAATTTTTTGTCTGCTGTTTGTCTGCTTGATTTGTTTATCCTGAGCTTCCTTGAAGTGTTCTCATTTTGACTTTGTATCTGAACCATGAAGAAGCTGCCAGGGCTGCTTCCAATCTAAACATAGATACTGGAAACAGAGGTAAATTACATGCTTTTCTTTGTCAGTGGTGATAAATGATAATTAAACAGAGTCAGGTCATCCGTTCCCTTGTTTCCCTGTTATAAACTAAGTTAACCCAGTGTACTTTCCAGATTCAAATGTTGAAATTTATCTGAAAGGTAAGACATTGTAAGACTGTTGTGGTACATATTTTTGCCTTGTAATGTTAGAATCTTGTTTGTTACAGCGATGAAAAGAGGACACAAATGATTATTGTGACTCTATTTCTACAAAATCAATTTGTGGAGGAAGGTAAAATCTGGTCAAGATGAACGTGTCTGATTTCTGATTTTCCTTGTGTGGACAATGCAGCAGTGTTATGCTTCACACAAAGATGGCCCTGGGGGCTAACAAGTATCTACAAAATAATCCAGTAAAAGTCACACTAAACAGCCTCAAAAATCAAAGCTATAAAGGTTATAATTAGAAAATAAAAGGAGTAAACAAATATATCAAAAGACTGAAACTCAACAAAAAGCACATGTTTGAGAGGCAGCGAAGCGGCAATCTTCACTCCAAATTCCTTTCTCCTTCAAAGGTGGCAGTGGAGTCATATGCACCTCAGAGCAGGTGGACCGTGATGGGAATTTATTGTTTTAACCTACAGGGTCAAACAACTAAAGATGAAAAAGGAACATGAACGAAACGCACACAGTTATGATATAACAAAACATTGTGTTTCGATTGAAAAAAAAATAATAGCCAGCTGAAAGAAACATAATCCACATACCCTCTCCAATGGAGCTCAATATTTAATATGTTGGAAGTAATTTATTTACATGTGTTTGCAGTATTTCGAAAAGAGCTAATGAGCTCCATTTTTATCAGTCTGGTCAAGATATTATCTTTGGAAACTATTTAAGCCTTAAAAAGTTTTTGATGTACCATCACAATCCTGTACCAGGAGTGGTTCCAGATATCTTTAAATGGGTTGGCTAATTCAAGGCTAATTCAGACCTGGCATTGAGAACACGCACAATCACGTCTGAATCACATAGAATGTACAGTTTCCCTCTCCTTACTGTCAACTTGAACAATTAATTTTGAAATTTCAAGTGTCTTGTGTCCGTTTGTTAATGTTACGTATCACAAAAAAGAACCTTCAACAAGTTGTATCTCCAAAAGTCATGGCTTTAAGTGATGTTAAAAGAAAAAAATATATATATTTATAAATGCTACATATCTATTGCAGTTAATTAAACCACACACCCCTGAACTGATAACTAGTCAGAGTTAAAAATTGTGTAGTGGTGAACCAGATTTCAGAGGGGTCCCTCCTGCCTCAAGCTTTGTTTTTGAATGTAAATTTTTCCTTATAATGCTTTTATTCCAAGGCCCATGGTTTACTAAACCAGAAAATAAACCCTCAGAGTAATAAAAGATACCGCTCTCATCAAGCTTATTTATTGCACCTGTACTTTTCTGAGGTGACACATTAAAATGTTGCAATAAAAAAAACCCTAACACTTTATTGCTTTCAATTATAACCCCTTGATAAGTCAGTGTAAGTCAACGGAAAAGGTACTACGTGAGTAAACAAGGATCTCCAGCAATAAATATTATCTCTCACTTTCTTTGTCGTTCTTCTATGAGCCAGAGAACCAGCTAATGGCTCAGGCTCCTCTGTCAGTGTTTAATAAAGTGCCTCTAATAGCTTGGTGCTCTGTGTCAGCTTGAAGGAAACCCACTGAAACCCCTGAGGAAGCTGTAACCAGGCAACAAAGGACGGCTGCGGTCAACCGCTTTTCTTCTGGCCAAAGAAAGTGGGAGGTCAGATGCAGAGGCTAAATCTCAAACTATCGGGGCAAGATTATGGAGATTAAACCAGCCTTTGTTCCTTTTATAAAATCTTTGTATCCGTCTGTCTTTGTCATCTTTTTTTTTTTTAAACATGCAGCAACAAAACAAATCCTGGGGAGAAACTTGCCGACACCAATCAGGGGGTTGCTATTCCTGGCTGTCAAGTCTGCTTGTGTTATGCAAGACAAGAACTTTTGTCTGTTTGTGTGTGTGTGTGTGTGTGTGTGTGTGTATGTGTGTGTGTGTGTGTGTGTGTGTGTGCGACTGAGAAGACACATGGGGAATAAAGGCTCCAAAATATCTTGCTGCATATGGAATTAGAAATTATAGACTCTGATGTTGCTCTCAGTTCGACGTGCACATGTGTGTAACCCAGGTCTCATTTATGAACACGACATTGGTGCATTTATGATAATCAAACTAATAAAACGATAAAAGCAGGAAATGCTCCCTGAAATAAACCCTCCCCTCACGGATGTAAGAAAGCGCCTAATTCAGGGGCAGGACCATTAGGCCAATTCAATAGACAGATAAGAGAACGAGGACATATCGACAGACCTGATCTCGGCGTTTGACCCTCAGATGAGCAAACCTGTTTGTTCAATGCGACCTACAGATGTTCGTATGTATAATGCCACGATTAAGATTCTACGGGCAACAGTCTCGCTCTCTCTGACCTTTTCATCTGCCAAAACAAAGAGATTACCTCCTTCTCACGAGGGACCAGAGGGGCAAGGGGCCGATGCTGGTGTCTGACATAACAGCATATCCAAAAGGGAAAATCATTTTGTAGTTTTATGGTTGTAAATTTAGTGAGTCGTGATACTTATCAGCCTCTGGGTTTCATAAGTGCTGGCTTGAAGGAGAAATAAGGAGCGTCAGAAAGCACTTGGAAAGCCCAGATCTTGCATTGCTGAAAATCCTGCAGAATGGTGTACTTAATGTCCTTATCTTACAGATTCTGAATCTAAATAGTCAAAACAACAGCTTGTGGAGTTCTCTGGCCAGCTACGTGGTTCATGTTGTTCCTGTGATCTGGAGCGATTGCTCGTATGTGAATTTCTCTAAATTAAAATGAGAGAGAGCCAAGATGCTAATGTTGCTGGATCTGCTCCATCGACATGGAGAGTCTGGCTCTGTGTACCCATTAAGTATTTGTCGTCAGATGAGCTTCATTTCACTGTGCAGTTCTGTGCCCGTAGACTCTTAACAGTCACTTGCAACAATTTAAAGCAGCATTATTGACGTTCCAGTCAATGTCGGGCCTCAGCACCTCCAGCATCTGGGGTACTTTTCGGAACAAAATGAACACTTCCTCCTTATTCAGGCGTGTTTTTAAAAGAAATTGCCTGTCAAAGGAGTTCAATTTTGCAGAGAAGAGGTTACTGACAATGTGTATTGGTCAGCCCGGGCTGAGGCAGCGGAAGCGACACAGTCAATTACACCGAGAAGGACTCCTGAGAGCTCTCTTAAGGTCCAAACTGCCCTTGGAGAACAGTTTTTAAGGTTGTTTGAGACACAGTCAGAGTCAACAACAGGTTTGGCTTCCTGCAAGAAACATCCTTCACTTGACCTCCTGGTATTATACTCCAGCTGAACGTCCCTGACATCAGACATTTTACCATCCTCTCCTCTCTTGGTAGATATATGTTCTCTTCTTTGGGCTAGAACAGAAAAAAAATAGTAATAAAAAAAAAATTGGCTGTATATAATTGGAGGACATACCCAAGGCTGGCTGTAAATTTCCCTTTTGCATGCCAGCATCTTGGGTTTTTTTAACCAGAGACCAAATCAGGAAGACAGGTTGGACATGTTAACAGGTTGAAGTGCCCACAGATTGTTGGTCTCACCCTTTTAAAAATGCATCTTGCCATCAGTTTTACCAATGAGTGCAAAATTAAAATCAAACTGTATTCAAAGAGCCTTGAAACCTTGAAGCCTTGTGCGTGCAGGATGCAGGACAAATATGCAATGTGCAATATAGTCGTCCAATACTGAGGTGAAGATATAAAATGTGACAAGTACACAAATATTTAAGAGCTGTGAGTCAGTTCCTCTGTCTATCAGCTGCTCTTGTTATTTACACAACCTGACTGCAACAAGTCCCTCCTGAATCACGAAAGGTAAAGGCTCAGAGGTAACTGATGGCCAGAATTAGCCCAGTTCAACTGAATTAAATATTGTGAAAGCACTGGTGTCACATTCAGTCATTTTGCTGGTACTTAAAATTTTTGCATGCCGTGTATAAATACTTAAAATTTGTTTGAATATATATATATATATATATATATATATATATATATATATATATATATATATATATATATATATATATATATATATATATATTTTTTTTTTTTTTTTATTTGATGCAATCTAAATTTAGACTTTAGTATTTTAGTATTGTGTTTTTGGCAGGTGTTGCTTTTGCATTAGTGATAAAATTATAATTTATTGTGCAGCCCTGTCAGATCATTGGAAAAATGTCAACTGTGGCGTTTGCCTGTTAAGGATTAAGATAATTTTGTCATCTGGATTAACAAAATCAACCATCTATCTGCTAACAGCTGTCGCCTCCTGCTGGCTATAAGAGAAAATTCAGGTTTGAGGCAGTTCTGTACTGGCTTTGCATATGACACAAAATGCAGCGTCCAGTTTTCTATACAGTCTGATGTGAAACCTGTTTCAGATCTACGGCTCTGAGCACGGATTTATTCAGAATTTCAGGCTTATCTGAAATAATCCTGAGTTCAGAGAAAGGACAATGAATTTGACCTCAAGTTCAATGTTTACAAACAGGATTTCACTCTAACGTCAAATACTACAACACTGAAACATGTTATTTCCTTGTTTAAATAAATTCTAACCTTTCACTCTTATGTATTATGATGCCACAGTCCACACAGGTCCTTCATGGTAGAGTCCCTCACCCTGTTTGGTAGTTTTTATCTAAAATTAGACTTAAATGTTGAGAGTGTTGTGAATGAATCAGCCTGTGAATCGGCAGCAAAAAATAAACAAGCTACAAGGTTTGCCAAAGCAAATATTACAAATAGACATTAGAACAACAGTAAATGTTTTAATTTAGTTCAACATCACAAAGAGTACTAACAACAGATTTCCTAGAAGATAAATACTTTGCTACACAGTGCCTTTTATTCTTGACCCGTCATAAACCGTAGCCGTGTCACTCTTTTACGGGCCTCATGTCTTCAATAATGATATATACAGCAAAAGAACCCCGCTCTGACAAAGTCCTTCACTGACACTTTTATTTTGTTTTACGGCACTTGATATATGGTTATTTTATGGCACATTTTATGAGAAAAAAAGGATACGCACATAATACACTGCAGATCAGACCTTGGCAGAGAGCATTACACGTGTGAAGCTCCCGCTAAGGTTCCCCGACAGAGATCTTTACATCGTTTGTGATCATTTAAGGTAATAAGAACGACATTAAGACAATGCAAGCAAAACATTGGAATAAATGCCTGGAGCCACATTGTATGCAATAATGTCCTCTCCTACATGAGCTCCTCAGTCAAAAGTCATTAAGACATCATAATTCACAATCCCAGACCATGTTTCAGAGATAGTATTAACATAAAACAGCAAAATAACAGCATTACAGTAAAAACCACTGCAGCTTTCCAACAGCGTTGTCCTTTTAATGCTCTCTGTGAGTCCAGCTGCTAACTTTCAGCAGGTAAACATATGGAAATGAAATCCTTCTTTGCTTTCATAGAAAAAATGTTGGATTGAAATGCTGTCTCTTTGTGTCCATGGCACATGGGGGATGGACTATACAGACTTTAGTTGCAAAAGTGCTCATGTAAAGTGCCTTTAGCTGCACCTCAATGCTCAAACTTGTCCAACCTTTGTACTGTCATTTTGTTATCTACTTCCTCTTACATGTGCACAGCATGTTGAACTGAGGCCAATGCACCATGCTGGTTAAGGGTCCTCGGACGTCTTGACTGCTGCTCTAGACTGCTGTTAAGAGATCTCTAACTTAAAAAACGTACACCCTTCTTTCAGACCAAATGAAGCAGAAAAACGTGCCGAAAGGATCACACAATGAGGCCGGAAGAGGCCCCAGAAGTTTCTTTGTCCTTTACTGAAAAGGCTGGGTCTAAGTATTGATGCTGATGGATCCATTGCTAAGGGTTGACCCTTTGGTGACCTCTGTGCTGACAGTGGAGAGCGGTACGCTTTCATATCTCTCTGCCACCCCCCAGCAGCGACAGCGCAACAGCGTGGACTTGAGCTGCTTCTGGAAGTTGCTGTTAAGGAAACCGTAGATGATGGGGTTGACACAGGTGGAGGCCATGGCTGTGAGGTGACAGAAAGAGAAGATGATGTCATGGCCGCAGGATGGGATGGCTTCATGGTTCCAGTCGAACACGGTGTTGAAGACGTTCAGAGGCAGCCAGGAGAGGGCGAATGCCACGACGATGGAAACCAACATGGCGTTGATTCTTGTGGAGCCTTTGTTTTTCTTCTGGGTGGTGTTCCTGGAGCCACGCTCCACCATGTCCTTCCTTCTCCTGAGGCGCAGGTAGACATGCAGGTAGCAAACCATGATGAGGACAAGAGGGAGGAAGTACTGGAAGACGAGGAGGGAGGTTGTGTAAGCTCGTCGCTCTTGAACTGAAGGCCAGCGCTCCATACAAACAAGATGCTCTCCAACTGGAAACGGGATACTCAGATTTTGGAAAGGCAAGGTGAGTACGCTGTAGGAGAGGAAAGGCACTGAGATCAGGCAGGCCACCACCCAGGTGACAGCCACAGCCAGGTAGGACTGACCCACCACAGGCTTCCATCCGGTCGGGTGGACGATGAGCTGGTAGCGCTCCATAGCGATGAGGACGAGAGAGAAGATGGAGACAGTCACGGATATGCACTGAATGAAGGGTGTAAGCTTACACAGAGCATCCCCAAGGATCCAGCGGTCCATCAGGGTGTAGATAATCGTGACCGGCAGGCACACGATGCACATGAGGATGTCAGAACATGACAGGTTGGCGATGAAGATGTTGGTGACGTTCTGCATTTCCTTGTGTCGTGTGATGACAAACACCAGGCAGGAATTCCCAATAAGACCCACAGCCATCACTGTGCTGTAAGCAACGATGAGAAAAGTGGTGCCACTCACTGACAGAGAGCAGTCCTCGGTGAAATCCCATGGTATCTCTTTCCACAAGGCATGGTTGTGGTTGCTGTTGTGCTGAAACTCCATGATGCTTTTTCTGATCTCACTTCAGAGGTCGGGGTTTAATTGAAATGGCTGATGTGTCACACCTGCTGTAATTACTTCATGAATAATATTTGCATTGTTTACAGCTTTCCATCATCCTTAACATTTGACAGTTTCCACAGCAGTCTTCATTTGCTGCCTGGAAAAAAAAGAGAGGATTAAGAAACTTTAATCAAACTCCCAGTAATAAAATGTTTATTAATGGGCTTAAATAGTAAAATGTAAGTATAAAACAAAAATAGAGAGCCTCAGTATGCATTTATTAAAAAAATGAGCGATAGGAAAACTTGATAACTTCAAAAAGTTTGCTTTAAACACTTTTGCTTTTGTGAGAATTAATATGATACCAAAACTGCAGTATTAGCCGAGCTACAAATGTTTGAGTCATCTCAGCAGGAATATGAAGGATCCACCATTTCAACTCTCAAATGCTTATCGTTCCAAAATCCAAAACTGCAAAGCAATAATCAAGCTGTGACTTAAGCTTGTGTCAAATTATGACAAGGCAAAACAAAACGTTTCACAACCAAAATGGTGAATACAAATAATAACCTCGCCTGGCTAAACTCTTGACAGCTGAAAACTGACGACTACAGTCAACGATCAGCACCTCTTGTCGTCAATCCTGAGCTTGTGGATACATGAGAGGTGTCAGAAGCTAATTAGAGGCTGTGAAGCTGATCGTTTGCTTGCTTTATGGAATTAATATCTGTGTGCAACCACATACAATTCAAGCGAGTGAATTCTTCACACTTCTAGGTGCTGATTAACACTTACACAAGGACCCAGATCATGTCTGTGTGTCCAGTAGCTCTATGCATATCAATTCTTTATTGATAGATATTTTTTAACTTAATTTGGACATTTTTATGTAATGAAATCTGCAGCATGAAAGAAACATCTTCTAATTGATGATGTCAGGCAGAAACTGGTTTTCTGTCAATGATGGTTTTCGCGGCAGGACAGGGTTTTAAATGAGAAGTGCTCCTCTATATGGCTCCATAAGTGTCTCTTTGGAGCTGAGATGTATTAACTGGCCCCTTTGTTCACACTGTCACTAGATTGAATTATACAAAATCAGAGGTTAATGGAGAGAATGATTAATTTTTTCTTTTTGGAGCCAGATATGGATCTGTTGCCAGGGCTCGGATCTTGCATCTCCTCGAGGGCTGGTCATAAGAAGAACTGATGTGCTGATGGCATAACATCAAGAAATCAACACACATCAAGCCTTCATGGCATCGCTATAATAGCATGCTGATTTGAAATTTCCTTCACAATAACAGTGATAATGACTGCTCGTTGAGAGACAATCATTCCCCCTCACTGTTTTCTCCCTTTTTGACAGCAGGAATTGATTCTGTTTCTGTCCATGAAGAAAAAGACACCTCTCACTGTCACTGAGCATTCATAATAGCCCCTCGCATTTAAAGTACAATATCAAAAAAATTAATGTCCTGGAACACAGAAGAGAAGTACGGTTCTGTTTTTACCAGGAACTACTCTGAGGAGGGCATCCTGATGTGCATACATACAGGCAGATTTTAATGTGTTCAGTTTTGTGCTGCATACCAAACATTAACAATTAACGTCGATGTTCTGGCTCAATCCCCCAGAAAGTGCAACTCAACAATGCTTGGAGGGAAGAAATCCACAGATTTATCATTTTAATTGCGGACTCGTTAACAATGATAAATGCTGACAGGTAGGACATTAATAGCTTGTGGCTGTCTCTATTATGAGCGGAAAAGTCTTATTATACTCTGCTGTTTCCTCTATGGGGAACACAAACAGAGCCAGACAATTCATAACAAAGTAAACACTGATACCTAGAGCTGCGTGCAGTAACACCACTAAAATTCCTCTGGGGTACACAGTCCCCTCTGTTCCAGCATCTGCGATAATTAATACTCTGCTGGATGTCAACCTGACTCAACCTGGCAGGGTTTCCAAATATCTGGCCCGCATATTATACACAGGCATGCAGCCTTGATGCTGATTATTTATGGCAGCCTTTGGACACTTAAAGTGATGCATTGCTTGTGTTGTGTCTGCGGGAGGACGGCTCAAGGAATGTAACAAGGAAATTTACAAAGAACATGAGTAATACTGTACCTGACACTTTTTAAAAAAAAATAAAAAATCCCCAGTTTAACTGAATATTACACAATGACAACAAGCCAGCTCATAATACAACACAATGTGTGTGTGTGTGTGTGTGTGTGTGTGTGGGGGGGGGGGGGGGGGGGGGTATGAAACTCATACAATAAATAAGTAAATAAGTAAGTAAGTAAATAAATAATAAAAAACCAAACTGAAGCTCGTGAATGGAAAGGACAAAAAAAAAAAATATATATATATATATATGTATATATATATATATATATATATATATATATATATATATATATATATATATATATATATATATATATATATATATATATAAAACTTCAAGATGATTTCGAGTTCAAATCCATCAAATAATCTCTGTCGTCTAATGCATCAACTTAAACACTACACAAATCATCTACACATTCGTATTCCCCAAAGATAAAAAGAAAAGAATAACAGAAGAAAATGACGCACCGGTTACTGTACATGTGTCCTATCAGAGGTCCCTGCAGCTGTTCCCTTCCCGTGTGTCTGCGCGCGTGAGTGGGGACTTTCTCAGCTCCGGACAGGTGCAAGAGCCTCTTCTGTCCTCTCGTGCACCACACTGTAAGCTCAATGCTCTCTTGTCTTATGTGTGGGTGAGACCCTTAACATGTTTCCACCTCTGGAGCTGCTGAGTTTCCACTTCACAGATAATAAACTTACACTAGCACCAACGGACAGTCTGGCTGGCTGGCGGCAACAGAAGAAAGCTTTAAATCCAGTCAGCACTGCTGACGTATGAAAATCAAAATACCGGCACGTGCGGATTTAAAAACTCACTGTACGCAGCTCAGTAACTATAACTGAAATATTGCAGAGCAACAGAGCTTCGTCCTAACAGAAAACGTACAACAAAAAGACAGACTATGCAACTTCTCACTCAGAGGTGACCATGGACCCGTTTAAATGAGTTGCATGCTCACCCAAAATTCCGTCTTTAAGTAGCTGACAATTAGCCATTGTTCCTTACCGAATTGATCCTTCCACTCGGACTCCGCGCGCAGCTTTGCATCAGGTGAGACTCGGCAGAGTTTTTAGTCGAGGAGAAGGTAGGAGGTGTCCTGCCAAAAAGCTCAGATAGGAGCTGAGTTATCTCTTAAAGCGACCTTATGCCTCAGACTCAGGCTGGGATGCGATTGGGAACATGTTACATAATAATTTCAGCGTAGCTCGCACTCACGAACGCATGTACACGCGCGCACAGGCACGCGCCCACACAGGGGCCAGTGGGGAAAATTGAGTTAGGCTCTTTGAAATGTGTAGACTACACACGGTCTGTGTCGCTCAAACGTATGTGGGATATCAGATGACTCATAAGGGACAAGCTGAACCTTCTCGTAATGAGACGAGCGTAATTTCACATTCGTCTTTAATGAGAAATTAGTATCACTTTAATTTAATATAGATATGATAGATTTGATTGCAACAACAAAAAATAAAATGGGCTGTCTGTCACTGACTGTATGCAATTCAACGACTGGAAAGAATTGCATTACTCTCTTTTTTATGGAGAATGTTTCAAAACTGGAATATAAACTAAGGTGTTAAAAAGAAATCAGAAACAAAGCTTTGAAAAACATTCACATCTTGAAGGAGTCTATGTTTTAACAGAGTCAGGCACAAAGGATACTTGATCTTGTTTTATCATTTCCCCTTAAACACTGTGGAACATAATCTTAGAAAAAATCCAAATCCTTTGCCGCTGTCTGAATTCATTAATAGGCACTGATGGATGCTAATTTTACATATTGATTGATATTTGCATATGCTTTTACAAGGTCATGAACAAATTACTCCAAAGCTACAGTAACTACATTAACTTATGGAATATATGTGATAAGATTACATAAACCACTTTAATTTTTAAGGACGGTGCTGTTTCTCAGAGCATGAAGTGATGCTAAGGGAGAGTAAAGCTTCAGAACTCATGTCCCTTCAGAGCTGTTTCCTTATATTTTGTGAATCAAATATACAGACTAAATGTCTTCAGTTAACAAATGTGCTGCAGTTTATTCCCAAAATTATCTTCAAAGTTGTCACGTTGTCTTCACGTGTACCTCTGCATGATCCCCCATGTCCATACAAGCTACATTACCATCAGCTTTAACGTCTCTGCATGCACAGATCCCTCTGCAGCAGTGGCGATTGCTCTAAGACTGCAAGGGAAGCTCAGCTTCCCCTAAAATGTCCCCCAAAAAAGTGGTGATATGTCCTGTTGTGTGTACATTTCATTGCCTAAATATGCACTAGAATACCTTCATCTTTTGTTCTGAATCAGCTACTTATCACAGGTAACTGGTGCCACTTCCTTCTCATTCATTCCCGCAGCGTCTCAGCGCTTTAACACAGTCGGACGCTGAGCGTCTTCAGACTTCAACAGTGTAGGGTAGAGCGGGTTGTTCCACTGTGGAAACTGGACGGTCATTGGATAAACGCTGGGCTTTGTCCCGCCCATCGGACGCTCAGCGTCTCTGGGGGTCTATGAGGCAGTGGGCTGGCCTGGACGCTCAGCTTCTGCATGATGATTGAATAATCTTTCTGAGGCTGAATCCCTTTTTTGATTGACAGTGAAATGAGCCAATCAGCGATCTTGAAGTAAAACTCTCTACCGGAGACTTTCTAACTTCTACATTCAGTTGTTCTGGACTGATCCGGAGGCTGTAACGATCCCCAGCGAGTTTACCTTTCTTAAAAACGACGAGCGTTGTGTTTAAAGATTCACTCTCTTTTCCTTGAAAAAGAACGGAGGGTAGTATTTACGTTTAAATAAATAAAGAAATTTATGATGTAGGCCAGAAAAAAAATGAGCTTCCCCTCCTTGACTGACCAGCAGCCGCCACTGCTCTGCAGATAACACCACGAGAACTATTTTAAACCCTTATTTTTGCACCTCTCTTGCCTGTGCAGAAGATTGTTAACTGCTTCTTCACACAGTCCCCACACACTTCTGTTTGAAGAGGAGGCTGTTTGAGAGAACAGTAATAGCTGTTTGTCTGAGAGGCAGAACACTGAAACGACTTGCCAACAACGACAGCTCTGTGGGTGTTTACTCGACACAGACAAGGACGTCAAGTCACTCAAGACAATTAATCTCTGCACATATTGCTGTCCGTACAAAGCTTCAGGGCTACAACTTGTATTTTCTTTAGAGGGAAACAGTTCAATATATCGAACATGATAAATACTAGAAACATTGAGGAGCTTTTCTACCTCTTCATCAATCTTCTTTTGTCACTTAGGTTAGGGTTCTTTTGTTTTCGTTGATTGGGTGAGAGAGGAGAGCCTTTCTTTGCCCAAGTTTTAAACGTCAACACAATTCTGCTCTGTATGATAACATGAGATTAAGCTGTTGACAGTTTGTGTGTGTAGATTAGAAAGTGACAACTTGCTGGGCCTGAGGACATTCTGCACACTGATCAGAGGAGCTTGGACCATCAAAAAAAATTATTACCTTTCATGGAAAAGGGAACATAGTTTCCCAGGCTAACATAATTGCACATAATTTCCAACATAAACTAACAGAGCACACGATAATAAACAAGAGAAAATCAGATAAGATCCCTTCTGTCTTGTATGATTTTTGTAAAACAAGAACATGAAATGCCCAAATATTTCTGCAATGTGATATCACTTTCACATGAAATAACAGATGTGTCTGATCACTTCTTTCACGTAGCACCATCTGTTTGGACTCCTGTCCTTTGTCTGTTTACACAACACATACTGTAACTGGATTCAGTGTATGTCCATATTTGGATCCCTGGAGACGCTCATGTAACAAAAGTAATTGTATGTAGTTCTCGTGGGAAAACTGTTAATAATGTCATGTGTTACTGATGGTGTAAGTGAATACACCCAGGCTCATTATGCTGTTGATCTGTTCATAATAAAGGAGTGTTTTTTTTTCTCTGTACTATCAAGTGCACACACTGTTTTTGAATGACTTATTTGCATTGTCAAGCACTCACACTTAACTCCGATATTCTCCGCTGTGCAATGAGGCTTCAGAATAGATTTTAGCACCAGAAAGCAAAAGCTCACAGAGAAAATGGTGACTGTAACCTCACACTTTGTTCAGTCATTTTTTATTCAGCACAGCAAGAAGTAGTACAAAGAAATAAAGACAAAACAGTCAAACTGCAGCACACAACAAAAAAATTTAGCCAATACCTCCCCTCTATTCTACAATGGAGGATTAGGGCCAAGTAAAAAAAAAACCCAGTAAATTCACAAGAATAATATCAGAAATTTACGAGAAAAAAAATTCATAAATTTATGAAAATAAAGTCATAGATTTACAAGAATAATCTCATAAAATTAAGAGAATATCAGAAGAGCAGCAGCCGACAGTTCAAGAATGAGGACTAGGGAGCATCTTGTGAAATTATACTTTATTATAGGTTTAAACTTGGCCCTAATCCTCCGTCGTAGTGCATAGCCTATATATGCATAGCTACACGTTTTAACTGCTTTTGTCAGAAAGCTCCATGTTCTTGCAAAAACTACTGGCAGATATATGAAGAAAGATATTTGTCAAAGCTATAACTCAACACAACTTAATCAAGAAGACATTCTCATTGAATTTAATCTTGGCGATTTCTAACTATTCTCGTAAATTTGAGACTTTTTTTCTCGTAAATTTCTCACTTTATTCTTGTAAATTTACAACTCTATCCTTGGAGGTTTCAAACTTTTTCTCACAAATATATGACTTTATTCTTGTTAATTTTCCCTTTTTTTCCTTTTTTTTTTTACTTGACCCTAATCCTCCTTTTTTACTAATCTGTGATTTTCTCGCATTATGCATCCATATTAGTATCTAAAACTTAAGCTTCACAATGAAACAGAGCGAATTGAAGCTTACCTCCTGTCAGAAGGCTGCAAAGTCATTACTGTCCGTCATTCATATAGAAAACATAAGCCAACTATCCGACATCCACTGTTCAAAACACATATAGAATTAAGTTATGGAGCAAGAATAAGTGGCATTTTGCTTGTCAAATAATTTGTTTTTCAATGAAGTAAGATGACTTGTATTGTGGGGAATCCAAACTAGGGCTGTCAGCGTCATTCCAATATGGTTAATGATCAAATTATGGAGCTATCTTTGTTTTTAAATCATGTGCTCTTTTATCTCTTTTTGCACAATTTTTCTCAAGATGTTGAGCTGCTGCAGCATCTTCCTGCATCCTAATTCATGACTGAATGACAAATTAATGTCAAAAGCTCTCCAAGCAGGTCAGCTGAAAATCAAAGAAATGTACATTTTGTGTTAAACTGAATCAAAATATTACCCTGCTACTCGGAGTTTAAGCATCTACAAGCTAACAATAAGGGTGCTGAGCAAGGGATGAAAATTTGAGGCTGTCTCCGACCTCCAAGTTGTGTTGTCTGATCATGATGGTGTAGCACTCTAGCATTCATTTCAATAATAAAAGTCACAGTTATAATGTATATTTCATTCATGTGATTCCCAAATTAAGACACCCGTAAGAACATTACAGTAATGAAATGGACTTAAAAACCGTGATGCAACAAAAGAAATTTCAAACATTAAAAATGTGCTCAAGTGCAATTTATTACTGCACTGCAGCAGTTCATCATGATTTAATAAAAAGTTTGCCAGCACCAGTACAAACCTGACAAAGAGACAAAGTAAAATACGTATTAAAAAGTGTAAATCATGTTTGCAAGATGTTATATATGTATGAGCATACGGCATTAGTGGTATGGGACTATAATGAGCTCACTGCTGACTTGTTCTTTTATAATGAAGACAGAGACTCTCAGTGCAGATAAATATTAGCATGTTATACAAAATGTAACAGTTATTAATGTTAACAGGATATCACTTTCGTCTGGGAGTCTTAGGCTACCAATTTGTATGTAGATTTGAAATGTTACCTTAAAAATAGGTCAAGGTCTGCCGGCTCAGTTTATAGAACACCTGTGCTGGTGGTATAAGGACATCACAGTGCAAAGATTTATTGTTCCCTTCACTAACATTAATAACACAGAGTACTATTCTTTGCCAACAATTTATGGTGTTAGTTGTATATTAGCCTGCACAAATTCACCATATGTCAAGCAGTGATAAAAATCCTTATGCATACATGTAGGGATGTAATGAATTTGATTTATTAGAGAGTATCTCAACAGTTGCGATAATAAATCAAGAATAGCTTCCATATACTTAAGTGGTCAGACTGAACGTCTTTTGTTGCTCATGATTGGGGATTTTAGGACAGCATGAGTTATGATTTTGTATGAAGTGTGTTGCAGCACTGAGACCTAGTTTATTAAAAGTTTGTCTGGTTTGTTTTTTATGTTTTGGTTAATTCACTGCTGGCTGGATTCTTACTGAACATCCAGAATCATACAAAGAAGCCATATTGATTATGCATCTCGATTTTTTTCTTTCCCCTCCCCTCTCAGTGTGACCATAAATCCATACACATTGTGTACAGCAAGCTGCCACTGAACCAACAGTGCACTGCAGCTCCTCAAAGAGAAAATAAATAAATAAATAAAATAAATAACTGAAGTGATCCTTGACACCATCAGTGCAACACAGTCCCACAAATCCCCTGAGGTTTTGAATAACCTCAGTAAAGAACAAATGCCACGATGCCTCAGGTACTCCTGGATGACAAACAACCCCCATCAGTGGCAAGGATCACATCTGACAAAGGCTTACCCTGATGCTCTTCTGTGCTCAACGTGACTTTTGGGAGCAGTACATACGGCTGAAAAAAGCAATTCATACACTCCTGTAATATAAACTGAGGTAATCATGTTTAGTGGTGTATGTTCCCTTTCCTTATTTTGATATTGTAGATGTTGAATAGTATGTAGTTATATAAAGTAGCAAGAGGTGTGACAAAGCATTAGAGAAAATGATACCACTTTGCAGATAGATGTTACCACCCTCTGCTCTGCTTACTCTCATCTGATGCACTATAACTTGTTTTATGGCCTCTCAACTGTTTTAGTTGAGTCTCGCTGCTCTCATCACTCACGTTTTCATCTCAAGCCCGTGGTTTCAACAGAAAAAGGAAAATAAAAACTGTAAATAATATATGAGGACAAAGCAGACAACCGAAAAGTAAGTGGAGCCCTTAGCTGAAGAGGCAGATATTTCCCTTGTGAAGTAGTGAGAGGAGTGAAACCAGAGCCATAAAGAGTCAGACCAAATTTTCTATTTTTATTTGGCAACCATTATTCTAATAAAGTGGAAATATTGGTCCATATCCAGAGTAGTCTTGTGGAATTACAAGAAATGAATATGACACTGCCTTATTGCACAATGTTTTACTAAAATGACATTCAGAACACAAAAAATGCAATCTATGTAGTCCCAGGAATTCAGGGCTGATGATTGGGTAACACAATCACAGCACTTTAGGAGGCAAGAGATTAAAGAAGGCATGTACCTTCAAGTAAACCTTGACACCAAGACCTATAATTGTGGTAGGAAGGTGTCTTGTGATAAATGGCTACAACCTTAATTTCAGAAAAAGACACAACAGTATGGTATGTTATGGGAAGGTATGGTGTGGATTGGTATATATACTGGTACAGTATCAAATGATTTTGTATGGTATGTCACAGTATGGTGTGGTTTTGTCCAGTATGGTAAGGCTACTCACAATAAGTCAGGGATATTGTTATTTATACGTGTGCTTTTCCCATTTGGTCTGAAATTTGATGAAACAAGTAATAGTTCCCTTTGACATTACGATTAATGAATGAGAAGAAACACCATTTTCATTAGTTCAGTATTTCTTACCCCAACAATTTAGACTGTAACAAAGATAGCCCCAAATAACCAAAAATAACAAAGTCAGTAGCGGGTGTTTCTCACCATTTGCTGTGATGACAGCTTGACAGCAACGTTTCATGCTCCTCACAAGCCTCATGAAGTTGTTCTGAGGCAATGCGTTCCACTCCTCCACAAGTGCTACATGCAGTTCTGCCAGGTCACGTGGGGGTGGGGTCAAGCATCCAGTGTCTGCTTTAGCTAGTCTCAGACGTGCTCTATGGGGTTCAGGTCAGGGGCCGTACCATATGAGACATTCCGACTTCCTGAAGTTGAGCTGTGACAATTCTGGCATGATGTGGTGGAGCCTTATTATCCATGAACAGAAAGTTAGGGGTGTGCTGGTGGAACTGGGGGATGATGATGCAGTGACTGAGCCATCTACAATCACCAAATCTGTTTTGCACTGACTGGTGATGCCTGCCCAGACTGTTGCACCTCCTCCACCAAAGCCAACCCTGGAGACCATGTTGACCTCGGCTTATCACTCAACTTGCCTTCTCCAGCAACACTGACGACCATCATTTCTGTGCAAGGTGATTTGACTTTTTTAATATGTTTTGCTGACCTTTTCTATGTGAAGCACTTCCAATTGCCTTGTTGCTGAAATGTGCTATATAAATAAACTTGCCTTGCCTTGCCTTGACACTCATCAGTGAACAGGACAGTAGATCTCTGCTGCATTGTGCAGGTCACATGGTCTTGTTCCCATTGCAAACGGTCATGGTGGTGTCTTGGTGTCAGTGGAGTCACCTGCAACAGTCATCTGGCATTCAAGCCAAAGCGGTGGAGTCGGTTGCGAATGGTTTGTCTGGAAACCCTAGTACCCCTCACTTCTTGTTAACAGGCCTGCAGCTATGTGGCAGTTGCATAATGGTGTCTTAGTGCATAGGTCCTTAGGTACTGGTCATCATTGCGGTCCATCACTCGTGGGGCTCCACTCCTGGGTCCGTCACCAACACTGCCAGCAGTTCTGTGTCTTGCTGCAAGTCTGCTGATGACACTTTGAGACACACCAAGTTCACGAGCAACATCTGACTGCCTGCTACCAACCTGAAGGCGTGCTATGGCTAGGTGGCACTGCTCATCCGTTATGTGACATAGTGTGTTCATGACTGCTTGAATGATGAACTGGGAATGACTTATGGACAATACCAGCTTTTCATACCCCCAGAATGTTGAAATTGATGCCACATTGAAAATGCCTCCCTATCCCAAAAAATCATTGAAGGGAAAAACAAACACCTTATGTATGAAATCCACTGAGGATCTTACAATATCCCTAACTTATTGTGTATACGCTATGCTATGCTATGCATGTCACAGATTGTGGCATTCCTCTCTGACTCTTTGGTTTTATTACACAGTTAGACTTCAGGCTTCTCAGGGGTAAATAATTTTCTTTCTCTTATGCTGTCACCGTTTTTTGTAAGTTGCATAATTTTTATCTCCAAGAACAACCCTGTCAAGTCAGTTGCAATACAGAAGCCTAAATGACTGACACCAAGTGATTCAACAAATGTAATTGCTGATGTAACAATCTGTAATGAGAACTGAATGACATGCAAACTTGTATGAATCACACCTCTCACTCACTCTCGCTAAATGAAAGGGAGTACTAAAACAAATTTATAATGCAGTGTGTGCATGTTACTCTGCTGCCATACTCACATATTTTGACCCCAACCATGAACTTTTTAAATTGTAAACAAGTACATTTGATTCCTAAATCAATCCAAACTTCTTTTTTTAGCTTTATAAATAATACCGGAAAGGTTTTCTTTCACCTCTCTTGTATCAACACTGTTTTCATGGTCATCTTGTCAAGTAGTTTTGAAACCCTGTGTAAGATGTTTTTATGTATTGAACATTTCTTTTTCTGCTTAGGTTTATTCAAAGTGAACAAATGGACAACTTTTTGCTACAAACTTTTCAGTATCACCTTAACATCTTAGAGGGTTTTTTTTACACATTCTGTGGATGCCAATATAAGCTTGTGATTTGTTACAGGTCAAAACCTACTACTACTACTACGTACTACCCATCTACTTTGAACTGTGAAGCTATGATTGACAAACAAGTCATTGTTCAGTATTTTGGAAAAGAGCTCAAACTATTCACTCCCTGTTTCCTGCCAGGAGTTGGATAGAAAGCGAACTCTCACGGGTGTTCCTAAGATTTTCCTGCCAGGCAAAAGTTATAAACAAAACAAAAGACAGAAAGGAAGAGGTTCACAAAATCTGCCAACAAGCACTTGTTTGGCTCAAAGACACAAGGCATGGAGACTTTGTTACCAACTTGTTTTCACCATGTTTTCATACCATGTATAAAATTAAGTTAATCTTCTACTAGATTTACCTTACAGACATAAGAGTGGTGCTCGAGCTCCCCCCTAAATCATGCAGAATTGTTGAATTTGAATTTCTTTTATGCTATGAGCACAAATGCTTATCTATATGTCTGTATGTTGCCACCTGTCCAGGATGTGTCTGCTGCTACCAGTAACTTAACGAGACGAGCTCAGTGTAGCTCACTGAAGACATAATATAATAAACAGTAATTCCATTTTGGATGCAAAGTATTTTAGATAAAGATGCTGCTATACTTTGTACAAAAGAGGGCGGCAATCAACATCTCTTACAAGCTTCCAGTGGCCTAATTAAACACCATATTGACTCATATTGGCCATGTGCTGCACACAGCCTAAAGACTATTAGAAAAGATATGCTTTCTGTTTAAAATTTTAGAGAGGTTAATTTGTTTTACATAAGAGCAGCCCAAACAGACTAATATTACTTGAATACTTTTTACATAACTGTTACTTGAAACACCTGAAAAACAACAACAACGGCAACACCAAAAAACCAACTGGCTGAAATGAGCTAATTACCGATGTTGTGACAAGCCCACTTCAGAGACAGCCCAAGTTTAACATGTGTTTAAGAGGTCAGTTTTAGAATTGACCTCAAGTAAGTGACTTTAAAGAGTAGTTATTGTTTATTTTTTTCTATGTAGGGATGTGTGGGGTTCTTGTAAGTCTAGGTCAGCTCAGCCTTTTTGTGTAGGAACCTGTCAGTGAATTGAAATACTAGTTAGGTTACTGACTACACACAGAAAGGGTAAGTTCTGCCACATTTGTGGTTAATTTTAAGAAACTCAAACCAGTACACAAATCTTGCCTTTGTCCTGGGATACAGTGAGATTTAGAATATTTTTAGTTTGACATAACTTTAAGCAACAGATGGTAACGGCTACAAAAGTTTACATCAGCTCAGTCTTCCCCTTCTGGTTTTCAGATTTAACTCCTTAAAACTGAGGATTTTAAACAGAATTAAGACTTTATAAAGAAATTGTACAACAAATATTGTATTATTGCAAGTAGTGTGGACATGATCACAACATAAAACATCACGTCTTAAGTTTCTTTAATTTTTTTTTTCCTTGGTCCTTTGGACTGTGAAGTCTTCTTTGAAGTATGAAATGAAAACAGATAAAAAAATAAATTGATTTCAATTTTGGTCTGTGCTGCCTCAAGAATTACATTGGGTATGGTGAACTAACCTGATTTGAAGTACTGGAAGGAGAAAAGAGCAATAGAGACAGAAAGAAGAGAGAGAAAAACACTGGAGGGGAGCCTGAGATTGGGGTTTATTAAAACACAATTGCATTAGCAGACCAAATGGTAGAATCAATCCAGTGTGCATTAGACCTGCTGACCCTCCTTTGTTAATTCATATAAATGCCCCACATGTCCTTCTTGCCTTTTATTACCTTATAAGTATTCTCCTCAGCAGCAGACATCATTTATTTTACAACCTTTGCTTCTCCTTGTGTTTTCCTGCATCGACTTATGAGTCAGAATTTATATGAATGTTGTCACAGCGAATAAGACAACGGCTATCACACCCCAGGATAACCGTCATCTGAAAGCAAGAGGTGAAAACTGGATTCAAAGCCAGCAAATGTGATAAGAAGCGGACAGCAGGTTGATACGGATCCTCTGAAACCTTTTTTATTTGAGTCCTTATCCAGTGACATATGGCAGATATGTGACCTACCACCAGCAAAGGATTTTGGCTTTATCCTAATAGATACCACATTTCTTGGCCTCATCGCAGGTGTTAAGGAGGATGCAGTTACCAGGGTTACTGTACGTGCCTGTTTGTGATGTAACGTACAGAAAAAAGCATCATACTGATGAGGGTAATGTAAATTTATCGTTTGATGTGAGTGTGAAACAAGGCTATATCTGTCATAGCTGATATTCTTTGAGCAGCGTGGGCAAACCATCCACCATGACGCAGACCCAAACTCTCCTGTGAGGGCAGCTGTCAAGCACAGTCCTGCCCAGAGCTTTCTGATGTGCCTAAGTCACTGCTTGCTGTCTTGTGTAACACTGTCTACTGAGAAATGCCACGTGTGGGTCATGCAAGTGTGAGTCTTTTCCACATTCAATTTTTTCTGCAGTTATTGCCTACGCACTCGTCAGGAATGCAGATACCTTTACACCAATGAGAGACACTCTCCTACCTTTAAAAGAAGGCTTTGTGAATGTTGATGCTCATAGACTGAACTCATTGTTTCCACACCCCTCTCTCTATCTGTATGCATTAAAGGCATGATTGGTAGTCATGGAAAACTGAATTTGAATGTAGCATCTTCTCAGGACTCCGTTTGGCCCCCACACACCTGGAGCTCGTCCAAAACAACGCCTCTGCTCATATGCACGCGCCGCTTATCTGTGACCATATGACGGTAACACCAGACTCAAACCCATCCTCAGCACATTGTTTTTGTTTACGTTACCAGTAATCGGGGTAAAGGTAGTTTTTCTGCCACCTCTATGCACATTGAAGTGGCGCTAGTGCACGCCGGTAAAATGTTTGTGCAGGAGGCGGGCAGAACAGCAGGACGGGATTTGATTGGTTTAACAAATTGGATCCCAAATACTAGGACTGGTTGGTGTTTTCCCAGGTTTACTCCTTCTATAGACAGCAGATATTTTTCACTCCATTATAAGAACACATCATGTATTAATTGCCATCCGGACAAAAATATATATAAGTATAGCTAAATCTGATTACCAACCCTGCCTTTAATGTCCCATTGTAGTAACAGCTGTGCATCTTTCTGGGAGTTTTTGAGCTCCCTTATCTGATAGTTTCATATAAATATTCTGTTAAAAGTGAAATAACAGACCTAGATGAAATTACTGTCAGTATTACTGTCAGTATTAATGTCAGTATTATTTCAGAATTAGTATAACTCATAAAGTGAATCTCAGAGCAGCTTGACTCCAACTTAAAGTATCATTAATATGACTTTTGATGTGAATGTTGGGCCTCTTTGACTTAATTTTCTATTTCAGTCAGGCTGAAAAAAACTTGCCAAGGAGTAAAATCCAGACCTGCTTTTTTCCTGGTCCTGATATGTTGTTTGTTATGATTTGGCGCTACATAAATAAAAAATGATTAACTGATGATTGATTGACTTACTCATACAGTCTCTTAATGAGCAGAGAGAGGCGAGCATGTGGAGTAAAACTTGTTGAAACTCTGTGATTTTGCATCATCTTTTCTTCTTTATGCTAACGCTAACTGACAACTGTTGCATCATGCAGAGCCAAGACTCAGGGGATGCTTGAATATTTTACAAACACTGGTTTTATTTTCTTTAGGTCTTGTGTGAGGCAGCAAAAGAAGCCTTTCCAATCTCTCAGAGAAAAGGACACAGGAGCAAGAAATAGAGACTGCAGAAGCTGACATTGTGGTCCAACAATAAAAGCCAGTGTTTTCTCATGCAGTCATAATTGCCCTGATTCCTTACTGATCACTGCATGAAAATGCCCTTTTTCCTCTCTCCAAACAATCGCACTGTGCTGTTCTAATGCAATCTCGCACAAAATGAGTCATAATCACAACAAAATAAACCAAGTAAGATTCATCCAAATCCTGTGGCAGTGTAAATGACCCCCCACTGTTTTTCGCTGAAAGAGAATTATGTGTCACCCAGCGGCTGCCTCTACGGAAAAGATGGTTGGCAGGCTTCATTAAACAGCAGAGCTGGAACTTCTTATGTTACAGGGTTTTTGGTGCAGAGAGAAATTGATTGCGAGCCTTCCAATCACAGAGCAGGCCCGGCAAAATTGCACCTGCCAAGACTGCAACTCCGGCGCTTTACAACCGTCGATTTAACTTATGAATCACAGAGAACAGATTGTAAATAAAACAGCAGACACGGTCCATTTAAAGCTGCTGTCATTCTTATTCAGTGCTGAATTGCAATGTGGCCTTATACACAGATTCTGCAACACTCCTGGCTTCCTGACAAAAGATGTTTGTTTTTATTTTGAAATTTCAGGCTATTATTCACCAAAACTGATTAAAATCAGGTGTGCCATGATTTCTTAGCATCATTTTTTGGTTAATCATCTGTGTAGATGTAAAGATGGCAGTAAGTTGGCACGGAAACCAGTGTACAGTAGATGGGGGTTGAATAAATGGCTCTACTGGAGCTCTGCTGTCCCAGACTAATCAGCTGTATTGTCCTCTGATCTGCTGCTGGCCATTGTTGGTGCATTTATCGTTTATTTTTTTTCCATCAACCTGCTGCACTCACTGCACTACTCCTTATTAGAGCCCTTTGTGACAGGGGAATGCACACGAACCTGTCCTTGCTACTCACCAGCCCTTCTTATCATGAAAGGGCCAGTAATGGCACTGTAAGATGGCCATCTTAAGTAATTATCCGAGTGAAGGCTGAGCATCTTAACCATGGATGGTCTATTCAACACAGATTCTATTAAAGGCTGAAGGTCAAAGATTATGAAATGTCTTGATGCTACTCCAGCCAACATCAATTTTTCAAGCCTTTGTGGTGGGCTGTCCCTCTTCATAGTGACTGAAGAAGACTTCTTAAAGGTGTAGCGTGTAGTCTGTAGCAGTGTACAGTTGGAAAGATTTGATAGAAATCAAATGTAATATTAGAGTAGAATTACTTCAATATAAAACTCACTTTTATGTTGTTAATTTAGAACAAGCTTTTTAAATCCAAATAAGGAGGCTGCCATGTTGCACTGTCATGCTTCTATGGTAGCACAAACTGGACGAACTAGTACAGGTTATACTTTTTTGTGTTTAGAGTAACCACCTGAAATGCACCTGTTGGATGCCAAAGAAGGAAAATAAGAGTGTGATTGTTTTGCACAGAAGAATTTGCATTAATAAGAGCCTTTTAATGGAAAACAACAACAACAACAACAACAACAACAACAACAACAACCAATGGAGGGTCATCAACTATTTATCACAGCCTCTTTTTGTCTCAAGAGGCCACTGCTGCATTAACAACAGAAATTGAGCAAGGAAGTATTTCAGTCTAATCTGTTGGCTAGATGTTGTTAAATATTTCAATATTTACAAGAAGAACTCACCAAAACTCATGCCTTAAGTTTATTACAATACCATCACAACAAGAGCACTGACAGACAGCCCTTCAGATGTCTCTATATAATGTATTAGTTTGTTAATATGTCACTTTTATCAGCCTTAGATTGGTTAGACACCAAACCAGAGTAAATAGAGCCAACAAAATTCACCTTCTAACCCTCAATCAGCATATGTGGCATTAGCAATCTAAAATCAAAAGCAGGGAGCCTTTAAAAAGCAATATCTCTTTCAGCATCACCTCTAGTGTGTGCTAACGATGACTAATACAGCTCTGAAGACGCTACACTCATTCGTCTTAATGAGAAAGTGACTGCCTGATCACCTGACAAACATGGAACAAAGCTAAGGTTGGATTTTCGTGACACGAGTGGCAAACATGATGCCATTTAGGAAAGCTGTAACTAATAGCCTGGGTTATTCTGCGAAATACTGATATCTGAACTTTGTTTTTTTTTTGGTAGAAAATAAATAAATAAATAAATAAATAAAATTGGATGAATAAATAAATAAATAAAATTGGATGAATAAATAAATAAATAAAATTGGATAAATAAATAAATAAATAAATAAATAAATAAATAAATAAATAAATAAATAAATAAATAAATACCTGAGCTTGGTTTAGCCTTTATGGTTAAGTCAGATGTTCCGTGTGAGGATGGTATTTCCCTCAAGAAGATGGCACAGGTTTAAATCTAACTTACTGCCTCAGTTCTGTCTTCTCTAATAAAAGCATAAAAAGCCCAGAGATAAAACTATTAATACTTCCTCTTTTTGTTATCCTAACTTACGGCCATTTCCTGCAAGCTTGGAGAAGTATGTAAATTTTACTTCACTACAAACCCACGAGTTGAAGAACCTTAAAAGAACTTTTTTTTCAGTGGCTGCTTGGATTTTTCTTAAAACTTGAAATAGAAATGAATCATTAAAGCAGATGCGTATCATTTTTCTGCAGCTCCTGTAATTTATTTCTATAGGTGCAGCTGTCAGATTTGTGACTTCAGAAAAACTGACTTTGGTTGAGTCTAAGTGTTGATGCAGTGTATCACTGGTATATGCCTGTTTGCTGTTCAGGGAGCCGTGAAAAGCTCCATTACAGGCGAGGAGCTAAATATGCGCACACAGCAGACACATGACAGATGGAGCCACATGTCAGGTGGGAAGGAAAGTTATGATTTTTTTGGAGGAGTGTTTTGAAAAGGGCATTTCTACGGCCAAGACAAAAACAGCCAGGGGAACTCAATTCCCCTCTGTGTGTGCTGCAGTGTGATGTATATTAGACTGGAAAATGAATCAACTGATGGATTATTCCTTCAGTGTTTTTGCGAGTGGAAAAATCTTTACTCTTCATGTCAGGAAATGATATATGCAAATTGAAACTGCAGCAGAAGATGAATGAGATTGTAAAACCCTCAGCAATATGGAGACCTCAATTCTATAAAAAGAACATCATGATTGGCTGCTGTGTAAAACCTCTCTGACAGCTTGTGCAGTTATCAAACGCTAGTGAATCAATCTGAAAAGCATTTGAAAAGATGAACAGCAAATATTGGAGGGGCGAAAATGATAAACACTACAAGTAGTTGGCAGGAATGATAAAGACATATTTTAGACATGATGCATCAAAGTCCTCCTGTTTATTATGCTCTAATTTGCTTTAACTGTGATACAAAACAAAACATTTAAATGGAAAACAGTGGTATATTTATTTTTTTATAACAAACTGAGAGTTGTTTTACTCCTATTTCATGTTTAGAAAGAGCTCATTTGTTCCAGGTGGCAGTTCTGAGAAAGGCCATTGTTGCCATAAAAGCCCTGTGATGAACAACATTAATCAAAACTAACCTCAGTGTGTTCAACAAAGTATCTCAAGAGATCAGAGCTCTGATTATTTGTATCCAAAACTAACGCTGAGTAATTAGCTTCCAAAAATGTGGCAGCTGGAGTTTTCACATACACAGTAAATTTGAACACAGCATTTAAACTGTGAAAAAACTTCACTCATACAATATAGTCCCACTCTGGTTCAGGTCCTGCTCACTTCTGATCTGCTCACAGACTAAAACCTGATCCTTCAGCTAAGGTACTCAGGTGGAGATCTTCTGACTGAAAATAAGATCCAAGTTCAGTAAGGGGCCCTTGAGTTATTGAGCCCCCTCTCTGTGTGGATAAAACTGTGTTGACACAAGGTCCATTACGACTAAATCAAACTAAAAACCCATTTGTTCTCTCAAGCGTGTACAATCAATCAATCAATCAATCAATCAATCAATCAATCAATTAATCAATCTTTATTTATATAGCGCCAATTCATAACAAACGTTATCTCAAGACGCTTTCCAAACGTTAACAGGTCTAGACCCGTAAATGATAATAACATTTTATTAACAGAGACCCAACATCAAGACAAGATAAGAAGTCTTATCTCATCTTAACCCACCATGAGTACAGCACTTTGCAATATTTAGCAAGTTACAATGGCAAGGAAAAACTTCCCTTTAACGGGCAGAAACCTTGGACAGAACCAGACTCATGTACACCACTGAGAAAGGTATGAAAACACTTGTAAAGCACACTGAGTCTCAGTTTCATTTAGTTTTCTTCATGCCTTTGGTCTTCAGGTGTTATGTGGTTGGTTTGTTTGATGTATGTTGAGCGTATGCTTCAGTAATTTGATTACTCTGTTTCATCCTGACTATTTAAGCATTACTCATTCTATTCCTGTTTCTATCCTCAGTATAAAGCACACTGAGTTTCCATGTTGAAAAATGCTTTACTAAAGCTAGTAGGCCTATTGTTGGTTCCATTAGTAAAAGTAAACAACAACAACAACAACAACAACAACAACAACAACAACAATGATAATAATAATAATAATAATAATAATAATAATAATAATAATAATAATAATAATAATAACAATAATAATAATAATTATAATAATAATAACAATAACAATAATAATAATAGTAAAATAAAAGAGAAATAAAAGAAAGTGAAGAGGGGCAGAAGAAAATACAACTGAAAAAAAGAGGCTAAACACTACCGCTAAGTAAAAGAAAGGAAAACAGCAGGAAATAAAAAACAGCAAAAGTTTTAAAACAAATAAGAAAACAAAATAAAAGATTGAAGAACTTTGATAAAAAAATATGTTTTTAAAAGAGACTTAAAAGAGGACAAGAAATTGCCATGCTGATCTCCTCAGGCAGGTTAATTAGAAGCTCCCTTTCAATTTCAGTTTTTTATGCAATAATTTGTTGAAAGAATGTCAGCTGCCTTAAGTATCCATTGATCCTAGAACATCTGTGTAATAAAGTGTTTTTTGTGTATTTGGAAACACTGAAAATGACACTGTACCAAAAGGTTGACATGATGTGCTCCTTAAAGTAGTGGTGCAGAGGTTTGAAGTGATAAATAAAAAAACCTTAAACTCTTCTTGGGTGACAAACAGTACCTTTAATTGCATTTTATGTGAATGTACGTTAAACCACTTTCTTTACGAGCTGCTAAACATCTGAGACTTGCTGGGTTAATACACATGGAATAAGTTCAGCAATGAGCTGCAGACGTTTTGGAAGAAAACAGCACCCTCTTGTGTTTAACTGATGGAGTCGCAACAGATGAACGGTTTTCTGTACGATTATTTAAAACTAGAAAACATCAACATGAGTGGATGGCATCTTATTTTACGCAGTGAACCCTGAAATGTTTTGATGAACAAAAAGTCAAGTGATCTACCTGCAGAATGACAAACTTCTTTGATTGGCTAGATTGTAGGAATAAGGCGGGATCGGGACTATTATTGACCAATAGCGTTTGAGCTAAACGCCTGACACCAAAAAAGTAAACAGACTTGTTTTGATCTGTCAGAAATCAGGCGCCTGGGGTTGTGACTCCACGAAAGATTTGTGCAAATTTTGCTCAAGCGGATTGTTTGAAACCCTTCAATTTTTGACAACCGGACAGATATTTTTGGTGCAGTTACATGTGTTGCAGCTTCTATGTATCCAAACTCCTATTTTTGTCCTGTGTTAGCGTCGCATCAGCTAGCTGACTAGCCACCAGCTTGCTAGCTGACGTTGTTCCGTTTAAAGTAAGTTCACAGTTGCGTACGGCTTGGCAGCATTTTGTCAGGTAGCAGTAGGTGAGTGATTTCATGATTGAGGTTTTTGTAACCGCTCCGAGGTTCGAACTAAGTCGTGAATTGTGCGAACAACTTGAGATACAGCCGTCGTAACAGTAGTCTTGACTGCGCATTGACTTTGGATAAGCCCCTCCTTAGCTGTGTTTTCCTCTATTGATAGACATGAGTGTCTTCGGTTCATATGATAAGAGAGACTCGGAAGTAATAAAGTTCTAGATAGGTTTCAGTGATGAAGCCTGAACATCGGTACCCTGCCATGGCTGAGGATGGAGAGCTGAGTCCGAAGGGAGGAGGCGCCGGCTCCTCAGGCCGTCCGGGCCGACAGATGTACAGAAGTTCAGCCCATTTCCGCAGCCTGCTGGACGGCCTGCTGGCTCTCAGACAGGGGGGCATCCTGTTTGATGTGGTGCTGCTGGTGGAAGAACGACCCATCCAAGCCCACCGTATACTTCTGGCAGCATCCTGCGATTATTTTAGGTAAAAGTTACTGCAGGTCACCTTGGAGCTATTCTTTCACTTTCTCATTCGCATTTTTTTTCTTTCTGTCTTTATTCGTGTTAGTATTTTCAGAATATAGCCGCATTATGTTCCAACAGTGTCGAACAATGTTAA
Organism: Labroides dimidiatus; assembly: GCA_030710495.1. Lineage (NCBI taxonomy): Eukaryota > Metazoa > Chordata > Actinopteri > Labriformes > Labridae > Labroides > Labroides dimidiatus. The sequence goes on from CM061153.1 coordinate 25,770,657, forward strand.
TTCACAGCACATAAGGACAAAAAGACACTGGCAGGGGCCATGCATATACATTAATCCAAGGGCCTTAACAAATATATCTGGATGTTTGCTTTTTATGCAACCAGATCAGTCTTTTTCTCACTACTTATAAACAAATCTAAAGTTACTTCAAGTGTTTGAAGAAAGTAAATGGCTAAAAAAAATACAGACTGGTGCAAAGTTCAGTTTAACACTCCCTTCATTGCTGTCAGATGTTGAGCTTTGGTATGCTCACTTGCTCTACTTTTAGTTTATTTACTTGTGCTATTTTGCGTTTACTGGGCTTCTTTCACAATGACCTCAATGTACTCCGAAACTACACATCAGAACAATTACATGTGACTGGATAATGATTGATAAAGGGCGAAATCAAAGTGTAAGCCTAGAGGAAAGTACCTGATTCTTCCAATGAAGGGAAAGTTGCAGTAGTGCTGTGTAAAAAAAACCCAAAAACAAGAAAGTCCTGCATTGAAACTTTTGTTCTTCTGAATTATTAAAGTGCTGGCATCAAATGTAGTTGGAATACAGGGAACAGGGATGCTAACCATGCAAAAAAGCCTGGAACAGAAGTACCGCATTCCAGGGTTGTAATAAGAGATGCACCAATGCAAATCAGTGATGTTTCAGCTGGAGCCATAGTCCATTGGTTTGTTTTAATGTTATTATTAATGGCCTGAACCTCAAAGTGGTTGCTGAATAGAGGAGTAAAATAGATGTCGTGGAGACAGGGTATCACATGTCTTTAGAGTAAAGAGGTGAAGTGGCTTAAGATTAAAATACTGAGGTAGGGCTGGGCGATATGGCCTAAGAATAAAATCCCATTTTTTTCCCCCCATAACAGTCAATTAGGGATTTTAATTATTTTTTTCCCTCACGGAAATAAAAAAAAACACTCCTAATGATACAAAAATGACATGAATCAAATTTTTACCTCTATGTTGTAAAAATATTTTCCCAAACCAAACAGAATTTCCCTCTTAGAGTTAAAGTGTGTCATAAAATGTTGATTATGTAGTTCAAATGCAGGAAGGTTTGACATAAAAAACTTAAGGCTGAGTATTTTCACAGTATATTAACATGAAACTCTCTGATCAATATTTGATCTTATTTAAAAAAAAACAAAGTACAAGCCTTTAAAGTCCTTGTGCAAAACCTGACAGGGCCATTTTTTCAAACATAGTAACAACTTACGGCTGGACTAAAGCAAGAAAAAAATCTTGATTTTTCATTTTTAAAATCTTCTGCAGAAAATAATTTAAATTAATCGATTTAATCGATATATATTGCCCAGCCCTACACTGAGGTAACGTACAAGTATCATCCTCATACTTATATTTGAATATATTTGTGTACATTTTACCCCCAACTTTGAGGAGTTTTTTTTCTTGGTGGTTGTAAAGCTACGTGTCCGTTCACAGAGGATCACAGCCAGCTTTGCTCTTCTGTTGGGAAACTTGAGTGGGAGGCTCACGCTGAAGCTGCTGTGGTTTAAGAGTGTGAATGTTTTAGAGATTAAAAAAAGGTTTATTTGCAAATAGACCTGGGGAATTTGACTATATTTACACAGTCAGATGCAAAAAAATATCCCCAACATACACACACTCATTTCTTCCTTCCAACGCACACAAATACAAATCAGAAACAGAAATCCAAAAAGGCCAAAAATACAAATCATATTTTGATGTTTGTGAACAGAAACAGTGACGTTGATAGTGTTCACATCTCTATGAAAAAAAAGCAACAAATGTGAAACTTGAAGTGGTTGTAGAGGTTGTCATTTCATCTTTGGCTTCCTCTTCAACAGCTGCCGACTCAGAGTTTGTACTTCATCGGTCTTTAAAGTTAACAGCATTGAGTGGGAGACTGTGCCGTTAAACCAGTTCCCTACTTTGAGCCAGTAACCAGTAATCCCTCTTTAATGCTTTAATGAGGTTGTTTTGAGGCACTTACTCCTGCTACTTAACAATGAAGGTTTAGTGTGGGGTTCGTGTGATAGCTGTCCTCTCTGTCCTGGTGAGGTCTTAGCTTAGAATATGTATTTATGGAGCGCAGATGGCATAGTGGTTAAGGTCATGCTCCATATGGCAAAAAGCCCTTGAGTGGGCAGCCTGGGTTCAAGTCTGGCCTGTGGTGACTTCCTTGCATGTCACTCCACACTCTCACCTTTTCTCCTACTCGATCCACTGTCCTGTCCTCTCTCATTAAAGGCATAAAAAGCCAATAAAATAACTTAAAAAAAGAATATATATTTATTTTTCTAGTAGGAACAAATGAATATCATGCATTAAATGTACCTGGCAGGATTCAAGCTGCTGTCATGTTGGTTAATTTGTTGGGCCAGCAGGTTTATCAGATTAATTTGTTGGGCCAGCAGGTTTATCAGATTTATGCCATTTAACAAACGAAAGCACTGAATATTGATTTCTCCTGAATGTTGAATCTTAGTTATGGACGATATTTAGATAGAACACAAAAAAAAAAAAAAAAAAAAAAAAAAAAAAAAAAAAAAAAGGGGGGGGGGGTGTTTAGTGGGCACTTGGTGACAGAGTACCTGTGACAAATCCAACCTGAAGCATTTATTCGCACTTAATAAGGTTTCTCCTTCTTGTCAAAATTCTTGCTTGTGTTGTACGTCGCTTTGGAAAAAAGCGTCTGCTAAATGAAATTGTAGAATTGTAGAACATCAGTGTTGTGTTGTGTCACCAGGGGAATGTTTGCCGGAGGCCTCCGTGAGTCCCAGCAAAAGGAGATCCCAATCCATGGAGTGTCTTATATGGCCATGAAGAAAATACTGGACTACATCTACACATCGCAGATTGAGTTAGACCTGGAGTGTGTGCAGGAGGTCCTGGTAGCTGCCACACTAGTACAGGTACATCCCTTATTCTGCTTTTCTTACATCACGTCTGTTGTCTCTTTTCTTCAGCTAACTGGACTCTTTCGTGTTTTAAAGCTTGAGGTCGTCATCGGCTTCTGCTGTGATTTCCTCTTTTCCTGGCTGGACGAGGGAAACATTCTAGAGGTGCATAATCTGGCTGAAGTCTACGGACTGCAACAGCTGAACGCCAGGGTCCACTCCTTCATCCTCAGGAACATCCAGACTTTGTCTCGAACCGAAGTGTACCGGAAACTCCCACACGATCAGGTCTTCAGAGCGCTGAGCAGCAACGAGCTTCGGGTGACCAGCGAGAACGAGGTGTACGAGGCAGCTCTTCACTACCACTTCAGTCCTGAGCAGGTGGAAACTGACCAGGTGTACTTGCAGGTCAGTCAGAAGGTGTGTCTACTTTTTTTTTTACTTATCTCTACATTAGAAACACATCACAGACATAGCTAGACCTGAACTTGTACTGAGTGGTTTGAAGCTGTTGATAAAGGATCAGGACAAACAACACATAACAACAACATATTTGTTTATGAACGTGCAGTGCTCACTGAATAGATCTTTAGATCCTTTTTACACTGCAGACACAGTAACGACAGCCAGCTGGTCTACATTTTTTAAATTCATGTGAAGTAATAACCAGAGTAAATGTGAACTCCTCTTTTGAAAAGGAGTGCTAGAGCTGCCAGCAGACAGAATGGATGATTGTAAAAGAGGAAACAAAAGAACAGAGTCATAAGGCACAGAGACGAGTAAGAGAGTGAACTCCAGCTCCCTTCCAAAGATAAGAAAAGGGTTCACCAGACATTTTTATATGAATGTGAAAGGTAGCTTTCCCAGTCAGTTAAAGAGCGCTGAACACGGAAGGAGTCCTGTCCTGAAAAACAAAAACATCTTGACAGATTCGAGGTTTATGAATTACAGACCTGCTGCTCGACCAACTTTTCTCAGTGAAGGATAAAATGTGATATTTAGCTCTGAATTTAAGGCAATATGAAGTAGAAATGAAGGATGTAAGCTGTATGCTTTTGTGAAGAAAGTAATATTTCAAGAGGATAATCTTTTTAAGTGTCACAATAATCCAAAAGTAAACCATGATTGCAAAAGCTGTGGTCAATTTAGAGTGAATATAGCTCATATTTTTCTGATACATAGAAAATTAGACCACCTATGTGCACATAATGCTGTTTCCCAAATTAGTCCGCTGCACCATTATAATCTCGGCTTAGTCCCCTCGGGGGTCTTGTAGCAGTAAATAAATGTGGAAAACACGTCAAGCACTTTCTATTTGCATTGGTTTTATGTAAAATATAACTCTATTTTTGTTTATATTTTTATAACAGTTGATAAAATATTCAATTGTAACAAGTTCTTGAATTTGGAAGGCATTTCCAAAGTACTACAGGACCTCCTGTCAGTGTTTTGCAGACCCCCAGAGGGTCCCAACCCCTACTTTGGGAACCATTGAACGATACATAAGAACTCTACACACACACAATAATGTAATAGACTAAGTCTACAGTTATCTGCAGCTGTGTGATGCATCGTTGCCACAACACATCATCAAACGTTGTTGATTTAGAGTTATCGAAAAAAGTTTGGGACTCTTACATCCGAGCACAGAGGAAACATGAAGCTGACAGAGGCAGATGGTGTGTTCTGTCCACCAGTCATCTGTCGCCTGAGCTGTCTCAAGGAATCTTCCTCACCAAGAAACTGAGAACCAGGATTAAACCATTAATCCGTGTGACTTCTGCCACCTTTATGATTCTTTCCTCCTCATTTTTACAGATTTATTTTTCATCACACTTTGTCAAATTTGACCTGTTTGATTCTGTAACTAATCACCTCTCCTTATTTCTCTCTGAATCAAAGGACAATCTGAAGATGCTAGACACCGTCCGTTTCTGCCTGATTGAGAAACAGGTGTTGCAGAGGCTCCACAGCAGACTGAGCCAGTGCCCCTTAAAGGACTACGTGTCAGCAGCCCTGCGGTACCACGAGCAAGAGATCTGGCAGCCCGTCCTGCAGAGTCCTCTCACACAGCCGCGCTCCACTTTCCACTGTATCCTGGGCTTCGGAGGGATGTTCACTTCAAACTCCCTCACAGACAATGAGCATTTGTTTCAGGTGTACCACCCGAGCTGGAGGGAATGGAGGACGCTCATTGCAGCTCACACCCCCAGGATGTCAAACCAGGGCATCGCCGTGCTCAACAACTTTGTCTATCTCATCGGAGGAGATAAAAACACCATCGGGTTTCGTGCAGAGACTCGCTGCTGGAGGTGAGGTCTCAGCCTATTCAGTCTGTTTTCAGGACCCCGTCATGGGGATGGTTGTCACACACTGTGGGATTGTTTGCCAGCCTACTGTATATAACATATACGTATAAATGTGACAACCAACCCCAAATGGAATTTCTTGCTAGCATCAAAGCTAACAGCAGTGTAACAACTAGTTAGCTAGCTAATAACAATCTAAACTATGGCTTTCCCTTCACGCTTTTTAAGGGTAACATTTGTTACCTCAGGTTCAGCTGTCTAACTCCAGAGAAGAATATGTAGGCTACCACTGATCCTAATTCGGTACATTTCCAGTCAACAGTTGTAGAGACGGCGCCCTCTGGTGGCGATACATAATTAACGTGACAACCAACCTGTGTGACAGCTAACCCCGTTCTCCCCTACCTTTTAATAGCAAATGACTGTTACATAAATAAAACATTAGAAACGCTGTCTTTCTCATACTGACGGTTATTTGTTTGCTCATGTTAACGTTGTTCCTTATTTCTTTCCCTGTAGCCTTGCAGATATTTTAGATATAAAAACTTTAACAGAAATATACAAAACATTTAAATATCAAAACCAAGCAAAAACTTACAAATGTTTTTATTTCCAACTGCTGTTGGAAGTCAATGTGATCTTATACTCATTAAAAACATTAATACCAAGCATACATTTTGGTTTATTAAGCTGTTATTTTCATTTTCCTTGTGTCATTATTTTAGGAATAAAACATAACCCCTTAAGTTCCTCAAAGATATACACATATCAGAGCTAACACCTGGCATGACGGTTAACTTTTCTTCTCCTGAATTTCATTTAACAGATGACAAGATGCATTTTGTTCACAGACATCTTTACACGTACATCCTCTTTGAGGATTAATGTAGCCAGATTGAATATAGAGCGGAACAGCTGGAGAGTCAAACTGTTGTCTCCAGTGGAAAAATTAATCAAGATGTTTTCAAAACAAGTTCAAACAATTCTTTTGCATTACTGTGTTGCTGTTTCCTTTAAAATATTAAACGATATTTATATTAAAACCCTTTTTTTAATGAGAAAAAAAATTGCTGGATTGAAGCTCCATGGTTTATTAATCACATATATTAATTTTTGATGTTTTGGGTTCTCAGTGGGGGAAAAGTTGAATCATGAGGCGTTTTAGCTTGATTCATGAAAATTTAAATTTAAGTGTATATAAATAAAAAAATAATAAGCTGATTATTTTGTTTTGATAACTGTTTTGTTTGACGGACTCACAAAAAGTAATGTGAGTTCTTTTCAAAACTTTTTGGGGTGAATGAAAAACAAGCTCGTCAGCTGAGTGACTCATCAGTGCTGTGGAGCTCTAATAGGGTTATCAAACTTTTATTGCTTTATAGTTAACTCCCTTTCATCTGTAAGTCCAGCACAGCTGTTCTTCAGATGTTGATTGAATTTTAAAATCTCATATTTTCTCATTACCGTTTGTTACTTGTCCTTTTTTTTTTTTTTTTTTTTTTTTTTTCCAACAGATACGACCCGCGTCACAACAGCTGGTGCGCCATCCAGCCCCTGCAGCAGCAGCATGCCGATCACTGTGTGTGTGTGCTGGACGGGCATATTTATGCAGTTGGAGGACGAGACTACAGCCACGAGCTGGACTCAGTGGAGCGATACGACCCTCACACCAACAAGTGGGAGTTTGTGTCTCCTCTAAAGAGAGAGGTACGAGGACAGAGAGATGAAGCATAGACTTTAAAGAAATACATGCAGTACTGCTACCATCCACATGATGGTGCTATGTACCTGCCTAAGTACCCTCAACAGGGCTATCCCTTCAGACACAAGGTATTCCCCACTCCTTCACTCCTTTAAGCTCAGTCTCACCTCTCTTCCAGGTGTACGCCCACGCTGCAGCTGTGCTGGACGGGAAGATGTACATCACGTGTGGACGCAGAGGGAATGCGTACCTCAGGGAGACGTACCGTTTCGACCCTGTGGCCAATCACTGGACAGGCTGTGACGAGGGGCCAGTGGAGCGGGCGTGGCACGGCACGGCTGCTGTTAACGGACGCATTTATGTGATTGGTGGGAGCAATGACCAGTGTCAATACCGCCGTGATGTGCTGAAGGTATGATGTCACAAGCCTTTAGTTGTATAAATGCTCTAATTTTTATCAGTGATCTAGCCGAACGCACCCCTCATATTGTTTTCTGCTGTATTGCTGACATCTGGAACTATAATGACATTTTTTTTATCTTCCTGTTTATTGAGTCTGTATGTGTGAAAATAATGAGCTTTTTTTACAGAAGTTCAGCTGCTTCTTCATACCTTTTCACTCCTTTCTGCCCGAGAACTTCAGTAAAATATTTCTTCATCACCTGGTTTACACACCTCTTTCAAAAATCCGATCCTTTAAATATTTTTATGCAAAACAACCCCTGAACCAATCCAAAAATTCCCTGCACATCACCATGGATTCATGATAGCAGGAGGTTTGTGATGTTTGAGTTACTGAACAATGAACTTGTCACCCCTTGTCAGCCTTGTTTCTACACAAAGTAAAAGTACAAAACCTAAGACCCAGAATATTTCCTCCTGTAATGAAGATTTTCACACAGCAAAAACTGAAATCAAAGCAAGTGTTTTTGTTCTAGTCTTATTATGACCTGCATTAAAGTCCAGAAAACGTCTTGGTCTAAGGTATTACAAGAAAAAAATGACACCTGAATTACTTAGAAAGATCAGAAAATTCTACCAACAGGGTTAAAATAATGTTAAATAATTAAACAGTAAATAAAGTTTCGTTTGTTTCTCAAATACACCGTTATTTTTCTTGCACCATTTGCAGATTTTTTTTCAGGCATCATTTTTGTCTTTTGATATCGTAAGAACAAAAAATGAATCCACGTCTTGTCAGGTGAATGTGGCTCATATTAAGTCTGATTAGACATGTTTTTTATGAAAACAAACAAACACTTGATTTAATTTCCGGTTTTTTTTTGCAGTGTGGGGGCTGGTTTCAAGCTAATGTAGAAAAAGTTTTGAACTTAAAGCCGATTGCATTTGCTCCGAGAATTGACTTTTTGACCTGCACAAACTGACTGAAATAAGAATACCTCACAAAGTATGAAGACCATAAAACTAAGACCCATTTATACGATGTTTCACAGCGTTTCACTTGAAAACAAAAAGAGAAAAAAATCTGCATTCACACGGAAACACTGAGGGACTGAAAACACCGTAGTACACATACCAGGCCTGTAGTTGGTGATATAACTGTAGAGTTTTTTTGGTAGTCTGCCGCTGAAGAAGAGGTCTGGTGTATGTTTTAAATACGTCTTATCTGAGTACAAAAGTGGAGTAACAGATGCACATTTTGTTGAAAGGCAGTCAGCAGATTCAGCAGCACAAGCAGAACCCTGTAGTTCATCATTGAGCCGTTGCTGTTGTCCAATTAAATGTTCCCACAACAAAAGTAGAATGCGCACTTGCAATATTGAGTGCGACGTCAGCGTTTCCACTGAAAACTCGGCTGAAACGGCTTTTCCGTAGAAACGAGGGCTGAAACGTAAAAAAACGTTTGTGTTTCATTCTAATACCGTTCTCATGCAAACACCACCTTTCACATGCTCTTTATGAGCCCTGTTCAGAGGCTGTAGTCCTCAAAGTGAGCGCTAAGGTTCAAATCCAGCCTGCAGCCATTTACCGCGTGTCATCCCCCGCACTCTCTTACCAGTTCCTTACTTTATTCACCGTCCTAACCTCTCAGTAAATAAATAAAGAAAGAGTCCCATGTTCCTTCAGAGAGGAAAAAAACATCCTAAGAAAACCCCAAGAACCACCAAGATTTCTTCAAAGTATCCCCAAAGGTTCCTGCTCGGCCTTTGAGAAAACCTGCTTTAGTTCTTTGTACTGTGGATAGAGAAAAAAGTACTGTGTGATATTTTTTTCTCTGTAGTGGTTATACTTTGATAAATGAAGTCAAAGCCACCAGCGCAGAGCTTTTCATGCCTTTTCTCTGTTGGAGGATCATGTATGGGTTCGAGAGTAATTTTTCCTTTCTTTCCAGGTGGCCTGCTTTGACCCTGAAGTTAACTCCTGGTCCCTGGTGGCCCCCCTCCCCGGTGGACACGGAGAACCAGGTGTTGCTGTTTTTGGGAACAGAATCTACATCCTGGGAGGACGCTCTCACGACAAAGGCAACAGGATGAAGTACGTCCACGTCTACGACACCACCACAGACGAGTGGGAGAACGACACCGACTTTAAGGAGCGGGTCTCTGGCCTGGCGGCCTGCGTGGCGCTCATGCCCCCTGCTGTGATCGCTCAGGCCAGGAGCTGGGAGCAGCGCTCCAAGGCATCATGGGAGGACGTGGACATGGACAACTCAGAGGACTCGAGTGAGGACTGAAGTAGCCTCTTTGAACTGAACGTCTGAGGCGTGAAGAGATTCATGCGTTTTTCTTACACTGCATGTTGCATTTAAGTTCCCTCGGGATAGTTTTGTCGTTCTCGCACGTTGACCACTTTGAGTGCCTCTGATCCAAAGTGTCATTCAGGATTTTTTGCACAATTTTGTTATTTTCTCAAATGTCTTCTAAGATAATCAAACTCCTTCCATGAATCCCTGTCTGCTGAAAACACTGATCCCAACGTTCTAACTCTCCTTTATTTATCTTAGAGAGGTGAAGAAGATCACTGGCTATGCAATAACGGTACTTACGGTATTATGAAGGGTTGCCTGTGTTTGTTTTTCTGATTACTGGTAACACTGGGTTTGGACTAGATTCTGCCCTAACGTGAAGTTGAATTCTAATTTCTAAGAAAGTTTAAACACTTTTCATGATTTTGGGTCTCTGTTTTAACCTCTAGTGGTTACACTCACTGGACTACACTGAACATCCAAACCACAGTAATCATGAAGCTGTTGAGTTCTAACATTGTGCCTTCTATATGTTGTTGCATCGTGAACTTTTACATGTGTTTTTTGTTTCAGTGAATTCAGTGGACAGACTGAGCCTTGGGTTTTGTGCCTCTGATATCACAATAGATTTAAAATGATGTTGTTTTGGGCCCCTGGAGAACGAGGCACTGGTGCTGCCGGTCGATTAATGAGCCCCACATCTTGATACCTGTGCAATGAAAACCAAAACAATCCTGTCTGTTTCTGGTGTCCTTTCATTTGACTTTACTCTGTTTTATTTGATGACTCAGCCCAAAGAGCAGATTGAGATAGTTAATTTATTTCTTGGTTCCACTCTAGTGATTGTTGTTTCATCTTTCAGTTAAACATGAAAGGCTTGATCACACACTCCTCTGTGTATTCTTTGTTGCCAGTAATAAGATGTAGTTTTCTTGATCATTTAGACAACTATGAGGAAAAAAATACTGTATCTGAACACACTGATATGCAAACTTAGTATCCCGTTTGTTCTTTTTGAAATTTAATAAATAGTAATATATGTATATCTTATCTTTGTCCCTTGTATGTGTGTGTCCAGGGCTAAGAGCGGAAGATTAATTTTAGAATGAAAAATGAGTTCTGATGCGTTGGCGGTTTAAGGTAGGAGATGACCCCCAGTCTGTAGAGAGTTTACATTAAAAAAAAAAAAAAAATCATTACCCATCCATTCATTCATCTTCTAGTAGGGATGCACCGGTATGGAATTTAGGCTAATACTGATATCTGGTATTAATATTTCTGTTTTGGCAGATAACCAGTATTTATTCGATCCATGTTAAGAAAAAATAAAGTTTCTGAGATGGTACCTTCACAACTTGTAGCAAGTGTGTAATTAAACTCTCAACTCACAAAACTCCTGTGAGAAAGTCTGGATCATAAATTACAAAAAGGATCATAAATCAAAATAATATCCTGACAAAGTTACCTTAACAAGCTTACCAGTACTCATGGCGACCCCCTCCTGACACAAACACAAACAACAACTAGACGCACATAAACATCAGATGTTAATATCAACCCAGTTTTACTCATTCGACTGATACCGATATGTTAAAAAATGACAAACATCGGCCGATACCGATATTAATGCCAATATATCCTGCATTCATATCTTCTACCACTTATCCTGTTCAAGGTCACAGGTTGCTGGAGCCAATCCCAGCTGTCTTTGGGCGAGAGGCGGGATACACCCTGGACTGGTGTTTGGGTAACACACAGAGACAGACAAGCTTCCATGCTCACACTCACAGGCAATTTGGAATCATGTTTTTGGACCATGGGAGGAAGCTGGAGTACCTGGAGAAAGTCCAAACAAACAAACAGAAAGTCCCACCATGCAAACCAGGATTTGAACTGGTGACCTTATTACTGTTAGGCTGCAGCACTTACCGTTGCACCACTGTGCAGCTTCAAAATTATTTACTTTTATGTACCCAAGAAAACGTCATTGAGATCAAAAATCTCTGTTAAAAGAGTGTCCTGGCCAAGGACAGCACGTTCCAGCAAAGTTAACAGAAAGATATCAGTTAAAGCATCTACAAGTCGTCAACAAATCATTCTTTGCGTGCAAAAGAAAACACAACCGCTATTTCTTTACAAGTTGCTGGATGTGAGGCCTAAAGTACAGATAATCAACAGAAATCCAAGATATTTATAAGAAGATAGAGGCACAATTTAATCACCCCAAGGTGTCATGGTAGACAATAGGTTTAGTGTGCTTTGTTCGTTAACATCATGACGTTTGTTGTTTTGTTTTGTTGATATAAATATTAATTTCTAAAAGGTGAGTTGAATTGTGTCAAAAGTTTCCAGTGAGTGACAGAGAGCAGGACACTGAGTTGAAGTAGAGCAGAAAATAATATCATCTGCAAATATATGAATGTTATGGGGAGCATTATGACGAATACTGTTAATATAAATGGTAAACTACAGCAGTCTTAAGACAGAGCCCTGAGGCACAACATTTCCTATTTCAAATAATGTTGGGGTGAAGCACTGAGCCTGTACACGCTGTGATGTGCTGGATAAATAATTTTTAATGCGACAGACAGATTAGTCTGACACTCCAATACTAAAAAATAAACGTACAGTGTAACATTTATTTAAATACTTAAATACTTTAAATTTTTTAGGGATTTAAGACAGGACTTCTAGATACCACTAAGGCTCCATGTCTAAAAATAGTAACGGCAAACACGTGTACTTGTTACAGGAAAAAAAAGCTATGCAAGGGACTTTAAATCACTCAAAGGATAATTAATTGTCAACTGCTTTGATAGTAAATTAATCTCTGGAGCAATATTTGCAGAAACAAAAATATGCAGGTTCTCGCTCCTAAAATAGGAAAAATAAATTGCTGCCTTCTTGGCATTTCTGTGAGTAAATGAGGAGTATCAGATTTGATTTGTCTGGACGTGAAAGACAAGATTATCAAGACTGAATTCAAAGTTGAGAAAATGGTTGAGAGCAAACATCACATAAGTTATAAACGAGAAAATAAAATAAAATAAAATAAATAATTGTGACTTTGAGTTCTAGGAAATATAAATATCTTTCAGAGTCAAGTCTGTTTAGCGACTCATAAGCAGATCTTGATTTCCTTGAAAGGGCTCTACAGTTTAAAAAAAATTAAACTGAAAAGCCCAACAAATTCAACAAATATAGTACAATTTTAGGAATGATTGGTCTCTGTGGGAAAGGGCGTTTATCTCATGACTTCAGTATTCCTCAGATCTGTCTTTGAGTAAACTATGTGTCCATTTTTTTAAAGTCAAAAATGTTAAACTTCCTTTTTTTGAAGTACAGTGAGTCGTGCCTGCTGCCCTTTATTCCTCCCTGTCTCTTCCAGTTCCTCTCCATTTGTCCCTCCGCTCCTCCAGCTTTATGAAGGCTGACTGCTGTTTTCCTCTCGGAGGCTGTTTCATCTACATCTGTTACCCCCCACCAGCCCTGAGAGTGCCCCCCCTCCCTGCTTTGTTTCACACCATCATGCCAGCCCCCGTCATGTTGTCTGCTGGGCTCTGCTGACAGCAGCACTGGACGTCCAAGCTCAACAAGCCTCTGCTTTTATGTGTCGCTCTTTTCATTCTGGCAGCAGCAGCAGCAGGAGCACCTCTGGGATACTTCAGACATATGTCTTGCACTTAAGCACGTCAGCGGCCTTTACGGGCCTCTGAGTGCAGGTCGATGTGCTGCTCTTTGCTGGACCATTACCACAGCAGTTAAAGGGCCCAAATCACCCATTGATGTGCAGCTATGCAGATTAATCCCAGAGGAGCTGTGGATGTGTGTCGGGGGAATTTACCTAAGTGCTCACTTTCACTTTTGTATCTCCTGCTGTGGAGAGAGAGGGGGAGGTCTACGGCCTGCTCGATAATTCACAGAGAACAAATAGGGACACCTGTGGACACAGATCCAGGAAGTCTGTCTGTGCAGGGAGACACGTTCGATGGACAAACAGCATCAACATAAGAAGTTGCAGTTTTAGCATCAAACCAGAGGACAAGCAGGGAAAGTCATTTAATGATAAGGGAGTGGTGAGATAAAAGGAACAGTCCGTACTGTTCACAGTTTGTGCTCTTGTTGGGTGAGAACTCCCTGAGTGGAGGATGTGAAAAGGATGAGGGTTTGTTTCTCTGTCCACTTGATGATTGCTGTTTGTGAGTTAATGTTTTTGTTTATTAAAACCCCTGTGGGGGCAGATGAAGTGTTCAGCCCTGTAGTGTAAGACAAGTTTCTTCAGGGAGACAGTAAATTGTTTTGTGTCAGATTGTGTCACGTTGAAACCTGTGATGTTGTGTTTGTTTTGTCAGGTCTTATTGTACCGTGCTGTGTCAAGACATGCCATGCCATGAAGTGAGGTGTTGTGTCATATTGTACCATGTAATTTTGTGTCATGTCATGTAATATAGTATTATAACTTGTAGCGTGGTGTTGTGTCACATGTGTCACATATTGTGTCACTCGTGTGATATCGTGCCATATTGTGTTGTGCAGAGTTGTCACATTTTGAATCACAACATTTGGTGAGAGGTTGTGTTGTAACAGGCATGGTGGTCTAGTATCATGTTGCATTTTACTGTACTGTTTAGAGTTGGATCAAATTTTGTTAATCCCTTGTTGTGTTCCTTCATGTCATATCGTAACATGCAGTCTGGTCTTACATGGAGCAGCACCCGGTTCAAAAAAATGAAGCCTGTGTAGAGGTGCAGTTCGTCAAGATTCTGCTTGAGGCAGGATGCAGAAAGATCAGAAACCACATACAAACCAAGTAAAAAAACAGCTTGGGTCTGAATCGCTTATTTCACTATCAGCACACACTGTTTGGGGGTGAATGGTTTTTAAACTCAGCGGTTTAGACGATATTTAGAATGCAAGTTCGAGACAAATAAGCACAGCTCAGCTCACGTGAGTGATGGGCACCCCGTAGCTGTTAATAAGGACGCTCAAAGCCCGCCTCTTGAGTCAGCAATTCCAATATGGCCCCCACAGCTTCATTACTCTGTATCAGGAACAGACCGGTGACATAGCTGAGACTACATCCATATATTATACTGTCTGTGGGTCTTACATTATGTCTTTCCATATTGTGAAGCGTGGAGTCATGTTGTGTAAATAATTTGTTTAGTTGTCTTATCGTGTTGTGCTGTGTGACCTGGTATCTGATCACATTATTGTGTATATCACATCTTTTCATGACATACTGTGCCTTATCTTTTTGTATCATATCGTAGCATTTGTATCATATTGTACAAGTTTATCTTGTTTCATATCTAAAGTAATGCATTGTTTCATATAATATAAATACAATCTATAATCTAAAATATTGAATTATTTGTTTTAAATGGCATTATTTTGTTCCATACTGTACAACGTTGTGTAGTATGTTAAAGTTTCGTATTGTAACATTTAATTTCACACCGTATCGTATCTAATCGGTTTATGTAATATCGTTTCATATTGTTTAGTATCATACCATATCCTACCTTATCATATTATAACGCATTTTATTGTATCATATTGTTTTATTTCACACCATAATGTAACATTGCACATTGTTTAAAACTGTACTGGGCGTCACCCTACCTTATTGTTTTCTTCTTGTTTCAGATTATTATCCTTTTATTTTGCTTTGTACCATACAAAACATACTTTTATTATCACGTAACATATTGTATGGCACTTTTTTTAATCATACCCCATCGTTTCATTGTTTTCTATGAGTAACTCATGTTGTCTTGTCATGTCAAATTGTATTTGAAATATGAAATATATATGAAATATCACACAAATTGTAAACCCGAGTGTATTTCTTCACTTTGATTTTCAAGGAGATTTTCTTTATTTAAGGTTCTGGCTCATTCTGTTTAAAACTAAAGACATGTATTTTTTATATGTCATTTTTTCACTCTTAAAATCGAGTAGCCAAATCTAATTCATTCAGAATCTGTTGTATAAAAATCTTTTATATAAAAAAATCTTTTATATAAAAAAATCTTTTATATAAAAAAATTATTTACCGTCATTTCATTTCCGATGTTCTCTGGTTTTGTAATGGGTTCAAAAATACCTGTACAAGCAGAATGTAGACATGCTTTAAGGATGATGAATCTAACAGGAAGTAATCTGCACCAGGAACAGAAATGTTCATTCCTGTGCAGAACAGTACGCTGTGAGCTAAAGCTCTTCAGTGAAGGACTTTCTTTGCCCACTTCTCCTGAATGGATTTTAATCATCATTGTTTGAGGGGAGAAAAAAAAGATGTCCTCAGGCAGATTTAATCTTCTACTCCTTTTTCTGAGTTTGAACTTCATCATACATTGACCTTCTCACCCAGCAGTAAAGTAAAGATCTCTCAGTTCTTTTCCTCATTAAAGTGAGTTAATGAACTGTGTGAAGCATATAGCTGAGAAAACTGAGTGTGGTCGAAGAAGCCCCAAAGATAATGAATCATGCTGAATAAAATCCACACCACACCACACCACACCAGACCCACTCCTCAAGGATGACCCCTCCCCCCTCCTCTCATCTGCACCGCCCTGAACTTTACAACAGTCATTAGCGGCTCATATCCATCCAGGGTGGAGGCGATGGGCCCTGCCTGTGTTTTTCAGCTGTGAAAAGGGGCAGACAGCCCCTCATTTTCATGCTTTTTAAGGCTCATTGAGATGCAGAATGAGAGTGGTGCGATGCTTTATGATGCTGGTGGGTAAACATCAGCAGGTGAGCTGCAGTCACTGTAACACACAGTCTTTAATGCATGCTGGGCCTGTGGAAACTACAGAGAGCTGCTCATTAGATCAACAAAGAGGAAATACAAACAAACACAAGCAGAGGATGTGCTGCTCATCAGGGCCGGCTGTGGAAGAGAGACAGATGTTCAAAAACAGAAGAAGACACATTTACTCAAGCTTTACATGAACCTGGTAAACAAAGATAAAAAGAAAGACCCAAGACAGGAAGTTTAACTTTCGCTGAAGGGCAACTAGAATTTAGAGGTTACAAAAATATAATGATGTTTTAAGGCCAAAGGAGGCATAAAGACTCCAACATTGGATGTTTTATCACAGGTTGTAATTTGCACGTGCATGCACAAGCAGAACACTATGAACATGCATTAAAAGAGTGATGTCAGAGTGAGCAGGCAGCACACATACAGAAACAACAAGCAGCTGGGGGTTTACTGCTCATGGACATTTTTACAGTGTGCAGGAGTTTAACTGGCACCTCACCAACAACCAGTTCAGTCTTCGTTCTTCAGTCAGGACCAAGATCTGAACTGCCGGCCTCAATTTATTACCGTTAATAAATTTTTAAAGTGTGTTTTTAACAATCCAGTCATATTTGAGGTACCATGAACAGAATCTGAGCTGGACAGAAATGGCTGTGACTTCATGTTGAATCCTTTTCATGAGCTCCGAAAGCCATCAAGATTATCAATTTAATCCTGTAAAGCCTGAACCACAAAAAAAAAGGAAAAAAACAAAAACATATATATATATATATATATATATATATATATATATATATATATATATATATATATATATATATATATATATATATATATATATATATATATCATTATGTTTACGATATTATTTTGTATCACATTTTTATCACCAGGCTGTTTTGGCAACTTTTTTAATTAAGTTTTCAGTAAATTCTCTCAGTGCAGAAAATAGTTATTTCAAAAACTAATTACATGAAAATATTTATTAACTAATTAATTTCTTTACTTTTTTAAACTGATTTTTAAAGAGGCTGTGAGGACTGTCTGTTTGAAGTGGATTGCAGGAACACCTTTTGGCTGGAATCGCACACATTCTGTCATGATGTCATGACTTTAAACAAGGCATGTTTGTTCTGAAGCAATGAAACGAAGATCAGATCTTTTTAACACTACTTTTCTTTGTCTAAAACAACTTTGTCTATTTTTTTGTCTAAAAATACAGCCTATATCTAAAAGTGAAACTTTTCAAGAAAGTCCGCACAGTCCCTCAACTATTTACCACTTTGAAAAGATAAAAGTCTTTGAATTATTGGGTTAAGGATGGACAGATTTTGGGATGTTAGTGTTGAAAAAAGAACAGCATGGTAAGCTTAAGATAAGGTGACAAACAGAATGCTTCAGAAACAGCCTTCAGTTTTTGTGGAACAGAGTTTTGATTCCTGAAGAAAGCAGGATGAAACTGTCTTTCTTTTTCTCTTTTCTTTTTAAAGCCATTCTATCAGGGCGCTGTTCTGTCCTGGCTAATTAAGGTCGCCTGCCTTATGAGCGGAGCTCACAAGCACATGGCATGGGTTTGAATCCAACATGTGGCCTCTTTCCTGCAATATCCACAAATCCACTGTCCTGTCCACTCTAAACAAAGGTAGAAAAAGCCAGAAAGAAAAACATTAAGGAAGAAAAAAAAAAAGGATATACTTGTTTTACAGGGAAGGCTAGTCAAAATGAAAAACAATGAAACACCAAACTGTGTAGCTTTAAAGTTTTTATTTTCGATCACATCACAGTTTTAAGACAGACTTCATTGCACACTTAATGTTTTATTCTCTTCTTTTATAAAAATAATATTTACACTTGAAGATGAGATGAAATACAAAATAAATACACAACCTAACAATAAAACAGTCAACATGGAGCAGCACACTTAAATTTCAGTCAGTACAAATGGAGTCTGAATCCTGTGGGTCAGCAGCAGACGGCTCCTTCGTGCGAAAGTTCATTTTATTTTTCTTAAAGTCTGGTTATCTGGACATGCATCCTTTAAGCTGTGAACGTTCACCAGCCGCAGCATCTCAGAGTCCTTCTCCGTCAGACCATCGCTTCACCAGCAGGAATAAGAGAACAGCGGGTACTGACTCCACTCAGCCACGTTGCCATGGTGATAACTGTGATGTACAGCCTGTGTGGTGTAGTCAGCCGTCAGGTGATGAGGAGGAGGGTACTGGGTGGGTCCGGGGCCGCTCCACTGGCCCAGGGTTTGCTCGGCTCCGTACGGGCTGTAGATGTGGTGGCTGATCACTCCAGGTTTACCGGCCTGAGCCATGCTCATGTTCAGGACCCCTGTGTAGTCCTGGGGGGTTGGGAGGTGCTGGGGGCCACATGTTGAGTGGCCGATCTCATGTGTACGGGGCTTTGAGGAGTCGTGATCTGGGACAGTGGCGATGTCAGGGACCCTGGACTCAAAGCTGCTGCGTCCTGATCCGCTGCTGCTGCTCCCTATGCTGGAAGACGGAGAGGGAGACTTCCCGTACTCATGGAACCTGAAGAGTAGAAAAAAGATCAGCTACTTTGTCCTTCACGACAGCAACAACTCTCCTCTGTGCAGGGTTACTGTATCAGCGCTCACCTGTACGGCTGGTAGGAGGCAGCTGCAGGAACCAGCTGCTCTGCGTTGTACACGTCTCTGTGGTCGGGCCCTGCAGGAGACTCGGTCCTCACACCGTGCTCCCTTTCTGCAGCCCACGGAGAGGAGCGCTCCTCTTTGACGGCTTCAGCATCTTTTCTTCTGGGGAGGTCTCTTTCTTCTGCATCATAACTCTCATATTTACAGTAATCTGCAAAAACAAACAAAAGCGGGAGTTTAGCTACAAAGTCCAGGACGAGAAAGCAAAAGATTCACGGGAAGGTTTGAACGTTTGAGAGTGTTACCTGATGGACTGTCCTCCTCAGAGTCCTGGTTCAACATGTCTGACATCCTGGCTCGTTTCTCGAGACAGGCGGGGTTTTTGTTTGCACGTCTGCAGAATCAAAAAGAAAAAGTTTTTTTTTAAATGAATGCAATCATTATTTTAATCCTCTCCAACTTAGGCCTTGCAGGAATTTAAGAATATGCCTTTATTGAAGTGTATTTAAAAGGCTCGCCTTTTACATCCCTATGCGAGTTTGAATAATGCACAACAATTCATTACCCACCTCTTCTTGTTGGTGCCTTCCTCTCGGAAACCTTTCGCAAATGGGTTGTGATCGATCTTTAGTTTTGTGATCTGTAGGTGGTAAAATCAAGACAGCTATTACCTCTCCATAACGTGCAATATTTACCTTTCATTAAACATGTTTATTTTGTTTTTCTTCAGTGATAGAACCTTACCTTGGTGTTCTGGTACGCTGTGACAGCTGTGAAGGAAGTCTCAGGGAAGGTGAAGGTCTGAAAAACACTCCAACGGGCACTGAACAGGTCGTCAGCCTGGACGAGGTGGAAGCGCGGGTGGTAGCGATGCATGGAGTGCAAAATAATCTGCGGGAGGAAAGAGAGGAGTTAAATCAGAGCACATAAGAGTCCAGTTTGTCATGAAAGCAGAATGAAGTGAGATAATAATACTGCTTAGCGTCTCTGTTTTAAAAAGTGCATCTACTCACATGTCCGTGCTGGTCGAGTGTGTTGTTGGTGAGCTTAAGCTTCAGGAAAGAGATGGACTGCTTCATCCAGTGGCTGCCCGGGGCCGGAGAGTCCGGGTGGAGGTACGTCCTGCAGGGAGGCTGAGGCTCTGCTTTCCCTGCCACCTCCCATTTCTCTTTATTCCACTGCAGGAAGGAGACAGAGAATCGGTCAATGTGTCAGAGAGAAAAGGTGATTCACAGACTGAGCTTCGTCTTCCTCCTTCTTCCCCAGAGGAGGTGTGAGAGCAGGATGACAGAGTGGAGAGTCTGCTGGCCTGCACCACCCACAGAGACAGGGGGTAGTACAGTGGGCCCTCAGCAGGGGATAGAAAAACAGGAAGAGATAGCACCCTTTGATGTATGATGTCAGGAGAGAGGAGGGGGGATAAACAGGGGTGGGTGGGTGGAGGAGGGGGGGTCATGTCTGGAGATTTTGGAGACCGTGGAAGGAGATCTACAGCCAAAGCCAAGGCTACTGTTACAAACTCAACTCTATAAATGACCTTACCTTATATCTGAAACCATCCTCAGGAACCATGTCCACCATCAAGATGTACTTCGCACAAGGAATGAGTCCGGAAAGATTCACTTTACAGTGTGGGAACATCCTCCTAGAGATCAGGAAGGAAAATATGAGTTTTCAGGAGAAACAGACCAGAAAATGGAGACACAGAAGGAAATGAAGATGCGACTTTGTTTTTACCTTCCAGGTTTTGTGATTATCATCTCTGTTCCGATGTCACTGAAGGTCCTCCAGAGTTCAGGGTCCTCCAGAGTCATCCTGATGTTACCCTGGAGATAAGCGTCCGGTCCTGCTGCCATGGTGGAGGGAGGAGGGCCGCTGAAGTTAGTCTTCAAGTCTGGAAGGAGAAATGATCGTGAAATGTGACGTAACATCTTTGGTGCATTCAGTATTTTAGGGTAAAATGAATCCGGTTGGGACAGTCTGATGTGAAAGCAGTGAAATCCAGTCACTCACCTCTGATGGACTGCATGCTTCAGGCTGAGCACAGGAGAAGCTGGATAAAGGTGCATGCACTGAGGGCCAAGAAGCAATCCAAGTTCTGTGATATCCAACAAGATCTTCAGCTCAGGCCTCTTAGTTCTCCAGCAACATGTGTAAAAAAAAGAGAAGACAAGAGGAGCTAGGTCCAGCAACAGTCCGTCAGTTCTATCAGAGTCCTGCAGGAAGAGGTGACCATGACTTTTAAGGGGCCCCTCAGAGTGGGAGGGGTCAGAGGAGCCATTCTCAGGCTTTGAAGTGGCACAATGATGAGTCAGGTCCCCGCTGTGATTGGAGGCTGCGGGAAATCAAAGAGACTTGACAAAGTCTTGATACCGTCCCCACAGGAAGGGGGACGGAGGAAATGCATCTTTATTAACTGCTAAGAGACTTTAAAACAAATACGGACGCACTTCCCTGCTGCAGCTCAGAGCAGCAGCGGCACCAGAACCTGTGTAAATATCATTCACACGGACATAAGCACACACGAAAACAGCATTTAGACTGTCGGTGAGACGTGTTTGATAACCAATGAAGAACATTTAACACAACATGTAGGAAAACCAGGAAGGGTTTGGATGAGACCAGTACTAACTGCTTTAAAGTAAAGCAACTGGATGGTTTATCTAAGATTAAAGGTCAAACATTAATGAAACATGTTGCTGAAGGTAAAAAACCTGCATTAAAAATGTTCCTCGAGACAGAAATGTAACAGTTCTCCATCAATGTGCAGTTAAGCAGTTAAAAATTTACTTAAAAGGCAAAAGAAATAGATTTACTTAAATTTCAGAGAAATAATGTTGAATCATGATGATTAATGTTTTATCACTTCAAGCGTATTAATGCAAATAATGAGCTCATTTATAGGCAGAGATATGCAATAATATTTTACTTCACACACTTAAGAGTCACTTTGTAATTTCACCATTTGGAGCAGAAAAGCCTTATTCAAATAATTTTATCTCTTTAATGTATTGATGAGTTATATTGAATTTGACTTAATACTTTATTTCAAACATATAATAAAGAGGGAAGAAAAAGCAAATTTGTCATCACAGACAATTGCAGTCGCCTATTGATTTGTCACCAGTTGCTCCTTGATCGTACAGAGAAGTCCAGGTCCTTACTCGCTCTGTTCTCAAAATTACATGTTGCTTTCTGATCCTGGCACTGGGCAAAAGGGCCTTTGTTTACTCTGCTCCTTCAGCCTGGAACACGTTACAAAATGACTGGAAGCTCACTGGGTTAATTTCTTTGAGGACTTTTAAATCTAAATTGAAAATACTTCAGGCCAACTCCACTACATTTACTTGATTTTTGTGATTTGCTTCCATAATTTCTTAATTTATTTTAACTGTATTTTATCTATTGGGGTTATATCTGTTTCATTTGTAACTATGTGTTGTATTTGCTGCTGCCTATCTTGGCCAGGTCTCCCTTGAAAAAGAGGTTCTTAATCTCAGTGGGATCTTCCTGGTTAAATAAAGGTTAAATAAAACAAAAAACAAAACAGTTAAACTTAATAAAGTATAACATGCATGTTCTGCAAGTTTACATGTTTGCAAAGGAGTAGGAAGAAGTAAAAACTTCTTTAATCCTCCTTAATCCTTTTATTACCACATCCTAGAGCCTAGAGTCAACATTTTAAAAATAAACATTTCTTATAACATATTAGCTATACTGTATTAAAAGCTGCCTATATACAAACATTCTCACTAATACATGTATAATGCAGAAAGCTGCAGTACTTTCCATTGCAGACCTTCTCATATTAATTGTTGCACTTGCCCTTTAAATGAATCATCATTGAAATAATAACGCAATACGATGATTCAAATCCATAATTCTTTTTACACTCTTCCACATCCTGAGCCTCGTCCACTTAGAGAAATGACTCAGTGGGAGGGAAAGTCAGTGTAAAGCCATAATGGTGTAACGACAACATGAACTCTGTCTGCAGGTAACTCTTACCTGAGGGCACAAGCAGCCAGCACTGCTGTAAGGAGGGAGGTGGGGCTGTTGTGTATTGGGATGTCTAGACAGGCCCATGCGCTCATAGATAATCTCATTAGGCCAGTTTCCCTTGAAGGGGACAGTTTCTGCATGTGGAGAAAGGTTCGTGTATAGGCAGGCAATTAACAGCCAGTTAGCACCACATGCCCAAGTCAGCTCTGAATGGGACAGGAGGGCTCTGAGAATAAAGACCTGCACCAACCGGCACGAGCGTCCTCACAGCATCCACGTCTCTCTGGTACTGTGTTTCAGAGGCAAAACAAATGCTAAACACGGCAGGCGTTAGCATAGAGGAACAAAATCCAAGCATGAACATTTGAATTGAAGCAACTTTCACGTCTCATTTGTCCTCTCTCCTAGCATAAACACACCACTTCCACTTCCATTTCTCATTGTATTCTCATGTCTGCGTGCTGAATACAATGCCTCCTGTCAGCTCAACTCTCTGACTCCAGTGCACAAAGACTGAATTTGCTTATGTGTTACCATATGGGTGACAGGTTACGTGCCACAACTATGAAGCAACCATGCTAAAATGATCCCCAAATGGATTAATCCAACTTGGAGAATCACCTCAGACTAGGATGAAGAATTTAAATCACTAAGTCAAAGAATTATGTAAGAACATGGAGACAAAAAAGTGCAAAAGTGTAAATTATTGGTCTGAAAAATCAGAAAATCTTAGGCCCGATACAATTAATGATCAGGAGTCTTGAAAGCAATTTGCAGCCTTTGAACGACCCTTAAATGCAGCACTCTGAAGAATCAGCAGTTAAGTGTGCATAAAGAGAAATTCCCTCCTAAAAGTCTACCCTGTGAAAATATTGACCTTCCTTTTAGCACGTTTGTTTGCGGTCGATGCAAAATAAAAAGGATAATAACCTCCAGCGTGTAATGATGCACTTAAAGCTGCAGACGTCCTGAACGCTGAAGGCCCTGACGCAGCACTTCCCCCTTCTTGGTGGCACAGCATTGGCCTTGAGGAAGCGTGATGTGTTTCTGTCCTCTACATGTGAAACCAGTTGTTGAGGAGTTATTCGTCACAGGTCCAGTGTGGCTGTCCTCACCCGGAGTGCAGCAAAGAAGGATCATCTCCTTGAACTATTTTTTTGAGGGGGGTCAGGGAGGTCATGCAGCTGTTTGAGAGTTCAGGGAGAAGATCCTGTAAAAGGTATGAAAGATCTTGATGGTGAATTCCTTGCTGCAGGTTATTTCGGTTTCTGCAGCAGAGTGTGAGGTGAGGTGTACGTTTCAGCAGCAGCAGTGTTAATCCCATAATGGACTGGGTCTGGAGGTGGCAGGTGTGACTGGTAAAGGCTTCATGGATACACAGCCTGAGGGGAGAGTCAGAGGCCTGACAGGAAGCCTCAGGGATATTTGGACAGGATGACACATGAGGGGAAATGACATGGAGAAGACTCGATGGACTGCCAAAAGCATGGCGTTAAATATATTATGGGATGCATCTGTTCACTTTTTAACAGATTGAATCCCCACGTCCTAGGTATGATTCCGCTTTGCTTCCCTCCTCGATCATCTTGTTTTAGCAGTGATGTTCCACCTCCCAGGTGTCAGTCTTTGGCCATTTGCTTTAACTGCACAGATCCTCCTTGTGCTCTTCATTTAACAGCTGCCAATATACAGCCAGGGCCCGGGGATCAGACGGCTCTCTAGCAGCCCAATAAAGAGCCCCCGGAGTGGACTGACGAGAAATCTCACACCTTTCGCTCACATTAGCCATGCAGCATGCCCTTTTGATGCTTAATTGGCCACTTTGAGGGGTTTGTGGAGATAGCAGCACCATCGGCTGGAAACAACACAGGCTCACGAGGCAGGAGAAATGCCATCACACGAAAACACGACAAGCTTTATTATAATGTGACTTAATCTGATTCTAGATGCTGTGTTAAGAGTTCAAGCTGAGAGCTTTTATCCAGCGGTGCAAATAATACATGCAACCAAGGAAATCCTTTCTTTGTAACTACCAACCAAAGAAGAGCAAAAAAGTCCACAAACATACAAAAGAAACAAAACAAATATCTATATATATAAAATATATATATATATATATATATATATATATATATATATATATATATATATATATATATATATATATATATATATATATATATTATTATTTTTTTTTAAATAAATGAAGCAAACTGTGAAACATCCTTTCTCTTTCTCTCTTCTGGCTCCACAAATCCTGATCTCACATGCACCAAACTGGGGCCCTGTCACATTTGGTCACCTGATAAGAAAACAAACCTCAAATCTAGCTTGGCTGGCAAAGGGGGCAAATGACAACTTCACAGCACTTCATAAGAAACTCCTGGAAGTTGCTAATGAAGACTAATGACTTCCCTCGTGTCGGAGACTTCACACCACCATGTACAAGCCCTTTGACCACAAAGTCAATGTGGTCAGCGGGGTGGTCCGGCGGTCCTCAGCTCAAGTGGAAGCTTCACGAAGCCTCGGAAATGGTACTCTTTCAGGAAATGGATTTATTATTTCAGGAAACTTAATCTTGGTTCATAAATCATATGACTTTTTGGTTTTCAGGGTTTAAAGGTTTACCTCTGACCAGCTTTAGCTAGTAAAACAGATGGTGTTTCAGGTTGTTAAGGTGCTAAAGAAAATTAAATCACACAGGACTTGTCTATCCTGATTTTTTTTTATTTGTGACCTTATGAAAGTTAGATTTAGTGGTCAAAGAAAAACACACAAACACACAAACAAACAAACAAACAAACAAAAATTCTGAACATCAGCCAGTAAGAAACAAGGGTCCATTATTGATGAAACACTCTCAGAGGTCTGAAAATAA
The DNA here is from genome assembly GCA_030710495.1 of Labroides dimidiatus. Classification (NCBI taxonomy): domain Eukaryota; kingdom Metazoa; phylum Chordata; class Actinopteri; order Labriformes; family Labridae; genus Labroides; species Labroides dimidiatus. The sequence goes on from CM061153.1 coordinate 25,796,522, forward strand.
CAGAGAGACAAGTAATTGGCAGTGCAGGGAGAGGCAAAAAAACCCCCAGAGGGCTTATTTAAAGTCTCCACCTAAAGATCCTCATTTTTTAAAATGATAAAAGTTCAATATACAGAAAAGACACACAACGAATACTAAAAATACCAAACTGAGGACAAAAAATGTTAGAGAGCAACGAAAAGAACAAATATTAAGCATATGATACAGTCTGTATGTACGTCTAATGTGTGAGTGATGTGTGTGTGTGAGTATGTGAGTGGGGTCAGTTTTTGCAATCAAAAAAAACAAAAAAAACAAAAATTACAAAAGGAAAATTAAATCCTTTTTCAAGAATCTTCTGTAACATTGTATGGAGATACAGTGTTTTGCCAGATAAAAGAAGTCATTCCATAATTTGGTACCCCAAAATTTTATTGAAAACTGACCTCTACAAGTGAGAAACTTAGGGAGGTGAAGGATTTATGGGTTGCATAAGGATGAAACTGTGCATATATGCTTGACTGTCCAGAAATGAGCTGTGACTGTTGTGATATTTGCACATACCGGTATATTTATTTGGTTCCACTTTAAAATGGTACCTTTTTTTTGTTTATTTTTACAGATGTGCCTTTTCAATAATTTTCTCTTTGATTCTAACTATGGTTGGTGGAACCAGAGTTCTTTGTTAATCATGTTTCAGTGTCCTCATAGTGTTTCATTTCTGACTGTTTTCGTAGGGTCTCTTGTTGTGTTTGTTGTGTGACTAAATGTCAAAGTGGATTCCATCATCTTGCTGTGAAACAAATCTACCTACGGGTACAAATAAAGCAACCTAAACTAACCTCTCCAGAGAGTGGGCGATGAACAGCTTCAGGTGGGTGTTGTTCCTCAAAGAACTAAGACGTCCAGGCTCATCGTGAAATCCCCTGATGGTCTCCTCAACTGGTTTACAAAGAGAAATGAATGATGACACAATCTCCTAACATTTTATTTCGTTTAAAGCATACAGGCAAATTTTCTACAGTCTCCTTGTTAATTCAGGCTTTTTCTTATCATACAATCCCAATTCCAGAAAGGTGGTTGGCTGATTAAAATGCAGTTTGTGAATGAAGGAACAAACTGTTTTACAGGAAGTAGTTTATGGAAGTTGTTTTGAGCCAATGCAGTGATTTCCACTACAGAGTCGTGTCTGTTTAACTCCCTGATACATGAAATATGAAAGCCTGTGTCAAGATTTTATTTCTCAAGTTTTTTTTTATTCTTCTTAGGGGGTGATTTTTTTTTCTCCAAATGTTTGATTTTGTTAGTAAAGTCAAAAAGTTTGAACTTAATCTAAAAGTGAATATCTTTTTTGGTAATTCTTTAAATAATTTCCTTCAATGTTTTTCAAAACATTTTTAACATATTTTCAACACATTTTAATTTTGTTTTGGAAATATATTGATATTGCATAATGTCCACTTGAGCAGACACATGGTTATTGGTAATTTACTGCTTGTTTGAAACAAAAAAAAAAAAAAAAAAAAAAAAAAAAATCACTTGCAGTTACACTGACTGACCACTGAATGAACCTCAATGGAGTGGAGCAGCAGAGCGCCCTCAGGGTTCCACCATAGAGACCTTTGCACTGCAGTCACCACTGTGCACTAGGGGGTTGAAAGCAGTGCTGTCTGAGGATCAAAGCCATCCAGTATTTGTTTTAGTCCTTGTTCCTGTTGTACAGGGATTTCTCCAGTCTCTTCTAATGATATAATATAAACGATGAGCTCCAAACTCTTCTACAAACATTCTACTTATATATAAGGGTTAAACTGTAGACAAACCATGGGTTTGACCATTTTTTTAACCACTGGTTTATTTCTGGGAAACTATCTTTTTTTGTGGGTTGCTTGAAAAGTGAGTTACTCCTTAGGAATAACTGACAAGAATTAAAATAAAAAGAAACCTGTACTTTATGCCCAAATCATGCACAGCATCACATTTATCACCATTCAAAGTGAAAACAGTGTTCTCACTTTGGAGGAATAATGCAAAGAGACAAAAGTCTCCAGACTGAAACCTCTGTATGGAACCAGAGGAGAGGAGGTCATGTAGGTTGTTTTTATGTTATTTAGCGGAATTTGCAAATCTTCTCGCCAAAGGAAAAAACACATGTAAATAAACTCCAATGTTTGAATTCTGGCCCAGCTTGTGTTGTGCATGATCTCATCATGTATAATTTACTATACTGAAGTATAAACTGTCCACACACACACTCAGGAGTAGGGTGTCTTGAGTTTTCGCAGTATAAACCAGCAAACCGACTCTTCAACATTCTTCTCAGAAAGCCCATCCGAACAAAACCGCGTCCCACCGGATGAAGAACCCTTGTGGAGAACCCGCCCTGCAGATTCAGGTGATCTTTAAAGTAACACACAGAACAGTAAAGGTGTTTCCGAAATATATTTTGGTTTGACATCTATAATGCATTCAGTCCAGACATAGAGAACAGTTCCCCTCGGCGGGCCGAGCTCAGAGGCTTCAGCCCGCTCACCTCTAAACGTGGTACATTCCCAGAAGCTCAGCAGAACATTAGAAAACTATTTTACAACAAAAAATAAAGAAAAGCTATGAAATAAAATACAAAACAATCTTTTTTTTTTCAACAAGGGTGATAGTTTACAATTATTCATTTGTGTTCCTATTAAAAATGATCTGTTAGACAGCTTTCAAGAAACACAATCAGCAAATATCTTTCTTTGTATAGAAAACAATCTGTAAAAAACATTCTTTTGTCTTCTCTGAGTTAAGAGTGGTGACAAATTTACCCAAACAGTTTCTAAGGAAAGGCATCGGTATTAGAAAGTCTTCTTCATGCATTTCGATCCCTCTGAACTCGGTTCAGGTCGCGTAAAGCGTAAGTCGTTTCCTGCGGTTTGAAACTGAAGTGAGCCTCTTCTTAATGTTGGCGTCTCACCCATGCACACACTTCCCCCAGCTTAATGCCGATTAAAGCCAAACATGTTGGAAAGATTCTTGGATCATTGAGTGTAGAAAAGCTAATTCATAATAACTGAAAGCTCTTTGCGTTTCATTCAGATCAGTGCTGGTGACAGGACACTTCCTGCTTTGAACTGTTCCTCTTAGCTACAAATGCACACCGAAGAAAGAAAAATATATAGAAGACAAAATTTAACCAGAAATACAGTGAGTACAAAAATAGCACAAAGGTAAGTGTTAAAAGAAAGCATCCCAAATATTAAGTGTAAACATTTCCAATCTGCTACAGGTTGTGAGGCTGCGTGGACGCTCAGCTCCACGGACGAACCTCGAGTGCAGCCGATTGTCCATAATTCACCTCTATGTTCGCTGAAATGTATCACGCATCGATGTCCCCTGATGAAATTCTCATGCCAAAGTACAAAGTTCAAAGTGGAGGACAGCTGGTTCATTCTGCCGAGTGTGATTTCAAACTGAGGCACCTCAGATCGGTGAGTTCTCAGACGAGGGTTTAGCTGCGGCTCAGAGGTACGTTTAGCAAACACCGTTAAAAAAATAGATGCATAAATACCGACAGGCGATAAAAGGCTGACTGTTTGTGTTGCTGGATCCCACTGGTTGCAGGAAAGCTCCATAAGCTGATGTGTGTGATATGCATAAATGGCACGTTACAGACATGCTGTGAGACTGAAGCCATCATCGCCTGTCACGTGCACCCTGAGAGCAACACGGTCACATGACAGGCGATGAGAATACTGCATTTCATTTTGTAATGCACGTGACAGAACAATAGCATCAACAAAGACAGCTGCAGAGACGTGTACCATTCCTTTTTTTTTCTTTTTTTTCTAAGACAGGGGTTAGGGTTTGGCAGAGCGACGCGGCAGAACAGACGACCTCGTTCAGTATGAGCGTGCACGTGGAGCCCTCAGAGCTCAGATGTCCATGTAGTCATCCTCTTCCTCCTCGTCTGACTCGCTCTCCAGAGACGACTCCTGGCTGGACGTCTCCTGCACCTCGAGCGCCGGCTGGCTCAGAGTGTCCTTTTTGACCGTGGCTGCAGACTGAGATGACAAGATGACGTTCTGTGCAGGAGGAGACAGCAGGGGGCACTGTTGAGTCTTAAATATGTAAGTTCACAGGCACAGAAAGTATTCAGAGAGAGAAAGTGCATACCTTAAGTCTTTGTTTGGTTTCCTCTGAGATGCTGCCTTTGGGGGAGAGGAGTGTGGGTGTTGGGGGTGTTACTGTGATTTCTGGCGGGAACTTGGTGACGGTGGACGGGATGAAAAGCTTTGGCATGTTGGGAGGAACCCGGGAGCGGATTCGGTTGGGGTCTGGAAGCTTGGACTGCTCATTGCTGGAGTACTGCTGCTGGTCTGAGATGGAAGAGAGAAAAAGTTTATACACATAATTCTTCATCTACACATGCTGAGTCACTTAAAAGTTCAGTTTGTGCTTTCACTGGAACCTGTCGTACGAATAAAAGAGCCTAAAGGTCTTTACATAGAAAATCTTTTAAAAGATTTGAACAAACTTCAGAACATTTTCATGTAAAATACTGAAAAAAATAATAATTCAGAACGTAAAATAAAACAAAAAAAGCTGAGTTTCAGAGGTGGAAACTTTGACTGAGAGCATTAAATTGCTTCAAAATAAAAGCCAGATCAAAAAGAAAGTAAAACTTTATTCTTAAAAATACAGAAAGCTGCTTGTTTGGATTTTCCTGCTTCAGATTTTTAAAGTTGCAGTGATGGTGGATGACAGGATGGAGGAGCATCAAATAGACTTTCTGTTTGAACCTCAGGTGTTCTGCCCGTTCACTCTGCTGTGTCAGAGTCAATGTCAGCCCCCTGACCTGGGCATGTTTGTGCGGTGCTACATGTGGCGGTCTCTTCCTGAAACCAGCCGGCTGCTGACTCCTGCCCTTGAGAAACAGTGGCCAGTTTCATTTGCTGACAAAGGTGTGACTCCTGCTGTCGGTACGAAAGTCCCTCTGAGGGTTCCTCTCGCTCCTCTGTGCAGAAAGAAAGAGAGAAAAAAAACACATTAGAAAACTGAACTATGAGCACTTTTATTTTGAAACTTCTCATGGATGATTTAACTGACAACAAAACTCATTTCTAACGAGGATTCATTTTATCTGATGGATAAATCTAACTCACATTTCTGTCTTCAGGTTTTGTGACACAGGAATAAAAAGGAACGAGCCTGAAAAATGAGGCATTATGAGGCAGTTTAACATGTACTGAGGACTGAAACACCCTCACAATTACATGATGACTTACTGTAAGAACTCAGTGCTCATTGTGCTCCTGCAGCTCAGGCAAAAATCAAAACAAAAATGATATAATACTTCTTCCACTAGTGTTGCCTTGGTAACCATTACATAATACATAGAGCTGCAGTGTTGCTTGATGCTAACCTGTCTGTACGTGTCTCTCTTTGTGTGAATGTTAAATAAACAGTACTACTTAATGTCGTTACTTACTTTGTTCAGTTTAAAACCACTAAAAATGATCAACAGACGAGCTTCTGGTCTCAGAAGCTTTGATCACATCAGATTATTGTTGAAATCCAGACACCCAGAGGAAAAATACTCTTTAATTTTTAAAACCTAGCGCACTCTGCCTCCGAGATCACACGACCTCCTCTGTGTGGAGCTGAATTCATGGCTGTGAGGATGTGGAAGGTAATCGGATGGACTGTAGCAGTATTTTGGAGTTTGGATCAAAGAAGAAAACAAGAAACTCCGCGTGACAGCTATCAGATCAAAGGTTTGCTTTTGAGACACCAAAGGGATTCTTTTTCTTGTGAAAACCTGCAGGAAAGAATCTCAATCGATGGAAGAATTCAAAACTAATCGCATAAAAATCGAGCGCAATAAAAAGTATGATGATGGAATAAAGTAAATAAATGCAAAAAAATGTCAGCGTTATTTGTTTTGTTTGAATCTAAATTCAGTAACTTCACAGATTTCCTGCTGAGTAAAAGTTCAGGATCTAAAGATTCTGACCTGGCGAAGAATAAATCTGTATTTTTTAATCATGAATCTAGTTTGTTATGAAAGGACAAACCATAAAAAACATCACTGCTCTTTGAATGTACTGTTCCATATTTTAAAAAGTTTAAGATCAGCTCTCTTTTTCTATTTCATGCGTCCGTTAAGTAATTAACTTTGCCTTGATAAAAACATCTTAGTGTCCAAGTTTGGTGTCCCATGTCTCAAAGGCAACGACTCTTTCAAGTTTGTAATCAGACAGATTTATTTAAAAGTGAAACTGGACTCAGGTTTGTCAGACACAGCTGGAAATGAGAAAAACCGACGAGCCATCTGAAGAGCCGTTTCCACAGCTCGACTTAATGAGCGACAGAAAAGTAACAAAGTCTGCCTCAGTCACAGGAAAACTGCTCTCAGAGCCCCCAAAGAGCTTTTCAGGCTCCCTTTTAAAGTCTCCACAAGCTCCTCGCAACTATCAGATCATCATCAAAACACTGAAAGATTTAATCTCATAACCAAAGCAAATCAGTTCAAGTATTCAGAATAATAGCTCTTCCCAAAACATTCTGGAAGTTCAAGCTCGGAGGCTGAGTTTACATTAGCAGGGCACTTCAGGCTAAAGATACTGAGCGCAAATTCAGATATTACACATGAGATAAGCAGCAAATCTTTCTGCTAGAATTTCATTATTAGGATGATTATGAGAAAAGCCTCCAGAGGCTCGTGTAGGCAGACACGAAGTCACAATCTGGAGGATGATGATTTCTAAATGTGGTTGGGGGACTGACAAAAACCTAAAAGGCAAAATATGAACAGGCCAGAGATGTTATGTAACGGATCTGTGGAGAGCCACGGGCGCCCCCTGCTGGTCTAACGCATAACTGCACACTGGGATATTAAAAAAAAAAAAAAAAGAGCTTTAACAAACACCAGCATGAAATCCACTCTAAATTTGATCTCTAAAGTCTCTTCAAGCACAAGAAAGCAGATGCATTTATATAACAGCATGCAAGTGACAATAAAAGTATTTCTGACGTGTTAGAGAGAAAGCTTCTGTACCTGTGTGTGGCAGGAAGGCCATGGCGGCTGCAGAGTGGCTCGCTGCTCTCCTGTGCTGCGTCTGATCGTGGAAGCCTGAGGCCACAGGTCTGTTCAGTTTGCTCAGAGGCTCGTAGAGCGCTTTGGCCTGACCGTCCTGGGTGGAGAGTGGGTGGCAGGCGGTGTGGCTGAGGAGGACAGGTGTGGGCAGGGAGGCGGGGAAGAAGAGGTCTCGGTGCTCCTTGGTGTATTTCGGCGTGTTGGGGGCGTCGCCAGCAGACTGTGGGATGGAGAAGAAGAGGAGAGGTTGTGAGGATGTGAGGAGATCCATCTGCGGCGTAGAAACAGTCCTCTGCTCTGCTAGATTTCTCAGGTGTCCGTCCGTCCTCTCCTCTCCTCTGAGTCTGACAGGCAGTCTGCACTTTTCACACACCGCACATCAGCAGATGAGAAAAGTCCTGTGAAGAGCGGCGGCTTCGTCCCCCCCCCCTTAGGGGCTCAGACTCTCACTGGACTCTGTGCTGGGTGCTCTGCTCTACACCATGCTACATCCCTCTGAGCCACTTTCCTGTGTGTCCTTTAGAGAACCTCTTAAAAACACAAGAGCTGCACAAACAACCTGTGACAACAGCCGCCCTGCTCCCAGAGCTGCTGTCATGGCAACACAGGAGCACAGTTAAAAGAAATAAATACATCTTCTCTAGTTTTCAATTTCAAATAGATGAAAGGTTGGAGGAGAAGCGGCTCTTAGAAGCCAGTAAATTCAGCTTGTTGATCTTCAGACAAACATTCACAAAATCTACCTTAAAGTAATATATAAGACATCCAGAACCACACAGGTACCGCCTGATGTCATCGTTACAGCAGGTTATTGAGTCAGCGTGATTAAACATACATCACAGAACAGAGGGGAAAGCTACTTCTGATTATTTCATGAGTAACAGTGTCACTCCGAGGGCCACATCACTCATAATGAGCAGGTCTGACACGCACACACTGTTAGCACCAGATTATTTGGCACAAACAGCTCTCGTTTTTTCCTGCATCTCTCAGCTGGGAGATGGAAGTCAAATTGTGCTCTGAATCAGAGCTGTGTATGATGAAGGCACCCCCCCCCCCTCCCCTCGGGATTCACGCAGCGTAAAACAGACAAATCAAACAAGAGTCGCCTTCCAAAAGCTGAGACAGCACGCAGAAAGCTCCGGTGCCGGCTTTGGTGATTCACATCTCATGAATTAAACATCGGCAACAAAGGCGGCAACAAGTCAGCTGGACCGCGCGCATGAGAGAAACGCAGTACCTGAGAAAATTGCAGCACACGGGGAGCAGGTGGTCGGAGGGCTCCTCAGGGTTTGGCATCTGCTGGCAGCCAAACTGAGGTCCCACAGTGCGGACTGAAAGATGGTTCTTTGCAATTATCGAGATTGGGCTTTAAATCAGATTAGAGCAGCTGTAGATGTCGTGTTCGGGTTTGGTCATCTCTGAAACACAATTGAAAGGCCGGCCAACCGAACATTTTAATTAAATTGCCTGCTCAAATGGGACAACGCTGCAGCGTCAATCATCATTTTCTCAGCGATAAAACTTTGACGAACTTCCACATCTGCTAATTTACTCCTTCACGGGTGAGAGCAGAGTTTAAAGAGGCCCCTTCAATGAGTCTCTCAAAATGTGCATCGTGTCCACGAGAATACCATAGAAACAAGTCATGTCAGAGCTTTCATTGGTTAACATTTAACAGGTCATATCTCAGGTCGTTCATCGTTTGTTTGTTCGCATCTGATGAGGCATTAAACCAAAAAGGCGAACGATACGCAGATTACAAAACGACTCAGCACAACACGAGCTGATCTCATCCTGCACTTGTGGGGGCTTGAAGGAAAGTGTGAATCTGTGAGAGGCAGCGAACAACTTTTCATGTTCTCGAGTTGAGAGCTTCCACGGTGCCTACTCATAATTCCCAAGCCGGAGATAAAAACCATGTCAGGAGCTGGTAGCACAATAATTACAAACAAACTGCAATGAGATTAGACTGCAGAACAAGAACAGGTGCAGCAGGCCTCTGTCTTCTTAACATCGCGAGGAAACAATTACAGGCTAATTATGAGAATGAGCAACAGGTTGACAAACATAACGCGTAAACCTGATGATTATATGAGACACCAGACTCATCGGACAGTCTGCAGAGGACTGAGGAGTGTCTGGTACAGATTTAACTTTGGGTTGAGGATTAAACAAATGATAATATTTTATCTAAATCAAGGTCTCTTAGTGAGTTAATCAAGAAAATCATCCCTCTGCACACTCTTTTAGCACACTGATGATTCCTGTAGCTGCACTGCACAATAACACCGCTACACCTGGAAAGAATCCTCAGTCATGTTGATCACAATGTGACTGAGTCTGAAATTCTGTCTCTTTGAGTTATAGTGACCAGGTGGAGTACTATGCCTCCTGTGTCTCCAGTGTCCCAATATGAGGACGCCATTAAATTAGAAAACTATTTCCCTTTCAAAGCTCAGGTTCAAGTTTTAACACTTATTAGTTCTTCCTGATCTGAAATAGGTAGGGAAAATTCTAATTCTCTCAGGAGGTTAAGACGCATGCTGGTTTTGGCACACAGTGGTATCCACTCACCGCACAGCTTCTTCTTCCTGTTTCCTGCTGCCAATTGATGGAAAATAATGACACCACTGTGCTTCTGAATCACACATTTCATTTTAAAAGCTCTCACAGAGCTCTGTTGACGGGTAAAAAAGCAACACGCACTTCGTGTTTCATAGAATTTAAATATCACCTCTGAAGGTGCGTCCTGGACATGTCCTTGGAAAACAGGACGTTTCCTCACCCTATAACAAATCTGACTTGGAGTCCACTACCTTAAACAACAGGTATCTTCAGTGTTTTAAAGAGGCTGTGAGGACTATCTGTATGAAGTGGATTGTAGTGACAACTTTTGGCGGGAATTGCGCCCACACTGTTGTGATGACATGACTCTAGACAAGGCATGTTTGTTTTGGACATGAATGGAGATTGGATCTTCTTTTTAACACTACTTTTCTTTGTTCAAAACTTTTTACCGGATACAACCCAACGAGGTATTTATCAACAGCTTCAAAGTGCTGTTGTCTGATACATGACAACAAGCAAACTTTGTCAGTTTGTACTGTAGTTTGGTAGCCAGCTATATTTAGTGCCACTCACAGCCCGTTTTCTGACGCATCTTTAGGCTAATTTGTAACATTAGCGAATCCTTATGTCCTTCTCATCTACCCAGCAGAGCTAACATAACCGCACTCTTCATTTTATTGACTGACTCAAGTTTGATCAGATCACTGCAGAATAACTGCTGCATGTGGGTTGGAATAAACAATATCACAAACGGTTTAGCCTTTTAGCCTTTAGCCCGTTTTGTATCACTCTCCGGTTTAACTTTCTTCTTCTCTTCTGTCCTTTTTCTGTCTGACAGTTCAGCTCCAGCGTCCACCATCACTATTAAATAAATCCCAGAGATCGTTTTCAGCAGAGAAAAAACACAGATCTCTCTTCTCACTACTAAACTTCCTCAGCTGGCGTGGTGTTGTCATAAAGACTTCTACGTGCCGTAAATAAGTCCGGTCCTGTCCGACCCGATTGGGAATCTTAAGAAATAGCATTCAGAAATAACCTAAATCGGTGCTGGTGATCTCATTTTAAGTTGTGGATTAGGATCAGGCAGATATCTAGAAGTGAGACTTTTTCAAGATCACTTACAAAGTCCTCACAGTCTCTTTAAGCCAAAGACGCTCATACAGGAAAAGCCAAAAGCATTTTGCACTCCAAGAATCAAAAATGCCAAATTGTCTCAAATCTTTTATCAGACACAGTATTTACAACAACTGTTGCTGTTTTAAGACTTTTTAGTCTGAATCCATGGTTTAAGGAGTTTTTACAAATCTTTAAAATGAACAGAAAGCTTTGATTGCCATTAGATGGTCAATCACTACAGTAAACTCCTGTTAAATAAATAAAATAAAAAAGTGTTTTTTTTCTACTTTTATTTCAGCCCTCATCCTCGAAAAGCCCTTTCTACTTTAATTTCATCAACATCATAACAATTTGTGACCAACATTTCTCTTTTCAGGTTTCAAACATGTGAGAAATGTTGCTTGTGGGCTTTCTGCATTGTGTTCGCCATCATCTCAATTTCTCATTACCACACACGAACACCCAACATCAAACGAACAAAGACAACAAGAAGACTCATGCAGAAAATCAGATGATGGGATTGGTGAGCAAGGAGAACAGATTTATTCAGCCCACAGCGACTTTCCCGAGCCAGAGGTTCGGAGGGGAACATCACCGTGACAACAGGATGTGGGCAGACGGACTCTTGTTGATGGTGTGGGCAGGAGGAGGGATATGTGAGGAAGGGGGGAGCTGCTGACACAGGATGAGGCAGGGCGGATAACGACACGAAGAGGAATACGAGGGATGCAGACAAAGCTGTGTTTGTAGGTGGTTCAAGCTTTGGATGAAGCCATCAGATTAAAATCAATTACACACACTTACTTTATGGATTAAGATACTAATGATTGTCATTTAGCTTTGTGTATCCTAATCACACTGCCTGGAATACACGCAACATGCAGAGCGAGGCTGGAACTAAAACCAAGAACGCACAACTTGTGTGTGAGGCTTAGAGGACAACAGAGAGCTTTCACGCAACACTTCGAGGCTGCAGCAGCAACATATTTATGAACATCAGTGAAAATAACCATGATATTAAGCAGTTATTCACTCAGATAAAAGAGGAGAATTCACTGTGTACACACTGCAGTGGAAGCAGCATGTTGGTGGATGAGCTCCTTTACCTGTCTTTGGGCAGAAGTAGCCAACTGTATCTGGCAGAACTTCACAGCTTGATCCAGAGCGACATCCTCATCAACCTGAGAGAGGAGAAGAGAGAGAAATGACATTAGGATACAGAAACACATCTTCATCCTCTCGGGGCTGAAGTTCACAGTATTACATAATCCTGTACAGACGTTCTGATACAGACTCAGCTTTGGAGATCAATCACTGATGAGATACCATATTTTATTACTCATGAAACAAGATTTTTCCTCTTCTCCAAACTAGTATCAGTAATATTCAAAATGACTGTGTAACCCTTTAACTAAGGTTTGTCCTGCTGGAACAAATAAGCTTTATAGGCTGGCTGACAGAAGAAACTAGGAATGACTACTGAGCCTAAAAAAAATAATATCAAAGACACAATGTTTGAACTTAAAGGAGCTATATTATGTGTTGAATGTATTATTTGCTCTTGATCAGACTCTCAGTAAAGCATTACAACATTCTTTAAATTTCCAATGCTTTTACCTGGGTAATTCACACACAAAAACAACATAACCCAAAATGAAAAACATAAACATCAGTACTTCAACGTATGTCTCCGTCTCCTCATGGAACTTGTAAATGGTTCAGTACTTATATAGCAATTTCTAGTCTTTACACTGCTAGCCTCATTCACCCATTCACACCACATTCTCACAGTGATGGCCGGCTGATACTATGGCAGAAGCCATCAGCTATATCTAATACATTCACACCACTGGGAGCAACTTGGGGTTCAGTGTCTTGCTCACTTTGGCATGTTACAGCAGGAGCTGAAATCGAACCCACGACCTTCTGTTTGTGGGGTGACAACTCTACCACTGATCCACAGCCACCCCACAACTCTCACAGAATGCCACTGCATAGCAAAGTTCAGATCTGCCCTACCGCACAATGAAAGTGGGATATAGATGATAAAGTTCTGTCCTTGGCACGCAAATCTAGTTCAGTTTATCTCGAAAGGCTGTAGTTCGCCATCTATGGGTTCCAATGTATCCAGTGGTCCAAGTCCAGGTGGATCTGAAAACCTGACCATGCAACTCCTCAATAATGCCAGTTTCTTTGGTCCTTGTATTCCTTGTCCATAAGGGGCAAGTCTGTTCCTGAATCTGTTTCACTCACTTTCAGTTCTCTCTGCTAACAAACTTTTCTGTGCATGTGGTGGTGATTGATCTCTAATGCAACAGCTCATTAAAGACAGGCTGGTTGGCTGTCAAGTTGAATTGTAAGAGTTACTCTGGAAGTGTAGCTCATGAGCTGGACCCGGTCCTTCACAATAAAAGCTCAACCAAGAATCTGGGTTACAACTGCATTGAGAAACTACTGCACAGAAGAAAAGTACTTGCTGATTAGCACCAAAAGTATAAGTTGGTTAATAAGTCGCTAAGGTTATGTTGAAACTGCTGCCTGTGTCCCCTGGCAGGGCTGTAAAACAAGTCAACAACTACTGCCAAAGTCTAATAGCGCTGCAGTTTGGCAGTGTTGTAATTAAGAAACTGAAGATAAATTTATCTGTGTGCTGTGTTTGGTAACATATAACCATCTCACTGGAACAACTTGTAACAAACACGCGGGTGGACGACCTGTAAGGAGGACAGAAGGCTAGGGGTGCTAGATCTGCTAATGTTAGCAACGCTCAGCAGAAAGATTTGACAGTTAACCCTTCAGGCTGTGTGAGCCTGAGGTAATCCGGACTCCTTTACTACAGATGCTCTAAAAGGTCATGGTTCAACACATTTTCTCTGTTTTCTCAAGTTATTATTTTATTTTGATCTTTTATTTCAAGAAAACCTATTTCTCTTTTTCTTTGCCCTTTTGCTACTTTATGAAAAGCACAAAGAAACACAGAATCAAGCTTCACTCATCTCAATCCTGTGGGCAGTAACTGAAAGGCAGCTTGACATGCTGTCTCCTGGCTAATGAATAGCGATCAACCTACTGAACAGATTTTTAGATCACCAATAAATGATCTTGTTATATCAAGAAAACATACTTAATTTTCTCAGTGTGATAAAAAAGATGTGAGAATAGGATAATTTTTTTTTCGAGATCTCTACTTATTTTCTCGTTTTCTTGTTTTTCAGGATAAAGAAGAAAAATTAGTCTTTAGAAAACGATTGAAATTAACTTATTATGTAGAGAATACTGAGAAATAAAAGTTTCCAAGGGTTATTTGTGGTTTCAGAAACTTAACTATGGGATTATAACATCACTGATCTCTCTTGAGTACTTCAGTAAAACATCCTCATGCTGAGGGTGTTGAGGGAAATTCTTCTCATATCTCTGAAGTTCACCTGCAGAAACTTCCTTTGACTTCCTCTAGGTAGTTTGCTATGCCAGGCTAAATGTCCAGGATGACACTGGTGAAACCAAAAAGCTTCCTTCGACTCTGTATCACAGGCTGGAGGATTTCCTCTGATCTTGTGTCTCCGATCACAGCAGCAGCAAAGAAAAGCTCACATTAGGCCCAGTACAGCTGGTGTGGACGGATGTGTGGGAGTCTGCGAGCTTAGCTGCAGCCCTGCATCACACACTTAGCAGCAATCTTGCTCACACAGCTGCTGTGTTCCTCTAGCAGGCTGTTATATGCATCAGTTCAGGGAGCCCCAAAGGCTTTTTTTTCACAGCTGCTTTATTCTATTTTTCCAATGATGACAATTGTTAAATGGACTGAGTGAAGCATCGGTGCATCACAGCTGACTGCTTTCAATTCATGCCTGCTTCACTGGAAACCACACACAGTTTTCAGTGATGAGTAATCAATATCGCATAATGATTATAATTTCAATGTGTCATCTTTTATCTCATCCATAAAATCATTTATGTGAAATGATATACTGTCGACTGATGGCAGGGAACACGATGACTCCATCTGTCCATCAGGAGACACACTCTGTGGCCTACAGAAATATGCAATTGTGAGCTTACTGAAGTAAAACCGACTAAAATATTCAAGAAAATTCTGAGGGGAAAAAAAGGTTAAGATCTGATTTGTAGATAAAAGTGGTGCAGCTACAAAATCACAAGATGCGTCTGGTAAACATGGAGACATTAATTACAAAACTCAGTGACAGGAAACATGTCAGGGCTAGTTCTGACTTCTTTCTCTGATGGGTGTGTCAGAGGAAATATTCACTTCAACTGCGCACAGGAAACAACTTCAACTGCAACCTGAGCACCAGAGAATGAAAACAAAAAGACTTCCAAAGTTGGACTCTCTTCTGATTTCTTCCTCTTCATCTTCAGCTGTCCCTCGCCTACTGCACTCCCACTCCAGATACATCCTCCTCTGCATTACACAGCCAGCGACATGACAACTTCTGTAGGGCCAGCATTGATCTTCAGCTCGATATTACTGTACAAGCTGAGGTGGGCTGCTCTGCAACTTTATCATAAATGCCAAAGAAGCCCTGAGGTTGGACTCGGGAAACACGACTGAGGAAAATTTACTCTCAGGAGATTAAAAAGACTAGAATTTGGCCTTTTTGGGTCTTCCTATGGAGGAGGAGGAGGAGGAGGAGGAGGAGGAGGTTATCAGTAGTATAAACTTGCATGCACTAGCCCTGATTCATTACGCATAACCAAGAGGGATCCAAGTACACTGGAGAATGGCAGTAAACTACCTATACCCCGATTACTGGTAACGTAGTGCAAACAAAAACAATGCCCCCACTCACATGCACGATCGCCACTGATTCATGATCATGTGATGGTGACTGATTCAAAACCACAGACTCAAACTGGTCCTCAGCACATTGTTTTGGAGGAGCTCCAAGTATGAGAGGGTGGGGGGCTAAACAGAGTCCTAACGAGATGCTACGTTTAAATTCATGCTAGTTTTCCGGGACTACCAACCCTGCCTTTAAAGTGTTACTTATTTTTTTTTTAACTGAATTTAAATGGTTAATTAAATCGGGACTTCTTAAAGTAAGATATTAAGGATAAATAAATTAAAGTTTTAAAGAAAGATGTTAAAATTTAAGGTTTAAAACTCAGCTGGAGTTTGCTTTGCCACATCTCCTCTGCAGACTGCCAGGTGATTTCCTTTCAGAAGGGGTTTTTCTGACTATTTCACATCAATTTTCAGGCTTTCAAACAACAAAGCTTTAACTCTCTCTCTACCTCTGTTGCTATGGTGTCAATTTAAAGCACAGAGACGTCTTTTTTTTATGTAATGCATCCTTACATGTTGTTATTCTGTGGGTTAAGTCAGGGTATTCAGCCTCCATATTTATGAACAACTGATCATGCGCACGCTGTGATTGGCCAAGATACACACATGAACCTTGTCCTACGCTGGTTTGTACGCCCAAATCCATGCCAGTTTCTGCACCAGAATGACAAATGAGAGCCCTGTTCAGCACTATGACGCTTCATTTTGATGGCACCAACAGTTCTACTACCATTAAAAACAAGTACTATTCAAACATCTTTTCTCAAGGGTGCAGAAAATACCCAGTGTTTCCTGATGATACAGAACCTCAGCGCCAACCACTGGAAAAGAAAAAATCAAAAGAGAAACTGTGGGCAGCCTGAGTTTGACAAGTTCAGCTGAAACAAAAAGGTAAAGAAAATCCCCACTTAAGTGGTGAAATAAACCAAACATGAAAACCCCATTTACCTTAAAAATACCACTTCTTTCAGATTCAGCCTCCTCTCTTAGAAGAAATGCCATAAAAAGGTGAAAGAGGTTGAAATTGGGTGATAGAGTAAAGCAAAAACCACACTTTACCAGCTGACTGCTGTAGTGTTTAAAAAACCGAAGGAGGGAAAGACCCTACCCTTCGATAGATGTTGTTTTCTTGTTAAGTTTTGACGGGGGGTGGGGGGTTTCCCAAGTGCAAGTTATTTTAAGAGTTTTGATGCAAAGCATGACTAAACGAAAGTGCCAAATAATAAAAAAGGGCAGTAATACTACAGCAACAATCCCCCCACCCCCACCCCCTGGGGTGAATTAAAGTCAACTGACGGTAACAAATACAGCTGAGTCAAACACATGACATCCCCGAAAAAGACTTTTCATACTAATTATGATGAAAATGAGACATCTTTAAATAGGCTCACTTTGTTTTTAAACTGAATTCCCAGAAGAGGGAAATAAAGTTGAGGAATACATTTCATAATTTTATCAACTTGCTGGTTTCTCCAAAGGAAATATGTCAAACCCGTTTTTTTCCAGTTCACCTGAACATGCGCGACAAAACTTCTGATGTTGGATGAGGGGAAGAAAAGCACGAAGCTGCCCTGCAGGAAAAGATACCATTTCCAGATTAAATTTCTATTTCTGTCAAAGGATGTAAATAAATCTAGCTCTGACTGGCTTTAATTGAATCATTACGATCACTAACAGCTGTTTTGAGAGCTCATATTCTTAACATCATGAATGACAGTCAGTCAGTAGGATTAAGATGAACTTTAAAGTTTAGTTTTAGAGATCAGGTTAACTGCAGCTTCAGTTTGTTGGGCTTGTTGTACAACTTAAAAATCTTTGAAATGAAATGAAATGAGCCCTACAACAGACACAAGTAATCTTTAAAAGGAACAAGGTAAAAATGTGTTAAAAGGTAAAAAAAAACACTAGGTAAAAAAGCAACTAGTTGACATTTATCCTTTAAAAATACTATCCACATCATTAGCTTTAAGATGAAGCTTTACTTTAAATTTCAGTGGATCATTTGTGTCTTTCAAGTTTATCTTCAAGAACCAGGGAGAGAAGAGAGGGCAGCCCAGAGAAGATGGATAACTAACTCCTCTCCTGTAAAAAACTGTTTTGAGTGGAGCTGATTTTAGAGGTGGAAGAACAGACAAAGCATGTAAATAATGTCATTATGAGACAAAATACCCAGGAAACGCAACAAAGCTGACCCGACACATGCCATTGTCTCCCGAGTCATTATAAACCCTTTTATCCAGCTGCAGGAGTCTTACCTGTTTAATGAGCATGTAAGTCTCCGACATGATCTTCTCAATACGCCCGAGGTCATAGGTCATGACTTTCTGGCCCTGCTGCCAAACCCTGTAGGCGTCCAGCAGCAAGGTTTTTCCAGACTCCACGTCCTCCAGAAGCTTCCTCTTCCTGTTCGGCCTTCGTGCTGAGACCTGATCAGCCCCGCTGGCTGCCATGGCGATCTTGGGTGCTGAGGTTTGGAGCTGCTGCTGCCTGGAACTGATACTCAGCTCCTCGAGAGACAGCTCTGGTGTCCGAACACTGTCAGTCACTTTCTGCTGGGCCCCCACAGCACTCAGAGGGCTCTCAGTCTCAGTTTGGTTGCCCTGAAAATCAGTGGTGGTAGAGGGCCTCCTCCAGTTACCAGCGTCCAGCTCCATGGGTTCCTCTGGCCCTGCTTTCTGCCCCTCGCTTCCAGCAGTCTCCACCTTGCTCAGGCAGACCTCCTGAACTTTAGTTCCTTTATCTATGGATGTTGGTGGAGCAATGACTTGTGCCTGAGAGGCTTCCTTTGGCCCTGTGTCAGTGGCAGCAGCTCCCTCTGTGAGCCCAGGCTTCTTGGGTGGTGCATGTTTGCTGTCCTCAGAGCTGGGCCTGCTGGATGCGTCTGTTGTGGTCATCTCCCCCATGGAGGGCGCAGGCGCTTTAGGAAGCTGCTCAGACACCTGAAAAAGAACAGAACCTGTCAAAACACAAAATGGGAGCATGCCAGACATCCAAACCACACTCTGACCCCCAGCCTCAAGTTTAACTGTGTGTGATTTGTGCTTTCTTACCCCTGAGAGTCTGTTGAGATTGTCCTCCAGGACTTTTACAGTTAGGAAAAATGCTCTCTTGGCCAAAACCTGGCGATCAACATCCCGTAAATATTTCCTTCATGAAAAAAGAGAGAGAAGCAAGAACAGAGGTAACTGAGGAGCAGCTACATAATACATCACAGAATCAGCAGCATTAGACAGAGCTGGTTCTTACTTTCCCTGGTCAGGGGTTCTCTGCAGCATGAAAGAGACTTTCAGCAGAGTATCGTGATCCTTGAGCTGAGACAGCACCTCCAGCAAGAGGACAATGGATCGGTTCATATGAGATGCAAAACTCCCTGGGCGATCAATCTCATCAACTGGAATACGCCAGATGCCCTGGAGGAGGTGGAGGGAGGAGGAAAGAGAAGAATTATGTAGAAGTTTGGAAGAGCTGAAAACAGTGAACAAAGCTTAGGTAAAACTTAAATACAGAGTTAGGTCCAATTCTTTTTCTAAATTGAGGACAGAAGCTAAATGCTGCCAGAGGGAACTGACTCTTGCATGATGGACAAAAAACCAACAGGCTGAATCATGAGTTCTAAAAGTTCATGTTTTAATGACTCTTTTCAACATCTACTTTAGTTTTCAAAGGCATGTGGGAACAATTAACGGTGCTACATGGAAAAATAAAGGTAAGAGAGTAAAGGAGGAAGCCAAAGGAATTCATGGGAGTTAAAAACATGGCATTCAAAGAAGAGACCCCTAATGAGGGGATGGAGAGGCAGCAGGAGAGATCTTTCGGTCTGGCTGGCCATGTAGGAGGTGGAAAGGGAGGGTAGGAGGTGGGGGGGCGGGGGTTCTCTCTGGGCACACATGATAGGAAGCCTCATTAGTGCTCAGCTCTGTCCAAGCAATACAACAGACCAGGAGACCGTCTGCCAACAAACACAGCCCTTCCTTTGCAGGAGGCGAGATGAGCTGCGTTTTGATGGTAGAGTCCACCTTTTTTTTTTGTATGTGTGAGCACATGTCCTCTCAGCAGGTGGAGCGAAGCGAGGTTCCTGCTCTCTGAAGCTACTGACGAGGGTGCAGATGGTGGCCTAGGCTGTGTGCAGTCATAAAGCACATGGCACAGAGTAAAGCTTCTGGCCTCAGAGAATGTGTGTGAGACTAAACAAAGATGACCATATCAGGACAGAGCAGAACAAATGAGATGGCTCTATCGGCTGCTGAAGGCACCAGGGGAGCGTGCCGCTCCTCACAGACGGCTCCAGATTGTCAGATGACATTTTCAAAGCCAATGGAGAGGAACAAAGCAGAAATGGGAGGCAAATATACCCATCAGACAAAATGACATTCCTGAGGGTGGACTTACAGCCTGCTCACTTAAAACATGTCCAAAACTAACCGTCCTAAACGTGATTAAGAAAGTCACCTGCGTTTGAGTCAATCAGGCCAACCTTAGAGCTGAAATCTAGAGGTTAAAGACGGTCTTCTTGGCAGCTTCATTATTGATTACAGATTTCAGTTATGATGTTTTTAGCTTTAAAGTGATGTTAAAGGATGTAGTTTAGTACGTGAAATGATCCAATTCGAAGCTGGTGCTCAATAATCAACCCAAACCAGCCAACGTATGGCTCGGATGCCTGTGCAAAATGGAAAGATTTATTATTATGATGTAACCAGGCTTGAAAAGGTTTTAACCTCTCAATGCACAGATTACCAAAAGCCTCCGTCAGGAGTGGGACAAGTATGAGGGGGTGGGCTCGGCTCACTTAGAAAAACATCTCTAATGGGGGAGAGTAGTTCCTCATCAGAAAACCATCCAGTCACAGCAAATCTGTTTAGAGAGAGCAGAGCAGTGGCTTTACACAGATTATACTGCAGCACAACAGCTAAAGCAGATTTGTAAGACTTTAACTGCAATGATTTTAAGCATCTTTTTTGCTCCATATTTTGAATGTGAGGGAAACTGACCATTGCTTGTCTGATATCTGGAGCAGCAGCTTCAGCACGGATGTTGCCAACACATCACAGAGAGATGAGACAGAGATTAAGATCCACCACAGACCAGAGACAAAAACATGACGGGAGGATAATTTCATACAAATGGAATCTGATCTTTCCTTCTGATCATAATCGGGTTCAAAGGTTTCTTTTTGTTTGCAGAGAGGGGAAGATAAAAACTGTGGGCATGTCACATGAAGTAACCTCAGTTTGTTTCTAATTGAATGTTAGGGAAAAAAAATAGAAATTCAAAGACAGACTCAAAGGCAGAGGGAGATGTGAATGTTTATTTAACCTGATAAAAGCCTGAATGAGGTTTTAATCTCCTTTTCTAACACTGCTACAGAAACAAAACACAAGCAGGCAACTACAGCTGTCACACATTACAACAGAGGGAATCCATCACCTGGTTGGTACACAGGGTTAGCACACAGAAAAATCAAGACGGCAACACTTTCACCTCAAAGAATTCAGATGCAAACCAACTACCCAAGAGCACTAGGGTCTTAAATCTGTGCTGACACTCGGATCTTCCTGAAATGATTCTTGAGGAGTTGGGACAGCATAAGCCTTAAGTAACATCTGAACGAGGAGCAGGGACTAAGTTGACTGGATGTTATTACTTTGCAAAAGTAGGAAAACAAGGCGAAGATTTAACACCTGGAGAAACGTATTACCCACAGTGAAGTTGAGTGTTAATGTGCCCACAAACAACTACATCTCAAAACTGTATAAACACCACAGGCAGCAGACTACCTGCACAGAGGAGCAGCAAAGTACACGTGGGTGGTACAATTTGATGTCAATCAAAGTTCACTTTTCAGTTGGGTCTTATGATATGCAGAGACCAGGAACCCTCAGAAGGAGTGCACGTGTTTACTTTGTTAGATTCTATTAAAGTACGACGCAACTAACCCAAAGACAAACTAATAAAAGAGCTCTGCACAAACAAATATAAACACAAACCGAGGCTTGATTTCTAAAAGTCAGAAGAGAAGCGACTCACCATCACCAAAGAAAGCTACTCCACGGCGCCTGTGTTAGTTTTCTTTTGGACAGTTTCCTGCTGGCGATAGCAGCACCAGCACTCCTGGCAGCACCTCCACCCTGAGAGTGGCTCACGCTCAGAGAGCAAGGGGTGGGCTGCATTTGGGTGCTAGGGCAGCCAGAGCTGCAGTAGAGGAGAGGAGGGAAGCACAGCTGCACACGGCAGAGCAGGAACAGAAGAGGAGGAGAATGGCAAGAGGAGAAATGGCGCTGAAGTCAGGGCCTACAAGCTCAGTATGCCACTGACAGACAACCCGACTCGTTTCTCTCCTGCTCTCAAACCCTGCCATCTCAAAACAAAAACACCCACGCACTCTATCTCCGCTTTCCCCTGACCCCAGCCTGCTGGAGTCCTCCCCCCTCCTCCTTCCTTTTCTCTCGCACTATACACAGCGTACAGCCAATCCTTGTGGGCCTTTACCAGCCAATCGGAGGCAAGAGGAGAAACTCCCGCCCATTAGTGCACACCCACATGATACACACACAAACAGAGGAGTGAGAGGGAGAGAGAGTAATGAGGAAACAGAAGAGTGCAACAGAGAGAGCAGATGAGTACGGCGAATGAGAGTCAGGGGGAGGGGTAGAGCGTGATCACCGTGAAGAGGGAGCAACAGGAAAAGAAAAAGAGAACATAAACTGGCTGAAAAATGAACTCAGTACCACCACATCGGTGTAGTGGGAGGCATCAAGAGGATGGCATGCTATTAGAGAAACAGAACCACAGAATGTGAGTAAGAAAACGATAGGTTAGAGTGGGAAAAGCCCACACAAACCAAAGAAAGACAGGTTGAAGAGAAGAGCTGCCTGAACAGATAAGACTCCTCTTGCCCCCACACACACACACCTCAGTGTTTCCTCAGCCCTCACCTTCCTCCTTCCCTCTCCCCTGCTCGTGTCTCTCCAGCTGGCCACCATAAACATATTAAGTAGACACACCTTGTTTTTCCTGCTTCCTGTTGTGTGAGGGAAAAATAAGAACTGCTGAAAAATGTCAAGCAGAGCTAAAGGCAATGGAAAGCAAGCTGGCAGCCTGACTGAACCCTCCAACATGCAAATCAAAATATCAACTTGTACAAACTGTAGACATTTGGCCAACACTCCTCCCCTAGGAAAAAAAAAGAAAAGAAAAGAAAAACAAGGTCCTCCTGAGTGAAGCTCCACCTACAGCACATTGCACTGCTCAACACATGAAGGTTTGAGTCATACGTCGAACCAAGACAAGAAATGCAAGTAAGAGCTCTCCAGAAAACCTAATCATCTCAGCTTATATAATCTTACTGAACATGGCACAAAGGCCGACCTATAGCAAAGTAACATCCTAGTTTTAGCTGAATTAAAACATGATCACCTTTTTTTCTGAAAAGACATTCGGATAAAATCATTCTCTCTGGAAAAAAAAGTTACTGGTATTTGTTATCATTCCTCAAAAATCAACAACAGGGACATTCATTTTCTCTTGAGTTTTGCAAATAGCAATGTGTGAGTGGGTGGGAGGATATGTAAGCATGCATGAGAGTGGTGTGTCAGGTTGGGGAGGGAGGAAGGAGCGAATATGGTGTCTTACCGAACACAACTACAAATACCTTAAGATTCAGCTTTGACAAGCTGTTTAAGTGCTGCAGAATCACTGTATTACAACACACTGCATAGCAATTGTTTCCATACCACAACACCATCATCATCACAACGAAGTGATTCTGCTGTTTGCCAGGTGTGTGTGTGTGTGACACAACTATTTGGTGTAAATTAAGCGGAAGATAAAGCAAACAATTCCCCAAACAGATTGAGGAAGCATTCCAAAGAGCTTTATTCAAACCAACGAAGATGAACCACTCAGCACAACTTCAATTCCCAAAAAGTTTCAGATGTTCTGTAAAATGTTGATAAAAACAGATTGTTTGCTAATCATATTAATACTGCATGTGGTGATAACAGACTGTAAAAATAACAGATGTCATCTCGCTTAGTTCAAACTAAGTTTGCCACAAGAACTGCTCCCCCTGGTGACTGGCTGCAGTATAGGTCAAAAACATTGTCTCCCCGTTCATTCCAGATGGGCTGTGATCAAATTTTAAAATATTAATACACCTCATAGAAATGTTTCTTCTTATGCTGTAGTGATATGAAGATATTATTGGGCTGCATTGTGTTCAAGTCCTCTTTTTTTCTGAAAAGTTTCTTTTTCCTTGGTTATTATTAGATGTTTAAAACAGGGTTTTATGTCACGTTTAAAAATGATTGACAGGTGCTCCTCTTGAGTAGTTTTTTTTCAGAAATACGAAAATACATCAGGAAGGAGAGTTCAGAAGAGATTAGACTTTCATAAGAAGAAAAAAAACAAAAAAAACTTTTGTCACCTAGCTCCACTTAGATTTTCGACTGCGCAGACCCTGGCTGCACAACAGCGGAGTCTCTGATGGAGTATTTTGGCTTCAAACCATACAAAGGTAAAAGGTGGAGCCACGCTGTCCATTCTACATACAGTCTATGGTTTATAACGGAGCACAGACAACACAGCAAAAATGTTACAGTTTTATTGCAAAGATACATAAAACACTAGCAACGCATGTCAAAAAGCTGGCACAGGGGCAAACGTATAGTTGTGTTGCATCACCTCTTCATTTAACAAAACTGTGAAAAGCTGGAAACTTAGTCAACCAGTTTAAGTGATGAAAGTGAAATGTTGCCCCATTCCTGCCTGCTGTAGGATTTTAGTGGCTCAACGTTCAAGGAATCTTTTGGCATATTTTTTATTTCACGGTGCACTAGATGTATTCAACAGGTGACACATTGTTACATAAGGTCTTACCATGACAAATGCATGGTATTGAGGACAGCAAATGTAGCTCCAAAACCTGTAGGTATATTTAGTATTAATGGTACCCATAAAGGCAAGCTGCCCATGTCATGGCTTCTTGTGCACCCTCATACCGTTAAAGTCTCTAGTAAAGTCGCTAGCTAGTAAAAGAGCAGAGGACTGTGTTCATGATTTCCAAAAAAGAAGATGTAGGCTTTTAAATTCCTGACTCAACTGCTTGCTCAGGCAGTCTCTCACAGAGCAGTGAACCCTTTGTGTCTTTACTCATTATTATTATTATTATAATTTTTTTTTTTTTTACATTTTGGTTGAATTAAATTAATTCTCAACATTTGAAATTCTTTCCTTGCAGTATTTTTTTTGGTTGAATCTAGAATTTAAATGAAAGGCAAACCATCAAAACTTCTTTAACCTCAAAACTCACAGCTCAGCAGACTAAAAGCCAGGTGGTATACATTTAAAAAAAAAAAAAAAAAGATCAGTGAAATCATCTGATGCAAAGTACAAATGTGACACGAGAGACTTCTGGGTATTTTAATGGTCTTTTTTGTACAAAAATGGTTTGTGACCAAGACAGTTTATAAATTAATCCAATGCTGTTTGGCCACCAAAAAGGTCCATCTAAAGGAGCTTTTTTTTTTTTTTCCTTTTAAAATAGTTTCAGTTCCAATCATCATTCATCAGCCTGACCTTAAAAACCACTGATTGTAAATACTTCCATATTGAACACATGTAGAAAACAGATTCAAGGGTGATTTATAGTTGTTTTCTCACGTGCTATAAATGAGTTTGCATTGATTTCATAGTTAACAGTTATCATAGCACTTTCTGCTCAACACGAGGCAAAGAATCAGAGCTTGGTAGACATTAGCCCACTCGAGAATTGTAAAAATGTGGTGCATTGCTAAATATCCTTGCCATATTCCAATGGTTCAACTTTTATCTAAAAATTAAGTTCCAGCTTTTCAAATCCTGTTTCAGACAGGAAATAACTCACATTGTTAATTAATTAACAATAATGTCATTACAACAGTGTTTAAAAAAAGAAACCGTCACAAAACCGAACACCACCAAAACGGATTATCAACAACTCCATTCCTGTGACTCTGGAAATATTCACTTTGATTCAATTAACACTGAAATTAATCAAAGCGTAGTTAATTTTCTGTTCATCATTGGTTCTTAATGTGAGCCTGCCTTCCTGGTTACAGCCTCCCTGACAGTCAAAGCACTAAATTATGCAAAACCTCATCTTGATCATTTCTAAACAGCGGTATATAGGTTACCTTATGGAAGCTCCAGTTAGTGTCACCCAGCCAAAGCAAGAAAGAAAAGTAGGGCATCATGACCTACATTAGAGAAGTTTGTATTCTCCAACAGACTCAATGAGGTGCAGACACAGCTACAAGTCAAGTCCCCTTCACATCAAGGTGTCATGCATTATGCAATATGTTTGTGATGAAGTCACTTCTCCATGGACAGAGAGACCATTGAGAGGAGAAACAACAAATTTATCAAATACAGATGGAAACAAACAAATCAGGTTAACAGTGGGGTTCATAGGTATTAAAAAGCCTGACAAAGCATCTGTTTCTCACCACTAATAACATAAGCTAACTGATGCCTTTCACTTCTGTACCTGCTGTTCATTAAACTCTCAAAATGAAGTGTGAAAAAAGCAAGTTCTGTAATGTGCTTCTGCAGCTTTTGTTAGTAAACCAACCACCCAGAACTCAGACACAATGAAAACTGTCATGTTTGATGAATATTTAAAGAGGTCTGTGCTGCCCTGTGTTCAAGCGAGGGATGGCTTGGTTTGAAGGAACAGTAAAGCTCTGACAGTTGGTACGCCAGGGTGGCAGGTTTGCCTCCAGAAGGGGCTCTGTGAGAAACCGGTGGGAGCCAGAGCATTGCAGAGCTTTCCTCCAGCTCAGACCTGGCCCGCATCGCTCCTACAGTCTGTTACCAGAAGCTCTATGGAGTCTGTGTTTGACTCGACAGCTTAAACAAACAATTATGTCCAAAATAATGTGTACTGCCAAAATATGTACTGACAAGGGAGTGATAAAAAGACACAAACATGGGGTCACATTATGCTAATGTTACCTACCTTTAAACTGACACCTAAAAAGATAAAAGCTTTGTAAAACACAAGAAACTAATCAAAAGTAAGTCATTTTCTGCAGGCACTGAAAAGACATAATATCTCTTTCAAGTGAAAAGAGGAAAATAATCTGACATGCAGAACAGATGACAGAGTCAGACAGTAATCTCCTTCAGTAGAACCCAACAGAGACCTTGTAATTCTGAGAGGCAGATGATTCAAAAAATCTCCTACTGTGCGGCTCCATTTATAGCAGTGCTTGTGCCTGCTGATCCATATTTAGGGATGAGTTCTTTGCATCCAATTAAATTACGTGAACAATATGCGTAAAGAGGGGTAAACCCGACTGTAATATGCCAATCATTTCCTCTTGGCAGACAGCTCATTAGTCACAAACGTGAGGATTCACTTCTCGGGTTCCCTCCTCTGGGAGTCCCTTATTAGCTGCTACTGGGCTTTTATCTTTCATGATAAAGCAGCAGAGCAGAGAGAAGGAATGACACATGCAGTACAATGACATGTTTTATAGGCGAGTATAAAACAGTAGAAACGAAGAGTCATTCATAACCCTCTAGCTGTGTGTGTGTCTGTTTTCTACATCTGAGCACTGATGGGTTCATCTTGACCAGGCGTTTCCAAACTTTTCAGCCTGTGACCCCAAAAATAGCGGTGCTGGAGACCAGTGACCCCCTGCTGTGAGAATACACTAATAGGTCAATCTAAAAACCGACAAAAACAAGAAAAAAACCAAAATACTTAACTTAGCTGACCAATAGAAAATTAAACTTCCTATGTGCCCATAAAGCCGTTTCCTAAATTAATCTGCTACTGATAGCACTGATGTTATCCTGGCTTAGTCAACTCAGAAGAAATGTGGAAAACATATCAATTCTGTTTGTATAGTTTGATACAAAATTTTACCAATATTTTTGTTCAGAAATTTACAATCACGGATGAAATATTAAATTGTAAATAGTTTCTGATTTTGGAAGGTTTTTTTTGACCCAAGTGGTGCTTCACAACCCCCATTTTGGGAACCACAGTCTACAGTCAGTGAAAACCAGGAAACTCTCTGTTCTGCTCATATTCAACATAATATCAACAACTGGTGCACAGAAGTACATCTACTGTTTGTTTTAATGAGCATTGGCGATACACATAAAAATTTAACTTGGTTATTATGATGAATTCAGACTTTTTTAATAAGTACTTTCTGTCCAAACCTGTATACCTTTACAATGGCCATGCTTTCATACTATATTAATGCAGGTGAATGAATACTCAAGCTAGCTATCAGTTACCTTTTAGCTGATAAATTTAACATTTAAAGAGGAGGTATTGAGGGTTTTTCTAACCTTTACACCATCGCTCTGGTTCCCCCTGTAATATTTTACATGATTTAGAGTCTAATAAAAATAAAAATGCTTAGTTTCAGCTGCTGTCTCTTTAAGGCCCCTCACTCAACATACCCCCTCTTCTCTGATTGGCCAGCTCAACACCCACAGGCCTTTGGACATCACATCGTAGAGAAGCAGGTTGTACCACTGATTGGTAAACACCAAACCCATGCTGATTTAATTCCTGTTAGTTGTTGAAGTTTACTGCCTGCAGTGTGTTGCTCATGCATAGCTTACAGTAAAATGGCACGAACACAAAATCAAAGATTAGAGCTTAAAATGATCACAAGTGAGTCCACGTAGGCTCACCTGACGGCTTGAATCATCAACTATTGAGGGCAGCCATTTATCTCTTTTTTTCTGCTTAATAAAGGAGTCTCAATCACACATTAGAGCTTTGTGACAGCTTCCGTGGAGCCCATCAGGCAACAAAAAATAGATGTGAACTGTGGTGTGATTTGATGAACCACGGTTAGATGCTGATGGTTGATTTGTTTATGCATGCCCGGGTTTTCAAAGTCATTTCTTTGACTCAGTGCTGGATTGAAAAGATACTATGATAAACTTCTATCAGTGTACTAAAAAAATGGACGTTTATTTTCTAGTAACTCCAGTGTTGGAGTGTTTGGTAATAAATGGTATTAAGAGCTTGATTTGTGGTCTTTTTATGTCTGAAGGCCAATAAACCCAGAGATGACAGAAGTGTTGACATTGTATCAGGTAGTGTGTGGTGATATGACACCAGGTAGAAGATGAAAAACGGGTATGGTGACTTACATTGAACAGGTTTGTCTTGTTTCTTTCACAGAAAAGTCCTTGTGCTGGCATGTGCTTCAGCTGTTGCCATGGGACACTGCTTCCTAGCAACACATCTCGGGCCCACTGTAGGTTCTGTGAGGGGAAAAAAAAAAAATAAAAAAAGACTCTGACATGTGTTTTAACTATTTAATATATAAAGGACAGAGGTATTTATTAGAAGAGGATAGCAGTGGACCTCCCTCTAATTTTACAACAGGCTTGAGAGATGAATTCTTGTTAGTGTGAAGTGTTTCATATCGATTCAAAAGAAAAGCAGAAACTGTTCATTTGCAATCAGGGAAATGCAGAGCTCCTTTCACAACGTGATGACTCACAAGTCAGTGTCTACACAAGCACCCCGTTTGAAAAGATAGCATGCTAACGCCACTTCACGTTATCTTTCACTATCCCAGTGGGCTATAAGCATGAAATCACAGGCCAGCTCTCCTGGAGTGAGGATAAAGCTGGTCAGTCAATGTGAGTGGAGCTGGGTTTTTTTCTGGGAACAAAGGGGACACAGAGGCTTTTAACACTGAATGTGTCAGGTTGTAAGGGCAGCTAAGCAACCTGTGTCAACGGCATCGCATCGACTGACTGTGTCATCAGCGCTGCCAGGGTGCATTCGCTTTCATCCGAGCTGCTGGGAGCTCCACTGAAGGCAAAAACCTGACTGAACCTTTGAGCACTGAAAGTTATTCCACATTTAATTAAACCTCAGGGAAATTATCTGGATATAACTAACTGGTCTTATAGCTTGTGAGTGTTAATAAAAAAAATTAAAACAAAAAAAAAAGATTTCTTTAATCTTGTTACAAATTAGAAATATCTTACTGAAGGGAGTCATGAAAACCAAGATGCTTCACAAAAGTGATGCGACAAATAAGCAGATTTAAAAATATCAAATCAAAAGGACCTGTCTCCTCCCTAGTTTACCCTCCAGAAGCAGGGACAAAGACTGCATTAAAAAGGTTGGACAAACTGGGAGCTGACAGAAGGATGCCACTGCAGTGAAGCTCAACGCAACCTCCCTGTGCCAAACTGGCTGAGAGAGCACAGTGCTACCACCCCCGCACACCTCTGCCCACAGAGCCTTAGAGCCAACACAGGCTGTTTCAGCAACTCGTGTGTCTCCACAGAGCTTATAGACCCACCACGGAGAAATCCAAGGAGAAGAAACAATAACCTCAGCAGCTCTGATATGTTTGAGCTTTAAAAAAATCCATGCCAAAGGTTCCAGTGACTTTTGAGAGAGCTGTAGGAATACTTAGCAAGCCCCATGTTCTGTAAATGTCACCATTAATGGCAGGGATAGTGATGATAGGTGTATGGCTCCGGTTTAATGGATCACTTGGCCTTTAAAACACAGGAAGAATAGACCACTGCCATCAGCTGTAAGGAGCACACTGACCTGATGGGTTTTGCTGTTGCTGTAGAAAAAGGCCAAACGGTACAGACTCTTGTAGTGCTGAGGGAAGCGACCGAGGCAGAGGAAGAGGGTGCGGACACACATGTCCACCAGCATTCGTCTCTGGTCGGCCCGTTCTGTAGGAAGCGCTTTAGGCACCTCGATTATCTCAATGGGAGGCTCGGGGGGCTTCCTCTTTCCTTCGCTGGCAGGAGTTTGTGGGGCAGATTGTTGAGAGAGGGGCGGTTTTGGAGGGGTGGCTGGAACGGGAAGAGGAAGGGGAAGAGGACACGGGTCTGCTGAGACCTTTGGGGTCAAAGTGTCAGGAAGTGTCACCACCACGGATTCAACAACTTCCTGGATGACTTTTTCTTCCACCTGGATGCCAGACTGATCTCCGTGTGAAACTGAAGAAGACATAAATGAATGACTGGTTCAGATTATAATACTTTTTTACTTTTACCTTGCCATACTTTTTTTTTGATCATATGAACTGATCGTAGTGTTACAGAAACTCCTACCCGTGTCCTCTGATGCAGACTGCCCATCCTTCACAGGAGTTGTGCTTTCTGATGAGGATGAACAAGCTTTCACAGACACGGGCTTGTGGCTGCTGTCTTGTGAACTGGCGGGATCTGTGAAGGCATCTTGGGTGGAGTTGGAGTCTGAGAGCATTACCACCTCACTGTCCTGACTGCGCTCTGCCAAAAGAGCAAAAAAACATCATTATGGGACATCATGGGTCATGCTGTCAGTTGCATAGACCCAGATATAAACAGACGAATAGAGCTTGCAGGAGGCAGGAAGCTGTCCTTTCCATTTGGAAAGTCGTGTTTATATGATTTTCTTTTAAATCAAGTGATCAAACTTGGATTTTAGAAAAGAATGTCTGCAATTGGTCAATAAATTGAGATGAGGATACTGTGTGAATTTGAAGCAATTATCCACAATGTGTTAAAGCATATTTTAAAGCATGTTGTGTAGGCCTTACAAAGCTGTTAGTAGGTGGTGGTTTTTAAAAGCCAAACACTCCTTGTTTTATGTGTGTGTGAGTGTGTGTGTGTGAGAGTGGGGAATAATGCAATTATGAAAAATAGGTCATGAGCCAGAAATCCTTATTAGTGGATCCCTAATGACGCTTTGTTATAAAGGAGAGAGGGTCTGTTTTTGTGAGTGGTCCAAAATTTGAAATGCCAGCAGTCCTCCTAATTGCCTTGTTGTGCAGCCTCAGCAAAGAAAAAAATCTTGGCAGGAGGAGAACATAACACAATCAGGAGGGTTACAGGCTTTTGCTATTTGAGCAAATAATGCACACAAGGGACTTTTCAAAAGAATCACAGTCATGAGCTAACAGCAAAGTTAGTACAGTACTGTAAGAGTTTTAGTTAACTACGGAGTATAACTGGGTTTTCTGTGCTAATCAAAAATGCACTTCATTCCTGATCAAAAACATAAGACTCTAAAAGAGTTTGGTGGGTTTGGAGAGCAGTACCATTCAGGGAAGCCGGCCATATTGCAGACCTGGGCAGGCAGTAATCATGGTCAAACCCTGGTGAGGCTGTTGGAGATACGGGGAGCTGGTTGTAAAATAATAACAAGAAAAACTGTATCTCTCATTTCATATGACTGAATACCTGCAATTTGCTTTGATTATCATTAACATTAACGGAAAACTGTAAAAACAGATTTAATTGCACTCCCCGTGAAACTGTAGAACCTGATTCAGACACAAGACCGAACAGAAAATTCAGTGAAAAAGTTTTGACATTATCCAATGGTTGTACTTTGGTATATCTTTGGATCAAGATTTCTCTGCTATATCCAATAATAAATACAGCAAGGAATACGAACAGCTGAAAAGGCAAAGACATTCACTGGCTCCTCACTTCATTTAAGACTCAGCTGATCTTATTTCACTGCTAATCTAGCAACAACTTAAAAGAAACACTTTGTAGATCCAGACAGATGAAGAAAAACATATTCCCAGATAATTATTTGATTAAGTCATGTCTGAATCAGGTCATACACTTTTGTCACCTTGATGAGCTCTTGGCAGGACTCAGAAAATACTCCACTATGCACAAGTTTGCTTGAAGTGTTCTGCCTGTCTTCAGTCTCAGCAGTCTGCCAATAAGAGTCCAGCCACATTCTTCCTGGCTTGGCATTTTCACAATAATTGGCTGTAATTGGAAATTCTATCCAATTAGTTCAAAATAGCAAACACATGATTAACTACGAATCTGATATCTCCAGGGAGTTTGACTGTCAAATTAAGCCCACACCAAACTGAAACACAATGTGACCACATGAACCACCAGACAGTTTAGTGAGTTGTGATACAAGGAAGGACTGACTTTGTCCAGTCGTGAAGAAGACATTCACCCCATTTGAACTACATGCACATCATCAATGGCAAAAGCAGGTGGTAAAAGCAAGCAGGCAAAGAGGTAGCAGGCAGGTAGGTAGGTAGGAAGGAATTTGGAAAGGGCGACAAAACTGGCAACATGGGCAACATGGCTGCGTTATTTGGACGTCACGGCTGAACATGAAAACATGGAGGGTGAACAGATGTAACTGTTTTTTTGGCACATGGAAAGAATGGTCACAACTGATATCGTAGAGTACCTTTAGCTTAATCATGACACATTTAGTTTCTATGAATAAATACCTATAAAACAAATATTTCTAAACCTGCATTTGAATTTTCTGCTGCTTTAAGGGTAAGAAAAGGAGAAAAAATAACATGACATACGTGTATTAACCAAAAAAAAAATAGTCTGCAGTGATGCTCTAAATCTATGCTACTGAATTTAATAAACATTTCTCAGTTTATTTTGGCACATTACTGCAGTCTCACAGACATTCCAAGATTATATCTACCTAAGAGAAAAACACATTTCTATTCTTAACTGTGCGATAAAATCACAGAACGGAGAGGATCTTCCTGCTTTAGACAAAACTAACACCATCTCTGCATTCTTTAAACAGCGCTTAATGTCGAACCACTGAACCCAAAACAGCTTCCCTCCATTACTTTTTAATGTTTCTGAGATGTGATCGCTTCTGAAGCTGCTTGTAGAATAAACATTAGCTTGTTATTGGCCTTCCTTACTCTGTACATGTTTTATCTGGGCTTCTCTCTCAGGGATAGCTTACCCTCAGTGCATAAAGGTTATATTAGTAAAGAAAATCAGCACAACAAAGACTTAGCAGAACTGGCACAAAGTTTTCTGGAAACCTTACTCTAATCAACCGCATGAAAAACAAAGCGAAGCAACAATAAGGATCGTTCAGCATTAGCAGCTTGTTTGGTGTGTTAACACTCGCCAGCAGCTGATTAAGGCTACAAACACACAGGTCTACAACGCTGCACATTTCTCTCTGAAGTCAAAGGCTCAGGGCACAACAAAGCAACAATTGTCAAATATTAGGAAAAGCGAGATGATTGGTAAGAGGGGAAATAAGGACCAGCAACAGAGCAGTGACTAGAAATGGATGTTTTCTTGCACACACGCACACATACCAACACAAACAAACATGTACACATGTGCACACACACAGGCCTCAAAACTCTGAAAAAATGTAATCTTAAAATCCATTTGTTCCAACACTGCTGCTTTGTCAGGCATAGCAAAGTAGTCAAATAATCAGCAGCCATATTGCCCATTTCACCGCATCCCAATCACCCAGTGCACGGGGGATCATTGTAACTGAAACCAAAGCCATTAAGCAGGGTGATTAGCACTCTGAGAACTCCCCAGTAGGCTTCCTGTCCCAGAGCAGGAAGGGCAAAAAAGCCCAACCCCTGAGACTTTGTCTAGGACTGGGACTGTACCATCAGCCTGCTGCTCCTCATGCCGCTGTTGCTGCCACTGCTGCCGTCGGAGTGTTTTGCGTTTGGCGTAATCGTGGTCAAACGGCGTGGCCACATAAGGAGGAGATGTGAGACCTGGGGTGGCAGCTGATGGGATGGAGGAGCTGAGGTTGCCTATACAGGAGCTGAGGGGGCCTATGCACGCCGATGAGGAGTTAAAGTCTTCATCCATCATGGAGGGTGGTTTCTCCCTGTAGTGAACAATGAACGAATTAAACATGAATTTTCAGACATGTGATTGGATGGTTTCTTTATTCTTTCTGGGTTTTACTTCTGAAACTTACTTTTCACTGGACCTGGGCATACTTGGCATACTCTTCTCCTCCCCTCGGGCAAACGGCCCAGTAGCAGCCTCAACAAGCAAACTAAACACCAGGTCATGATCCAGATCAGGCTTATCACCCTCAAGTAGTTTCAGGATGGTTGCACCAAGTCGGAAATGCAGCTAGAAGAAAAAGTTGAAATTAGAGATTTTAGGATCTGTAGGCATGGTGCTTAATAAATGTGGTACAGCTTGAATATAAGACTCCGTTTATACGACAACGGTATTAGGATGAAACCAGTTTTGTTGCATTTCGGCCTCTTGTTTATACAGAAACGCCATTTCAGCTGACCTAAAACGCAACTTTTTTAAAACGCCCTCCAGAGTGGAATTTTTCTGAAACACTGCAGCCTCCGTTGCTGTATAAACGGCAAGCCAGAGTTTTCAGTGAAAACGATGACGTCACTCTCCGCTTTGCGTGTGCACTTTCCACTTTCGTTGTGGAAACTTTTGCGAACCGGACAACAACAATAGTTCAATGGCAGACTATTGTGTTGTGCTTGTGCTGCTGAATCTGCTGACTGCCTTTCAACAAAATGTGCATCTGTTGCTCCACTTCTGCACTCTGATAAGACTCTCTCCGTTTTTTTGCGGTTTCAAGTCAAACGCTGTGAAGCGTCGTCGTATTAACAGGGCCTAAGGCACAGGGACTGTACCTCCAGGGCCTCCATGGCCAGGTCAGGTGGATTATGGTAATGGATTTTTCGAGGGTACCTGGCAGCCTCTTCATGCAGATAGTGTGCTGCCTACGATCACAAAGAGCAGAGAACAACAAACTCAACACAGTCATGTGGCATCATAAACAATCAAGTACAACGAAGAGAAAGAATGAAATAAAGACTGCAGGAAAAGACAGGAATAAGATGACATCATGCTTCACTTTGTTCACACTAACCCTCCTCTGAGGTCTCTGCTGACCTCCATGACACCATGTTTCACACAGGTCCATCTGCCCCCATTAATCTAATCACAACTACAGAGCTATGACTAACTCCATACATTTGTCTCGATAAAAACATCTTGCGAGGGTGGAAGGGCCGCAGTCTTTGTTTTCTGTAGGCGGATTATAAAACAACTCCATGGAGAGCAAGAAACATGTCTGCCATCAGCCTAAGGATTATTTCATCACTTTCCTTAAGGGCTCTGTTTTCCTGACTTTTATCAGTGTGTCAGTTGCATCCTAAATTACTGCAGTGCCTCTGCTGTCTTTAATAATATCTGACCAACACACAGACATCCTCTGATCTTGAATTACACATTTCTGTATTTGCTCTTTAATGGAGCAAAAGATAAATGAAGTTTCTAACCCCTCTTATGTAACATTAAAGTGTAGAAAGAAACATGAATGATTGATTGCTAATTATGAGTCAAAGCCTAAATTTCAGTTAGAATCTGTTTACCTTTTTGTAAAGCTGCAGGTAATCCGTAGGAGGCAGTTTGTGTTTCTCTGCTATCTTTCCCAGCATGTAGTGAATGAGCCACTCCTCTTCATCACTGTCACACTCACAACGTGAAGCTCCCTGGAAACACTGGAACGCCGTCTCCAACATGGAGTCTCTCCTTTCTACCATCTGAAGACAACATGCATACAGACACACACACATGCGTACACACATTGGGGGCTTCATGAGTTTCCTCAGGGTGACGTGAACCCACTAAGGAGCTAACGGATCTGAGGAGCGACTTCAATAACAGATGTGACATTTGTTAAACTCTTAAAGGCAAATATCGCACAGAAACAGACTTTATATAAAGTGACAGGGGGGGAAAAACTGAGTGACGAGATAATTTGATCATGCCAACGTGTCTCTCTCACCTGTTTAACCACCTCTGGAGGCAGTTCATTGTGCCACTGCTTGAGCTGCCGAGAAGCAAATGAATGCAGCGCGTATGAAATGGTACCGTACTCGATCCAAAGAGACAGGTTGGAGCTGTCAATCTCCAGGGCTCTCTTGAAGCAGTTGAGCACTGCCTGGGAGTGTTTCCATATAGGAACGTCACTTTTTAGCTCGTTGGAGTTGAGCTTTTCTTGGATTCGGCTGGCTCTAGCTAAAGCCATACCTGCCCAGGAGTCAAACCTGAGAAGAGACACACATCCTGTGAAGGATATACTTTGATATATTGTTGTGATGATTACTGAAAACAAGCAACAACAATTTTATCTCCACAAAAATTTTCAAAAATGATTTTTTTTTTTATGTACTATGTCAGTTTTGATACCATTAGAGAGAAATGAGGTACCTGTTGGGACACACGCATATGTCATGCATGTAGAACTTGATGGCTTTGGACTGCTCCTTGTTCTTGAAATGGTAATCAGCCAGCAGGTAGTAAATCTCATCAATAATTGGAGGAGCAGGAGGACAGCCCTCAGGAAGACTTGGAGCCTTAAAAAGATCAAAACTCATCAATTTTTTAATCATCATCAATCTCAATGACAAACCTGCTGATTAAATGTGGATTAATTACTGTTTTCCAATATGGTAAAAGCCCACCGGCTGACCTTTTCTGTCATGCATTCAATGTAAGCTGCCACTTCGTCCATGTTGAGGGTGGGGGTGTCAGTTGGTGGAGCAATGCCAGCAAACCTCCTCAGGAGATTGGCTAACTCAGCGGACACTGTGCTCGTCTTGTAGCTGTCAAACTCAGGCAGGGACTTTGGTTTGAAGTACTTAAACATGAAGAGAGCATCACACCACAGCAGCTCAACCTACAAACAGATTAGATCCACAGAAAACAGTCATGTTATGGTTCGTGGTTTTATAGTTTAGCAAACAGAGTCAGTGCAATTTAGTGGTTTGGAGGAGGAACCTTTCTTGCACTGTGCTATCAAATAATTACAGTCACAGTCCGGGTCCCAAAACCATGGGAATGACCCCCACCTAGTGGCCAGAGGCATGCATTACAAAAACAATAGATTCTCAGAGCTGTATTCATGGAGCTACCCGGGCTGTGAGTCATTCCTGCAGTCTCATTCTGCAATATCTTGAGTTATGAAATAATCTGATTTATTTATTTATTTATTTCTTAACTTCACAGTCTGCAGTCAAGAAAGCAGATTTAAATGAAATCAGTGAATTTGTACATCTTTGTATTTCAAGAATTATTAAGAATAGAAGAAAACAGCTTCAGTGATAAATGTAACAACAATGAAGTAAATTCCAATATCTGATGCAGTTGTGTGTTTGTAGTTGATTCAATTGCGTTTCCATCCCTAACTCAGTGAACTAATGCCATTTAGTCATTAACGCATTTGCACAACTTCAGTTTATTTCAATGACAACAGCGTGTACCTCTCAAGCAAACAAAACAACATTAATGGATGAAGCAGATTTCCGCTGCACTATGAGGGTCAGTGAGACCACATGAGTGAGTCATCTGCAGTCTGCTCTTGTTAAAACACTCTGATTTGCCAATACAGGTGAGAAATCATACCAATTGTCAAAGCCTTGAGGCATTCTCACCACCTCTTCACTTTTACACCACCTCTTCAACAACATTTAGCTATTATCTAACAACCAGATTAGCCACATATGGAGAGTTCTGTTTCACATTTTCAATTACATAACAGATTCTTGGGAAAAAAGGTCAAGAAAGCTTCTCATAAACAAAATAACTTCAGGTTTGGTACAGATTGTATTACATATACATCACAGAGACTGACCTGTGGAGATGAGTGGTCCTCCAGGTAGCGGGCTTTGCTCTTCTTACTGGGGTAGGCATACAAGCAGAAGAAACACTGCTCCAAGGCCATCTCTAACTCCTCTTTGTATGGATGAGGGTCGCTGTTGGAAGAAGCTGCAAACTCTTTTTCCAAAACTTGAACCTGCACCAAGAGGAAGAAGAAGGCGGCTCCATCAAGCTGTTTAAATGGTACATTAAAGTTGGCCACAAGATGGCCACATCTACAGGCTGACTGATTCTCAACAGTTTGTTGTCAAAATAAAATGCATATATAAACTGCACATTCCCATATCAGACTGATCAAAAAGTGGTATTTTCAAATGAAAGTCTTCAAACAAACTCACAAAGAACTTCAGGAGAGCACCGTTTGAGTAGCAGCACGAAGAGCGACGGCCAAGATACTCATGTGCTGTGTTCAGAAGCATCAAGGAGGAGGGCAGCATGGGAGTGTCTGAGTCTTCTGAAAGTGAGATTTTATTAACTCAATCTGTTTCACAACTACCATGAAATAAAGACAACTGAAGGTACAAAAAACAAGAAGTCCACAAACCTTCATCATCTCCTAAAGATATATGCTGTCGAAGCATACAATCAAAAGCAGCCTCCTCATGTTTGATGATGCGATACAGGATAATCCAAGGCAGAACTGAGAAGAAGTAGGGCTCCTTAGGATCGTCTGAAATGCTCATGCTTAGATCGATCAGCTGAAAACACACAATATATCAGAATTACATTTTTTAATTGGTGTATCTCTCAAAGAAAACCAGGTGAGCTTCTTCTAACCTGAATGAGGTTGTTTGCCAGTCGAGCCATGCTAGAGCAGTGTGGGACGTTGCTTAGAAGGGCCAATTCTTTGGTGAAGCAGACCTCTATGCCATCTAGCAACTTTCCAATGGTCCTGACCCATTCCTCCTTACTGAGGAGAGAGCTGTTTGGACCCGAGTTGAGCTGCTGCAGGGCTTCATTAAGAGCCAGCTCGCTGCTCTCAAAACACTGCTGGTAGTCCTCAAGCTTCAACAGGGAGTTCTAGACCAGAGAGTTAAAAGTGGGAGTGTAAGGACGGGCCAACACCTCACATTTCAAAAGATATAAAGGATGAGTACTGTCGGAGCTGAGCTAACCTGCAGCAGCAGCAGCTGAGCCGGCCGCTCCGGTGCTGAGCTCACAAACTCCAGCGGTTTACTTCTGCTGCCATAATTAAGAGTAGGCTGCAGCAGACGCACCACAGACTTATAGTCTGCAGATTCAAAGAGACGCTGGATCTCCTCCAAAGACTGACAGCGCTCCAAAGACTTCAGCCTTTTCTCAATCTGTCCATAGGAATGAATGTAACACAGAAACAGAAATACACTTTAAATCAGACGGAAGCCCACACCCTGTGATCTATGAGTCACTGCTCTTTTACTGTTGGTTTATCAACAAGTTAAACGGTATCTCAAAGTAAAGATGAATGACCCTTCTATTCATAACTCCTGAAAATATTGAGGAAATCCATTTCATTTAAACAGACACTGATCATATGTTGGAACAAGGTTTTCATTGATGAGAGAAAACTGTTTTGATGAACAATGCACTCACCTCCTCCACAGAGACCGTTGCATCCACGCGTAGATTTGGCAGGTTTATGGTGTATAATTTCCCTTCTGAGGTCTTTGGTTTGCTCTGCAACAGGCCTGTACAAACATCATAGCTCTCCTGGGCTGACTCCATGTCCCCCTAACAACAACAAGAATAACAGACTGAGAAGTTATAGCTGTCTGGGGTGAGCCAGAATGATTTTCAATTAAAATTCAAGCAAAAATACAAACAAACAGTCTCTACCTGCAAGGCCAGGAAACGGGCTTTGAGCCAGTAGACTCGCACCATCACATCCACCCAGTCCTCCCCAAAGATGTCATTCTGGGATGAACCAAGAGCCAAGATAAACAAATCACCCTGGAAGTGTTGCCCAGGGAATTCTGATTCAGCTGCATCATTGTTTTGGCCGATGCTGCTTCTTCTTGGTGACACTAAACAAGCAAATCAACAAGCAAAGTGTAAGAGAAATTCTGTATGATTCAGCGCCCCCTTCAGGCAAAGAATTATAAAATGTATCTATCAACAGAGTTTAGCCACCAAAGTAATTTTTGAATTTAAAGCTCACTGGTACTCACCCATCTTCCCTTTGTTGTGTAACCTCTGCTCCAACTGCAACTCCATACATGCTAAGCTCATTGCTAACATGTCCTGTTCAGGTGTCAGAAACACAGTAAGTATTGAGGAAAAGTAGGTGCAGTTGGAAATTAAAGGTGCAGTCTGAGGTGCAAAGGTGCAAACTTGGATCCAGATCTAGTGTCTAAAATTATGTTTCCAAATCTGCTGCCAGGCAAAACAAAACCTCAAACAATCTAAAAGATTAAGTCCAAACAGATCTCTCACACAAAGGCACACATTTAAAATATTCAGTCAATCCATTGTAGGTTACAGTATTAATTCATCATTTACCCGGATGTGTTGGTTGCTGCAGTCTCGGAGCAGAGGGTTAGGAAGTCCACAGCTGTGCTTCCTCCAGTTCTGATAGACCTCCAGCACTACAGCAGTCAGGCCCCGAGGCCACACCTCCAGGAACTTCTGACCCACAGCTTTCAGATAGCGCATCATCAGGTCCAGTATGCCACCATTTGTCATATTATCAAGCAGGAAGTTGTGGACATCCTGTTGTTCTGCAGAAGGAGAGCCCATTTTCTTGTCATGTGACAGAAATACGGCAAAATATGGTTTTGCAAATACAAATGTACAAAGCAATACTCACCAGATTCCATGTGTACAACAGAGTCCACGGGTAAACCACTCCCATGCAGAGGTTGTACGTCTTCTTTCCCGTCACATTGGGTCTCTAGATTGCTCAGACTCTCATCATCATTATCAGGGTCAAACTTCCTCAGCCTTAAAAAAAAACGGAAAACGGTTTTATCAACATATGTGTGATGAAAGTATTTCTACATCATATGTGAGATTAAACACAAGCTACCTGGATGGCAGGTATTTATAAAGCAGCTCCTGAAAATCAATCTTCTCCTCTTTTTTGCATTTTGTGTTTCGGACACGAGCAGATCGGCGCTTGGCTGTTTCGCCACTATCTTCTACAGCACGTTTCCTTTTTGGGGCTTTCTTTGCTTTATCTGTCAGTGAAACGTCCATTGCTGTAGCTGTGAACATAAGTGACATAAGAAAACAACATTCAGTATATTGAAATATGAGTTATTCAGATATATTCAAAGCTGGTAGATTTTTTTTAATCATCACAAGTAGATGTGCTATTTTCTCTTTTGAAACGACTTACCCACAGTGGGAGCAGAAGTGGTAATTTCCACAGTAGCCTGGGTGGGGGTTATCACTGGGGGTGGAACTACAGGTTGGGGCAGCACTGGTGGATCTGCAAGTGCCACTGGTGGCAAAGATGAACTGGGACTGCTGCTCATCACGATGGTTTGACCCATACTGACAGGGCTACTGGGTTGGGGAAGGTTCTGGAGGAAGTTTGGGTCACGGTACTCTGACAAGTCAATTCTACGACCAAGACTTGGCCGTGGGGGCTCACATGTGGTCTGATGTTTGTACATTGCAAGAAGGCTCTCACCCAAATTCTTCCATCTGAAATACAAAAAATTCCCACAGCTTAAAATGACTTTAAAGATGTTATTTATTTCACTTCCCTTGGGGTGAGATTTCATGTGCTCAGATATGTCATATTAAGGCATGTGATTGGCATCACACAAACAGGTGATGATGTCCATGTTATACAGCTACAATTATCAGTGCAGATTTGCCAGATTCGGATATAGCTGCCAAGTTTGGGCCCTTGTGACATCAAAGCTTGTTAAAGCTGTCTTTACAAACACGAAAGCACAAAACAGACAAGGTCTGCTGCCAAGTTATAATGGATCACAAGCATATTGTATCACATATGCAAATTCAGTTCACTGTCTAAAGCACATACACAGCCTGCATGGCTGGAAATGAAAGATATGTGGAGCTCACGTTAGGCCGCTGATGGGTTGAATCAGGACCAGGTCAGGTTTTGGTTCACACTGTGAGAGAGCCTGTCTGCGCCTTCGTATCTCCATTGCCTCCTCCACAACAGAGTCCCATTCCTCTTTCTCCACTTCCACATAGTGAATGGACATGTCACTGTAATTGACCAGAGCACAGAGGTTGGTCAGTGATGTGCAATCATAGACCTGCAGCTGGGGCACATTTTGAACAGATGGAAATAAAAAATCCAAGCAGCTTCACCATTTTGTGAACATCTGCATGGTGTCTCTCTTCAGACAGGGCTGTTCCTTGAAGATTTTCTCTTTCAACACCAGACCTTTAGTGTAACAGTGATCCTTCTCCAGGGCTTTGGCGATGTAATATAAACAGCCTGGAATAATGTATGCAGATAAACGTTAAAGACCTTTCTATACCTGAGCTGCACAAGCAGTGAGAGGAAATACAAAGCACAGGGCTTATGTTAATGTACTACATACAGGTATAGTCACTGAGTGTGTAGAGAATGGTTATGAGATTGTCAAGGCAGGGCCAGTGGTCTGGGTTACAGTTCAATCCCTCTTCAAAAGCATGTCGAGCCAGAGGAATGCGCACCAGTCGCACAGCCACCTGACCAATCTTGTACCACATGTTTACATCAGTGGAATCCAACATGACTGCCTAAAAAAGAACAGTGCAGAAATTTTAGTTACTTATAATTGTTGGGCATGTTGAATAAAATGAAGCGAAAAGAAGTATGCAAAGAGAGAAAAAAAATACTGGCATCATTTGATAGTTATACCTCCAAATAAAACTCCATGGCAGTCTCCAGATCATCCCGTGATGCTGACATACTTGCCAAGTTTTTAAAAGTGGAATATTTTAACATCAACCCGGGATGCTTGAGACCCACTCTCTGATCATCCGAGGGCAAAGCCTAAAACATCAGGGGATAAATCAAATCGGCGATTAAACACCTTGTGTTGCACACAGATCTTCTCTAGCATTCTGGCAGTGTTTGTGCTGTTATAAGGCAAGTTTTGAAGTGTATACTAAAAAAAGGAAACACATTTTGACAATTTAATATGAACTTGTAGATGAGCGTGTCTACAGCCACAGGATTTGTGGGGATTCGAAGCTGTAGTCCTCTCTTACAAAATGAGAAGTGCTGCTGTGATTATGTAGATATGTCAGTTACACAATGTTCTGGGTGCTTTTATCAGCCATACTGCCTTTTTGAGTTCAGACAGGAAAGTACTTAGTAATACTTTACCTCTTTGAGCAGAGGTGTCTTGAGGAGTTCATGATAGGCCTTGGCAGACTCTTCAAACTTGTCATGTTTTTGCAGATCTAAAGCTTTGTGGTATAATGCGAACGCCTCAGCTTCCTGTGGACAGACATTAAACGCAAATCAGTTCACTTATATAGATCTAAAGATGAAAAACAGACGGGCCAAATTTTGCTGATTCATCCTTGCATGGTCCATACCTGAGCCTCTTTCGTTCGACTCTTGTTAGTTCTCAGAGGATCTAGAGACTCGTCCGCAGCTGTCGAAGCAGCATTTAGTGCTGCTATACGAATCTGTAAGGAGAAACACAGAAGGAGACAAACTATTGGAGCAAGCAGCTGTTATTCAGAAGAAGGACATAAAATGATCAGAGAATTCTGCTTAACAACAAGGTGCAGCTAACAGAAGAAATTAAACCCTTACCATTTTGTAATGTGAAAAGCTTCTACCTTCACCGTTTGCAGCTTTTGACTGGATCTACAGAAGTAAATAAAGACAGAACAGGAAACAGGGAAACAATTGAATGAACAACAGGAGCAGCACGTAACAAACGCAGGGAAAGCAATTTTGGATGTTCATCACCAGACAATATACACTCGATAACAAAGTCTTGACATTTAGCGTGCTGGACTTTTATCTGATCTGTTAATCCCATTAATCCCCATATATTGTTCTATGGTTTAGTTACATACATCAGAGGGAGCCGCAGAGCAGCTGGGTGTTGTCAGATAAAAAATACGATGCAGTACAATAAGATACAATTATTTGTCGCGAGGACAGACAAGCTAACATCACTAAAATGCCTCTCCACACTTAGCTTAGCTCAGCGGTCAGTTTGTCCTGGTCAAGTCAACAGCTCCACTGAGGAATAACACCACAAGAAACCTTTGTAGCAGATGCTGGATACAGCTCTGTGCGGGTCTGGAAACTGCAACTACCTAGCTTGTATTTATTTTTGTTGACTTAGCAGGCTAGCTAGCTGCCGTTAGCCCACACATTGTAATAACGTTCAGTGGCGGTGGAGTGTTTCA
This sequence comes from Labroides dimidiatus, assembly GCA_030710495.1. Taxonomy (NCBI): domain Eukaryota; kingdom Metazoa; phylum Chordata; class Actinopteri; order Labriformes; family Labridae; genus Labroides; species Labroides dimidiatus. The sequence continues at coordinate 25,840,870 of CM061153.1, forward strand.
CTGGGTGTAGAGCAGTTAAACACGCGACCGACTTACCGTTTCTTTTCATGGGTACCCTTGCTGTTTCTACAGTGTTACCTAAAACTACGGTAAACGCACTGGTCATGACTGGACATTGGCGTAAAGCAAGTTTGAAACTTCATTAATTCATCTTCCTTTGTTGTTGTCAACGCGGTGAGGGTTTGCGTCACGGGATGGCATTTGCTACCCGCCAATTAGTAAAATCGTCCCCCATTGGTCAATTTGCGGTGGGTGTTTTTATCTGACCAATCATATTTTGCGTTACATGTTCAGACTACACTGGAGTCACAAACCCATGTACGCACCACTCAACCGTAATTTACATAGACAGTGTGAAACAGAATGTCACAAAAATGCCTTAATTGGTCGAGCAAAACAAAGAAGAAAAAAAAAAAATCCCCCTCCTGCTTACGGGACGTCATACAGAAGGCACAAAATTGTCTTCACGATGAAGACCTGCCTGAAGCAGCTCTTTGAAGAATAACATTTGAGCCCCTCACTTTTCTAACCCACATATACACTAAAGTATAATATATATAGTATATAGTTCATAAGGCAGAGGTAACAAGAGAAAACCTTCCCAGGAATATATTTCCCCTTTATTTTGGTGACTATTCATGCAACAGCTTCAGATGATTATTCATTTATATAAAAGGAAAACACAATAATGCAAATAAATACGAATAATAATGGTTATAAATATACTTATTACGGTCTCATATTAAAATCACATGGTCACTGTGAAACTGAGTTGTTAAATGCAATCAAATTATATAGTTAAAAAAAAAACAAAGCTTAAATAGAAACACAGACTTTCTGCACTACTTAACTCGCAACTCTTGTGGGACATCATAGAGGCAACTTCTGGGGCCTGTATTTTTCATACTTGAGCAAACAAAGGTGGAAACTGCCCCTCCCTCTGAGTACACCACTGCACAGTCCAATATGTCCTCAGCAGACCTAATTTACTCTGGCCCTCTTTAGAAAAGTGAAACATTCCCATTGATCAGCTTGGCAAATATAGTTCTCACAACTTTTCAGTGATGAGTTCAATTGCTGGGTATGGCCAAACAACAGTCTCCAAGCTATTGAGTTCTATGAAATATGCAGTTTGCGTATACTAAAAGAGGAAAATGTGATAAAAGCTCCACATAAATATTTAATTTAGGTCTGTTTTATACATTTATGATCTGCATTTTTAAAGGCCATTTAAAAAAAAGACAACCACTAGAGGGCAAACTTTTATTTCATAATTTTCCCTTCAAGATGTTTATTTTTTTTTAAGCCAGAGTCTTAAAATACGTTTGATCTTCAGCTGATTTACACTGGCTTATTCTAATATTTAGCAATGATAATTCATTATTTTTCTTTTAACACAATTGGCAGATGATGCAAAGCTGCTTAACCATCTACAAAAGGAGGGCCTTCTCCCTCCTGCTTACATCAGGCAGTTTGTGCAGTTACATGACAGATACATTATGTCTTTGCCAGGATCTGTGGCTTCAAATTGTAACAACTCCTGCAGATTTTTAAAGTAACAGTATCTGCTTCATGTCCTCAGTGACCCTGTCTGTTGCAGTCCTCAGTTGCTCCTGCACTTATCCCCGCCTCCTCAACCCCCCACACCCTTCCCCACCCCACCCCATCTCTCCGTTGGCTGAGAGTAGCTGCCTGGCACTATTATCAATTCCTTCTGTCAGCATGCTGGGAAAAAAAAGCTTACGTCACAGTCATTACTGGGCCTATAAAAACTGGGGTAATGCAGATACTCAGTGCAGTCAACCCAGCTTCCTTTCTCGTTATCGAACATCCCGTCTCTTAAGTCATGGCTTCCTCTGGTTTTGATCCTTACTTTCCGTCTACTTACAAGAGGAGAGTAGTCGTGCGCAGTTCAGGATATGGATCTGGTGGAGGACTAGGATCTAGGCCTGCCTACATCAGCCACTCCGCCCCGATAACTTCCTATGCATCTTCTCGTAGAAGTTATCCAACACACACCAGAGCTGTTTCCAGCTACTCCTCTGTGCTTTCTGCTCCAGGGTCTGCAGCTGCAGCCGAGCTCCGCCTTGACCAAGCAGCCCAGGTCAGTTCTGAGTTCAAAGCCATAAGGACCCAGGAGAAAGCGGAGCTGCAGGACCTGAATGACCGCTTCGTAAACTTTATTGAGAAAGTCCATGAGCTTGAGCAGCAGAATAAGTTGTTGGAGACTGAGCTCCTTCTGCTCAGGCAGAGACAGACAGAGCCCTCCAACCTCAGGGGTCTGTATGAGCATGAGATCCGCCAGCTCCGTGCTGCTGTGGAAGAGGCCCACCATGAGAAGCAAGCAGCCCAAGACCACAGGGATGAAATGGAGGATGTCCTGAGGAACCTGCAGAAGCGCTATGAGGATGAGGTGCTAGGCAAAGAGGACGCAGGAGGAAGGCTCATGGATGCTAGGAAGGGAGCAGACGAAGCTGCTCTTGGCCGGGCTGAGCTGGAGAAAAGAGTCGAGACTCTTCTGGATGAGCTGGCCTTCCTGAAACGTCTCTGTGAGAGTGAGATAGCAGAGCTGCAGGCCCAAATTCAGTACACGGCACAGGTGTCAGTGGAGATGGAGGTGGCCAAACCGGACCTCTCTGCTGCCCTTCGTGACATCAGATCCCAGTATGAGAAGCTGGCACAACAAAACCTTCAATCAGCTGAAGAATGGTTCAGCAGCAAGATGAATGTGATGACAGTGGGAGCCACACGTAACACAGAGAGTGCACGAAACGCCAAGGATGAGGCAGGAGAATATCGCCGGCTACTTAAAACCAGGACCCTGGAGATTGATGCCTGCCAACAGATGAATCAAGCTCTGGAAAACCAACTCCAGGAAGTGGAAGAGAAACAGAGCAGGGAGATCTCTGCACTGCAGGTAAGCAAGAGACAGATACTGCATTCAGAGACAGGGCTGCAAATATCACTGCCTCTCCTGGGATATTGAAGTGATACTGATTTGCAATTAAGATGTCACTTACTGAGTATGAGATGGTAGCAAAAAGATAAGCTGAGCTGCATTTTTCACTCAGCCAACAATATGTCAGTAACACTTTCTCATTTCTCTGCAGGATACAATAAGTCAGCTGGATGACGAGTTGAGGGCAAACAAGAATGACATGGCTCGCTATTTGAAAGATTATCAGGACCTCCTGAATGTAAAGATGGCCTTGGATATTGAAATTGCAGCCTACAGGTCAGTTGTGTTTTCTATGTGGTGTGATTTAAAGGAAAACTAACTTAACATCTCATCTTTTTATGTACGTGTGTGTGTGTGTGTGTGTTTATTTTTAGGAAGCTCCTTGAAGGAGAGGAGAACCGTTTAAATGTTGCGGGGTCAGGATCTGTCAGTGTTTACTCCCAGGCTATGTACGCTGCTCCGTCATACGGAAGAAGTCAGTTCTCCCTACAGTCTGCTCTGAGCTCTGCACCTCCGTACCTGCTGAGCTCCCGCTTGTACACTTCATCACTCCCAGCAGAGGAGACAATAACTGCGAGTCAGGCACAGCAGGCCGAGGCCAGTGCTCCTGAAGATGAGGAGGAGGAGGAGGAGGTGAAGGAGGAGGAGGAGGAAAAGGAAGAGGAGGAGGAGGAGGAGCAGGTGGATGAGGCAGATAAGGAGGAAGACGAGGAAGAGGAGGGGAAGGAAGAAGAGGAGGATAAGGGAGAAGAAGCAGAGGAAGAGGAGGAGGAAGGAGAAAAGGGTGAGGAAGAAGAGGAAGGAGAAGGAAAGGAAGAGGAGGAGGAGGAGAAAGAAGAGGCAGTGGAGGGAGAGGAGGAAGCAGATGGAGAAGGTAAATAGGCTCATGATGTTAAATTGACATGCACATATGTGTCAATAAAAAACAATCTATTTTCCCTTTTATCTTGTGCTTTCTGAAGAAGCTGAGGGTGAAGCAGAAGATGGAGAAAAAGAAGAGGAAGCGGAAGGAGGAGATGAAAGCCCAGATAAAGAAGAGGGTGATGCTGAACAAGAAGAGGGAGGAGATGGTGAGAAGGAGGAGGAGGAATCTGAAAAACAAAAGGAGGAGGAGGAGGTCGACAAAGAGCCAAAAGGAAAAACAACAGATAAAAAAGTTTAAAAACGAGTTCTTTAGATTAATACCTGCTGGCTTTGTAGCTAAAGATGTCCTCTCCGGTGCCCTGTGTGAACAGAGATGTTTCTGTCATCCAAACCGGATGAAAATCTCTGAATTTAGAAGACAAACATGGCAAATTCTCTGTATGTTCAACTTGAGTAACTCACAGCATGTGTGCACACTGAACCAGCGCCGAAATGAAACTAATATAAAAGCTGATTGAAGGCAGGATGTGCTGAGTAGAGATTCTTTTTTTTTTGCACTCACGTGTGCTTTACTTTCACCAAAACATGCCTACAAACTGTCTGTATGTGTAATAACCAGATTGAAATGCCTTACTCAAGTCCTCACTGAGTGCTTTAAGTCCATGATGTGCTGCATTGAACTCCAATAAAGCCTTGAAGCCTTGTCAACCCAGAGCTTGCCTTCAGCTTCTCATTTTGTCACGTCACATCAAGTAACAATCAGGGCAAATAAATTCATTAGCAGCAAATTCATACTCCATGTATCTGCCGGGACTCTTTTCTGCAGCCAGGGATTGATTCTTTAACCTGCTATTTAGCCCAGGGATCCTTTTTCACACGACATTAATTAAAAAAAAAATACTCAGCTCAACTTAACTTTATTTATGTAGCACCCTTCATACATAAATCAAGCCTGCAGTGCTTTAACAAGCGAGTTTGAAGGGCCGAAGAGGGGCTGGAAACTAAAATAGACAATGATTAAAAGAATTCGCACATCTCCAAAACAGTAAATGAAAACTTGATTTGAAAGGGTTCTTTTAAATCAATCAACAGGAGAGCGAAAAACTGCCGGAAAATTTATGATTTGGGTTAAAAAATGATGCAACTCAAGAGAAAACATGTCACTATAGGTCTGTTTTTACAAAATAAAGTATGTCCACAAAGTGCTCCTTTGTCGCAAACTTTATAAGAGTTGATGGAAAAAATACAAAGATGGCAGCACAAAGAGCCCCTTCTGTTATTATGATAAGCCAGTCCACAACGTCCTATAAGAGACAGCTGCAGCTAAGTCAGCAAGTTTGTTTGAGATGTTTCTGACAAAAACAGACCTACACAATAAGAAAATCCCAATCCAACGTTGTTACACTTCACATTTTTCAACGAAAGCTATCAGTAAGTTTTATCAGATTTCTCCGAAACTAAAGTCTATAAGAAATGAGTTAAAGTGCCGTTTTTGTCTTTATCTCCAGTCAGCAGGTCGTCTCACACGGTCTCTGTGTGATCAGTGAGCTGACACCGGTGTTTTTCCTGCTGCCTCACCCTCATCCACATCACTGTCCATAAATCAAGGCGAGCTGAAACCTTTATGACTCAGCTAGTCTACTGCACCAAAGAATCTGGCCAAGTGTCAACTCAGGAAGGATGGCAAGAAGGAAGAGCGACGGGAGAGCGACGGAGAGAGAGAGAGGGGGAACAATTTCATTATTTTATTGAGGAGAGAGATAGAGGAGAAATATCTCACTGCAATAAACCTTGACAGAGGACAGACTGCCTTTTTTTCAGTAAGCAAAGAGGTTGAGAGACCAGTGGCTTCCTTTAGGCATCTGGAGAGATGCAATCACACAGATAAACCTCCACACACATGCACACACTCTCTCATCCTCTCCTCAAACATGCATTTAGACAACACAGAAATGGATGAGAAGCAGGGGGTGGTCTGTTTGATGAATCTAAAGCATGCTTTGAAATATTTCATCTTCCTTTCACACGCAGTTAACTTCACTTTTTGGGAATGTGGTGGATGTTCCCGCTGAACTTTTATGTGTCAAAGCAATGCCTTAAAACTGTATGTAATCTTCATCCTCTCTTCTTTGCTGTCCTCCTTGTCCTCAGTTCACCTAGCCCCAGGCTGCATTATCCTCCTCCTGCTGCTCCCAGAGCCGGTCCAAAGAAGCACTCCGTTTAATCATTAGGAATTCCACTTTGCAATGAATTTGGCTGCACTCATACACACCTTACAGCCCCCTGAAGAGATAGCAATACTGTTAATGTTTTTGTATTGATTAAAAGTACGTGAATACTGCACGACTGGCTGCATTTTAATACACAAACATGCTGCAAACTGATAGCTGGAGGAGCAAGAGAGTCTTCAGAAAAGATACAGAACACCAGATGTATTTATAGACACTCCTTTAAGTGTTCTTGTGTCGCCTATGCTTCCAAGACTCTGATGTGTGTATGGTCTAAGTGTTGGTGTGCCGCAGGTCAGGGTGAGTGTCTGTAAATGTAGCATTTCAAAGCAAAGTGGTATGATTTTTTTCTATCACAGTTCATCTTCCACATATTGAGTTTTATCCTCTGTTTCATCTGTCATATTCGGGCTGTGAACAGACTGGTATATAAATCTTACAACTCCCTCTACCTCATGTGGGCAAACAGTGTGTCAGAGGGAGAGAGAGGCCCATCACTGAAGCCCACGGATATCTCCCAGACTCCTGATCCTTTGATGAAAAACAAAGAGCTGAAGGGGCAGCAGGACACATAGCCAGCAGCAAGTTTCTTGTAAAAAGATGAAACAAGTACGTTATGGTTTTACAGTCTTGTTTACACTTAGTCTGAAATAGGTACGAGTGTTTTCAGGGTACAAGTTTTTGTTTGACGCCCACATTTAAGATGATAATATCAGCATAGGTTGCTTTTACACAGTCTTATGTGCCTTAAAAACTTAAAGCATGGTACATTATGCAGTATTTAGTACATACATGTTTTTGTATTTGGTGAGTAGCTGTCAGAATGCACTGGCTGGAAGAAGAAGTGTGTCATTGTTTCAGATACGCATGCACATGAGTGGGATTTGACAAATGGAGTGTCATTCTTATCATGTATTGCTTGAGCCTCTTGTTCTTGAAGGTCATTATCATCTCTGGAACCTGAGGGGTGAGCAATGTGCTGTTTAAATCTAGACTGATAGAAATCACTGAATATCCCCATTTGCATACTGTACCTTTAACAGCATGTTGTTTGAGGGTTTGATCCCAGGGCAACTGATATTGTATACTTTTTTAAAAAGAAAAAAAAAAGAAAAAAAGAAAGAAAAAAAGAGTACCAGCTTTCCATTTCAACAAATACATAGAATAGAATAGAATAGAATAGAATAGAATAGAATAGAATAGAAAAATATATACATATAACAAACATAAAAAACACTAAATAAAGTCTGTTGATGCCCATGTTCCTCTTATCTGTTTCCAGCAGTGCACTCCAGTCTGTGCTTTCAAAGCAGTCCCATAGAGCCTCACCAGCCTCAGGTGTCCATCTCCTGACTGTGAGGGTAGTTGCAGGCTGCCTCAGTACACAGGGTCCACAGCAGGATACAGAAGATTCCTGAACACTATTTTGAACCGTTGCTGTCAGGCCTTCTTAACATTGACATCCACAACTTAAAGCGCCAGTGGAGAACTTTCAACGTGTTGATTTTTAGTGCCTCCAGTGGACAAAGCAGTGCCTCTTTTCTCTTTGCCCATTTTTCCTGGTTAAATAGTATGTTCTAAAAAAAAAACCCTCACTGTTATAAATTAACACTGAAATGTTAGTACTCATCAGAAAAATTTACCATGGAAATCACAAAAACAGTTCAAGAACCTCCTGCCAGTGGTTTGACCTCAAAAATAACTCTTTATGTTGATGATTGTTTGCTTTTGTATATCAAAAACAGGCTTCAGTATGAAGCTCACTCTATCTTCACTAGCTGAAAACTCCTCTCAGGGGCTTTCATTGTGTGTGGGGTCAAGATTCTGTTTTTAGTTTCTAGAAGCACTCACCTGCATATAAAAACATATCCTCACACTCATTTATTTATAACCATTCACATGGTTCAAATGCTCCATGTCTCTTTGATATACTCACCTTGATCCAGACACTCGTATCTTGATCAGGGCTTTTATATTGTTCTTGGGCGTGCTTACTTTTCCCAGACAGCCAAGGCCAGTGTCCAGACAGTAAGGGTGGTCACGTTGCAGTCTGCCTTTTTGGGTGGTCACACAGCAACGCTTTGTCTCCACAAAGAAAAGAAAGCCTCAGATAAGAGTTGTGGCTCCCTCTACTGATCCCAGAGAATCGCTAATTAAACGGCTCTGTGGAATTGGCTTAGAAGACAGCAGAAAGAGACAGTTTTGTTTAAATGTGTGTCATTTCTGCTCTAAAAATAGACCCTGGCCTCTCTGGTGGCATACTTTGCTACAGTATTCAGATGGCCTTATGTACCCACTACAGGGGCACAAAGGATGCTTCACTGAGTCAGATGGAGACAAATGGGTGAGCCTCCAGGCACATCCGTCCTCATGCATCACAACCTAGAAATGAGTTGTTGGACTTGTGGATATAAATGTGCTAGCCCTTGCTTACCAGCAGAAGACTGATTCTGTGATCACATGCCTGAACACTATGCATTTCCTGCTGTCACGTCTGTGTTAGTTTCTCCAGGGCTGCAGGTGAAACCATCCTTTGCAAAATAACAGTTCATCCAGCCAGCTTGTACCCATTAAACATTGAATGCAATTTCACAAACAGAGCGGCTATATGAGAATGATGTAAGTGCAAATATTAGACCAGAAAAATATTGACAGCTTGCATCAGTAACCATGGTGATGCACATACAGGACCTCATGTGCGTCAAGCACAAAGTGCTAAGGAGTCAAATCTGGGAAATGTCATTTTGTAAAAGTCAAAAAGTTTGGACACACCTGCAACAAAAGTGTGCTGCAAAAGCAAACACAGCCACAGGATTTGTGCACAGACTAATCTGCACAGCGGAACAGGACCAGGCTATTACCTGATTTTGCTGCCAGACAACCAGGTGGAATCTGGGGCCTAATTTGCCTCCGGCGTCAGACCGTGCTGGCAATAGCCCTATAAATCCATTAGGGCCTTTTGTCTCTTTTGTCCCAGGAATTGAACACCTCAGTTGGGGGTTATGAGTGTTTTTTTTAAAGCTCTACCACTCAGAAATCCTCTAACGCATTGTAATCCCTGACATCATAGAAATCACAGTTCACTGAGTTTAGTAATGTCAGCTGCTGAGTAAGTGGAGTCAAGTCAGGTCAGACTTAATTCAAATGGCACACTGCATTGGTATGGATGCTTCATCTTTTTTGCCTCCCATAACAATAAAACAAACACAGACACATGCACTCAAGCATGTGTGCTCACAAACAAATAATTAAATCCCCCAGAGTGTAGGAAGGGATGCCTTAGATGTGCTGCTTAACATTTAAAAGTTTGATTTCAGGTGATAAAAGGAGAAAACCTGTCCACGGTGCTGTATATTGTTCCTTTTTCCTATTCATGTGAAACGTTCATTCATTTTGTAGGGACACACTCAAAAGCCTTTAGGCAGAGTAAACACAGCCTCACTTAAAAACAAAAACTGTAGCTTATTGATGGGAAAAAACTGTGTCCCACTTTCTGCAGAACCTGTCTTCGCCTATATGCAGAACATAAAAGCAATCAGTCCGTTCAGCTTTTTGGCTCAGTATCCATGTATACATCTGCTTCCATTTACTCCACACCTTCTGCACGGTTGGATAATATGTTTGCTTTTTTTTTTTTTTTTTCAAGCCGCTATCATTTATGTACTGAGGGAGTCTAAATAGACGGTTTATCTAAGAAACAAACCACTCTGATCCAAATTAGAGGATGAGCGGAGGGAAGATCTCCTGTGAAGATTCTGCCTGTCTGCTCTGATTCCTTATGGAGCATTCAACTCGAAATGAACTCCTAAGTTAAGCTGTGCTTGTCAAGATGTCACAGACACGAATGCAAGACATGCACACACTCACAACCCCAGAACACCAGCGTCTAAGTTCATTATTTCTCCTAAAAATGTTTGTTGGTAAAAAAATTAAACTGACAAGAACAGCTGATTAAATTACAAAATCACAACATATGACAAAAGAGGTTTTCTACTGTATGCAATAGCACAAAGCTGTCAGGTGATGGCAATATTGTATTCCTTTTTGCAGATTTTTTTTTTTTAACTTCTGATAACCCAAAGCAACTCTTCACATTAGATGAGAAGTGTGAGATTGTTTGCTAAAGGCCTCCAGAAAATCAGGGTGAAAAGAGCGAGAGCACCTCCAAGGCTCTTACTTTTTACACGAGAATAAAACACTCAGCAGGCACCTGCAGCTCAGCCCAAAAAATAGGTCACGATGTTCATGTGTAACAGCTTAAACCATAACCTTGGAAATTCCACATAAAGTTGCAAAATGCATGCCTCATAGCCCATTTTCAGGGTATGCTTGTTCAATATGTTTGAATACTCCAACTGTGTCAGGTTTTTTTTTTTGACAGACACAAAAGAAAATGCACCACAAGGATTAAAAGACTGAAAAAAAGTTTCCATGTCTACTCTTCTGTGTTAAAAGAGCAACAATTTAGAGCTGTTATCATCTAAAGGCATAATTATTGGAATCTCACTACCTTTGATTATAGTTTTAACCAGTAAAGAGCCTCTCACGGCGCTATTTTGCAAATATTCGGTTGCTTTTGTTTATTTTACCTTCATAAAAGACTAAGATTTGACAAAAGCTTTCAATCAGACTGTGTTTTTGTTCTGTTTGCTTCTCATTCGCCACAAGCTGATTTTAGAGCAGCAGCAGCATCACAAAGGATGGAAAATAAATGGACATCACCCTGTCAAAGACAACAACAAAAGCAATGAATGGCTGAACATTATTGACAGCACCATTTGGTTGGCTGAAAGGCAACAGAAAACTCTCACATACCAACACAGACACACACAGACACAGGGTAGGCAAACAAAAGGCTAAGTGGGCTACCAGATCTCCACCAGCAGCTGTAAATGACTTTACAGGGAGAGGAAGGAGGCTGTTGCACAACATTCATGATGTCGGCCATGTTGAAATTATATTTAAATTGAGTCAGGAGCCTCATTAATGGATACTGAACCCAGTTGTGAAGGCCATACCTACAATCTTTTGTCAACATTTAATTTTGTTGCTGCCATTGAACAGCCTGCACAGCCAACCCAAATATAGCATGTGATATGATTATGTCCCCAGTGTGGTCCATTCATGCTCACTCAGAATACAATGGCTCTAAATGAGGCAGCATCCGCGAGCTTAAAACTCACTCTCATTTTAAATTAAAAACAATAACCAGGTGATAATTTATGTATGACGCATAAGTGATTTGTAACTCACAAGATTGTCAAATGGTGTTCTGGTTGTTCTGAAAGTGAAGTGCCAACACCGTGAGGAGTCCTTGGAAGTAAATGAGGGGTATAGTTCAGTCTCATTATTATTTTCCCAGAATTCAATTCTGGTTCATTTGAAGATTTATGAGGAATTGTGATAGCCATCGACTGAATGATGAGTAGGAGGGAAAGCGCCAAGGACAAGGTTCTTCAAACCAAACCCTTGTTGAAATTAGTGTCTCTGAGTGGTAATGAAGATAGTTTGGTTGTTGCTGTGGAACAGACTTCAGTCGAGGAGGCTCGTGGTTAACGCCTACCCTGGTCTGTCCTCTCCCTGCCCCGCTGTGCGTGCCCTCTCCTCCCCTCCCTCTGCGTTCACAAGTCATGATGGCGGAACTCTAGACTCCAGGACGAGCAGGAGTGCACCGCCCGTCCTCGCTCAGAAATTGTACATAGTTATTTATTAATTCCGCCCGGTCTACGTCTCCCCTCACTATGACTCGCTGGATTCCCACTAAAAAAGAGAAGTACGGAGTCGGTAAGTTCTCAAATTGTTTCTGCATGCCTTTCACTCGCCGAGTAAACTCCCTGCAACTCAACTAAACTTCAAGGGAGAGGGGACTGTGGGGTTAGGAAACAAGTTTTAGTGGTTACTTTGTTGTTGTTGTTGTTGTTGAAACACGGCGGGGTAAAATAAGCTCATGTGGATTTCACGGACTTGTTTTAAGCTCAGAAAACTCAATGTTTACGTCACAGACAGCCGATATTTGCTCGAACTAAACTTCTGTAACTGTCCATACGAGGTGTTCAGGAAAAATGGGAAAGAGCCAAGAGTTCAATGAGCATTCCAGTCATTCTTACTAAATCTTACGGGACTGACACGTTGAAGTTGAAAAGAACTTCAATAAAATCTCTTTTTGCTTGAAGGTCCCTTTCAGCTCCCCTTAAGGACTCCTGTAGGGCCCCACATGGGAGCCACTGCTCTGACTGATGAATGCATGTCAGATAAGAGAGCATTATTTGCATAGACTTTAGGTTGGGCTACCCCTTTTAAGTTTTTACAATGTCTTACTTTTGAAGCTATAAAGCTGTTTCTTAATATGGAAAAGTAAAGATTTGTCCAGACAAGAGTGCGTTTGGACAGCGAGGTGTGGCCCCGTCCCATTACAGTAAATGTGTGTGTTTGTGGGCCTTCAAACCACCAAACATGCATGTTCCTGCTATCAGAAGGTCCTCCACACCCTCAGGGAAAATCAGCACAACCAGCTGCCTCGGTTATAAATGCCTCTCAGCTCAACTGTAATTACTTTATTGTTTGACTTTATTGCACAGGTTGGCTAGTCTTTGGTTACTCTCCTGACTCACCACTGGGTCTGTGTTTAAAGCTACAGACAGTGTTTCCTGGTGGGCAGCAGATGTGCTGCACCTGAAGAAAAGCCTGCTTGACGTGATAGTGAAAACGCCCAGTGTGTAGTCTCTCTGGTGTGTTTGTGAATCAGAGCCCAGGACTGAAATACCTCAGCTTTGTGCTGTGACCTGGATCTTTCAGTGACTTTATCTTGGGTTTTTAAGAGTGCACTGTTTGCTGTTGAATTAAAAACACTTTCAACCAACAAATTTGAGTGTTTGTAGCTCTCTGCAGCATGCACACTCAATCTCTCTTGATTATATATGACCTTGTTTTAGCAGCTGATGTTGAGGAATGTTCTGTGTTAATCCCTTTGGATCCCAGTATGGCGTTCAAAACGGTTTCCCTGCGTGGTGGTGTCGACTGCGCCATTCTCCTGCCATTCGCCTTAGAAACAGGGCAGGAGTCACCCACACTGTATTAAATCCTCTAAACGCTACCAGACCCTGTACAAGGTCTTACATTTTTAATCCGATTATCTACCCAGGATGTGCCCAAACACAGGCAACTTCCAGTGGGGATGAAAGACGAGATCACCAGGTCTCTGATGGTATCAGTAATAGCTTGCAAGCTAACAAGAACATGTGGGTAATATGGGGATTAAGATATCACAATCTTAAACGGTGAATTTGTGATACCATTTTATTAGGATGGCTTCTTAATTTTTACATCCTGAAGAGAAGCACTCCTCCAGAGACTCATATGAGCTTTGAAAACCAGCAGGTGACAAATGTGTGCTTCCTCGTTAGATTAATTTATTGCTTTTTATTTTTCTTTAATAATCACACCCATGGCATTATTACATTTCAGCACAATATCTCTGAATGCAATGTAAATGCCAACATAAGCTCATAATGCCCTGGACAGAGACTTACGTAAACATACATTTGGCTCATTGGCTAACTGACGCCTTGCATTACAGTAATTCCTCTGTTTTGTCTCAAGGGAGATGCATAAAATCTGTTGAAAGATGTCTTATGTCACATGGATAGACAGTGCACAAACATTACCAGTCAAATGTAAACCTTATCTTGCGAGGTGAGTTAAAAATGAGGTAAACTGACCTGTATTGTCATTGAAACCCCAGCTCGCAGCTGGAGGTCACATAAACTGCCACAGCAATCAAACAGAGAATCTCAGACTCTGCTCTAGACTGTTGAGTTGTACTGTGGGTAATGCAGGTGTCTGGTCCTGACAACAAGAAAAAGTAGTCTAATCAAGGTGATGTTTCTAGCTCTGCTGGAACACTTTAGACCCTTTAAAAAAGTATCTGGAACCCAAACTCTTGTTTGAAACTAGTGAGATTGAATAAGTATTCATTGATGGTTTACTTGTTTTGACTTGCATCGCATTTGGTGCACTGGCTATGTCACTTACTGGCAGTATTGGACAAGTTACTCAAAGAGGGGCGGGGTACCATGCTATTTGTCACCCTGCAGTAGCTTTTTTGCTTTCACTGGTGTTTGGAAAATCCTTGTTTCAGCCTTTGTCTGAAATGCTTTGTTTTAGCTACCATCTCTTTAAGGTTCCCCACTCCAAAAACCTCCTTTTCTCCAATTGGCCAGCTCTCTTGAGACCTGTCAGGGTCCGAGCTATGGGCAGATCTTGGTGTTTGAGGCCGGCCCTTCCAACGTGTAAAGATCCCATGCAGTTTTTTTTCAACCATACTGAACAACTTATGGACAGATTTGGGGATTTCTAAAACATATGAATATGTAGCAGTTTAAAAATTTGTATGTATTTAGGGCCAATCTTAATTGTACCCCTTAGCCTTTGGTTTTGTACTTTCACGTCTAGTGAAGAGGTACTATCCCAATTTTCTGTAAGGTTGAGGGGAAGGGCTACACAGCCCCTGCAACAAAGACAAACCAGGACCTCACTTGAAAGGAAGGTGGTGTGAGAAATAATGATACTCATGTTTTTATCAGATATCTAATCCGTTGCTACTCAGAATAAGAAATACTTTGTTAATCCTCAAGGGGAAATTACTTTTTAAACAGTATACTCCATGTAAATATTAGCCATGTTTTGAGTTGTTTTTTTTTTTTTAAATGGCTTGTTATAATGATCTTGCTAATGCTGCTAAAGCTAATAATAGTTACACCAAGCCAGCGAGCAAGTAGAGGTGATGACATTGCATGAATCGAGTAGCGTCTCGTTTCTTAGGGTCGAGTTGTCACCCCTTCCATCGGAGGGCCAAGTGAAAGAGGTAAACAAGGGGGGAGGGGAAAGAGTGCCAATATGGTTTAGCCATTAGTATGAACGTTGGAAAGTATAACACCCCCTCTTTAAAACCAGTAAGTAGTTACCATTACTAGTATGACAAAGTAAACTTCAAACTGTATTACTGTATTATTAAACGAATTCATCATTTTGGCAAAGTAATTCTTGTCTTTTTTTCACTTCAAAGCACCCTGTTTGTCCTCTTACTGTATTTAATCAGTGGGTTTTCTGAAAGCAACAGACTCAACAGCTGATAGAGGAAACGTTTCCTTAACAACACACCTTGAACCAGTCTGTTTAGTTCCCCTGGCATACAGACTGTTCTTTGAAATCAAGCCTTTGTTGTTTGTGGATGAAGCTGTTCCTCTTTGGCCTGCCAAGCTAATATGAGCTTCATCAGAATCACCGGTGTGTTCAGCACCAGGCTCTTAGGAAACTAGCTTTGTAGATGCCTATTGTTTGGTTGGGTGCTTCATGAGATTAAATTACTCCCCTTGAATGTGGATAAAAACCTCCCTCCTTTGCACTTTGACAACAGCTCCACATTAAATTCTTGTCCTTTACCTTGAGAATGAAAAGTATTGCTGTAATTTCAAGACAGAAAGCTCAGACCTGTAAGCTCTCTCTTTGAGAGTGTTTGATGCAGTGTTCTTCCTCTCAGAATCCTACTGTGCTGACATAGGAGGACCCTTGACACTCTTGACACTCTCATGTAGTTGTCAGCTATTTGATGTCCTTGAGTCCTTTTCAGCATCTGTTATTAAGAGCGTTGCTGAATTTGTTGGGGCAAATAGTACTGCTGGAGTAACGCTACCTGGTCGCACTTTAGCCCATATTAGAGGTGGACTGTGGTACAAGGGGGACAACTCTAGCTCAATTGCAAGTCTACCCCCTTGGCTGTACACCTGGTTCCTGTCTTGTCAGTGGCTTTTCAGGACGTCTGAATGAACTGAAATCTTTACTTGAATATATGACACCAGTGGTGTACGACTTCTCAAGGGTCTTACTAAGACAAGGGTCTTTATATATATATATATTAACCTTTATTAAAAACTTCTTTGAGGTTACATGCAAAGAAAAGTGCCTGTAGTCACATGTTACTCTGCCTCAGCGTGCACACAGTAAGAGATTTTCCTCCACTGCTCCATCTGTAGTCTGAATCTTAACACTCTATGAGGAGAGCCATTTGGAGGGTTAGCAAAGGCCCCTTAATTCCCAAAAGAAAACACGACACACTATCCTCTGTGGGAGCACTTAAAACAGAAGGGTAGGCCCAGGTGGTCGGGTTAAGTGGGAGCATTAGGATGCAGCCACTGCGATTTGAGAAATAGTGATATTATGAATAAGATTTTTCCATAAGAAGTTCATTTAGCTTGTCTTAAGTTCTCATCTTCTCCCTCATTTTAATGGTCCATGAATTTTGGATATGTGTTTCATTTTTAAAGATAAACAGCTGGAAGCACAACGGCCTCTACATGTTAAAAACCAAAAAACAAAAAAAACATTTATTTGTGTGTGCACTGGAGGCATCAGGTGTTCACATAACTGTTGTATAAGCAGCCTTCTGGGCCATGACTTGCTTTCTAACAACTCACGAATCATAGTCGCACTTCCCTCCACCATCAGATGAATGTGCAAGTGACCTTTTCTATTCTACCCCCGCACAGTTTTACACAGGGACTTAAATATATAATCCCTCTAATTACTGTATTTAAAGCATGGCAGTGAACTCCTTGAGTTTACATGTTGTAACTAACACCAGGTTTTAATGTTGTGATCGCAGTCTTTGGACTCTCTCACACAGATGCATACGAGCGGTTCTGCTGCCTCCTACGATAACTTGATTTGTCTTTAGGGAGCTGTAGTGATAAAGAAAGAACACCTCTTTCTCTCACTGTGGTTATCCGAAAAGTGTTTCAATGTTCTGCCACTGCTTCCTCTTTTTAATATTGTGCAATAAATGACAAATAAGCTTCCCACTAAAAGGTGAAGAGCCAAAGTCGTTTGCTGTGCAGGTGCTGTGTGCAGCTTGGGCGTCTTAAATAAATACAGAGTTGTTGTAATTTGCAGCCTCCTTGGATTATAACCACCTCAACCTTGTGTTCCTTTTACAAAGTCAAACCTGATTGCCTGCAGTGATTGCTGTCGACCTTGTTCTAATTTGTTAAGGACTGACCAGACGACTAATCAGACATAATTTCAGAGGATTTTTTTTGACAAACCTGAAGAAAGACATCAGAGCGTTTTCTTCTTCTGATAAGGCAGCAGTAATTTTCTGTCTGTTAAATGTTGCAGCCGGGTCTTTAACCACGCTTTAAAGATGAACCCTCACTGGACCTATTTCTATCCCTTTTTGGGGCTATTCACTTTAAACTTGAGAATGAAGTTTTTGATTTATGGGTAACCTATAAGGACTTCTTAGCTTGAGCACCGTTTAAGAGCTACAGATCGTTTCTGGCTGTCTAGACAGCAGACGGGAGGCTAAGAACTCCTCTACTTTTGAAACGTCCTGCTTGTGAAGAGTTGGCTGAAAAACAGAAATTAATAGACATGCTTTTACCTAATAGCTTTTTGGAGACACTGTACCTTTCCCTGCATTGGAAGCTTTTAGCATAAGTATGCTTGAATTCAAGTTTTATAAGAGACGTTTTATTATACATCATTGAATTTAGCAATCTGCAAACTTTTGCACATTTAACGTCATCTTTTAATGTGAAACTTCTCTTTAACTCAGAAGCTCAACTACAAAAGTTTCTGTTTTATGTTCAACTGAAATCTGTGGAGCTTGATTTATGCCTGACACATTGCTTTCTTATCACTTCATTTCTTTCATGTATTAGATTGAAAGTTATCCCTGCTGGGAGCGAAAATGAATTCAGTGGCCCAATCCCTCCATAACATTTTACAATCAAGAGTTGGTGGCTAGACTCTTGAATCTGCATCATTTTGCATACAAGTGTTTTTCCACTCCTTTGTATTGGTTCCTAAGTGAGACAGTGGCTGTAACTTGGAACAGTTGTTTATGTTTTGCCCCCACAGTGTGCTGCTGATGAGAACAATAGATTCACATTTAATGGTGTTAAGTTTGACAAGCTGCCAGCGGCCGCTTGAACTGTTCAGCCGTGGTGTTCTTTAATTGTTGGCTAATCCACTTCTATGATAAATCATTTAAAGTGAATGAGGCTGACTTTGATTTAGAATTAGTATGCGCATTAACGTGAACTTTCAGACTCAGACTTTCTTGGAATTTACAAGAGCAACTTCAGGCTTAAGGTTTAAGGGCAGAAGAGATTTCGTGTCTCAGAGTTGTGGAGATGAGCCGTGTTGCCAAGGCTCACACTGTTGCCTTTAGTTTGGACAGTGTGGCATCACAACGCGCTCAACTTGATCCCTGCTTTTGGCAAATTGCCATGCTGTTGCCAGGCCTGCACACTGTGTCAAGTTGGTGAATGGACCATTGTCACTCTCAGCATGACCAGAGGCAGATGTCATTTCTTTGGCACATCTTTTATTGGATATTTTTTTTGGCTGTACAAACAACTTTTGGGTGAAAATGAACGCCTTTTGAATAGAGACCTTGCAGTATGTCGGATATTCTGATGCGCCCATTATCAAAAAGAAATCAGGACTGATTCCAATACAGATGTTAGATATAGCAATTTAGCTGACAGCCAGTTCTAGTTTCGATGTTTTTTCATGACTCCAGCAGCAGAAACGACAAGCTGAAAAGCCTCAGTGTGAAAAGTAAGTGAGAATATTTCATGACTCATATGGATAGCTTTGTCATGAGTGGCTTGCCATGACTTCTTTGTAGTTCCTTCAATTTTCATTCACTCAAATTACTTGTAGTTAACAGTAGGAAAGGATAATTAACTGAATTTCGATTGAGTCCAGTTTTGGCTTTTCATGATCATAAATGCATCATAATCGAAGAAAACAAAAAGTTTTGTTTTTTTTTTTCAAAAAAGGTTTTTGAAAAGACTTCAGAAAATACCGTTGGGTTGTGTTTTTAGCTGTTATTGGTATATTTTGCACGTTGTAAATTTTGCTGAAAAAAGTGTACTGTGTTTGTGTTTTGTAACATTCCTGCTCACCAGGTCATTTTTACAGTCATGTGACTTTATTAGATGCTTAAAAGACCTCAGCAGCTGTCAGTATTTTCAGTAGGAATGTACTGATCCAACTTTTCTGGTCCCAGCACCGATACCTTGTTGGGTATCGACTGATACCAATACGACCCAGACACCAGTGTTAAAATAACAACCTTCATTCCCTACACTGGGATAAGACTGGTAATATTTGGGGTCAAAGGCAGAGAATGAGTACATGGAATTGCTTTAGTTGATATTTATTTAAACTATAATGTATTTTAATGTTTACCTGCAGTTTGGAGTCTGGTAATTGGGGCTGAACGACAAAGGATACTGTCAACATAGAAACAGTTCTTTCCTAAATCCAAAATAGGTCCAGACAACCAACATGCTTTTCCTCGCTGACACCAAAGTTGCCCTTTCTGTGTCCTCTCTCAGGTCTTCTGTTGAGGCCATTTTTAAAGATGTCAGCAACAACACAACAAACCAAAACTTAGAGTGGCTGAAGATGTTTTCTCCATCCCCCACTCGCACCTGTCTCTTTCTTCTCTAGAGATTTTTGGCTGTTGGCAAACCAGCTGAAAAGTGCATTACTGCCACCGACTGCATGCATGTCTCCTAAGGTTGCATCTGCATACATGAAACCTTTTTTTTTTTAATTGCAGCCTTTGCAATTTGAAAATTGCATTTTATTACGTTGGTGAGTCGATTAGTTGTTCAGCCCTACTGGTAATGCAGCAAATAAACAAAGAAATTACATCAGAGGTAACATTCCAGTATAAAACTGTATTACACAACTGTTTGTGACCACATTCTGTAAACAAAGTGACAATTTTGTGAGAAAATAGAGCAAAAATCCTTTTTTGATTGAGTCCTTATTTAACTTCTGTGTCAAGTTCTTTAAGTGGCAACAAAAATTCTTGTACAAAATGCAAAGAGCTAATTGCCTAGATCGGCACAACAGCTCGTCCTATCCTACCAATACCTGATCAAGCTTTGAGGGAGCTTCATCTGGTTGATACCAAACACTGGGATCGGATTGGTGCATCCCTAATTTTCAGACCTGTGAATAGAACAGTAAGTGGTGTTGCAGCTGTGATTGAGGGCTGAGCAGAGAGACACACAGCAGGCAGGAAGAAGCACGAGTTCAGCTGCAACCAAACCCAAGCTGTAGATTTTTGAACTCACAGTGCTGTAAAGTGCTGTACTCATGGTGGGACTTCTTATCTTATCTTAATGTTGGTTATTTGTTAATAAAATAAAACATTATTAACATTAACGGGTCTAGACTTGTTAATGTTTTTGGAAAGTGTCCTGAGGTAACATTTGTTATGATTTGGCGCTGAATAAATAAAGACTGATTGATTTCCTACATGTTTGTGTGGAGCTATGTACTTGTTAATAAGTCTCTCAGAGTATAGTCACTGTGAAACAATCAGGGAAAAAAAAAATCTCATTTTTCAGTTTTGCTACTTTTTTTTTAACCTTGATACCGTGTCTCTTCAGCTCACCTCTGTGTTTATGAACAATCCATGTTCACTCACTCTTTCTTTCATTCGCTCATGGAAACTCGTGGTTGGATTAATGAGTTGAGCGAAGATCTTTGTTTTTAATCAGCAATGCTGCATTTTGACGATACTGAATGAAAAAATAGCAGAAGCAGGTGTGAACATCAAAGGATTTGGTTGTATTATTGTATGAAATCTTTGGATACTGCAGAGCACCCTTGTACTTTCTCTTATGCTGGGAACAGCCTGTGCAGTAGTCTCTTTTTTTCAGGAGCCTTGTTCTTCAGTTTGTTTTTTCAGCATCTTTAAATCCAGTACTTGATGTCTCAGGAAAGTCAAACCCATTTTTTGTTTGTTTTTTGGCGTTGAAATCTGTTAACCACTCATCCACTTCCCTGTGACTTGGTTTGAGTCTGTCAACCAATCAGAGACTTTGTTTCAAGTTTTCCTTCAAAAAGAGATTCTGTTTATGATGAGTGTGTCTGAGCTGATCCTAAAAAGTCACTGTCCACTAAAATTAATATTCCTTATTCTCTTATTATCAGTTGTTAAATATTACATTAACTCCAGCAGCAGAAATGACAAGCCAAAAAGCCTGAGAGTAATAAATTAGTGTGAATATTTCATGGCTTTTTTGGATAGAATTGTCATGAGTGGCACACCGTACAAAGTTTGCATTAAATTTTGGTTAAATATATAAATTTTTTATGTACTTTTTGTTAACTTTGAGCACAAATTGACCCTAAGTGGTGTCCGAAGACAATACGCTCCCTCGGCTTGGTGATGGCTTTTTAAGATTCAAGCCGTTCCTTATGGATGTGTAGTGTTTGCACATCACAGATTGTAACTTGCACTGCAAGCTAAAACTGCTGCAAAACATCAGACATTTGAAGCAACAACAATCACAGAGAATGTATGAAAAGTCCCAGAGGGGCTGTTTGTAAATTTTGAATAAAGGCTAAAAAGAGATTAAGAAAATGTTCACTGCTCTAGAGGCTCGCGGCTGATATAGATTTGGTTTATTTTTTTCCTTTTTGATGCCCAGATGAGTGAGGCGTCATTTACATGAACCTGCGCAGGTAATTCCCAACAATGTTTATCAGCGTGGCTCCAACCTAATATTTTAAGAGCCCGAGGAGCGGTTACACAAACAGTCCCAGAATAAAAACAGATTCCCTGCGGTGATGTTTTGTCTGGGCAAATCGTTTCTTATGGAAAGCTGGAAGAATCTATCAGCAAGGAGGAAGT
This sequence comes from Labroides dimidiatus, assembly GCA_030710495.1. NCBI lineage: Eukaryota > Metazoa > Chordata > Actinopteri > Labriformes > Labridae > Labroides > Labroides dimidiatus. The sequence goes on from CM061153.1 coordinate 25,862,645, forward strand.
CATGGAGAGAGAAAAGTAGTCACATTCAGTCAAGTCAAGTTTTGGTATTCAGACTGAGGTGTGATAAGCTGAGCCAGTTGAAGCGTGCTGTGAAATCTAGCCTCCAGCAACAAGCATTATCACCATGCAAGTCAGGGCAGAGCTCTGCTCATAGTACCTCCATCTCCCTAAGAGAATGAGTGGCTGCGCGCTATTGCGGCTCCCTCAAGTCATGACAAAGACCTCTGCTACAGTACTTGTTTGCCAAGGTTTTCTTTCGTAATGACTGCCCGGTGAGTGTGTGTGTCTGTGTGTGACGTTCTCTGCTGTGATTCCTCCCATACGTGTCCTGGTTAGAGAGTTACAAAAGCGAGACAAGAGTCTCCTCCAGCAAAGCTGTTAGGGCAACAAACTGAGTGAAGGTAGGGCCAGGCCTCGCAGGTGAGCCAGCTGGCAGGAAAGACACCCTGCAGAGTGTAACCACTGACCAAAGACCACAGTGGTGAGATAATATCAGCAAATACAAGGTGCGATACCATCTCCTTCTCAGCTCTGCTTGTGACTTATGACACTGGAGCTACCTGCTGCAGCGCAGTCCCATTTACTGCAGCGTTAAACACGGCCGCGGGGCATTTGTTTCAATTAGGAATCGTCAAAATGCTCTAAAGGTTTTAGTCACACTGTTCTGCAGCTCAAACCCACAGCCTGGTGTTTGAAGGGTGAGGAATAAATCAAAAGATCAAGCTCTTAAATGCTTGCGAGTTCTGGTTTTAAGATGTGGCGGGTGATTTGGTTTTCCTTTTTGTGGGAGAAAGTGAGAGTCTCTGATCCAGAGCTGTCTTAAAAACAGGCCTGCTCCAGGTTGCAGAGAGTGATTTGAAAAGGGATTTGGGGTGTCTCATAATCCACTGGACCTAGTGGAGGGAGAAAACTTGCCGTCAAACTATCTGCAGAAATCTTCTCTTTGTTTACATCTTTCGGTGATTGTTGTGTGTGTGTGTGCATGTGTGTGTGTCTGCTAACGAGACGCCCCCTGCTTTATCTTTCAGCAATCTACAATTATGATCCGAATGGAGAGCAGGAGCTGTGTCTACAGGTGGGGGACACGGTGCACATACTTGAGAAATTGGAAGGTGAGCCTGAACGCACAGCAGGCCCCAACACGTCTCTCTTTCTCTCTTCTCTCTCTCTCGCTCCCATCTTCAAAGCAAGCTGGCACAGGCACTTAAACGAAACTCTGAACTAAGCTGCACTCAATAAGCTATGCATAATCATGTAAATGAGTCTCCCACATTGTCCTCCTGACAGGCTGGACTGTCACTACTCCAGTCTTGTCCACTGCCGCTCCTTTTCTGTGACACGTTTCCTTCTTCATTTCTCTTTCCTCAGGCTGGTACAGAGGCTACACACTTCGCAAAAAATCACACAAGGTAAGGGCTTCATCAGCACTTTATTTTCCTAGAACTAAAGCTGTGATGTGTATATGCTAATAAGACCTCTTTGCCTCCTCAGGGCATTTTCCCAGCGTCCTACATCCACTTAAAGGAGGCTACAGTTGAGGGGATAGGGTGAGAGCACATATCAGTAAACATAATTTTGTGGTGATTGTCCCATTTTGCTTTCGGTGTTCCAATACCGTTTTTCCAATAGCTTGTCTGTAGACTTGTAATTTGCATAAGTCAGGATTCAGTGGGGCTTGGCTGTTCAGGGAAACGGTCCAACTTTTCGTTGTGTATATAAACGCTGTGGAGTCTTTTTTCTAAATGATGTGACATGACCAGTGAGCGATGAGCCACTTTTCCAATATCTTATCATTGTCTTCTTGTGGCTGGTAGCCAGCAGGAAATAATTATTCCAGCAGATTTACCCTTGGTGCAGGAGCTCGGGGCGACTCTGAGGGAATGGGCACAGATATGGCAGAAGCTCTACGTGGTATGTATGGATTTTTGTCTTTCTTATCAGAGTCTCCGTCAGGACTACATACACCACTGTCCTCTCTGATTCACAGCACTTTGACGAGTGCTTTGCTACTACAAAAGATTTGTTATAAGGAGTGTTTATCTGACAGGCGAACAAGACATCCCAGTTCAGGAGTGTTCAGCAGATGGCCTACAGTCTCATCGAGTATCGATCTCAGATAGTGTCAGGAACACTGCCTAAGGATGACCTTGTGGAGCTCAAAAAGAAAGTCACGGCAAAGATTGATTACGGGAACCGGTACGAGTCCTGCTACCTTATTGCGCAATAAGTCCTCTTGTGACATCAAAGCTGTTGTAAAGTTTTATAAGCTGGAGTCATGCCTGAAGGATTGTCTCTGTAAACTCAAGCGATACTATTTGATCCACAAAGGATTCTGGGGCTCGACCTGGTGGTGCGAGATGAAGCAGGAAACACACTGGATCCGGACCACACCAGTACGGTCAGTCTGTTCAGGGCACATGAGACCGCCTCCCGCAGCGTTGATGACCGGATACAAGAGGAAAAGGTATCATTTACATTTTTTCATTCTTTAATCACTTTTTTTTTTGCCCTGTTGTGTTGGAGTGCGATAATTATTGTGGGTTAATATTGCAATTCAGTGATTGATGTTCTGATGTCAAAGTTTCATTAAAACACTTGCGAGGGATCAGCTGTAAAAGCGTCAAATTACATTCTCACATTCTTTAAGTCGTAATGCTTGTTAATGATTGTAATAAACTGGCCTATGATATAATCTGATATTGATCGCTGCCTCCATTGAATACTTCATGGTGTCAAATATGTAATAACACCACTTACTGAATTGTTGTCCAGAGATTTGTTATAATTATCAAGAAGAATCTCAGGAGAGCCATTCAATCATAACCACTTTTACAAGCTTCGTTGTAATGTGCTGTGTTTGATTGCATATTATGATGTGACTTGAGATTTGGACCCCAATTACAACTATATGCTTTGTCTGGGGGCCTTGCTTTTCATCAGACAAGGCTTCAGAACCTGGATATGAGACGTCAGACTCTATTCAGCACTGTTCACACCTACAGCCTGCTCATGAACCTGAAGAACTTTGTGTGCAACATCGGAGAAGACGCCGAGCTCCTCATGTCTCTCTATGACCCGGACCAGTCTGAGTTCATCAGGTATACCCCTCACATCTCTTTCATTCCGAACATGAAGTACCAAGATGAGGTTATTTTTCAGTTTAGTTTAATAAATCATGACAAGATTATTTGTGAAGGTCATTGCCTCGGCAGCTTGTATTTCGTTTTCAAACACTTTGAAGAGTTAAAGGTAGAGAATTACGTTTTTGAATCCAGAGAGAAGAGAGAGCGAGGCGTGTGTGTGTGTGTGTGTGTGGAAAGTCGGAGTGTTTGCACTGAGAAAAGTCTCAAAGGACTCTTTGGCACCGCTGTGATAAACTTGAAAACAAAACTTGAAAGCATTCTTGAAACCAGATTTTGTTAGCTCAGAGTAAATCTGCAACGTAGCTCTGCCATCGTCACACCTTTAAACTGTCATACTGATCATACGAGTGTGGTTACACTATTACGGGGGCACAATAGGAAAACACACAGCAGGAGCTCCATGTTCATTCACTCAGACATGTACACAGACACACGTGCAGGTGTTTCACCCTGCCAGCTCACACTGATTGCAATACTTTTATAATACTGAAGGTGTGATGTATCGTTGCAACTTTAACCAGCGGACTTTAGAAAACAGTGCTTCAGAGTTTCAGTCAGTTGTAACAGTTTTCAGTCAGCTTCTGGTAAATGTTTTTCTAAAGCCGTTGAGACACTTCAACATCTCACTGTGATTTTTATTCAAATTCTTGCAGCGAGAACTTCCTGGTGCGCTGGGACAGTATGGGGATGCCTAAAGAAATCGAAAAACTCAACAACTTGCCAGCACTATTCACGGTTAGTGAATCCCAACCCTCCGGCTGCATTCCCGGTGCTTAGCGTTTGAACAATCCAAACGCTGCTTGAGATCTGTGACAAAGAAAAACAATTTGGTCCTGGATCGCTCCTAATTTACTGCGAGTTTCAATGAATGGCTCGCATTCACGGCGTATCTTTGAAAATTTGAATACATTTGCCTCTGTTAATTTCCTGCTGATTATGCAAATAATGCAGACAGCAGTTCTCCAAAGACAAATCAGTGTATTCACCTGCATGTGACCTTTGTGTTTTTCATTAGAAGTTTTGTTGGCCAGAGATTTATCCACTGAAACAAAGAGTTTTTTTGTGTTTTCTTTATTTGTGAAGCACAATAAACTCTGGTTTTCAAAACATATAGAAAGTAAACATAAAGAAGCTCAGATGATCACAGGATTGAAGGTTTTACTGCATTGCTTTTGTCCTGTAATATGTATTTAGAGTCAGGTTTACATCCCCAGCCAGTTGAGCACACACGATTTCTTACTTGTGATTCGAACTGCCCCATATCTATGATATGTAAAGCACCTTATTTGTCAGTATATCATCACAAACCATGTTTTTGTTTACCAGGACCTGAGCAGCAGTGACCTGATGAGGCAGCGGCTGTTCCTGGTGTGTCAGATCATCAGAGTGGGCAGCATGGAGCTCAAAGAAGGCAAAAAACACACAGGAGGACTGCGAAGACCATTTGGTGTTGCTGGTAAGCTGCTCTGAAACTTTGTTTATATTTGTAATATTTGTTTTGAATCCATCAGGAAAAACACCACTTCTTTGTGGTGGCACAAAATAGTTCCGTCGAGGTGTAAAAATGAAGGATCCATGTGCTGAATGAAATGGGAACACCTGCTTCCTGACCTAGAAAATGCCTTCATCCCTGCTTGGCAAGGGAGCCAGTGGAAATAGGTTTAGCACTCTTCTTTTTGTTTTTGGCCAGATGATTAGTGGATTTGATGAGAAATGCCGTCCTCTGCGGTTCCAGCAAATGGACTGAAACCAGAGACAGAAAGAAATAACATTATTCTTAGCCAGGAGAAAGGAAAACACTTTAGAGAAAGGGCCGGGTGGAATGAACATTTCAGAGGCATTTGCAAGCTGTAGATCAAGAACCCTCAATCTGTTTTAGTTGGCTGGCTGTCTGCTGTGCCAGGCAACAGGTGAGCGAGATCTGAGTTTCCGCTCAGCTTCTGTTTTTCATGTAGAAAACGCCGTTTGTGCAGTTAGCGAGTAAATGAACTATATGAACAATCAAAACAGAGGAAAACATTAAGTCAGGGAAATTAGTGTTCCTGTGAGGACAGTCTGCTACCCTTCAGTGATGTTTCCTTTGTCCCTGCAGTGATGGACGTTACAGATATCGCTCATGGCAAGATAGATGATGAAGACAAACAACATTTCATCCCTTTTCAACAGTAAGTTAATTGTTTTTCACACTTCCACATCGCTAACAGGCTCAACTTTATGTTGTAGCATTGCATAATTCAGCCAAAGTAATGGAAATAGCCTGAATAGGACCGGAGTTGTATTTGCTTACTGTGTTACATCAAATCTTACTCAACCTTGTAGCCCAATTTTTGCTATGTTGCATTTTAAGGACAAAAAAAACAAAAATCTTTTCTCAATCTGAAGTGTTAGCTCTTTTCAAGGGCACGCTTCAAGGCCGTGTTTTCACAGCACCTGCAAGATGGGCGGATGAGGCAATGACGCATTCACAGACATCCTAGATGGAGGTGCACCAAAAATATCTCGACTGATTCTTGACATCTAAACCAAATTTTCTGAGGTTTAACCTCTACTTGTCTCTTCTTACAATGTCACAGTTCACTGTCTCGTTGAAGAGGTAGCAACATGTTTTTGTTTTTGTAGGACTGCATAGCTAACATCAAATATTAGGAGGATTTCTAAATAATACATGTTGACATATCAGTCTTTTGCATTTCTTTTCTTGAAGGCTTTATGCTAATCCAGATTTAAGAGTAGTTTATGTTCCAACAAAACTGACGTCTCCTCATTAAAAGTGAAGAAAAGTTTCCAGGATATGTGATTTGCTGCTCCCTAAAAAAAAAAAAAAACCCTTACCAAAGTGTGTTTCTGAGAAGGGAAAAACAGCACCATGGAAGTCGTTAAGCTTTCAAGTCTTGAAAAATGCATTTATATTTCATTAATGCACAGGGATTAGTTGCCCGTGTTAATAATGAACTGGACAATTACAAATTAATCACAAAACTGTCAGACTAGATTGGTTTATTAATGAACAATAAAAAAGTATGTGCTTCATATTTAAGGTGAAAACATTAGAGGGCTTATATCTTATCCAGATTATTTAAAGCACACTCTCTGAATCATCATACCTCTCAATGCATCAAGTGTAACCAGCTCATAAATTTGAGCACTGGATGTACATTTCTCTGCAGAAGGCTTTCAAACCCTTAAAACAAGCCAGACCTCATGTCTGACAAAAAGCAAAGATAAAGATAAAAGTCACCTTTTTTTTTTTCCTTCGTGGCCTAAAGTTAACTGGACATTAGTCATCAAAATTAAATCTCACAGAAGTCTCCTTACAGGAACAGTTAAGTCGAATACCAAAGAAAGCACTCATGCAACATGGCACCAGTAACAGTTGTAACAGTTTGGCACAAATCAAGAACTATTACAGGAATGGCCTGGCCATGTATTTGTTTCAGGACTCTTAAGGGGGAAGGACAATAAATTATTTCCCATTATAGGAACAGAACAATTCATCTAATGATGGTAAGGGCTTCTTTTTCCTTCCCAGAACTGAATTCAGGCATCTGAACAGAAAAACTAAGTCCGTGTGGGACGAGTAAGAAGAGTGAGAAATCTTTGATATGCTGACAGTCCTTTAAAAATACATCAATAATTTATCAGAGCTATGCAAGTCGACTGTTAATCTTATTCAAGTCAAATGAAGATCTTATTTTGTAGCTCTATCAAAAAAATGAATCAAAATATTTAACTAGAAGAAAAGAAGTGATCCCACTGGCTGTGAAAACTTAAACATCATCAAACCAAGTTAAGGACAATAGAGATTACATCTGACAACACTGAGTTTATCATTGTTTTCTTTCTCTCTCTCTCTCTGGTAAGGTAAGGGTGCTGAAATAATCTTTTGAAATGCTGAAATCTTGTGTTTATGAATAGTTAAAGGCATTTAGGTTGCATTTCTGCACTTGGCTCCTTTCTGTGGCACCGGCGCTTTTCCCCTTGGGTGGGTGTGGTTTGAAGAGGGTGATGCGATGCACTCAGCCTCTGTTAAAAAAAAAAAAAAAAAAAACCCTCTTTCATCATGGTGAAACTTTCATCTACATTTCTCCCTTCTGTATGAACCACTTTTCCTCCAACACAGACAGTGGACAAGCAAAAATCTGTATGTGGCATTAAGATAAATCAGGATCTGCATACATACAAGACCATTGGCTTAAAAAATGCTTGGTTATTAGATTTGAATATAAAGAATGATCCCCAGTAACAATCCCTTATTTATATAAGGCATCAAATAATAATGCTATTCCTGTCAGCCTCATCTCTGATTCGTTTAAGTGCATACTGGCAAATTTCAGCATGCAAACCTGCTGAATTTAGACAATTGTTATATCCTAGCCGAGAAACACAGCCTCATTGTGAAGCTAGCATGCCTGCAGACTGGATCAACTTAAGATGCCAGTCTTTCAGCAGTGCCTTAAATTCAGTATGAAAGTAACAGAGATTTTTTGTTCTCTTATGAGGACATGAATGTGGATTTAAGGATTGCAGTGTTTGAGAAAAGTATCCCTATATATTTTGTGCACTCTGTGCTACCTGGCTCTGTAGGAACCACTCGAAGTAAGCGGGGGTGTTTGAAGGGATAATGGTGCATCTTGTCAAGAGATCCAGAACACCTCACTCTGCCTCTGCAGCCTCTCTGTCCATTTGTTTGTCACCTGTCAGGGATGCTGGCAGCTGATTTTTCTTAGACTCACTCTGATGCTTCTCTCCCAGGATAGCTATGGAAACCTACATCCGTCAGAGGCAGCTCATCATGTCTCCGCTCATCCCTTCTAGAGTCATAGGAGAGAATGAGCCGCTCACCGCTGTCTTCAACAAAGTGATAGCCACGCGGGAGGTCAATCACAAAGGCCAGGGTAAAAATGAAGTGCGCACAGACACTCTGTTCCCCTGTGATTTCCCAGGGTCGCTCTAAATTGAGCCTTTTCTGTTGAGGGGAATAAATGAAGTGTGAGGGGTCTTCGAATTGTGTGCTTTTGGTGTCTGCCTCATTGAATTTCTTTACATGTTCCCTTACAGGGCTGTTTGTGACCCTGAAGCTCCTCCCGGGGGACCTGGCCCAGGTGAGGAAGGACTACCCCCACTTTGTGGACCGCAGCACGGCTATCGTCAGAAAAATGGGCTTTCCAGAAATCATCCTCCCAGGTGGATTGAAGTCTTTGTTGCTAGGCTTTGCTCTACATATGCCGTGGTCATGTTCATTTTAATTGCTTACAAAGCCGTGAGGAGGGTGCATAAGTTCTTGGCACATCCACCTGATCCTCTGTTGTTCCTTCTCCAGGAAACATCAGGAACGATATTTACGTAACCTTGCTGCAGGGAGAGTTTGACCGCGGTAAAAAGAAAACCCCAAAGAATGTCGAGGTTATCCTGAGCGTGCATGACGACGAAGGCAATCCAATGGAGGTAATAAAAAAAGACTTTTGACTCTTTGAAGAATGGTGTTAATTTTTTATAATTAAGGTTCTATGAATAACTTTGTGCCATCTTCTTATAATTAATTTGTATTCGGTTGTTAATATTTAACTTTTCAGCTGGGTGGTCTGTCCATTATGTGCAGGCTTTCACGGTCTCTCAGTTTGAACCCTCATTACCTCAGTGATCCTCTGACTTCTCTTTGGTTTTTCTTTGATATTCCTACTTTCAGATAAGTGACAGAAAATTTGAGATACACATTTACGTTCCCCTGACGATGACTTTTGATGTCTGTTTTTTTTTCCACAAAAGCATTATCTTTTTGTCCAGCCTTCTGGCAGAACATGTGACACTCCCCCGAGCCTTACTTGCACACAGTAGTGTAACTACCACACAATCAGTGTTAGGCCCGCTACTCAAACAAAATGCAATATAATACTCATTACTCGTTTCTCTTTTTAAAAGTATTATTATTACTTTCCTTATTACCCCCTACCAACATTAATATGTTACGCTACTGATTGTATTACTTTTCTTTACATCCCACAAAACTGGTAATTGTGTCCTTTCTCGTGGTTCTGAGTTTGCACATGGCCTCTGGGTCAACGTCATACGTTAATTTACCAGCAGGTGCTTTTTTTTCTGCAGCCTATAAACCCATCAGAGTTACAGAGTATCTGAAATACATATCCGGTTCAACTGAGGACGAGAGACTCAATTTCTGAAATCCATTCTAAGTTGTCCTAAGCTGAAAGAGACCTAGCAACGGGACACAGTTTACATCTGCCAACGATGCTGCTGTCATCTTTCCTCTCGACAAAACTAAAGTGATGGGCATATTTCCATCCGCTGAATGTAAACATGTACTGCCTCAGCTTTCAAGCTAGCCAAGGTTGTCAGGTATGTATGACAACAAAAAGATGCCCAGTTCTGCAAACCTGGCAACCATTAATCGAGCTACATTTCTGCTCCGCTGATGTGCACGGTGAAATTAATCTGCAGATTGTTGTATTTTGTCATTAGAGGTTTAATAACAACAGGGAGTCATGAGCTATTTTTGTTAGTACTGGAATCTTAACATTAATTCGTTACACTACTTATTACTAGTAAAAGTTATATTATTACTGTAACGTGTTATGAGTAATGCGTTCCAGCCAAAAAACTGCACACAATACATACCAAACATGCTATAAACCAATTATATCATAGTGATCAGTAAATGTTAGTGTAAGATTTTCAGCACAGCCTCAAACAGCTGCCGGTAAAGTTTACTTTTAGTTTTTCTACGTTTTAATAAACAAATGTAATTATCTGTTCTCCTACTGTCAAGCTTTGTTGTAATGAGGTCAGCCTGAGTTCCAAGGATTATATCTTCACTGGCATTTGAGGAGATTGGTAAGGGATATCTTTGAAGTTCAAATTCCACAGGAACAAAGAAAAATGACTTTTTCAAATGCAGTTTGAATATTAAATATCTCTTTAACCTGGCTGTGGATACCTCTGTGTCTAAAGTAAAGGAGAATAACTGTTGTACCTGCAAATCTAAGGGCGTAGTTTTGAAGGAGATTGTTACGACCAGTTTGGGAGCCACAACAAAAAAGGGAGATGCACACGCACTGATCAAAGTTTACAATACATATTTTATTAAATCAAATATTACAGAGGATTGGAGTGTGAGTGTGGGTATCAGTAGTGTGTGTAAATGTATGGCTGCGATAAATCATGTAGAATGCATGTTGTCTGTGCATAACAAAAGGTCAAAAAACAAGAAAGAAAAGAAATAAACGGCTGCTGCGGGGGAAGCCATGGAGGGAGAGAGCCAGTGTCGGGGTAGGTCGGCCTGTGCACCAGCAAAGTGCACCTGGTTATTAATCAGCACCTGAAAGAAAACACACGCACAATCAGCACCAGCACAACAGAGCAGGACCCACAGGCCCCCCCAAGGCCATAACAGAGATGAACATTAGTAATCTGGGGGAAGCATGCATTACAAATCTGATTTTCAGAAACAAACATTGTCAAAAAACATGTATGAGATCTTCTTCATGCATCACAAATAGAGGATTTTACTCTAGTTTTGAAGGTAAGTGGGAACAGACACTCAGTGGCCACTTCATTAGGTACACCTTGCTAGAACAGGGTTGGACCCCCTTTTGCCTTCAGAACTGCCTTAATCCTTCGTGGCATAGATTCAACAAGGTACTGGAAACATTCCTCAGAGAGTTTGGTCCATATTGACATGATAGCATCACGCAGTTGTTGCAGATTTGTCGGCTGCACATCCATGATTCTAATCTCCCGTTCCACCACATCCTAAAGGTGCTCTATTGGATTGAGATCTGGTGACTGTGGAGGCCATTTGAGTACAGTGAACTCATTGTCATGTTCAACAAACCAGTCTGAGATGATGATAGACATGGTCAGCAACAATACCCAGGTAGGCTGTGGCACTGAAACGATGCTCAATTGGTACTAAGTGGCCCAAAGTGTGCCAAGAAAATATCCCCCACACTATTACACCACCACCACCAGCCTGAACCGTTGATACAAAGCAGGATAGATCCATGCTTTCATGTTGTTGACGCCAAATTCTGACCCTACCATCCGAATGTCGCAGCAGAAATCAAGACTCATCAGACCAGGCAACGTTATTCCAATCTTCTATTGTCCAATTTTGGTGAGCCTGTGTGAGTTGTAGCCTCAGTTTCTTGTTCTTAGCTGACAGGAGTGGCACCCGGTGTGGTCTTCTGCTGTTGTAGCCCATCTGCTTTAAGGTTCGACGTGTTTTGCATTCAGAGATGCTCTTCTGCATACCTCAGTTGTAACAAGTGTTTTTTTTTTTGAGTTACTGTTGCTTTTCTATCAGCTCGAACCAGTCTGGCCATTCTCCTCTGAACTCTGGCATCAACAAGGCATTTTTGCCCACAGACCTGCCGCTCACTTGATATTTTCTCTTTTTCGGACCATTCTCTGTAAACCCTAGAGGTGGTTATGTCCCAGTAGATCAGCAGTTTCTGAAATACTCAGACCAGCCCGTCTGGCACGTCAATTTTTTTTCATTAGAGATTACTGCAGACACGTTATAGGCTAATAATGTTCCAATCATATCGTCTTCCTCTGTTTCTGTAGAAAGCTATATTTCCTGGAGCCGGTTACGATGGAATCACAGAGTACAAGTCTGTCATCTACTACCAGGTGAAGCAGCCATGTTGGAATGAAACAGTGAAGGTAAGCTTAATGTCAACAGCTACATGTGTTCAAATGAGATGTATCCCGTGTTCTTTAATTACTGTTTCAAAGGGGATTTACTTAAGCTCAAGACAGTGGAGTAATCTTCTGCGCACATTCTGTTCATACAAATCTCCCAGCAGATAGCTCACCTTCTACGGTGTGTGTTATCTTAAATTCACGGTCTGCTTAATTCCCCTGACTTTCTCTCCTTCCCTCAAGGTGACTATTCCCATTGAAGACGTTTGCCGCTGTCACCTGAGGGTGATGTTTCGACACAGATCATCCCAGGACTGTGAGTGACTGTGCCTTATTTGTATGACAAACACTGACACGTAATCCTGCCACCGTGTTAAATGCAGCTTACACTCCTTTGTATCCTTCAGCTCGGGACAAATCAGAGAAGCCCTTCGGCATGGCCTTCGTCCGTCTCATGAGAGCAGACCGGACCACACTGAAGGACGGCAGACATGAACTGATTGTCTATAAGGTACTGTATCAGGTTGTGGCTTTGTCTTCATATTCTGTGCGTAATTCAATTTTAGCACACTTGTCTGTGAAATAAGCAGGAGATTGTCTTTATCTAATAACACCAAAGCAGGTGTCTTGAATAGCTGACTGTGGGTAGATGGATTATTCATGAATCTCACCTCAATCAATAGATATGAAATTAGATCTCTGTGGATCAATATGCCTCATGATGCATTCCCTGTTTTTTGAATGCCTTAGGTTGACGTGAAAAAGGCGGAGGATGCAAAGGTTTATCTCACCTTGCCAGCAACCTGGGCTGAAGTCGACGAAAAGGAAAAGCAAACGGGGAAGCAGTTTCACCATTCAGGAGTGATTCCTGTGACTAAAGATAGCTTCCAGATCGCCACGCTCACCTGCTCCACTAAACTCACTCAGAACGGTACAGCGGGGCTACATTTCTATTTTCCAAATCCCTTCCTCTGTGATTATTCAAAGAAAACCTGTCTACAGTCATCTCATAGGAAAAGCAACACATGATTGAGGTGCTGTGCCACCCTCATTTCCTCCCCCAAGATTTCTTTAACGTATTAAATAGAGCCAATCTGTTGCTGTGCCAATATTTTGCTGATGTTGATTGATGTAGATGTGATTAGGTTTGTGGTGAAATTTTGGGCTTTCAGCACAATTAAATCACCTCATGTTGGAGTAGAAGAGGGATAGTTCCTGCTGGATGTATCCTTATGTGTAAATGTTTTTTAGTGGACTTACTTGGCCTGCTGAACTGGAGGTCGAACCCTGAAGCTCTGGACCAGAACCTGCAGCGGCTGATGGAGGTGGAGGGAGGGGAAATTGTAAAAGTGAGTTGTTTTTTTTTTGTCTTTTGCGTCACTTGAGGCTTATCATATTAATTTTAAATGGTACCTTCGTGACATGTCTCTGTTTTATGCACAGTTTCTCCAGGACACTCTTGATGCCCTGTTTAACATCATGATGGAGACCTCAGAGAAGGACACCTATGATACTCTGGTGTTCAACGCCTTGGTTAGTAGCTCGGGGTCGTTTTAGGTCGTCGTTTTCTGTTGGGAGCTGAGCTATAACGATAAAGAAATTTCTTACTGATGGCAATTACAAAATTATTGTTAGAATAATTTCAATCAGCGGTTCCCACCCTCCTTGGTCCATTATCCCACAAAACATCCCATAAAGGATGAAGAATAAATATTGAATGAGCATTTGATTAGATACATCGAAAAAGTTCTCCCTAGTATGAAAAGTGTTGAGCAGTCAAATTAACCAGGACACCTGCAGCGTTACTACGCAGGCTGTTTCAAATCAAACTGCACTTAAGGTGCTTTTCTTCAAGAGGCTGTCGTATCCGTTATTCATAATTACTGTGTCTCTTAACTCACCATCTTTGATGGGACAGCTGAGCTCGCACACCTCGCTGCAGCTGTTCAGAGTCTGCTGGGTACTTTGACTTCATCCACATGAAAGCGCCTAATCTGGCTTTGCTCAAATATGTGCTTCTGGAGCAAACATTGTTGTTGGGTTTTTTTTTTCAGAGGCGTTTACACGTAGGTGTTATGTGTGGCGTCCGTGGCCTGTGGGGAATGCTTGCACCCCCAGGCTGTGTTTGGTGATTTGGCAAAAATATGTACCTCGGTTGTATTATAACAGAACAAAGATTTGCACACGATTTGATTTAAATTTTTATGATGGGATGTGAAAACAAACAGCTGATTTACATCACATGTAGTGTTTCTATTCTTCAGTTTAAACTTTTTTTTCAGAATCAGTTGGGAGTAAGAAGGAGTAGGATAATAAAATAAGTGATAAGATAAACAATAAGATAAGCAATAAAATAAAAAAATAAGCTGTAAGTACCAGGAGTTAAACAAGATAGAAGAAACTATTTACATTATGGGTAAATATTTATTAATAATGCTGTAATAATAAAACATTTTATTTGTATAGCACTTTTCAAAATACTCAAAAGTTTTGCAGGTTGTGAAAAAAGAACAGACAAATTAAAGACATAACAAAACCGTAAAACAAAGGGTTGAACATCAATAGTTAAAGAAGTTCAGAAAATGTGGGTTTGAGCAGGGATTTGAATGTGGTCTAGAAATTTAATTATCTGCTTTAGCAACAGATTCTTTTAACCATCCCAAATGAAAGGAGAGAAGATGAAGCTTCTGATAACACTAAATATTTAAAGCTACACACGTCTATCATCGCTATTACAAAAGTTAAGTTAAATCCGTCTTCAATGGATTAAAAATATATTTTCTTTTCATCAGACTCATGATTCATGAGGGTCTGAGGGTCATTCTTAACATGCCAACCCTTTTCCTCATGTTAAGAAGCTTTTATTAATTGTTCTTTGATGCCAATTAATCAATCAATGAATGATTCAAATAGTACTTTTCTCATTACTTTAATGAGATACAAATTACTGCAGCTAAAATCCAACCACTGCTGAGATGATGAATGATTTCTGCTGTTTAAATGACATTAATGATGCTTTAAGAAAAAACAGGATCATTTTCACTGTCATAATCAAACGCAAATTAATACTCATCTGATGGTGAAGTGTGTGTGTGTGCAGTTAATGATGATGATGAGCCTAAAGTTGGACAGTTAAGACTACGGTGTCATTCATTTGAGAGGATACAAACTAAAGATAGAGTAGCCTATTATGAACTTTTGATACACGTAACATCTACAACAAATCAGGAGACGACTGTGCTTTCAGAATACAGAGAAATAGGGGGTTTAAAATCATTCGTATGACTGCGTCAAGTTAAAATTCAGAGACAAAGAGCCTTTTATGAGCTGTCAGATCTTCAGTGTGTCACACCAGCTGAAGACCGTCTCGTTCTGCTTCATAACCTGTAGAAACTTTGATGTCTTATTCATCACCAGGATTTCACTGTTTTGCTGGCTGCATGACACAACACAGGAAGAAAGAACCAAGCGTTTTAAGTCAATGTTTGTCCTGTAGATCATCAGCTGATTTTAAAAAATAAACATCAGTCACATCCACCGAGTTGAAGGAACCGTCAGGATCTTCAAGCGCCCTAGTTGTCCTTTCTTAACTCTTGGTAACTCTTTGTTTCCCTTTATTCCAGCTGTTTATGAACTGCATCGTAAAGCGCAGAGGACTCGTGTATATGTGCGTAGTGGCTTTAAAGGAACCCCCCCCCACACACACACACACACACACACACACAGAGCTACAATGGCCTCTTTTGTGTTGCAGTTCCTGGAATCCATGCAACTTTGTAAAAGTGACGTGAAACATTAACACCCACTTTCCAGTGTGACTGGCCAGGTGTGCTGAGAGACGGCGTATTTTCTGTCACCAGCACTTTTCTTTTCTTTCATTCAGTATGCAGCCTTTCACTTCGCTCTTTGTGTGAGCAACCAACAACAGCCTGAACACCTGACAGGAGAGGATTGTAAACACATCTTTGGCTGCTGTCGCTAAAGACACCTAAAAATACCACCTATGAATGGCGCAGGGGCAGTTTCATGCTTGGCACAGTTACACTCTAAAGAATGTTAGTTTGAAAGGAAATCCTGTCTGATCTGTTCTTGTGAAGGTAAATTTTATCTTTGAGAAGTATTTAAAGAATTAATTGGGTTGATTTGCTAAAAGTAATGAGGTTCAGAGTTGTTCCAATCATGGGGTTCATTTTCAGGAGCGAAAAAAGGATCATAAATTTTAAAGCATGGAAATTTAAAAAAAAGTTTGGTATGACTAAGAGCCACTCTGTATGCACTTTCCAATTTAGAAAAGGTTTTAATTTTGTTTCCGTGTCTTTTACCAGGTCTTCATAATCACCCTTATTGGCGACATCAAATTCCAGCACTTCAACCCGGTCCTGGAAACTTACATCAACAAGCACTTCAGTGCCACTTTGGCTTACATGTGAGTCCCCATTCTGTGTTTACCTTCTTTCATTGCTTACGCCCCTCCACACTTTCTATTTTTAGAGCTTCCTTTGCTCCTCATCTCCACCCACGCCCAAATTACCATCAGTCCTTGAACATCTGACTCATTCACTTTCTCAGGAAGCTAACACGGGTGCTTAACTACTACGTGGGCCACGCA
Source organism: Labroides dimidiatus (assembly GCA_030710495.1). Lineage (NCBI taxonomy): Eukaryota > Metazoa > Chordata > Actinopteri > Labriformes > Labridae > Labroides > Labroides dimidiatus. Next base: position 25,879,058 of record CM061153.1, read on the forward strand.
GAGGAGCCTGTCCTGACTGAGAGGCTCTACGCAGCGCTCAAAGCTCTCAAATACCTGTTCAGATTTATTGTGCAGTCTCGAGTCCTCTATCTCAGGTATAAGAGGCACCACCACACCAGAATGTGCTTTTCACTCTCACACTTTAAAGATGAATACTCACAGCGCCATGTGTGGCCTTCACTCGCAGATTCTACGGAAACAGCGAGGATGGAGATGCTTTCTTCAACTCCATTCGCACCCTTTTCTTGTCTTTTAACACACTCATGGACAGACCGCTGGATGAGGGGGTGAAGATTAAGGTAAGCTGAAGAAATATGGTTCATATGTGGGTTGCTGTATTTTGTGTTTAGTATTTCATAATGACAGAAGTTTGGAGTTTTTTTTTTTCTTACCTTAGAATAAAACTGGAATGCATACAATCATTTTACTTTGTTTTCAGTCTCAGCCTGTTTTAGTGTTGAATGCTAAACCCCTGCAGTGATCATGCTGTGACACGTTATCACAGAGTCCTGGACAGCCAATTGAAAAGTTTCACAAATTAACAGCAACATAAACAGATGCTCCCTGTTGGTTCGTCTCATTTATGAGAGAAAAAAGAAAAAAAAAAAAACCTCTGATAAAAAGCTTGTTTCACAAGAGAACAAGAAACTCTCCACGCTTCAGTCTGATGAGACCTGATTCTTTGCTTTTTCAGGGAGCGATATTGAAATACCTCCCCAGCATCATTAATGACATCCAGACTGTGTTTGATCCTGTGGAGCTCAGGTAACTCTCCCGAGGGTTTCCACGGCAGGAAAAGATAATTGCCTGTCTCAGTGCAAATTATCATATTTACTTCTGTGTAACCTGGTGGAATTCTCAGTTTTTGCAGCTGTAAAGTCAGCCTGTCATGTGTCCTGCTCATTAACCCCCTGTGACTATAATTAATAGACGTGAAATGTGATTAGCATTAATATTGTCGCCGCAGCTCTTTGAGGCTTTTTCTTTCTCTTTCATTCTCCTTTTCAGCGTCCTCTTAGCAAAGTTCATTGAGAGCATTCCCGACTCGCAGCTTGTGCGTCAGAAGCTGGGCTGCATGTGTAAAATGGTGGAGAGTGACCTTTTCAGGCAGCCAGGTAGGAGTGCTCAAGGCTCAAAAACCACATAATGACTTTTCACACAAGATGAAAGGGGGAAAAAAAAACTCTGCTTCGTATTACACCGATATATGAGTTTTCTCAGGTCAGCTCCATGAAAAGGAAATGTGCTGTTTGATCCAATGAGCACATTTTTGCTCCGCTCTGCTGCCACAGATTGTCGGGACGTGCTCCTGCCACTTGTTACCGACCAGCTGAGCGGGCAGCTCGACGACCACTCGAGTAAACCCGACCACGAGGCCTGCGCTCAGCTGCTCAGCACCGTGTTGGACAACCTGGACCGCAAAGACGTGGTGAGAGACCTGATTCACCTTGAAACACACTGAGTTAAGGAGTTCAAAGGGTTGGTACGAGTGAATTATAGAAAAGAACATCTAGTCAGACAAAGACTGAGGATATAAGCAGCAGAAATGAGTTTCATCTTCAGTGCCGCTGAGTTCATCCTTAGAGTTTGGGGTGAAGAGCTCAGACATCTCAGAGCTCAGACGCAGGGACCTCTGAGTAAAGCCGCTGCTGTTTTGCATTGAAGAGAGCCAGTTAAGGTGATTTGGTCCTCTCTTTGGAGGTTTTCTGGGGTATATCCAACTGCAAGGGGGCCCTTGGGCGGACCCGGAGCACGCCAGAGGGATTACATATCCCATCTGGCCTGTTAGCATCTCGTCGTCCCCCTGGAGGAGCTGGAGAGCTAAAGAGAGGAGCTGTCTGAGCCACCCTGCTTAGCATGCTGCCACTGTGCCCCAGACCCACACTCGTGTTGTAAAATGAATGGAAAGAGTAGGAACATCTGGTCACGCAGATAGTCTGGGTCTTATTTACCATGGTTTTTAAAGATTTGTGTCCAAGATTTCAGCCACCAACCGACTTGGAGGTGTATGGAATTTCAACATTGAAAAATGGATGTTTTCCCATAAAAGATGTCCCCATAAACTGTGGATAATCTACAGACTTCGCTGACATCAGTGCGCCAGGTTTTATTTCTCTTTCTGTCCTAGCATCCCTGCAGCCATTAGGCCCCATAATGCTCAAGCCAATGGGAGATGAGCTGAAATTCTTGTTTTATGTGATTTTTTTTCATGATTTTATCTGTCAGACACTTGAATTTCCTTTCAGGGATTAATAAAATACATTCATTTCTATTCTATTTGAAGCATCAGAAAAAAGCTGTTTGCATCATAATATTCTAAAGCCTGAAGTGACATTTTTAAATTCCCTGTTTTTCTGACCAGCAGACTGAAAAAGAAGTTAATAATTTGTGTCATTCAAGGACAAATATAAGCAGAAAATATGCATTGCAAGGCTTACTTATACTTGGAAAAGAAAAAAATCTAAGATCAGTTACCAAGGTCGGATGATTTGAATTTTTACTGACCACTCATTCCCTCTCTTTGAACCTTCCCTCTTTCTTTTTCTGAAATAGTTGTCATAGAGGACACGGGATGAGTAATAAAGAAAATTATGTAACTGGAGCCTTTCTGCTGCTGAAATTTTCAGCTCTACTTTCATACCTCAAGCAGAACAAAAGAGAAAAGAAAGAAATCCCAGAGACAAGTTTCTAAAGACCTGTGCGAATAAATTCAACTGATCTCGAAAAAGACTGAGAAAGTACTTTTTTTTTTTTTTTTTGCTCCACTCTTTTATAATTGGGGTGATCTGACCCCTTTGTAGATTGTGTGTTTTACCATGTTTGTGTCTGTAATTGTACCTGAGGCTGTTTTTTTGTCTGCACAGGGTCCCACCAGAGGGCATGTCCAGCTGATAATGGAGCGGCTTCTTCGCAGGGTTAATCGTACTGTCATCAGCATGGACAGATCCTCCCCGCTCATCGTAAGACGCTCTGTGACATTCCGGCTGAAACATGTCCTTGAATTCTACTTCCTCAGCATTGATTTCATTATGGAAAATACTGACATTGACAGTACCTGAATATGCTGTCATAACAAAACACAACAATGACACAAACACAGCCTGGAGCATGCGGAATGAATATAGTATTTGTGACAGTGAGGTTTTTCCATGGCAGGGCCACTATCTCGCCTGCATGACGGCTATCCTGAAGCAAATGGATGACATGCACTACGCCCACTATATCAGCACCTTCAAGACCAGACAGGACATCATTGTAAGTGTCCTGGTTCCTCCCCCGTTAGCTACATCCTGTCTTGGAACATATCATAAATAACAGGCATTAAAGCACCATGACCACTTACTGCTCTTTAAGAGAATATTGATTGTAGACATTTCATGCAATGGATCGGACTGACATGATGAGGATGTCAGTGGGACTCCATTAAGCTGTCAGGGCATTACATGTGTCTGACATGCAGCGACGTGCTGTTGATGCATGCGCTGCTGTGCTGTTTGGTGTTAACATCATTTGAAACTCGTTATTGTTTTTGTGATTTGATTCTTCTGCTGCCATCAGGACTTCCTCATGGAGACGTTCATCATGTTTAAGGACCTCATGGGAAACGTCTTCCCTGCAGACTGGATGATCATGAACCTGGTTCAGATGCAGGTCTTCCTCAGGGCCATCAACCAGTACTCCAACGTCCTCAACATGTACTTCCTGGACCAGGCACACTTTGAACTTCAGGTGTGTCGTCCCGATTTCTCATTAAGCACAAAATCCAAAGATGAAGAAATGAGAAGGTAATAAATGGTATTAATATTTGAAAACACCTCTCCCTTCGCAGCTGTGGAATAACTACTTTCACCTGACGGTGGCGTTCCAAACCCACAAGACGCTGCAGCTGGAATCGTTCTCTCAAGAGAAACGGAATAAGATCCTGAACAAGTGAGATCATTTAAAGTTCATTAAAATATCATTTAAATAAAGAGAAGCTAGTGTAACAGTCTGATTTGAAACTCCCACAGATACGGGGACATGAGGAAGACTATTGGGTTTAAGATCAGAGATATGTGGTACAATCTAGGTGAGTATTTCTCTCAGTCTTATAATGCTGCTATTACCATAGACTTTGCCAATTGTTTATCCACTGCCCGCCGGTAATTCAAGAAGAACAACGAGACAATATTTTTTATCGTCCAGTTTCACAGTGTGTTGTTGTTGTTTTGTTGACCGCATTATTAAATTTGTCTTCTGTTTGTTGAGAAATGAAGGTGCAGCTTATTGCCTTCGAAAATCACACTCTGATATTTCAGTGTGATAATGTTTTGTTGTCCCTCAGGCCCACACAAAATGAAGTTCATCCCCGCCATGGTCGGGCCCATTCTGGAGGTCACTCTGGTGCCTGAGCCTGAGCTGAGGAAAGCCACCATCCCAATCTTTTTTGATATGATGCAGTGCGAGCACAACTTCAGCCCCGGTCGCACCTTTGAAACGGTAAAAGGACTTCAGACGCTCACCACTTTAATGTTTTTAAAGTGCGTGTTTAATTTCGACTGAAGCTGCTTCTGGCTAAATATGACATTTGTGATCTGAGTAGTGGTGTGTTTTTTTTTTGTTTTGTTTTTGCTTTTTTTTAATTCAACCCTTATCTTTGCAGTTTGAGAATGAGCTGATAACAAAACTGGATCAAGAGGTAGAGGGAGGCCAAGGGGACGAGCAGTACAAAGTCCTGCTGGAGAAAACGTAAGGCAGAGGAGCACATCAAACAACACATTTTCTCAGAAAACTTGAAAAACCCTTCAGTTCGGTGTGATAGGGAATCCACATAGGATTACTGCTAAGATACAACACGTGCCCGTGCGATTGTGTTTTTGAAAAAGTCCTTAAGGAGCCAGAAAGAGGAGATAGTCTGTGAGAATCATAAGTAGCCCCTAATCAATAGAAAGCTCACAGGGACTGAATGTAAGACTCCTAACAGTTGCAGAAACATATTTCAGTATGCTCATCAGGAGGAAAGGCAGGCCTCTGCAGAGGCATAGGAACCAGAAATAGCCGTTTACCACTTCAGAATAGTATGTGAAGAATATTTGTTTGTTTGTGCAGTTTGTTGGAGCACTGCAGACGTCACAGATACCTGTCACAGTCAGGAGAGGAGCTGGCTCTGCTGCTGAGCAGTCTGCTGGAGAATCTGCTGGCCTATCGCACCATCACACATGACGAAAGCCCCGAGCATCGCATGAGCTGCACCGTCAATGTTCTGGTACACTCAACACCTATATTTACCAAGAAGGGTTAACAATGTTTGTGCAGGGACATAAAGGAAAACAATACAGCCTGTTTCTCTGCAAAAAAATACTGGAGAGAAAATGAAGGAATGGGGGAAAAAAAAGTATTTCTCTCTTACAGAATTTCTACAAAGAAAAAAAGAGGGAGGACATTTATATCCGGTGAGTCATCCGCACAAGCACACACACCAAGCGTCGGGTTTCGGACCAGAGTTATAACTGTGAATAATCAGTGTGCTCTTGTAATCAGGTACTTGTACAAGCTGAGAGATTTGCACCTGGACTGTGAAAACTACACAGAGGCAGCCTACACCCTGCTGCTCCATGCTGAATTATTGGAGGTCTCTGACACATTTAGCCCTTTTATCCAGATGAAACATGTTCAAAATTTAATAGTTTAAGCTCGTATTACTCTGCTTCTCCCTAAATGTCACGGTAATTTCACTCCCCAGTGGTCTGATAAACCCTGCACGCCTCATCTCATACCCAGAGATGGGGATCATGTGTGGACTCAACAGGAGCTGAAGGAGAGGCTCTTTCAGGAGATCATATGCTACTTGGACAAGGGCAAGGTGAGAGTCATCTGCTCTGCATGTGAGCCACTGTCACAAGTTCCACTTGTGTTTTTTTTATCTCTCTTTGCAAACAACCCAAACAAAACAGTCTGCTCTCTGCGACGGCATTGTGAAACTGGCGAGGGAAGTTGCTTCAGCTCGCGCAGAAGCCACAGGTTTCTTTGTTGTGTCAGTGTTTCGAACTCCAGCAGCTACATGACGACTGTTTTCCCTCAAAGCGTCGAGGTGGGCACTGAAGTGACAGCCAGACGGCTAGCTGGTGCTCCTGTGTTTTTTATGTGTTTTGTCCTCTTTAAACTGACTGACGCACATGTCTCCTCAGATGTGGGAGAAAGCCATTGAGCTGGGGAAGCAGCTCGCCAAGATGCACGAGAGCCACATGTTTGACTTCATGGAGCTGAGCCAGCTGCTGGTGAGACGACTCGTGCATTTGAACACAGCCAATACTCTCACTCCTAAAACCTCCTTAAAAGGCAGCCCCGTAAATAATATTGTTACCGCCTCATTAAGACTGTGGACACTAGTCTGAAGATTAATAGTGTGCAAGAACTTGGTCCAGCTCTTACAAGGCTGTGGGCAGAAAACATCTTGGAAGAGATGGAAGTAGGTAGTTATGTGTTAACCTGTTTACTGTTACTCCTTTCAACTCGGTGTCTGCTGACGCAGTGAAGTGTTAATATGTGATAAAGAATTCATAAAGTCTCTCAGCCTTTTTTAGGTTAGTTTGATTTTGCTCCAATAAACCTTTCTCATAATTTCATAAAAGAAAACACAGTTACCAGACTCATTTTAAGAGGGTGTTGTTGGAAAAGCTTTGATATGATTCATCATGTTTTATTTGTTGACCCCGAGCAGCGTAATTACAACATGCTGTACACGTTCTGCCTCTCTGCTATCGTTTTTGTCCTCTCTCACAGAAAAAACAAGCCAAGTTTTATGAACATATCATGCATGCAATGCGGCCACAGCCGGAGTACTTTGCTGTAGGATATTATGGCCTCGGATTCCCCTCGTTCCTCAGGGTAAGGAAGTGATCGCCTGTTTCAGTAGAAATGAATTTAGTAATACCATCATCCTCTTTGTTTATGCAGAGAGTTTGCTTTTTGAAACATTTCTCGGGGCAATGCTGAAAACTGTCGATAAAGGTTACAGGCTTTTTTGATGACAAGATAATACTGGAGTGGAAACAGTCCTGTCACGAACTCAGCCCTCATAAAAAATGAAAAACTGGGTTCATCATTACTGGATTTGATTTGTTGGGTTGCTTTCTGAAAATATCTGCTGCAGAACAAGATGTTTATCTATCGAGGCAAAGAGTACGAGTGGCTTGAAGACTTCAGCTTGAAGCTGCTCTCTCAGTTCCCAAACGCAGTCCGGATGACCAGCACAGCGCCCCCTGGAGATAACATCTGCAACTCCCCCGGACAGTGTATCCTTGCATAATGAACCTCAAAGAGGCTTTTTATCCGGCAAGATTTTAGCAAAGTTGACAGGATAACTCTGGGGAAGGCCATGAGAAGACATTTGTAGTTTTAAGTGAAACATCTGAAAAAAACCACCAGAGGAAATGTCTTGAAATTTTGTTCAAATCCTCCTTGGCCAAAAGGAAGAACCTTTGTGAATGTGCGACTTTGCAATTAAAGACAGCCTCATTTTTAAATATGTTCAGCAAAATCTTATATTAAGACTAAATCTTGCAGAGTTGATGCATTTCCAGTTGCCTGAAACGTATCTTCTGTTTATTGCTAATTTGCAAGTATGAGCGTGCAGATGAGCTGCATTCAAATAATAAACACGGTGCACATAACTGCTTTACATCAGCATATTAGGAATTTAATTTGAAGCATTTTAGCAAGTTCACAGAAGCGTTTAGCAGAATGCTTTGTACAGTCTCACAGAGCTGCTAGCGTGACCTTGATCTGTGGTTGAACTATCAAAGATAATGAAAAATAAACATGTTTCACTCTTTTTTTTACCATTCCTCGCCCTCTCCTTAGCTGAACTCCACAGACATCCAGAGCTTCACTGTCAAGCCAGTTCTCACTGTGCCACAGCAGTTTAAAGACAAGGGGGTTCCAGAGCAGATATTAAAGTGTGTAACAGAACACTTAAAGGCTGATTTATTTTGTCATGAATACCCTCAGATTTATAGATCTCTGGACAAAGCTCTAATTCACTGCTGTCCTTCCCTGTGCTTCTGCAGCTATTACAGAACCAATGAAGTGGACCAGTTCCAGTATTCCAGGCCCTTCAGGAAAGGTGAAAAGGACCCAGACAATGAATTTGCAGTGAGCACTTTTTAAATTTACTTCAAAGCACTATGCTAATATGTATATGCACACACCCATAAATTTCAAAAAGGAGAAAAACAACCGTGTCCTTGCACAGCTTACGCTGTGAAGATAAATAGGGACATTTCAGCTGGGGACAACTCCTCAAGACAGCTTGAACAGAGATCAAAAAAAATAATTGACAAGATGCATGTCTGTGTAGGAGTCTTTGACGATTAGACCCCATCGAGACAGAGTTTTTATTTAAAGAGAGGAGAGATGCTCAAGATTAAAAGGAATCTCTTAGCTGGAGTCTAGACACTGCTGGTGATGGCGGGACGGGGACCAGGGTTGTAGATGTGGCTGAATGTGGAGCAGAACTTTCATCGGAGCTGTATTTGATGAGAATTGGAGGTGAATGCATTAGAGGGCTACATTGATTTGCCTGAAATTACAACTGACAGCCGCAGAGAGCCGAATAGCTTTAAACTTCGACAGCAAGGACACGATTGGTTCTCAAGAACCAATGCGAAATATGATTGGTTGAAGTGGAAAAGTGAAACATCCAGAGTCAGCTGATGAAGCAGAGGGAGAGAGAGAGATGGGAACTAAATAATGAGTGAGCATGACGATGAAGCCCCTGGGATTGTAGTGGGGTTTTAAGCCAATTTGACATCATGGCCAACTTCCAGGTCTGTCAGCTGATGCACACTGGCCCAAACAGACCTTCTCCCATCTGCTTACAGTAATTAAGCTGATGATTTAATTTTAGGTGCATGACAGGCAGACAAAAGGCAACTATTAACTAACGAGAAAATAAACCAAAGAGTTTTTGTTCCTCGTGGAATAGAGAAGTGTCAAATTTATAATCAAACACGCATATTCTCTGTGTACTGCAGTGGTTCACGTGTTAAGGAAACTTCAAAGTTTGGTTAAAGATTCCTTTTTTTTTTTTTTTCAGTAAACTTGTGCAATTTAATACTCTCCATAGCATCAAAACGTTGTATTTTTTTATTTTTTTCATGAAGATTTGAAATCGAGTGAGAGAGAGCTTTTAGCAGCTGTTTACAGAACCATCCACTTCACAACATTTTGATGTTCTCTGGGCTTAATGATCAAAAGTTAGAAATTCTGTTCGTCATGGGAAAGCCAGAAGATAACCTTGTAACATTTTTTTTTTCTTTTTGGTTGAATAAATCATCAAAAAATTGTGAGTTAGGTCAAGACTTTTCACTGTTTCTGAGTCAAACATTGCTGGACTTCATTATTTTAGTCGTCTTCAAGCGTACAGACAATCCTGCTCAGTCAGGCCTCCACTCGGCACATCTCTTGGCTGTATCAGCACAGCTGATTTGTTATGAATCCTCAAAGTGTGAAGCTTAAGTCTGTTGCTGTCATGTCAACATCAGGATTTTTCATCTTATTAAGCCAGTTAAGAAATTTGGCTCACGTCTGGAGTGAACTGATCTCTTCTTTCAGGGCACACCAAAGCCAAATACACAGCTTTTTTTCATTAGCAGAACTTTTGGTTCATTCATTGTATGAAATGCTTCTAAAATAAATTCCATATTCTAGCTCAAAGGATACTGTCCTAAAAGCTGTATTCTAGTTATTTTCTTAAGCATAATGAACACGCATTAAATTAATGGGGTTGCTGCAGACCTTGCAGCTTTCTCAGAGGATGGGGATCATTTCTCTGGCTTCAGGCGTTGAAGACAACATATCACAGCAATAAAACAGGACTTCTCCTCCTACAGTATTTTTAGGTCTTTTATGTTAAATACAGCCTGCGCCAGTTGAACTTCCCTGCAGTTTTATTAGAATATGTCCCTTTAATATTTAATTGATGTGTATTCTGGCTTACAGACCATGTGGATCGAGAGAACAACATACATCACAGCGTATCGCTTCCCGGGGATTCTGAAATGGTTTGAAGTCAAATCCGTCTCTGTGGTGAGAAGCAACCTTGATGCTCACTCGCATGTAATGCTTTTTTTTTCTCTTTAACTTTAATATTCCTTCATATTTACATTCTCCATGTAATCCTCCTGACTGACAGGTTGAAATCAGTCCTCTGCAGAACGCTGTAGAGACCATGGAGATGGCCAATGAGAAACTGAGTAACCTTGTACAGCAGCAGGCCTGCGACCGCTCACTGTCCATCAACCCGCTTTCCATGATGCTTAGCGGCATTGTTGACCCTGCTGTCATGGGCGGATTCTCCAACTACGAGAAGGTTTGATATTCTGTGTAACAACACAGCGTGCTTCATGTCGGGACAGCGTGATCTAATCTGCTCGTCTCTTTTGGGTCAGGAGGAGTAACCTCTGAATAAACAAACAAAAGCACCATAAAATACTAATTCCGCTTCACAGGCGACATGCAGAGACTGTCAACAGTCACAACCCTCTGAAAATGATTCACTAACAGGAGTAAGACTCTGAGGTCATGCTTGCAGACAAACAAGCTGGATTAAATGCTAACAGCGTGCTGCGGTTTAGATGTAGTGTAAGCCATATTCACAGCGTATGTGTTTGAGTTTACAGCTAAGCTAAATGCTAACATCAGAATGATGGTAATCGGCAGATAATGTTAGCATGTTAGCATGCTGTCTTGTGCAAAATTGCAACTGATGACCTCAGAGAAAGAGGAAAAAAAGAGAGAACTAAATCTCTGATACTACTTCTCACGCACATTGTGCAGGAACGTAAAGGCTAATATCTTTTTCCAAACTTTAGGCAGACTCAAGGAAGATTTTGTGATGCAGCAGGTAGCAGGTAGCCGGTAGCAGCCTGAACATAACTTGATAACAGTCAGGGAGAAAGTACAAGCTATAAAGTAAGAATATATATTTTTAATGTAAGAGAGATGTGACGTCAGTGTTTTTAAAAAGGAGGCTAGTGTGCATTTAAAACCATCTAGTTTAAAGGATGGCTGTGACCTGAGGCCTGGGTTGTGCTGCCTAAAAAAACCTCTTGATGTCCTCCTAACATTATAAGCACATCATGCGTTTGATGTAAATTTTAAACTATCAGATCAATAAATAAGTTCTTTTCTTGCTAAAAAGCATGCAGTCAATAAAAAAAACGATGCCGTCTGGCTGAAATCCGGCTGTTTACTATTTGGTCTTTACTTTGGGTGCTGTTGTGAATTATCTTAGTGATCATGTGCAGCTTTGGTAGTGGGCAAGTAGGACACCAAAATGTTAATCCCGCCTCAGGCACCAATTTTGTTGGAGCCAGCGCTGGACTACCAGATGATCATTTCCATCTAAAAAACTATAATAATGATACGGATGGCTCTAAGTGCTAAAAATCCAGCCATGAAATCCAATATTCAAGATTAGAGAGCTCCACTAAAAAATGTGTCGCTGTCCTTTTGCTGCCAGACTGCTCCGTGTTGTTAGAGTTGAGCTCTCTTCAAATCAGGTCCAGGTTGTGTGCACAGTTGGCTCTGAAGTGATTGATTTGGAAGAGAATGAAGTGATCTCAAACATAACAAACTAACTATAAATCATACCAATGCATTCATAATATGAATTCATAAGACTCTTTTATTAACACAGCGTCCTGCTGGCCTTGAGCCTGTTACGAGCAACAGAGTTGAATTCATAAGGGGGCTCTGTGGCCCCTCTGTCAAGCTGTGGACACCTGTTCATCATTGCTTGCAGCTACTTTTTAAGCTTTTGTGCTTAAAAGGCTTCACAGTATTCATTCTGTTCTCATCCTTTGTAGGCATTCTTCACTGACACCTACATCCAAGAGCACCCAGAGGATCACGAGCGCATTGAGGTCCTCAAACACCTCATCGCCCTGCAGGTACATCCTTCTGCCGCTCTCCTCATTGCCCGTGTCTCGTAAGGAAAATAAAATAGTTTTCTTCCACTGAAGTGTCCTTCTTTCTCTCTAGATCCCTCTCTTGGCAGATGGGATTCGCATCCACGGGGAGAAGACGACGGAGCAGCTGAAGCCCTTACACAACCGTCTGGTTACTTGTTTCCAAGACCTTCGGGAGAAAGTGGAGAAGCATTACGGCGTCATAACCTTGGTGCGTTGCCAGCCTCAAACTTGATTTGATGCAAGAGGGTGCCAACTTAAGCTATTGGCCCTCTTGCCTTCCTATCAAACGCTTCTCATTCAAAGCAGTGTACATTATATTAGCGCAGGACCATAAATCTTCCTTTAGCCAGTGCATTGCAACCCTCAGAGTTTTGCTTGTCATTGTGCTCCTCCTCTGCCAAGATTCCCTGATGATGCTTAATCCCATTTGTGTGTCCCAGCCCTGCTCTCTCACCGAGAGGAAGAAAAGTCGCGTGGGCTCCGTAGTGATGCCCTACATCCTGTCCTCTACCCTGCGTCGCATGTCCACCATCTCAACCCTCTCTGACGCCTCCTCCGGCCTCTCCAGCGGCTCTGCATCCTCAGACGGACCCTCCTGCATTTCCTCCCACGAGTCAGTCCTTGTGTCCTCTCCTTGCTTCCTTCCTTTTCCTTATCCCTGTCTGATCCTGTCTGATATCCCATCACCGTCACAGACAGTGCTTTCTGCAAACACAGATTTTATCTCTTCAAATCCAAAAGGCGTGTTTATGTTTATGATTTTACATCTGTCTTTCTTTACATCTTTTGTCTTTGTCTCGGATTATTCACGAGCAGCTCCTTGTTGTCCCGTCCCAGCGATCACAGAGCTTCTGTCTTGGAAGACAACAGGATTGCTCGAAAAAACAGGAAGGAGTGGAGTGTGAGCAAATCCCAGGTCCTGCTGGAGAGGCAGTCTGACGTAGATGAGGTTTGATTATGTGTTTTTTTTTTACTTTTAATATTAATATATGTTTTCATATCCATGTCCAGGAGTCTTTGGTTCAGGTGCTTATATGAGCTGACTCCATGGCCATATCATCCTGATATTGAGTTTCTGTTATTCGGCTGTGAATTGGGAGTTGTTCCGTTATAATTCTCGGTTTTACACTCAGGTTTATGTTTTTCTGTCCTGATTTTCATGGCAGACTCCTCCAGAGAGGCAGCCGAGGCCCAAGAGTTTACAGTTAGGAGACCGACGCCTCACCCTCTCCTTGTTCCAGGGCGTTTCATCTCAGCTCAGCCTGTCTAACCCTCTCAGCCCGTTACCAGCCTCTCCTCACACGCCCCGCACACCACGCAGCTCCAGTATGTAGCAAACAAAAAAACAAGTCTCCTTTGACAAACACAGCCCTGCATGTCATCATTTTATTTCCTCTTCAACATCTTCTTTGCACTCGGATGAGGTTTAATATCTTGTCTGCCTTCTCTGTGAGAGCACATCCAGTTTATTCACCTCATCAGGTCACACTCACACACTCACACATACAGTTATTCACAGATGCTTGTAGTCTGAAAGGCTCTCGTTTTCTTTCTCCTGTGGTAGGTTATTCATCGCTGCTCAGTGACAATGATGTCAGTGCCATTGACACTCCAGGGACCCCTCCACCCATGCCTCCAAAGAGGCACCCTCATGAGATTGACAACCCCGGGTTCCCAACAGAGGTATATCTGCTCTGAGAGAATAAGCACCTGTTCACTAATAAATAATTAATGGCATGTAAACATTGAGATATTCTTTTTTTGCTTCATCTGAACTTTCTTCTCCTTCCCCACAGCTCACTCCTCCTTTGCCGATGAAAATTGAGAGCAAGCCTCCTCCCCCGCCTCCAAAAACACGAAAGTCGATGTTCCCCACGTATGAGCACTCACCACACTAAAGCTACACCCACACACACAGGGGGCCTTAAGGATTCAGTAATTCTTCAGTCTGGATGAGCACAGTTTCATTTGTGGCATTCTTGGAAACGCCACAGTCGGGTACAGATGCAGGACCATCTACGTGGGATTTTTGCAAAATCTACCCGGGGAAAGAGAGATTATCTAAAGCAAGTCACGAAAAATTCCAAGCAGTCGTTTGTTCTCGAGTTTTTTATCTGTTTGTTTTTGCAATTAAGCTGCAAGAAAGAGTACACGTGGGGTCGTTGTTGTTGGAGGGTAGTGCTGTGCAGAAATGATCTATGAGTGTGTGCACAGAAGGTCACTACAGCCTTGGATTCAGCGAGCCTTTTTTTAGAGGTGATGATGAAACCATGATTACATGCTTTATTTCTTGAAGAAATCTTTTTATTTTTTCTGTACAGACTTTTATCTCTTGCAGGGAAAAAGAATGACCAATGCTGCAAAAATACTTTTAGCTTTTATTTGATGGAGTGACACTGGATGACTTGTTTCCTTTTAGCTGTTTACCGGCATTCCAAAACCAAAATTCCACACAGGAGAAAGCTGCATTAGATTTCAGGACACACTTGATTCAGAGCAGGGAACACGATGTATAGAATGTAACCGTTAGATGTTCTTGTGTTTGTGATGATGGTGTTTAATTATTCCATGATCAAACCAATTTTTACGTAAAGTTTAGAGACACTGGATGGCATTAATGAATGTGTGCTTATTTGACCTTTTTCCTGATGTTTATTGACGACATAATACTGTAAAAACTGCTTCCAAGCTGAATCACACTGACGCAGGGGTTCATGGAAGGGAGTTGTGTTTTAAAGGAGCAGTACAATGTTTTGGGAAGCCAGCTGTTGAGATATTTGAGGAGGTTTCTTTTAGCTCTCATGTAGTAAATATGTAGCTTGAGTGAGCTAACAGCTAGCCAGGCTCAGTCAAGAGGTAACAACATCTGCTTCCAAACTCTGAGGCTCCCTAATTAGCATTCTTTGTCTTATGTAATTAAAATGGTAAAAACACGTGTGTAATAATTACTATTTGTGGTTTAACAAGAGGATTTGTGCAGCTGCCAGGCAAATGGTGAAGACGACTTAATTAAGGCTCCTGGCCGCATCAGTGTCGAACGAGAAACGGCAGCACGTGAAACCCCAAATTATAACTTTCACGGCTAATTTTCTCCAAACACGTGATGCAGTGCGTTTATTAGTGGGCTTTGGAAGTGCTGGATGGTAGACAGGGGCCGGTTTATACCTGTGTGATCAGATCACAAGAGGATCGCCTCAAATACAGGAAGAAGAGCAACTCAGTGTCCCCGGACTGAGATCTGATCACTCAGGGCACATACGGAGGTGGTCTGGGATGTTTTTGTCCACATTGTTCTGGCAGATCGCCCCCTCTCCCTGTACATCACATCGAGTTCAGACATCTTTCCTCTCATTCATGAATGAATTAACGTCTGTTTCACTTCATTTTTACGATTATTATGACGACACACATTAGTTTATGCATTAACTGCACAAAAAAATGCAAGGTATAATGTCAGTGTTCGGTATTTCATTTTCTTAATCATGGATGAATGTGAGCAGTTATGCATCTCCTCTCCTCTCCTCTTAGCTCTCATCTGGAGAGTAAATTCAACACACTTCCCAAGCGTCACACTGTTCCTTTAAAGAAATCCAAACGCTGTATGGTACAAGCATTAAAGCCTTGAAGTTCACTTTAGTTTTATATTTCAGGTGTTGGTACATTTTCTTTTATATCGGTTGATAAATGGAGTTTAAATTATTGTTCTTCAATCAACATTTCAACTGTTTTGCAGACCAGTTGTGTACAGAGATGGTTTATGTAACAACATTTTATTTTTAGAAAAGCTATATATGTGCCTCCAGAGTGCCTGATCTATGCATGTATCTGTTTTTTTAAAACGATCAAAATGAGGCTTTTATCAAGGTGTCAGTATTTTAGATTTTATTTTTTACATGTTAAATCGTTTTATAAGGGATTCACGTTTTTGTACAGTACACTTCTCCTAACAAGCATCAAAGAAATTTTCTACAAACATGCCTCAAGAGATGTATAATGATCTTTTTTATGAACAAGCTGTTGTTGACTGAACACAAATAAAAACTTTATGAAAGCGCCGACTCCCATTATGCAGTGACATTGATTCTTTTAGAAAGGCATCTTCATCTCTTAACTATGATCCTGTCAGCTGAGTGAATACAGATGACTCCCAGTGCCCTCGCTGGAGAACTCGCTGACATTTGGATGCTGATGATAGCCAGACAAATTACCCATCCAAGCTCAAAACATCCAACAAACTGGCATGAAGCTGGTGATTTATGCATTTCAGACACAATTAGAGTAGGTGTGAAAAAGATGCCAATGATGCAGGAGCTACAGAAGCATCATCCCTGAAGGGTGGAGCCTGCAGGGTGGAGTTTATGTTTATAGGAGTTGTGTGATGGCTGCTGCTCTTACTAATCTGGATTGTTAATGGCCTGTTCCTTCCTGTCAGATAGTGTGGCCCGGGATATCACTCTGCCACAAAGTCCCAGGAGCAATAACTATTTGAAGCCATGTTCACCAGTGCAAGGAGAGCACCACTGCAGCTGCCGCCACGGAAACACTCTCCATACTGTGGACGTGTTTACAGCCTCATGATGTAAAGAATCTGAGGACATCAATCACAACAGTCTCGTTCCTTTCGGCACGCATCCTCTCCGCTGACAATAGAAGCAGGGAGCATCTGTGTCTAAATTTAAATTGGTGCACAGAATGGGAATGTAAACACACATACACACACAGGATTTCCATACCTTTACACAGCATGCTATAGATAGTTGCTGGAGTGCTCCTCCCCAAAATAGCTACAGAAATAATTGGAAACAGATAACTTTACAGTTCTAAAAGTACCTTCATCGAGTTCCTAACAGGGGTTTTCAGATAATTTTCTTTAATACTGATGCTTTTTTTCACATTTGTAATCTAGAGGCAGCATACTTTTTATATCAATGGTCTTATCAGGTTTAGCTTTAGAGGTGGTCTTTCTTTTCAGCCTGTAGTCCACTTTAAAAGAAAAATGATGCATTGCTATATTTAAGGAGCTCCAAGCGTGTTTGCCTTGCAATTGTTTACAAAAGAAAACAGCGTCTGTTTGTTTAAATGTCTTTGTGTTTTTAGCAGCTCCACTAAAGAGACATTTACTCTGAATCTCTCAGATGGCCGAGTTTAATAACTGCTTGAAACCCTAAGATGTTATGCTTTTAAAGCTTTCAACAAATAAGTAAATAAAAAAAGAAAACGTGAAACAATAAAGAAATGGCAACAGAAAACAAATTACCCAAGTGTGTGTTTGGTACACGTTTATTTTTCGGTCCGCTTTCTGTTCGACATTAGGGAACTCACAACCCCTGAGATGCATGTAGTGACCCTTTGAAGGGGTCAGGGCCTCATGTTTGGAGCCAGTGGACTGAGCTATCCAGCTGTTCACCGAGTAGTGACAGTTAATTAGCTTCACCTCAATGAGCTGCAAAAGAAAACTGGTGTTTTCACATGAAACAGAATCACTAAAATCCACACGAAGGGATCATTTCTCCATCAGTTAGGTTTTGTTTTGTATTATTTTATCTTTGTGTAAAACTACTTTACTTCTTTAAATGTGAGCCTTTGATTGGTTGTAAAGAGCTCTTATAGTATCATGTTTGTACCTTGCTCCAGCAGGTATGTTTGTGATGATTTTGGCGCCCCCAGTTGACAAGCATGTCCTCCAATCACTTTGCTGATTTTGTCAAAAAAAAAAAAGAATCTGCGGTTCCACATCTCCGCCCAGAAAATCCCAGTTAGATTCTAGATAGATAGATTATACAAAAAGGGACAGACACACAGCAATAACACATAGGGTGAATATTATGCATTAATTTGTATAATTAAGGTCAGGTCACAGCTGAGTTTCCATTTATATGATAAATAAAAGATAGCTGTGAAAGTTAGAGAATAAGGCAATTAAACACCAAATGACCATATTTCACCTCAAAGTCTGTTTAGTTCACACACACACTGATGCCACTTTGAAGTAGCATCTTATAAAATGCTGTGACTAACATTTCTGTTATTACATCAAAAATTCTCAACGAGACACATTCTCACAACCTCATTTATTACAGTCAGTGTCATCACCATCAGTCATCTAACAGCTTCAGTCTGCCAGGTATCAGGAAACTATGTTTGCATCTAGAGGTCTTCTATATCTTCACGATCAGAGCTGTTCAGCTGCATTGGCGCATGCAAAGTCTTTTTTTTTTATCTTCTCCAGAGGTAAAAGTATAAAATTGCTTTTTTTCTTTTCTACTTGAAAGTCAGCCCAGTAAGGGCTCACTGTGTTGACTGACAAGTGGGCACATTGTATCTGTTTGCCAGAGAGCATGATTGACTGTAGCCTTAGCTTTACCTGTTTACCTTAGCTTAGCTGAAAGCTAGTCAGCATATCCAGTATAGTTATTTTCATCTTTGGGCTTCAGACTGTCTTTTTTTGATACCAGTGAGTGACACTACAGGAACTGTGACTATGTTTCAAACTGTCTATGGCTGCCTTTGAATCAAATTGTGAGCATTAAAGGCTTGGTGCTCAAATGGTAACCGAACAGGAACAGCAGGCAAGCTGCGCTCTAGCTAACTTTGGCAACGTAGCTCCTCAAACCGTAGACCCTATCTGTTACGTAATAACACAGTGAATTTATGTGAAACTGGATGGTATGAGTTCTACCATCTCTGAAAATTGAGAACTGAACTTTTTCTCACATTGGTCTTTTTGAGAACCCTTATTTCCGCCTCAATCTGAAACACTTAATTAATAGCTACTGTCTCTTTAAGGTTCCGCACTTCACAAACCCCCTTCCCTCTAATTGGCAAGCCCTCTGTAGGCCAGTTAAGGGTGGAGCTATAGGCAGACCTTGGTGTTTGAGGCCCACCCCTGTAATGTTTCATGAACCAGTAAGGAGATCCTTATGCGATGACCTCATCATTCCACCAAGTCTCCTTGAAATCTTGTGAAAATCACGTTAAGATCTCGTGATATAAAACACACACCATTTTGATCAGTTTATAGACAGAGTCGTGGATTTCTACGACATGTGAACATTAAGTGGTTAATAGGGCTGTGACCAAAAATCTGCATCAACAACAAGCGTGTCGGGACGTGTGCGTCACTTTTCAGTGCCCTCTGGAAACACTTCTGTTGTGTTACGTCTATTTGCAGTGTGTTTTTCTAATGTGTTTTATTGTGTTGTGGTCTTTGCAGCATGTTTTCTGAATGCTGCGCTTGTGTTGTCAAATTAAAGACGTTTTCTTAATTTGCTTGTGTTTTGTCTTTTTGCATGTGCTTTCTTAAGTTGCAGTGCTGTGAGCTCTCAGGGCCACCGTATGATACCCCTCCTCAAGAAATTAATGCAAAACTTCCACGCTGTCATTCCCTGAATGATAAAAGCTTTAGATTCAGAAAATATTGTTCCATGGTAAGGCTTTGCACTCACACTGACCACTATTTTACATTATTTAGCCATCAAGTCACACCCTACACCCTAAATTGGAGAGAGGAGTACAGTGGGGATGGAAACCGAAGCCTCAATGCGACTTAATTCCCCTGCATCAAAGGAAGTTCTGCCCTTTCCTACTTTGTCCATTTGGCAGCCGGAGGGAGCGACTCAGTGTGTGGAGAGGGATTAGCTGCTCTATTGTGTCTCTACTTTGAACCTCACTAGGTGGTGCCAGAGGGTGTGAACTGATGGAGCATTGCAAAGAGGTCCACTGCACTTCTGTAAACCTCTATTTACTCAGGGAAGGTTTGCTCGGCCTGAGTGCACTCTGCCAGGAACACCCAGCTTCACCCACACACACACACACACGACATAAATACACACAGGACACACAATAACACCTGAGAGATGTCGAGTACAGCCCTGCACACCTCCGTCGAGGACCAATAGATATATCCACAGGAGTAAAATTGCGATTTTAAGCACCTTTCCCATTGAGTATACTTTCCTCCCCAAACTGGTGCAGGAGTTTTGACTGGCAACCATCCAGATTCGCTCAGGCTGCTTTTGTCTTCCTGTGCAGCTTAAAATCTCTGCAACCTGGCTGAGAAAAATCTCATAAAACCTCCGTGATGCAAACAAAAAAATAGGATTCAGGTTGTGGGTGCTTTCTTGTTTTATTAATATGCTCTGTACTCTTACCAGTCACATGTATTTTTTAGCATTTTTAGATGGGCGCAGAGTTGCATCATGTCAAGGCAGCCATGCTCGGGGATCTATTTTACAGGCCTGACTATTATTTGTTCCACTGAAATATTCATACTGGTAGGAAAGGTCTGATGAGTGTGTGATTTGGATGGAAAGCAGGTTACCTGACCGCTGTTATCTTTGCAACAGCTCCTGAACCGCTCTTTCATCTACCGCATTGATGTAAGAAGTTGTAATTTATAGTGATACAGCAGGACAGCGGTCATTACTGAAATTGCTAGCACAAAAGATAAAAGAATAAGTCTCTGCAGAGTTTTTAATAAGTCCAGACAATGACAAATTGATTTCAGCTCAAAGAAACTCCAGCGTGAAGCAAATTGTGCTCTCAGTTTTTAACTTTTGCAGGAGTGCTGGGTTTGGCCTTTTGTTCGGGCACTTTCAGACACGACAGACACGGATACTCATCCATGCAGATGTTGAATTCATGTAAGAGCGCTTTCCAAAAAGGCTTCTTCCCATAGATCAGCACCATGGCGGTGACGGTGGTATAGATCGACGTGAAGAAGAAGGTAAGCATGATGATGTTCTCGTGGTAGACGGTGATGCGGTAGTTGACGAAAAGGTCGACGACGAGGAACACGATGAAGACCGCTACTAGAGACAACGCCATCTGGATCACCCTCATCTGAGAGCCGAGCTTCGGGGCATGGGCTCCGTTGGTGCTGGCTTTCATGTGGCGCAGGTGGAGGGCCAGGTGGAGAGAGATAGAGATGCAGCATTTCATCATGAGTAAGCCCGGCAGAACATCGGAGAGGATCAGATAGAGCACTTCGTAGACCTTACCAAGGAAGGTGTCGGGCATTAACACGCCACAGTCCTTATAGGCTGAGGTCTGGTTGTCAGCGTGAAACACGACCATCATGGGCATGCAGGTACCCAGGCCGCTCAAAGGGATGAGAAACACAGCTAGAGTGACATGTTTGAGGATGATGGCCTGGATGTTGGTGTAGCAGTGGTTGGGAGTGTTCACCAGCTTGGTGCTGTAGTAGAAGGTGAGGAAGCTGCTGTCCCACATGATGGTGAACTTGAGGCTGTAGCCCACCAGCAACATGATGGTGTACGAGGTCTGGATGATGCGGCACTCATTGTCCACCTCAGCCATGGTCATCCAGTAGTAGCAGATCAGCTGGTGAGAGATGTTCGCCATGGCCAGAGCCAGGATGATGGTCTCACTGGGGGTCCACTTCTTGTTCTTCCTGTAGTTCAGCAGACTCATCAGCAGGATGTAGCTGTTAAAGAAGACGGTGGTGACGGCCAGCAGACCTGTCAGCGCCCAGAGAGCCACTTTAACCCACCCGTACATCGCTCAGACTTCACCACAAAACAGATCTGCAGTGTGACACTCCCTGGGAAGGAGTTGAAAAATCCTCCTCTCAGAAGTCTGTGTGAGGTTTTCTGAAGTGTTTTGTTTTTGCTGCGTTCAAAGACAACAAAAAAGCATCAAAAACAAAAGGAAAAAAAAAAAAAAAAAGGTTGCAGACGCTCTCAAACAGATGATTCCTCTCTTCTGACTCAGAATGAAATCAGTCACTCTTTGTCAGCGGGTCCTGAGGGGGAAAGATTCACATAATTAGCTTTAGAGGTACATAAAACACAGAAATATGCTCTTTTAAGATCCTTTATCACGGTTAAAAACACGTGAAATCTTCAATTTGGGTGGTCTTCTGCGAAAAGGAGAAATGAAGCTCAGGTAAGAAGGTCACAAGAAGACACATCCTCCATTCTTACCTCAAAGAAAGCTCCTGTCTGCCTGAAAATTGTTTGTCTGACTCATCACCTTTGGCTGCAGTCGTAGAAATCCTTTGTTTTGTTTGATTTTTCTTTTAAAGCCTCGCATTAATCCTCGCCGCAAGTCGTGTGCAAGATCACACACCAGGGTAACGTCTGAGGATTTGTTCCTGGACTTGGATTTTTATATCAGCGTTGCAGGTTTGATTTGCATCACTTATGACCACAGGTTGTGGTGACGGTGTGTTTGCATGCACACGGCAGGATTTGTGCTCATTACGTGGCTTTACTGTGTGTCAGTCAGTGCAGCGTGGCAGCTCAGGGCCACACTCAGCCAAAAGCCCTGCATGCAAATGGTTATTCCTGCTGCTCAGCCACAAATTTACAAACCTCCGACCACACACACACACAAATACATACACAAACATACAGGTACACAAAAAACACACACCTATTTACCCGATAAGGGAAGCAAATAACCTTTGAATCACCTTGAGGAGCTTTTCTAATGCAACACCTTATCGCTATGCCGTTGAGGAACTTTGCACACAGACTTCTAACGAGATGACGTAGATGAGGATTTAATTCATCATTATTCTGAAAGTTTTGTTTGCTTGTTTTACCGCCATTCAATCGTATTGCAAAATGGATCCTAATTACATAAGCAATCATAACTAGCCTGTGTTTTCTTCACAAACAGCACTTAAACCAAGCTAATTTCATTATTGTGCTGAATGAAGAATTTTACACCAAACATTTTTATAAAACCGTCCGGGGCCAAATGTCTAGGACAGATTCAGCCTTATTGCACAATGGCACAAAAGAAGCACCGTTTTTCAGCATGCAGAGGCTTTTCACATTCAGTATCAAAGAACTCTGCAGTGCATTTTTAAAATAATTACCAACCCTGTTAGAAGCTCTGCACTCGAAGGAAGTTATTATTAAAAGAGGAGATTATGGGGTTTTCTAGAGAAGTTGCCAAAAAAATATTTGTGATTAATTAATGTTGCTAGTCCCTCATGTTCATGCATAGATCAAAGGACAGATGCTTGTACGAACATGAAAAAGCTTTCTTACACGGAGGATGTGTCGCTTTGATGGATGTGAAACAGAAAGATAGAGACACGGACATAAGAGTTGACAGTTTTCAATTTGTTAATCCTGTGAAAACAGAAAATAAAGACCGCAGAAGCAAAAAGTAAACATGTTTGTGTCTCTGTGTGTGTGTGTGTGAGTGTGTGTATTGCTGGTGAATTTTTCAAAAAAGCCTCGTCTACCAACTGACGGCCTAAAATAGAAAATGCAATTTTTATGTTTTATTTTCTGTCACACAGATTTATTGTTTCTATCCAAAGGTCAGTCATTACCGATGAGTGCAGGGCAGTGCCGGCCCTTTAAGAGAGCACATTGCTGGATTTATTACCAAGGAACCTACAAACAGACACCACGTCCTGCAGCTCTTTCAATTCAATATCCACCTTTTTGAGGATGGGCTGAGGTCACTGCAGAAGTGAGATGGGGCTGTGGGCATATTTGTACCTCTGTGGGTTAGTGCCTCGGCCACAAGCTGTTTGACTAATAACTGGTTTACTGGCTGCTTTTCAAGAGCTAGGAAAAAGTACGAGACAAAAATAAGCAATTTTGCTTCACTTTGTTCTGCAAATGAAAAATGTTCCAGGAGGCAAATACACACAGAGGATCTGAGGCAAAACAACTTCACTGTCTCCCAATTTTCAGACTCGCGAACGGCTCAAAGTTTCTATTTGTATTTACCGAGTTACAGGCGTGAAAACAGCCAGCAGCCTGTGAAAACGGACACGTTGTTTAAATATGTTAACGCTCGGAGGTCAGAACTTGAACATCCAATATTTGCATCATTTTTAATGCTTTCTTCCAAAGGAGTGTGGATAGCTGAAAGTATCTCGGGGATCATATCTTTTTCTTAAATTACAAAACAAACCTCTTAATTATTAATCTTTATTTATTTATTTTTTTTAAATGAGCATTTTTCGCATCCTTTGTGATTTCTTCTATTAGAGCTGCTAAATAATTCAATTTTTTAATAAAAACTGATCCCAGAATTTCTAAAGATAATTGTGATTAATTACATTTTTAATTACAATGTCACTATTTTTCCACCTCAAAACCCTTCACACCAGCAATAAAAAGCAATTCATACCAGTAAGAAATGAGATGTAATTTTTTAATCTCAAATTTGGAATAATTATTTAAATAAAGCAGCCCTGCTACACTGACGTGGTCTAGAATCATGACTTGGAGACAGCTAAAGGGTGCTTACTCTGTGGAGAGAAGGGGGGAAAAAAAGCTCTTTGTTTACTTGTTAGCATCAGTGTGTAGCTGCTTCTGTATGCATGGTTTATAAGTGGTAGCTCAAGTTAAGACAAAATCTGGATGACATTTTAGTTCTGTTTGTCAACAAAGCTGTCTGACGTGCCATTTTAAAGCCCAGTGGTGTTGATATTTTGTCTCATGACAGCAGCACAGAGAGTTCCAATGGATGAACTATGCTGTTCAAAGAGCAAGCAATCACAAAAGCTAAATGTTGATGATCTTAACTGGATCATGGATAGTTAATGTCTTTACCAGTGGCAGCTGGTGAAAAACATTCTAGGTGGGGCTGTGCTGAAGAAGTGTTATTATTAATTAAAAATAAATTAATAAATAAAGACAGACCATAACAGAAAACTCCTCAACACGCACACACACACAAAGCTTATACATAACTTACATACAAAGAAATAGGTAAGGGGAACATGTGTGTATGTCATTATATTCATACATATTCATTCTTTCTTCCTGGTTTAACTTACTTTGCTCATTTGTTTTTAATTTAAATGTCTGGCTGACCCGGTCCAGTTTCTTCGAGCTGTAATTTTTTTACCTAAAGTTTTCCTCGAACAGATTTTGGAGAAGGGAGCGTACGGAGTTGTTTACAGTGTCAGTATCATAGACTACAGAATGGACAGTGTCGCTCCGCCTGTTAACACTGCACGGTTTTAAAGCCAAAATACCTCCGCCACAGGAGCCGCCATTGTGCAGCAGAGACTTACGAGGGACTGGGAAAATCTGAGTGGAAGCGGGTAACAAAAATAATTAATTTTTTTCTTTCGACAGTCTAATCTCTTCTTAACTCTCCGACCTGATGTATTTTATTATTCCCGAAAAAATACAGAAGAACTGGCTGTCAATCATCGTTAAACGAGACGTAAAACCCCGTTTTTAACCTTTAATAACTAATGAAAAAGAAAAAGAAGAAATTTCCAGAAGAAAAGAGGACTTGAACAGAATGCATCCTAAAAATATCTTAATATCACCTCAGCATACGGATGTGAGAAACATTTCTAGGAGGTGTAATAATTTTTTTTTAAAGTTACTTTAAAACAGAGCCCATCTGGAATGATTAGAGAGGCAGAGGTTTTCACTTGCAGTGTTCACAGAGTGGGGTTGGGGGGCAGTTTTTTATGCAGCTACTAGAGTGTCTATTTGAGGCTGGCTTCAGAAGTACCGGAAACCACATACACACCAGGGTAAAACATTTTCTAACTGGTTTGGAAGATATTAAGATTGCATGTTCGCCGATCAGAGGCACAGCTCAGCTCACATAACGGGAGAATTGAAGCCCACCCCATTTCAATATGGCTGCACCAGTCCATTTAACTTTAAAACTTCATTTCAGATACAGATGGATGACGTCACAGTGACTATATATATATATATATATATATATATATATATATATATATATATATATATATATATATATATATATATATATATATATATATACACACACACACATATATATATATATATATATATATACACACACACATATATATATATATATATACACACACATATACATATATACATATATATATATATATATACACACACACACATATATATATATATATATATATATATATATATATATATACACACACACATATATATATATATATACACACACATATACATATATACATATATACATATATATACATATATATATATATATATATATATATATATATATATATATATATATATATATATATATATATATATATATATATATAAGCAGGGTAGCGACCTAGCACCCTCTATTGGCCAGCTACCACTGGACTCTTAACACAGACAACCCTAAGTTAGCCCTAGTTTTGTTTTCATCATCCTTCCGAGGGCAATCCAGGACTGTGCTCTTGTCTTGTCAGTTTAAAATACTTTATCAGATCCTCCTCCCTCTCTGGGCCACGTGTTGTGATCATTGGGACTGACGATCCAACAGAAAACTTAAGCTGTACGTCTTCTCCCTCCTCTCCCGTGCCTTTCCCGGCTATCGTAAGTTGTCAAAATTCAAGACAGAAAACAATATCCCCCAGAAAACTTAAAAAACACAAAAAAATGTTTATTGAACACTCTTATAAAAGCTATGGATTCAGTGAACATTTCTCTTTAAAGAAAATAAAACATGTTTTTAATACACAGATATTTTATAAACACTAATGAGAGAATCAGTGTAAAAAACGATTTACATAATGAGAACTTGTTCTTATTTACAGCAGTAAAAATGTGCCACAGTGCATTATTAAAGTCAGCCAGCTGTACATGAACATGTGTTCATGGGCTGAGGTTGGATTTTATGAGAGTCCCAAGATCAGCACTCACTATTTAAACTGTATTGCACCATCTTTTACATTTTAAACAGAGTATTCTTTAAAATAGTTTAGCAAAGATTAAAAAAAAAAAGAAAAAAAAAACACACTACAGTTTTTTGTGTTTTTGTTACACTGGGTATCCGTACTGAGGATCATACTTCAGATCAGCAGGTTTCCCCCCTGCAGTAACAGGCTGAGATGTTTTGATGCTCCCTCCTGTGTAGACAGTGCTTCGGCCAGACCCCCTGCCAGGGAGGTGGCTCCTCATTGAGCTGTACATCACCCCAGGGTGTGTGCGATACCCCATCACTGAGCGCATACTGGAGTTTCTGCTGGTGGGCCTGCTCTCCGGAGCTGGGGCGTCCTCCCTGAAGAGACAGGTCGATAAATCACAAGTTCTACAGGTTTGTTTTTGTTTTTCTTTTTTTAGCTTTTCAGTGTTTCTGGGGCGTCCTCACTGTTAATGAAAGAATAGATGAGAAGTGACAGGAAATGCAGGGGGAACATGCAAAACAGGAGCATCGCTGGGAGTCCAAGCAGTGACCTCTGCGACAACACATGCGACATGCAACCTGCTCCTCAGTCAAAGCCAGCACCCCATGATTTACTCTATTCAGTCGACTCTATTGATGTTTCTGGCTCTGGCTCATTACCTGATTTCATTTGCGACCTCTTTCTGATATCGGCGTTTGCGGCAGCAGCAGAGCAGGAGCCAGATGAGGAGCAAGAGGAGGAGGAGCAGCAGGAGAGCACCAATTACTGCCCCAGCGATGACTCCCGCCTTATTGGTAGCTGAGGATCACACGAGATCGAACAAGTTATTCCACAGAGAACGCAAACCAGCGTGAACATGAATTTGTTAATATATTTCAGACTCAAAAACAGAGTAATCATAAATTTAAGAATGTCTTTCTGTTGAGAAGTTTAGAGTACATAAAACTATTCGATCATGAACTTACGATTGTATGCCTGCAGTGAATATCTACACTCTGCTTTGCCGACTGCGTTTTTGGCCTCACACGCGTAACTTCCAATGTTGCTGTCTGTGTGGTTCCTTATCAAAAGCTCTCCAGTCTGTGGGTCTTAATGAGAGAAGACAGCACTCAATCCAAGCCTACTTTACAATACCGACTCAGCAGCATGAATACATTACATAAAAGCCTTATCTCTTGAGTTTTCTCCTCACCTTGGGTTGCTTTGGCGGGAATTGTGCCTCCACTCTCCCTCCTCCACGTGTAGGTAAGAGGAGTTGACCCCTTGGAGGATTTACAGCGGAGGGAGACGGTACCGCCCCTCTCCTCGCCACCTTCAACCCAACACTTTGGCACTGACGGGCGAACTGGTGGTGAAAGGGAATAAATACACTCAAAAGCTGCTCTTAGAGGATTGCTTTTATGCTTTAGCTGAGGTTGTGAAAGGGGAGAAGACGCCTCTGAGAAAGGTGAGATAACAGTCTACAAGAGCATTGACATGCCGGGTGGGTGAGAGCAGCATTTAGAAGAAGAATGAGGCGGAGGATGCGAACAGGTATAACCGGTAAAAGGAAATTCCTCCTCACCCATCACTACCACTGTGACTTTTCTGACGTCTACACCAGGCGCCTTCTTGACTTTGCACTGGTAGGTTGCAGTGTCTGAGAGCTTCAGTTTAGAGATGGCGATGGAGGCGTCTCCCAGCTTTGGGTTCCCAATGAAATTAAACCTACTGGAAATGCTGGGATCCCCGTATCTGTGCGTCTGGCCCCCTGTAAAGGATAAGATCTGAGACGCAAACATTGCAATGAGTGACGGTACTGTGAAAGCAGGTTTTTCTGCAAACAAAGCCCAAAGGTAACATCCCTCTCTCTCTCTGCATGTGCATTATGCATAACTTACTCGTCAGACCTTACAGGCAGGTTTCACAACAACAGCCCCTCTGTCCCATTTATTTACAGAAGATTTAGTTAATCCAAAAGAAATTTTAAAGACTGATTAGATTCACTAAAAGATGCAACTCATCTGCTCCTCTCTTTATAAAATATACTCTTAACAATTTATAATTTGGACAAACTTCAAACCTGTGTGTTCATGTATAAATATGGACACTTGAATTAAGATCTACCCAGCACTTTTTGAATTCTTTTCTTGGCTCCACATTAAAATACAGAGGATCATCTCTTTGGAACAAATTACCCATCGCTCTACAGTCAGCATCTACATTAACGTCATTCAAAAGACAATTACAGTGGTCATTACTGTGATGGTTTTAAGATTTGATTGAATTATTTTGATATAACTGTTTTATCACAGGGAGGTATTTTGACAATTTATTGGCTTCTAACCTCCCCTGCACAACGCTTTCTTCCATTATCATTTAATTATTACCTGTTTTATCATGTGCAAACGAATAAACTAAAATTAAACTCTGTCTCCAAACAGACACCCACCAGTTGGTCTTTCTGTGTCATATCTGGGCGGACATTGGACCACTCGATGTCCAGCTCTCCGTTGTCCTCAGGGCCGGGGGTGTAAGTGCATCCCACGTTCGCCGTCTCCCCCAGAGCTATTTGGATGGTCTGCGGTCCTGAAGAGGTCACCTGCATTGCCTTTGAAACATCTGATGGGGCAGAAAAGTACATGTCTGTGTGTCTGAAAGTACACCCCTTCCCCTTTTAGACTTTCAGAAGCACGTACTAAGGCCAAAAGTCAAACAAGAAAAAGAAGAGACACTCAGTGCTCAAAGTGAGGAAGTAAAGATAAAAATGTGGGTGCTTTTCAGGAGGAAAATCATATTTTTGTGATCATAAACATCTCAGAGATGAGGAGAGGGGCTGATCTGAGACTAATTGGCCTCTTAAGTTAAAGTGAGAAGCATTCCGTTGCTGGAATAAAAGTATAAATGTTCGTCCTATTTCTGCGAAAATTGAGTAATGTTTTAATTCAATTCTCTGGAGGCTCATTAGCTGTCAGAATAATGTTAGTAAATAAAGATGAAAAGTGAACGCATGAGCAAACATGAAAAATGAACTTGACAAGTGGCAGTTAGAAGCCGTCCCTGAGTTGTAACACACCCCGCTGACTCACTGTTTATGGCCGTGGATTTTAATTATCACTGATGTCTTGACGTTTATAGAACAAACTCAATGCTTATTATTATTGCGATGCAATGCTAGCCTGTAGATCTAACTTATTTTCCTAATTTCGCAGCCTCCCAGACACTGAGAAATATTTCCTTTTCCCATTGAGATGTTTAACCCTGTCTAATAGAGCGTGTAGATAAACAAATCAGCCTCTTTTGATTCATCAAATCCACTATTATAGGACGTCAATGCCGCTGCAACAAATCTAAGAATGCCAGAGGTATTTATGAAAGCATTTCAGAAAAGAAGACATGATGAAGGGAGTCTGAAAAAGCTCAAATTAGTCAGTCAAATGTTTACACTGTGAAAGCCCCCTTGGGCGAAAAAGCTCTGCGATCCAAAGGAGACGTGTTTTCCGTGTGGAGAGGCAGCTAAGCTAACTTGCCAGTGAAGCACAGTCACTAAGCTTAACACAAAGAGCTGCAAATAATCAAATCCCACAAACCTCCTCATTGGCCCAGGCGACAGGCTTAAAAACTCCTCTTTATTTGCTACTGGGAAGTCGAACTGGAGTTTGAAGAATCAATCAAGGCTTCCACAGCAGGCTGTAAACTACAGCTTTAATGAGGCCCTCCAACAGCAGTGCTGGAGGGTTTTTTTCATTCATTTTTTATTTCATTTATTTTATTCATAAAGCATGTTTAAAACCACTGCAGCTGACCAAAGTGCTGTACGGGACCCAAAAGAACACCAAAGATGAAATAAGAAAATCAACGTGAGATAAACAAAGCATTAAAAACATGGAGTGTAAACCAGCAGCTATTTACCACAGGAAGGTTTTATCATTTATGTGAAAAAGCTGGCTCGAAGACAGCACGCTCCCACAGCACGGTGTGCAATAGTCATGAAATAGTAATGTATCGATTCGTGTACATGGACATAATCCCTCCCTGCTTTTCTTTTTTTTCTTTTTTCCCCGAGTCAGTCAGCGTGAATTTCAAACCGGTGTACTCTAAGTTTTGAAACTGTGTTTGAGGCCGGCTACAGAAAGTGTTTTTCCTGTCAGTCTGCAAAAACCACAAAACTTTTCTCCCAGAAAGTTGTTTGTCTTTGACAGAGGAGACAGCTGTTCCTGTTCGCGCTGAAGTGAAGCAGCCTAAAGCATGATAGTGGGATGAGTTTTGGTGCAGGTTCAGACATCAGAACAATATGACTTGGCTGAAGAGCGGTTTTTATTTTTGGGTGGTTTGGGTCCTCAAAGCTGAAAACAAGATTAAAACCAGGTTGCGTACGTGATCCTTTTTGGCTGGTTTAAAATATTTTCCTCTTATAACTGTAATGTCCATCTCCTGTTTGAAAGGCAGGTTTTCTGTCTCGTCCAGTCTTCCCCAACCACCACAGAGGAAGACTTAATGACCCCATACAGGTGACTGGAAGTCCCTCATATTGCAGGGGAGGGACTATTTTTTGGAACCCATCAATTCAAACCCTCACAGCTTAAAAAGCGGACTACTTATTTCACTTGAGGCAAAACTACAGTATCTTGAACAAACAAAAAAAAAAATTGGTGTAGCCTGAAATGTTGGTTGGTGTTGACTTATAATTTGTGAAAGATAATAGTTTTTCTTAAAATAACCTTGACTTCGACAGATTTTCTTCAAATATAATTTGTTTATTGTGTCACAAACAAGTCATGGACCTGACTTTACTCACACGCAGACACAAAAAAAACATAAATACTAATGATAGCCAACCAAAATATGGAGAGTTGCCCAGTTTTTGGGAGGCTCTAGCGTGAAGACTTCTCAGCAATGTGATATTTTCTTGCAGCTGTGTAGCTCTCTCTAGTACCAAAATCACCACCCTGCCATCTGCCCGCATGGGACTTGAGCACAGCCTATGGAGGTGTTGATAGTTGTGATGGACACTCACTCACTGCCATTAGCCAAGACACACGCCACGCCCTCTGCTGGACATTTTTCACAAAATCTTGGAAACTTACTTCATAAAGTAGCACTATTTTCTTAAAATGCATGATTGAAATCTAATGAGAGGAAAAATCATTAAGAAGCCAGACTGGTCCACCTCACATCCAGCATCCTGCTACTTATAAGCAAAATTTGATCTGAGTATCTGCCAATGAACATGATTCTGCAAGTATACAGACACGAGTATTTTACAAACTGCAGCGAATTTGGCATCTCAGGCCAAGTTTTCAAGGAGTCTACAGAAGAAGTGGATCAGTTTCTGCACTGAGAAGCGGACTTTAAAACACACTCAGCCCTGAGTCAAAGCCTTGAGTGTGAGAAGGCCGGGAACTCCTTCTAAGATGATCTGAAGTAAGTTTTGTAAGAGAGGGGCTGTTTTTGGAGAAGCGAGAGGACTCTTTCATGTTTTTCAACCTTGTCTGTGTGCTATTTGATTCGATTTCTTTTTTCGGCTCTGTTTTCATGTTGTTTGTGTATCCAAAAGGACAGCTTGGATGAAAGCCCGTCTGTCATTTTTTAATAGAACCTCTCAGGGTTGTCTCTTAAAACCACACACACTCACACACATATTTGGACCCCTTACTGGAGCACATATGAAAACAGCTTTGAACTCTATGCGGGATACCTGACAGACACCCACATTATCAGTGCACGGTTCATTGATTGTCTGCTATGCTATTCAGCCTGTGGTATTACTGTTGGATCTTCAGCTAGCAGCATGGAAGACCGGCCGGTGTGAATCACAGATCAGACTGAAAAAAACACCTGCTGTTAGTAATCACACAACCTCCACTCCCTCTATCATCAGAATATGTAAGCCTTCTTGTAAACAGGACAGTCAATGGGCAAAAAGAGAGGCGCTCGATACATGTCAAACGTAGTATTTGCCTTGGCTGTACTTATCTGTAGCCTCAAACACTCTCCCATGATAAAAAAAGCACTCACCTGTTTTGAGCTGGATTGTTAACAGAAGAAGCATGGCCACCTTTAACCTCCAGTTTGTGAATTCAGGTTCCATTATTACCCTGAGAGCAACACAAAGGCCACACATTAGATTTTAATTTCAGTGTCTGCTGTTTTTGAATGCTTCTTTTTATCTGTAATGAAATTCCACACAGTGAAAAGGTTTCTGCTGTGTTGTCGTGCGCCTCTCTCACACAAATGTACATCTTAAATCTAACACGCTCTGAGAAATTGGAGAATTGTTGCTCTTATTTTCCTCCTTTTTAAAGCAAGTGAGGTGGACGATGAATATAAAACACACAGAGAGGCAAAATGTTTTAGCCTTAAGTACTCCCTACAAAGAATATCAAGTGGAGGAGGATAAAGAAAGTCTGACATACCTTAGGGCGAAGGAATAATCCAAAGTTTGTGTAGATCTTGTGAGGCCTGGTTATGTGTCAGTACCTGTGGAGCTTGCTTATTTAGTTCTCAGGTGAAACTCAGCAGCAGTCAGTGAGGCCACACCCTCTCTGTCCATAGTGCAACTGTTAGCCACTCCTAGAGCCGGAGACTTTCACACCTCATTACAATACAGCTTGTTTTCTTTTTTTTTTTTTTCTTCTTTTTTTAAATTTCATGGCTTATTTTGATCTGGAGCATGGTATTGTGCTAAATAACGTCAAATACAACAAAGTGATGTGAATTCAGAGGAAGAAATGTCTGATATTTGCTGTCAGTGTCTGTCTCACAGGCCTGTCGCTGATGTCAGAGATTAATCACCTCCCAGGGTTGAGTAGTTCAACAACTATGCTGCTGCGCTGCTTTTAGTGGACAGCATACTCATCACATGATGTAATAATCCATATCAGAGTCCTTCTGTGCGCTGAAGTGCTTCAATGAATCAGGATGTCTGAAAGCTGTATGTAGAGAGAGATATTTTAAGAGAGGATTTTTTTTTTAAATAAAAAAACAAAACAAAACATATTTCCGCCTCAGGCAGTTTGATAGTGATGTAAGGTCTTGTTATCTGAATGGGGAAACAAGTTGTTGTTAAATTTTTCTTGAACCCTTCCCTAACACACCTTCCCTACACACCCATGAGAGCACACTCTTTGTTTACAGTCGTACACGCCGTAGTGATACCGTGTTGATATGGACGTCTGAGCCAACACAGTCAGAGCTGCAGTGGTTGCAAATAAAGCTTTTAATAGATTACAGGGCTTATCGTACGAATCATAATCGGTATGAGCTATTTGAACGAGCTTACAGTGTTACAACTCCTTATCAGCCACAAATTAGGTATGCAAATGTAGGGGTATGACATGGTGTTTAACTACTCTGAGTGATCATCCATTCGAGGTCATTTCTGTGGTTTTAATGCTTGAAAGCTCGCTGTGGCTGATGACCCAAAAATCCAAAGACAGACAATTTTTGATGGAGCCGGATGTGCCGGTGAAATTATTCAGCATTGATTGTGTGAGAGTCTACAGTACGGGATGTGAGCACAGAGCATGACGTTAGCCATTAGCAAACTTAAGTGCTGGGTTAATGCAACCCTGCCAATAATGTTCATTAAGGAGATGAACGAATTAGTAACGCTCAGGATGAAACATGATCAGAGAGCAAATCAGAACAACCTCAACCCGCCCTGGTCTCATGTTTTCAGACTGATGCTGCGTGTGTGTGTGACTGACACCCGTCTATAAATCTGCGTATGAATCGGCTCATGAGTGATGCTGCTGCCGCTGTGAAGGTGTGCGTGTGGCTGCTTTCCCAGCAAGTGGTTAATTGCCTCCCTCTCTCTCTCTCCCTCTCCCCCCGGTGCAGGAGGAGGTTCTGGCAATGGAGAGCTGAGCTGAACAGACTGTGTGACAGGACAAGGCGGGACCACACAGACAGTGCTGGGACACTGCACAGTATCACTATTAACACTGCAGGAGGCAAGTGTGAACAAACCTGATGAATACATCTGTGACCTCTGTATCACTGCGCTCTTTTTGTCGCCCAGTGATTTCTTAATTATTCCTCTTAACTAAGTAGATGTGAAGTAAAGCCAAAGTCTTTGCAGCTAAGATTTGGTATGACCCCATCCATCTTCCCGGATTTGGCAAAGGTACCCTAATCACACCACAGGGTTGCAAACAAAACACCTTGACAGATGTCCAAATTACAAGTAAACAGCCAAGCAGGGGAGGCAAACAAACGACCGAAGCAGGGAAGGGAGAGGCTACAGAAAGGCTGGGCTTGCCAGCAGCCATACTGAAATAGCACGGCAGCGTGAGTCACGGTGTGTCAATGTCAGGCAGCCAGTTGGGCACATATATTCATCTTTTTTAAGGTGGAACGCCACTGGGACGAGCATGGCGCTTCTGGCAGAGGGAGGCAGTCACTCAGCTCCTCAAAGAGCTTCAGCGTGTGGGTGGAACAAAGCCAGCACTTCACATTCATGACCCCCTGATTCTCTGCAATTAAACATCCACGCCGGCAGAGGAATTGATTACTGTATCCTGTTTAATAATCTGAAATAAATCAGAGATAGACACGCGTCATAAACGTCAGGCCAGCCGCCTGTGTGCTCTCACTTACACCTTGCAATAATGAGAAGAGAGGAAGCATCATTTTAAGTGCCGTGGCAGTTCTGTTTTCTTGTTTCACTGTGAAACCAGTACGATTACTCCCTCTCTCCATGCAGGGAGCATTGTGAGCTGCCCCGGCCCTGCATGCTTTCGATGTGTCATGCTGCAAAATAAATAATAAAGAGGCAAATGCAAGGATTCCTCGCTGCCTCTGTGATTCTTTATCTCAGTGAGCAACCTGCTAAGGAAAGGGCACATCCACTACCAGAGTGTACCTGAGTGATGCTGAACACAGAGAGGCAGAATCTGATCTGTTACCTCTGATGCTTTTATTTCCAGGTACTGTAGTATTGAAAGAGGCGCCGCTATGGAAACAGTGTAATTGTTGTTTTAGTCTTTGTCACTATTGCATTAAAAGAGTGTATCAAAAGAGATGAGCACGCAAAGGGAAAACAGAGTGAAAGATTAAAGTTTGCTGCTAAATAGAACATCCCACACTGCCTGAGCTGAAATCTGCGAAGAGGTGAGGAAGGTTACTACATCCAATAGTCACCAAGGACGCACACACACGCACACACACAGAGTCTGTTTTGTTCATCACTCCACTGTGAGTTTCCATCCGCTTGTGGACAATTATGGAGAGTTGTGTCATCAACGGAGAGTCCATCTAACCAAGGATTCGTGCCAAAACCTTATCCTGTCCATGCAGATGTACTTCCCGTGGATTGAAATTAAACAGGTGCAGTTAAATCCACGTGAAACAGGAGAAGCTTTCACAGTCGTGCTGCATTTACAGTCAGCTGCCCCACTGGCCTGCTTAAACTTCTAACCTCGAAGCATAAAAAAGGCAGAGCTCCATTATAAATTCTGCATATCAAATAGGACGGTTAATACGACTTAATCATGTATTTACTACTCCATCCCTCCCTCGGTTCACCAGCTGCCCACCCACGTAAACCCCCCTCACATAGGCACACACAGCCCCCAGCAAAATGAGCACGGTGGACCCTGTAATCCAATAAGTTGTGCTTCTTGTGCTAAACCCAGTGAAGTCTGGCACACCAAGAGAGTCCGTGGAGAGCACCGTCCCTTAAGCCTCGCTCGCAGGAGTGGGTTAGAAACTGTATTGAGTGAAAAAGAACTTCAGATCTCTCTCCCCCTCTCTGCCGCCTTCTACCAGAGCTCCTGTTTCACACACAAACACACACACACACACGCCCACACATTGGGGAGTTATGATATAATGATGTAATCAAACGCTGACTTCTCTTTTTAAAAACATAAATTAAGAGAATAATAGCTTGGTGCACCATGTGCCTGGAAAAAAAAAGACTGGTTGTTTATTGTCTGATTTATCCACAGTCAATAAAAAAACACTCATTCATTTGGAAAGGAAATTATTTCTGCAGGACTGAAGCTCCGTTGAATGGATTCACAGGCATGCCCGGCCATGCTTGAAAGCCAAATAATTCATAGAGTAACTGCAATTTCCCTCCAAACTCTAACAATAGTTAGTGGAGTAAAATTTGCATTCTTTTGATGCGGTTTGTCTTTGTTGTCTGTCACAGCTACAAATGAACGGACTCGACTTTGTTGTAGTCAGAGAGTTATATAACCGGGGCTCTAATGAAAACATAAACTCTTGTAAAAACACACACCCTCGCAGAGTAATTACACAAGCACTCATGCCATTACACAATTTAGCAGGGTGTCTTTTAAATCTCACCCCAATGATAAAGAGAGCTCAGCATTTCAGGAACGAACGCTAACTGTGTCAATTGTTCAAACGTTAAAACAATGATTTCTCGATCAGGCTGTAACACGATTACTTTATGGTCCTGTAAGACCGTCTGTTTCAATCCCTCCTCATTTTTACTCTCTATATTTAGCTACAATTACAGAAGCCAGATTTGTTTTTCAGGCCCCCGTACTACAAAGCAGTTCAAACATATTCATGATGTCTTTCTCTTTTCTGGCTTCAGTACCCATTGACTCCAAAAGTAATGCAGGAGGTGAGCCTTCGATCATCTCGCCCCTCGCCTTAAGAATCATCATTCATCATCAGGAGTCAGACATGCTCTCTACTTTGCAGAGTGAGCTTAAACTTTGCATTTTAATGACACTAATAATTGGAACTGACTCAGACCTGAAGCAGTCCCTTGTTATGCTGCTATAGGCTCAGGCTTCTGAGGAGATGGCACACCAAGAAGCTGAATGAGTACACATTTATGTCTCTTTGATGCTTGGAGGCAGTTTTTGGTCCCTTATT
Organism: Labroides dimidiatus; assembly: GCA_030710495.1. Lineage (NCBI taxonomy): Eukaryota > Metazoa > Chordata > Actinopteri > Labriformes > Labridae > Labroides > Labroides dimidiatus. The sequence goes on from CM061153.1 coordinate 25,916,471, forward strand.
TTGTAGGTTCCTATGGATCTCTGCTGCAGACTGCCTGACTTCAGCTTCAGATATAATTATCATCAATCATATTCATAATTATTGTTATTGATTCTGCAGTGGCTGATGGTGCTGCTTGAAGTTACTGCCTGGTAAAAAAAAGAAAAAAAAAAAAAGACATTTCTATGTCAATGCTGCCAAATAGTGCTTGCTCGTGATTGGTTAATGCAAGATCTCTGTAAATAATTCAACAAAGATCACAGTCTCGACCTGCTCTTTATGATTTGACGCTTTTGATCAGGCTGCACTGGAACAAAAAACATCACGCTTTAGAAGTTAGCTGCTAAAAATGTCAACTGAGGCCTGTTTGGTGATCTAACATTGAGCCCGTCCACAGAAAAGGAGTGTGTGGGTGCTGCTTTGACCAGTTGTAAATATGAAACAGGCAGCAGATTGGCACATTTTACAAACAAACATACACAAATATGAAGTCATTAATAAACATATCCCGAGCTGTAAGAAAACACACAGCTGCAGCTGTCCAAAACTGCAACACATTTATATTGTGTGATAAGACAGATTTATTATTTTAACAAGCTCTGGTGGGAAATTAGATTCCTACAGCAGACGTTTAAAAAGACAACATAAGGACAACAAAGAAGAAACAGGACACCACTATTTAGGAACCCCAATTCCAGTGAAGTTGGGACAGTACGTAAAATGTAAATAAAAACAGAATACAATAATTAGAAAATTTGTTTTTTTTTCTCAAATATTATGAAGCTTCTTGGATGAGAGTCTAATCATCTTCCCAACTCTACACGTTCTTGATTCTTCGGATTTTCATATCTCAAAAGACGAAGTTTCAATGGTCCTTTGGCCTCCTCACTGATCGCTGAAGTTTGACTCCCTGTCAGTCGAGTCAGGTGTGCCTGTGATGTGCAAAACTTGATATCCTGATATCTTCAGGACAAAAGAAATATGTTAAAACACCTTACTCTGTACAGTGTGTGTGAATAGAAAAATGAGCGCTGCAACCTGAAATCACTTTGAGCCAGCTGGTAAACATGTTTATTTTTGTTTTTAAGATGGGTTTTTTAGAGGCTGGGTGTGCATGTGGTTTCTGAGGTTTTTGCACTTCTTCTTCTTTTTTTTTTTTTTTTGCTTTTTTTTTGCTTTTTACTCCTTTAATGAGACAGGAGAGAAAGGTAGAGTAGTGAAGGGAGTGACATGCGGGAAACAAACCACAGCCTGGACTCAAACCCAGGCCACCTGCTCAAAAGCAGATCTAATGGGGTGCAACCTAGACCACTAGGCCATTTTTTTTTTATTATTATTATTCTTATTTATTTATTGTAAAGTTATTTTTTTTCTGGAGAGCATAGCACAGTCTATGTGGCAGGAAATAAGGCAAAAAGGGGGTAAGGGCTTGTGGGAAAGATGCCAATGGTTGGCTTCAAACCCAGACCAAGGGCTTGCTTCATGGGGTGCACAACCTAGACTGCTAGGCCAGACTGGCACCCTGGGAGCTGCAGTCTTTAGCACTTCTGAAAAGGAGATAGCTGCTTGAAAGTCACCACTGCCACAGACCTGAAGGTACGTCGCTAACATCACACCCTGCTCCAAATACAGATCATTGGTCACCTCACACAGTTAAAACATCTATCCAAGTTGCTTGTGAAGCTGAACTTTCGCTAGCACATAGCTAGCACAAGGTTGTGTTGCTGTGGCTGCTTGATGGTAAAAAAATTAAAAACTGTGGAGCTATTTTTTTTACTTGACGCTATAAGTTTGGGCTTCCTAACATTATTCAAAAGTACCTTCATGAGATCAATAACAGTTTCCATTTACATCTCAGACACACAGCTAGAGTAGTTTAATTAACAGATAACCTAAAATTTCCTTTCAGAGATCTGTTTCTGTCACACCGTAAACAAAAGAATCTCTGTCCCCCATTGCAGATCAGAGCTACATTCAGTGAACCAGCGTTAGCTTTGCCTGTCTGCTGCTGCTTGAGGCTGGATGTGCAGCATCTTTTCTGAGACTATCCACTTACTGTGCAAAGAGGTATGATTGCTTCAGAGACTGACCTTAAAAGAGGTAAGATGTGGGCCTTTGTGTGAAATAATAAGCTGCATGATGCTAATCCAGCAGAGCTAGGTGACAATTCTGTGGTTTCTCATTATGAGCGACCTTTCTGACCAGCTCTGGCAGTTGTGTGATCGGTTGTAAAAATAAAAACACTGATTAGATCAGCCTTTACTTATGATTCCTGGGCCTTGTGATGACAAATTAAACTTTAAATCAAACTGCAAATCATAAAGTAGCCTGTTAAGAAGCAAGGACGAGCGGGAGACATCGCACAACGACATCACATAATAGCTGAAGGTCTTAAACTTAATCCTGTTCTCTCTCTCTCTCTCTTCTTAACTCTCTCTCTCTCTCCCCCTTTCTCTCTCTGACTGTCTCATACCAAGAGAGACACACACCCACATCATCTATTCAGATGAATGGGTGGTGTGGGTGGATTGCCAGCTCAGTATCGAGCAGGTCATTTGAACTGGAAAGAAAAGAGATTTTTGAAACCGGTGGGCTAAAAAGACTCAGAAACTTGGTGCTATACATTTGTGATTCAGCCGAACTGTGAACTCCAGCCATAGAAGCCCCAGTTCTGTGGTCCACTGAAGACACACAGACGCACAATAAAACACTGTACAGTGAGGCTTAGGTGGGCTACACTTTCCCACCTGCGCAGTCTGTCTCTTTTGTTGAGTTAGAAAAACTGTGTGGACTTTGAGAATCAGTTGCACAAGCAAAACACTGTTTATTCTTCCAAATAGTTAGGCATCTGAAAATCCCTTTTTCCATCCTAAAAAATAATGACAAAAGATAAAACGCAGTCACAAAAATCTTCTCATGGGAGACAACACAATATATGGAATATGATATTCATAGATTTTTACTGCTACCTTCTTTCTTATCATCTTCATCCTGATACAGATTCCCTCTCACACCCAAACTAATATTTTTCAAAGTGAAAAAAAAAGAGGAATTGGATTAAATTTCTCCATAAGTAAAGATGAAGAGACCTTCAACTGAGAACAATGTGCTCTCTTTGTTATGTAGCTTGAACATTGTTGTTGGGGAGTTCGATATCGAGTGTGTATGTGTGATAAGGTGCTGGATGCTCGAGCAGTTGCATGGGTCAATCCTCATCAAGATGTGTAATGAGAGTTTTAATGACCCGCTGCACAAAATTAGCTGAGGGGATTGGATGAAGCTGCCGACTTTTGGAGAAGACCAGTTGTTTGAAGGTGCTCAGAGTAACAAAGTCTGTTTTATTGTCTATACTTGGAGTTTTATTGCTAAATTTATGCCATGTTAGAATACACTGGAGCTTGATACCTGTTAAAGACTGGATAATGAGCACTTTATTATTGTTGCGCTCATTGAAAATAGAAGTTAGTCTGTCTAAAACAAGCTGCAAAGATGTATTGCATCAAGCTATAACAAACGTGATTTACTACTGTCCGTGGGAACCGTAAGTAGTTTTATTGTCTTGATTCTGGTGATGCCTCGTCAAAAAATTCTAATGTTTTACCAGGATGGAGACTGCATTTCCCATGAGCACCATCACACTCTCTCATAAAGATTTGGCTCATTTGTTGAGGAGGCAAATAAATGGAATACAGATCTTTTTAACACCACTTTTCAAGATTAGTTTTTGCAGGATGCATAGTTGGTTTGCTAAAATTATTCACTGTGACAATATGACAATAAAGGTCTGTTAATTTTGATTTATTACAATTTATTATTTTATTAAAAAGGAGTAGGTTTAACATTGCCTGGCAACAGCCAAGGTGTGAGTTCCAGTGTGCAGATAAATACCTGATAGATGTTCATGTTTACACACTTACAAAGGGGATATTGTGCTTTCTTTAAAGCTTCATATTATCCCTCAGGTACCCCCACAGTAGCTTTACATGATTAACAGCTCAAACAACAATTTTCCCTAACATTTCAGCCTCTGTCTGAATGTTTTGTTTTCGCTGCTGTCTCTTTAAAGCGCCCCACTCCACAAACCCTCTTTCCTCTAAATTGGCCAGCCATCTGGAGACCTGTCGGGGGCAGAGCTATGTGCATACCTTGATGTTTGAGGCCCATCCCTCTAATGTTTCATGAACCAGTTAACAGATCCTTACATGATGACCTCGTGAAGATCTTGTAAAAATGTTATGCTATTTTTTTTCCTTTTTGAACAGTCTGTTTTGGGCAGTTTAGAGATGGATTAAGGGATTTATGCATTTAAATATGTATTGGCTTAAAAATCTGCACGTTTAGCAAGAACATCCAGCATTGTTACTTTTTAAAAAGTTAAAATATTGGTAAGTACCACATGGCCTCTTTTAACCCCTGTTTTTTTTAAAAAAAGCAGTGAAGCATTCAAATGCCTGCATAACTGTGCTACTTATTTTGCTCTTCTAGCTAGCAATGTCATTGCTGTAGAGTTTTTATTTTTTATTTTTTTGTAATATAGAGTACTTTAGCTGAATTCATGCATCTTTTCACTAATCCCACCTAATTATCAGCCTTGAATACTGAACATTTTGTCAAAAGAAAATAATCTAAAGCTAAAATTTCTGCCTGACTTCTCAGTGCCAAACTTTAACTGCAGACTTCCAAGCCAACACACTTTTGATGAACCCTAGCATTGCTTTTATTTCACAAAAAACACAAACGCTTCAATTTAGCATAAGGAAATAACCAGTCTTGATGCTGATAATCTCATTTTACAGCATAGGTACTATGAAGAGGCATCAGTACAAGAGTCTTTTTTAAGACCAGAAAAAACTTCACATAGTGCCTTTAAAGTATTATAAACAACACCATACTGTCATGGCTGGCCCATGTTAAGTTCATGTCCTGTTTCCGTGTGTGCGTGTGTGTTTTTCAGCTTTTACTTTGGAGTCTACGGTTCAGTATTGTGTTTAGTTTTACTTGTTGATTGCTCGATTGTTTCCAGCTGTTTCCCTTACCTTGTGTGCATTTAGTGTCTGTGTCTTCCTTTGTCCTGTGCCAGTTCGTTGTGTTTCACCATGTGCCAAAATCTCGTCTCGTTATACGTGCTTAAAGATCTCTAGTTTGTCTGAACCTAGTAGTTTTTTGATACCAGCTGTATACTGTGATTTTGTTTTGTACTTTGTTATTTTACCTTTGGTTTAACAAAAACTTTTGCTTCATCCCCATTCCAAGTTTTCACGTTTGAATCCCACGACTGAGCCTTGTAACATACTTCACTTTGAGTAGGTTCCAAATGCATACAGTTCCCACTGGATATACTTACTAAATCACCAAATATGTGAGTCGAAGTAGTCCCAATAAAAAAAATGAATCCTCTACATGATCAGAACTACAGTGGCAAGCTTTTTTGTGTTATTTGATGGCTTTTGAAAAGATGTAAGTACCCACTTGTATAAAGATTTATTTCATCAGTGTGATAAACACATTTTTGCAGGCTTTGGTCTCACTCTCTCTTTCACTCCTTGGAGAAAAAGAGAGATTTACAGCCTCATCCTTACACTTTTTTTAAGAAAAACAAAGAAACAACTAACAACAATTTTATAAATGTGTAACTATGGAGATCAGTGCAGCTACTAATCTGTGACTTAAAAACATGAGCGTGTTTAATTTATTTGTTTGCTTATTTTGCAAGTCAAATGCTCATTTCGGATGTCATGTACAAGTTAAAGTTGTTAAAGAGTTACTGTAGTATTCAGGCAGATCCCAGACTTCAGGGTTTAAAAACCACACACACACATTTAAATGACCAGATCCTCTCTTATTCAGTCATTTCAGTGTACCTACCCATCGGGTATGCATGCCCGCATTTATCCTGACATGGTGTAAGGGAGATAAATAAATAAAAGCTGTTTAAAATGTTAAACTGTCTCTCTCTAACCAGGCAAAGCAATTTGCAAGGACAACACTGGCTACACATGACTACACAAATTATCATAACATTATTGAGATGACTGTATTAAGGGCAGAGTGCATGAAAGTGACAGTTATGTATTTTAATACAAATATTAACATATTGCATAAGGTATTTAAATTGAAATCATGTTAATTACAAAATAATAATAATAATAATAATTCAGTTAAAAACAAACAGTGAGGAATCCCCCCTCCCTTTAAATTCTCATCCGCTTGAAGCTAATTAATCCGTTCACTTGGTCTTTGCCGCAGTAATCAGTAATCACGGTGTGCAGAAATTCACCTCCGTCTCATGAGAAATGCTCTATGCAAAGGGCATTTTATAGGCAGACCCTTGTTCATAAATGTCACGAGTTATAGATTAGACTGAGAAAATGTAGAGCAATCATTACTTCAGCTGATGAGGGTGTAATTGATGTTAATATTGCATTGAATTGTGGAGAAGTAATTGTAGTCGGTGGAGAGCATACAGTAAGTGCAGCGTTTCTCTCTCTCCAGCGTGTTGTTTCATAACAGGATGATAATCACAGGCACTCAGTAAAAGACACATTTGAAGCACGTTTCTAAAAAAAAACCCCAAACAAACCACCCAAAAAAACTCAACAGGAGCTGGCAATTCACATCAGGCAGGTTTGCAACAACAATAAAGCTTTGATGAAGCATGATTGGGAGTCTCCCAACAGTCACACTGACTTCAGTTATATCAATACATGATTGCACTGTTTGCCAGCCGAGATGATTTGTCTACAGGTGAGTTTTACTGCCTTGTTCTCCAAAATGAACAACAGCCTAGTTGAAAAACATAAAGGAATGTGAGGACTTTCTAAGTGATCTTAAAAAACCTGCTATTTCTAGATATCTGCCTGATCATAATCCACAACTTAAAATGAGATTATCAGCACCAATATAGGTTATTTCTAAATGCCATTTCTTAGCTACCTGATTGGGTTGGACAGAACCGGACTGAAGTTTAGCGAGAAGAGAGATCTGTGTTCTTCTCTGCTGAAAATGATTTCTGGGTTTAATGTTGTAGTGATGGTGTCACTGGAGCTGAACTGTCTGATCGAAAAAGGACATCGAAGAAGAAGTAAGCTAAACAGGACAGCAACAGCACGGGTTGAAGGCTAAAGCACGAGCTAAAGGCTAAAACACAAGCTAATCTGTTTGTGATGATGTTAATTCCAGCCCATATGCAGCAGTTATACTGCAATGATCTGATCAAACTTTAGAGTCTCTCAATAAAATGAAGAGTGAGGCTACATTAGCTCTGCTTGGTAGATGAGCAGGACTTAAGGATTCGCTAATGTTACACGGCTACATCTCAGACCACCAGGCTGCGAGGGGCACTTAAATAACAGGTGTTCTGGAATTCCATCCTACCCGTTGAGATGTCCTACCGAGGTCTAGTGAGCCTGCACACAATACAAATGCGTCATTTTTTGATTTGTCCTACCTAATGTGTGTGGTTGAGTATGCGGTGAGTACTTAGTGTTTTCGATTTTATCTTTAGGCCCATGCCTAATTCTAGCCTTAGTCTGAGTCTTATTTGACTCGTTGACTGACACAACAAAATATTATTGGCTTGTTTTATCCTGTCATAACTGTCTAAGCATGGTGTTAATCTGTGGACTAGGTTAGACACGCAGTGTTTCTACACCCCCCTCGTTTGATATCGTCAGTTGGAATAATTTTGCTTTTCAGTCTTGCTGGTTTATACTTCATTTAGAAGAACTAACTGATGCTGCTAAATGAGTGAATTTAGCCACTTATGAGAAACAATCAAATGGCTGTGTTCAAGCTAGCACTGTGACACTTTTTGTAGATATGGTCTGACTATGCATGTAGTCATGTATGTGTTTGTTAGTGTTCCCTTCTTTGCTTGTTAGTTAATGTAAATTTTACTATTGTCAGATCATCCTACCTGCTTATAATTATGCAGAAGCAGATTCTGAAGGAGTAATTTACTAGAACGTACTATATACATCTAGAGAAAACAACCTGAAAGCACAGGGTAGTATTTTTTTGATCTGCAGGCTGTCAATCCAACCTCTGGTAGGAAGTTTTGCACGAGTAGGACCTTCTGTCAAAACACCAGCTACTAAATCATAGTACAAACTGTCAAAGTTTGCTCGTTGTCAAGTCTGCCTACAGAAACCACTCATAGCACCGGGCTACCAGCAGTGCTACATATAGCCGGCTACTCAACAACAGTACGGACTGACAAAGTTTGCTTGTTGTCACATTTCAAACAACAGCACTGCGTAACTGTTGATAAATACCTTACCTTGTTGCGTTTTATCTGATAAAAAGTTGTCTTGAACAACGAAGAGTAGTGTTAAGAAGACGATCCAATCTCCGTTCATTTCAAGATGAACGTTTTCCCAATCTTCTATTGTCCAATATTGGCGAGCCTGTGTGAATTGTAGCCTCAGTTTCCTGTTCTTAGCTGACAGGAGTGGCACCTGGTGTGGTCTTCTGCTGCTGTAGCCCATCTGCCTCAAGGTTTGATGTGTTGTGCGTTCGGAGATGCTCTTCTGCATACCTTGGCTGTAACAAGTGGTTATTTGAGTTACTGTTGCCTTTCTATCAGCTCAAACCAGTCTGGCCATTCTCCTCTGACCTCTGGCATCAACAAGGCATTTTCGCCCACAGAACTGCTGCTCACTGGATATTTTCTCTTTTTCGGACCATTCTCTGTCAACCCTAGAGATGGTTGTGTGTAAAAATCCCTGTAGATCAGGAGTTTCTGAAATACTCAGGCCAGCTTGTCTGGCACCAACAACCATGCCACGTTCAAAGTCACTTAAATCACCTTTCTCCCCCATTCTGATGCTTTGAACTGCAGCAGATCATCTTGACCATGTCTACATGCCTAAATGCATTGAGTTGCTGCCATGTGATTGGCTGATTAGAAAGTTGCATTAATGAGCAGTTGGACAGGCTTGCCTAATAAAGTGGCTGGTGAGTGTGTATATTGGCAACATTTTTTTCTTACAAAAAATCTAGTTTTGTCCATGACATTTTAAAATATAGAACATACAGACATTTTAACAGAAAAATAAACAATGAATTGCTCAGAAAATATGCATTTTTTTCAACGCAGAAAATGCTTATTTTAAAAATTGAGTAACCAATTTAGATAACCGTACCGTAACTTCTTGAAAATTAGCATTGAATTACCTGAAAAAAGTAGGTGATAAAGGCTTAAATTTGACATGGTGTTTATGCGTTTTTGCTGACAAATTTTGTTCTGGATAGGGAACAAGCTCTACAGACATCAAGGTTATAATAATTTAGAGTGTCATGAGCTGCCCACAGATGCCATGGATTGCTGAACACTTTTATACCTCTTTAAAAACAAGTGAAGAAGAAACCTGCTAAACAGAGATCAGAGAGAGCCCTGTAGGGGAAATCCCAGCCGCTCAGAGCTCTCACTTCTAAAAGGCAGTCAAACCTCTGTGATCCTGCAGCAATCCAGCACCCATTTTTACTGGCCTTTAACAACATTCAGTGTGGAGTCTCCGTGGTAATAAAAGTGACTTTGGTACTTTTTATCTTTATTGGGATGTTTCAGAGGACGGTGGTGCTGCATGGCTCTGCTGCATGGCTCTGCTGCACTAATGCTGCCATCATTCATGCAGTAACAAAGAAGTTCAGGGAAGTGACCCTGAGGGACTTGTGTCAAAAGAAGTCTTAATGCAGGAACACTTAATAAGAGCTATATATTACTGATATTTATGTTGGAAGTGTTTGTGGTTCTGGTGTTGGAATCCAAGCTTTTGGAGGTGTTAATATGGCCCATTTCCATGATTTGAATGTCGAGTTTAATACCTGTCTGCCTCCTAATGATGAATTATTTTGCATTTTATATCAGCTTCTCCAAATACAAACATTAGTGCAGACAGTCTGGATATGTACCTTTTCCCACATGGTTTATTCATTATTTCTTTGTTCCAGTTTTGTCAAGTCAGCCTGTCTGTCACACAGGCAGCTGTCAAATCAAAAGACTGTATTTGGAGGAAGAGACGTGTGTGTTTAGGCTTGTGTGTGTGCTAGTATATGAAGCGACCAAACAGAGAAATTTTCTTCCCACAGAACTGAATAACTTTCCTCTTTCTGCCTCTGAAGTGGATCCTCCTGTGGACATCGCCTGGCTGTCCTCATCATAGTTACCACAGCGATGTTTTATTACTTAGGAAACAACGGTATGACAGGCTGCACAGCTTATAAATCGTACACATTTAATTGTTGTTGACTTTTGCTTGATTTCCCCGGTGCGGGGAGCAGAGATTGGGAAGAATCGAGGGAAATAAATCAAAGTCACAATGAGATCTCATCTTTAAAGAAAGCAGTGCTCTTACATCATACAGTCAGCATACACTGCAAGTGTTAGATACTAGACACTTAATCTTAGTTTAAATCTGTGGCTACAACACCCATAAATATTAGATGGAGTGCTGAATGAAGCAGACGTCTCGTCAAAGGGAAGTAAAAACGCAGCTTTAAAGGTCAGGCTGTTAACTGGGTTTAAGCTGAGAATGATTTCCTGATGTTGAATTAACCCAAGCTGCTCTGGGATCAGAGTTAATGGATGAGAAACTAAATCACAAGATGTGATAAATTAGATGAGATGTTGGGAGCAACCTTTCCAGCTCGGGTCTTGTTTTGTTGCACAACATTGCTGAAAGGATTTCACAAGCGTTTTTATTGTGAAAAACCTTTTGACCGGTGGAATCATCACAGGGAGAGGAATCAGGGCCGTTGGAAAGATTCATGTTCTGACTCGGCTAGACCACACAATGAATATATTTGTTGACTGATGGAGGTCTCTGCCTCCTTCTGCTTCAAGAAGACGTTCAGACAAATTTAAATTCTTGCTTTCATTAAGCATCCTGTAGATGTTCAGGTCTCTGGTGAGTAATGAATTGGAAGGATGAATATGAATGTGAATAAATGAATACGTTACTGTACAAAATCATTTTCTTGGAAACTGTTTCTACATTCTTTGTGTCCTCATGATGGAACAAGGATGTTATTCACGCTGAAAGGTCTTTCTGACCAGCCGCGCTTTGACATGAACAAAGCAGCCAGGACTCTCCTCTGAGGGCCTCCTGGGACATGTAACAAAGGCTGTAAAGCATTAATATTCAAATGAATTTTACAGGTGGCATGCAGCGCACAAAAGGTGGAGTAACAGAGAAATCATGTTTCAGAGAGGGACAACTTTTCTGACCCACCCAAAACTGAAGCAACTGTGTCTGAATGCTTTCATACTTGGCTGACTCTATTTTCAAGTCAGGTTAATCTTTTAAATTTAATTGCCTGGAACTCATTATTTTAACTAGCTGGCTCATAGGGACTACATGTGCTGCTAAAAATCATATAAGAGTAGATGTGATGCTGCTTCTCGTTAAGACAGAAGAGAGAAGGGAAGAAAGAAGTAACGAAAGAAAAGGTTTCTCTCCTCTGTCTGCTGAGCTCATTTTATCCATTTTTAGACCTCTCAGGCTCGATCATCCATGAAGACATCCCTACGAGTGGACGGTAAAAATGCAATCTGGGAGCAGGAATGAGACATATTCATGTTTAAAGGAATGTGCGATAAAATAATTAATCTTCCACTTTTTCTTTCAACAGAGGAACATTTTGCTTTTGGCTGATTTATTCAACATTTTTTAGGAAATATGCAAATTCAACCTCAAAGAGCTGAAAAGATCTGTGCCAGCATCAATTTTTTTTTTTAAATTCTACGTTACAGAAAGCAGCTACTTAGTTTAGCTTAGCATAACACTGTATTGACCCAACAATTAATGTCCTCAAAATACATTTTGAAACATTGGAAATATTGAAAATCTGGAGTTTAGAGATTACATGTTTGTAACTGAGGCCATCTGTCACTCACGACTAGAATTACAAAGATGGAGAGAGACAGTGAAGAAAGATAATGGGGCTAAAAAAAAGTTTATGAAAAACTGAGAAGGAGCGATGATTTCTAAAGACAGGTATAGACAGGATTTCAATACAACAGGTAAACAACAGGTGAACAACAGGCGAACAGACAGGAAACATGTTATCACAGTCTAAATGGACTGGATGGACTTTTATAATGTGCTTTCTCCCGTCTCAGACCTCTCAAAGCACTTTTACTTAAGTCACCTTCATTCACACCACATTCATACACTGATGGCAGAGGCTGCTATGAAAAGCACTATCATTATTAACTGACCACATTTACACACAGTTCAGGTGTGTGTGGTGCCCAAGGACACTCTGGCATGTTGATGATGGGACCTGGGATCAAAACCTTAATCTTCCGATTGAGAGACCACCACACTTTACCACCGTGCCACAGCTGCCCAAAACATATCAGAATAAGATGAGCCTGAAAGGACTGTCTTGAGATTTGAATATAATACTGAAAAACAGATCATAGGTAAGCCCATCAACCACCCATATGACAGACTGTCAGTTCATTACATGATTATGATACAGAAATAAAGATTAAAAACTGTTATTACCTGGCTTACCAGTTGTGCAAGATGCTTGAATCCCATGACTTGAGTTGAGCTTCTGCTTGTTGACACCATTGGCCATACGATGACATAAAACTTTGTGTTGCCAAAGCCTTGTGTTGATAAACAATGTAGATTAAGTTTTAGTTTCAGTTAGCATGCTAATTCAGCAGGCTAAACAATATGGATATCTTCATACTGGACCCGTCCAGCAATTGTAGCAACAGTAGCAAAGCAGATGAGACAAATTTTGGGTTACTGTTCACCTCAAAGAAACTTAAACCATGAGCGGTGGTGATGAGAGCAGAAGTGTTCAAAGCTGTGACTTTTTGCCTCGTCTATTTTTAAAGGTGAGTCAGCCGCTGAGCTCAGAGACAAAGGAGAGCTGAATTAGGACAGTTAAGCGTCAAACTTAAAAAAAAAAAAAGCTGATAATAATCCAATGCAACAGAACCACGTCACCCTGTACAGGTTTTATATTCCACTACTAGGTGCTAACCATACATTACCCCTTACATATAGTAAATCCTTCATTTATCACATGATCATTATGATGAAAATAAATTTGCAAATTTAAGATTTCTAATTTATATTTGACAAAAGGATTGGGGCCATGAGAAAAACAACAACAACAACAACAACAAACAAGTCTAAATGCACAAAATTTTAACTTCACAGGTTTTCATGGTTAGCCTATGTGCTCTTTTAAAGGGACAGAACAGAAAGCAGCATGAAGCTGCCAGACTTAAATGAGGTAAGTGAAGCATCTTGTGAAGTTACACCTTGATATACATTTCAGGGTTAAGCTAAAATGATTGTTAAAGAGTCTCTTATTAAAGGGGCTGTGAGTAGCCGGTTTAGTGAGTGCTGCTGGCAGCCCGGTGCTGTGTGACGTATCTGTAGGCTAGCGTGTAACGTTAGCGAATCCTTATGTCCTGCTCATCTACCAAGCAGAGCTAACGTAACTTCACTTTTCATGTAATTGATAGACTCTCCAGTTTGAACAGATCACTGCAGTATAACTGCTGCATGAGGGTTAAATGAACATTAACACAAACAGCTTAGCCCGTGTTTTAGCGTTTAGCTCGTGGTTTAGCCTTTAGCCCGTGCTCTATCACTCTCTGATTTAGCTTTCTTCTGGTCTGACATCTTTTTTCTGCAGGTCTTTGTAAGCCTTGGCATTCAGCCGGAAAAGGAAGTGGATGACCATGATAAATAGCTATGAGTCAGTTGTACCGGTTGCTGAGGTGATTGTGTTCTCACTGCAAAGGAAACGCTACAGGGCTCGCATGGAAGCGAGCTGAGACCACGTTATTTTGGTGATCTCGACGCACCTGTTTTTCCCCCGCATCTGAGTGCGATTGCTGTGTTCACATATGCATGATGAACCAGACTTTAGGTTTGTGTCAGAACAGTTGCCCCAAACAAGCCAGGTGTGAATACACCTTTAGTTTTTTGTTTGTTGTAGTGAGGATCCAATTCTCCAGGGTCTTCCTTCATTCATGCTAATACTTTGATTAAAACTGTAACTTAAGCTCTGCCAAGGAATAACATCCACTCATGAGCCCATCCAAAGCTGGCTAATTACAAAGTTTTAATCGAAAGTTTTAATCAGGACGTAAACTGAAGCTGAAAAGTCCAGCAGTGTTTTGGTCAACTCTAATGTTGCCAGGCAACCAACTAAGACTTCAGGGAAGTTATTATTCCTGCTGCAAAAAGAAGTCCAGACATAATCCACCCATATACCTGCAGCTCATTTTATACAATACTATCTCCGGACGGAGCGCGGACAGCTTTTTCATCCAGTTTTCGGTATTAAAGCTGTAGGCTAATGGCTCCTGATGGGAGCTTTAAACAGACATGACAGCGTTATCAATCTCCTCATGTAACTCCCAGCAAGAAAGCAAACATTCATATTTACCAAAGTGTTGATCCATTTCTTTATATTATTTACCCCTTTAACTGAAACCATCCAGCAGATCTGAAATTTTATGTTGATTTTATGTAATAAAAGACATTTACTTAATTGTTTCAGGCGCCTAAATCCCAAGAATAACGGTGGAATAACTCTGGCAAAGAAATCAAAACATTGCACACATGTTACGTTAGAAAAGATCCCCAGTGAGAGATGTAAATCAAAATTTCATGCCTGTCAGTGAGGACTAAGCAGCTCACCCCTCAGAGAGAGTGTTTACAGGAAGCTCAGAAAAATCACTCTCCATTTCTTTATCTTTTCAGGCCTGATTCTACTCACTCAGTATCTGGTCTCTCTGTCTGGAGTATCTTGTGGTTTAAGGTACCTTGAAAAACACCCCCCCCCCTCCCTTTTTTTTTTTCAAATTTTGAAGGTTGAGAGTGAGGTTTTATTTTTGCATCATTGTACTAAGTCAATACTGTGCACTCCCACAATTTCTCATCCAAATAAATATCCCAGTAATGATCTGCAGAAGCAGGCCACAGCTCTGTAATCAACATTCTCCTCTTAGCCACACACACCGAAAGATTTTCAAAACACAGGCTTTTCATCAGTCACGACATGACAAATCAAACACTAATTACAATATACCCACAAAACTAGATCAACAAATCATTTGTTCTGGTTAGATTGCTTTTTTTTTTTTTTTTTTTTTTTTTTTGTAGGGCCTGGCTGATTTTCCCATTGGCCCTCAAAAGAAATTCATCATACATGCAAGAGCTGAAAACTTAATATATGGATATAAATTCTGTTGGCAGCCTGCCTCCATTCCTGCCTGCAGGCAAAAGAAAGCCTGAGTCATGTTTAGAAAGTGAATTATAGGAGATCATAAATCCTTATCTGAACAACCTTTGACTAGTCTGAAACTTTATAAACGCACGGCACATGTGATGTGTGAAAATGCTAATGGATAACAAGGAAGAGGAATCAATCTGTCCAAAACACTGACAGCTGTGAAGGAGAATGTAGTAAGCAATAAATTAGAGTTTTGAGTTGAGGCTCTCACTGAAAAATACTCCACTGGGTTGCTCTTGCATGCTGGTTCCAGCACTGACTAATCCCGCCTGGCTTAACACGTGCATATATGTCCCCTGGCACAGGTTAATTTTCTCTCCTCACAGTGAGCAAGCCAGGAAAAAAAAAAAAAAGAAAAATGAGGCAGCAAGAAAAAGAAAGGAAAGAGCTGGAAGACGGCAGACCATAGTGGGTGATATCTTCCTAATAGCATAACTGCTTTGACCTGTAACACACTGTCCCTTACTCGTCCGCCTTTATTCTCTCTTTCCTCTTTTTAAAGCATAGGAGCTATATCTCCAAACTGACAGCGACTACGCGGTTACATAAAAGTGGGATCCTTAATCTGTTTTTGGTTTCAGGGACTGGAATGTGTTTTTGTCTCCTGGACAAACAAAGAAAAGGCATCTCCTGCTTGGGCTCCATTTGCACTAAAAGCAAACCTGTTTACGAGAAGACTGAAAATATAAAAAAAGGCTCATTTCTGCACCGGCTCAGTCATGAACCACTACAGGACTGAATTGGGACCCCCCTCACCCTGAGTTTGAGGTGTGTCACCCGAATAGAATCAATACTTTTGTCGATAGTGTAATGCCAAGAAAAGATTGAAAAGAGGAGAGGCGAAAACAAGAAAACATGATGGAAAATATGTCAGCCCCTCCAGTGAAATGCAGAGCATCAACAGCTCGGCGCGTGACTTCAGAGAAGGGATGCACCTGCCGTCAGTACGCTTTTCACACAATAGGCTATCAGCCGACAGTGTTGCTTTTAATTATACAGTCATTGTCACATAGAATGCCAAGTACCAGTATTGGCTTTGTCTTTACACAAACAATGCATAATCATCATGAAAGGAATAATAAACACAAAAATCAATATGAAAATCAACGTTACCTCAGACACGTCGAGGCCCTCCATCGCATTCTCGTCCCAGCTCATCAAATACTAATGCTTTGTCACATCTTTTGAGTGTCACATGTTAATGCTTGGTTACTCCCTGTCTTAATCATAGTTCATGTCAAACCATTGACTGTATTTAGAAAAGACAACTTGCCCACTGTGGGAAATGAAGCCAAAATCCCCTCTCAATGGGTGCTGACACATTACACTGGTGGAGCCAGAGTGTGCGCAGAAGTGATCTGGCTGGTGCAGCGATGGGACTGATGTCACACCATTTCTGCTTACCAAAACACACACACAGAGCTTAGTTATAAAACATTAAAGACCCCTCAGGTGGGTACAGTCCACAGCAGACCAGACTCTTCTGTTGATTTCAAGCACACAATCCCAGTTGCGGAAAGTTCAGTGACTTTTGTGTTCGTGTTAATGTTCTTTCTCGCCGTTCTTCCTCTACTCTGCCAACTCACTGAGGAACACTGCCTGGTGCGTTTGTCATCAGAGGTGTCAATCAGTCATCTTTATACAATCAAATCATTTACTAAAACTAAACTTCTTTGAAAAGAAAAATAAGCCCTTAAACACAAATCAGTATGACAAGAACTAACTGTAATGACAGAAATCATGTTTGTGAAAAATTTAAAATATATTGCAATATTGTGATTTTACGACAGAGGATTGGAGTCATGTTTTGTAAAGTAAATTTAAAAGAAGTCATAGATTTATGAGAATAAAGTCAGAAATTTATGAGATTAAACTGATGTGTAAATTTTAATTATGTTTGAAAAACCAACTTTATTCTGAAAGGTTGTTTTATAGGAACAGCCATCCCACAAGGCAAAGAAGATGAAATGAGAGCGTCTTCTTGATTAAGTTGTGTTGAGTTACAGATTTTTGTGTTCTGATAGCCAAGCTATAGTCTAAAATATAATGAGTTTATTCTCCTAAATTTATAAGATTATTCTTGTAAATCTGACTTTTTTTCTATTATTCTCGAAAATGTACTTTTTTAAAATCTATTTTTTGTTTTATAAATTTGGCCCTGATCCTCTGCCGTATGATTTGACCCTGTAATGATGGAGGCAGATTTAAGAGCTATACTGCAACCAGTCACTAGGGGGAGCTCTCTCTAAAAATGATACAGCCCACATTAAACAGTTTTATATAGCAGGACTAAGCATGTTTAAAACCTGGTACAAAAAAGAAAAAAAAACAGTCATGGTTGCTTTGATTTATTTATAAATGTGCTGTTTCCGGGAACTTTAGTTTGTTTCAATCTCAGCAGGAAGTCTGGGAATTGATATTTTTAATATACAACAATGGGTGACGCCACATAGAGTACATCCATAATCTTTAGAGTCAATGGTTTAGCTGCCTGGTTAGGGCATCATCATACATGAAGGTCAAATTTTGATTTAAAAAAAGAAAACAAAACAAACTAAAAACTCGTCTCATGGGATAAGGTTCATTATGTGGTCAAACCACCCCCACCTTTAGCCACTGCAAGCAGACTTTTTCTAAGTCTTTCTAGCACATCAATGACAGCAGTTACTCGAAATTTATCTCAAAGTGACACAAATGGGTTTACGTGGGTTCATCTGATGCCACGGGCTGTGACAAACGGGAGTATTTGATGTAATGGGAATGAAAACAGGCTGTGCCTTCTCTGGACCCAATAGATTTTTTTTACAGCTTGGGAAATCTCCTGAGTCCTGAGATGAAACTCTTCAGCGTTTTAGGTATGGTGACTTTGTTTACCACAATGAAATAAAATGCAACACTGACACCAATTAGACCGAATTACTGAATCATAAAAAAAAATAATCCAGAGTTAGATTAATTAATCCATGCAGAAGATCTCAGGACGAGTACCCGCTCCTCTGTTCCTCTGTCACGTGTGTGTTGGTAGTGCTTACTTAGAGCTGCACACGTCTGCCAAATTCAGTTTGAATCCAGAAATCTGTGAGAATAAGGTGCATCGCTGTAAATCCTCTGACCATAAATCAATAACCTGGGAGGGATTATCAGCTCCTCCGAAGAGCACAAGCATACACACATACATGACACTCAAAGATGCACACACACACACACACACACACACACACACACACACACACGTCCTAATTGCTTTACAAGCTACACAGTAAGAATCAAAACTAGCAGGTAAAAAGTGGCTTCAGTGGTTCGTATTTTCAATGGAGATGTAGTCCGACTTCAATTGAGGTCAGGCTCTCTGAAGAGCTGACTTCCACTGTAGCAGAGGTCCAGTGGTAACATTAGTTCAGACACAGCTAACCTGGATGACCCCTCCGCTGTTCTCGTGTCAGTCAGGGTGATAATTAGCTCCAAATATATCTCCCGCTCCAGTCCTCTTCTCTGTGCACATAATTATATCATACTTTGCCTCCAAGTATTTCCCTCAGAGCGGCAGAATCTATCATCTCACATTAGAGATAAAAACCACTTAATCTTATAGGAAAAACCATTTACCTCTGCTTTGAAATTGCAGTCTTTAAGTCTCTTAAGGTGGAATGTGCAGCTCAGACCTCACACTCTATGGATCCTGATATGGTGCACGTGCACGGCCTCGCCGTCTCGTTCACCAAGGAATCCATGGCCTCTGAGTTTGAGTGGTAGCTCAGGTAGTACTCTTGCAGCTGAGAGTTAAGATCCTGCTCCTGCTTACGGGCCTTTTTCCTGCGCTTATGGTTGACTGAGTGCTGCTGCAGCTGCCTCATGGTGTTGGGGTAGCGCCTCCATGACACATAAATAACTAGGAGGATCAATGATACTGACAGGAACAGCGCTACGCTCCCTGCAATAATTTTATGGAAAGCCATATGTTCGAACTGTAGCTCTGGGATTGACGATGTCGGGGGTTCAAGGGAGATGGGGGATGTGGGGCTCACGGTTGTGGACTCTGTTGTCTTTCTGTCCGTCCAACTCGGAGGGGCAGACGAAGGAGTTAATCCCTCAAAAGGTGTATCGGTAAAATCCAGGTCAGTGTAGTCAGAGAGAGAAACGTCAGCTGTGAAGTTCATTGCTTCAGTCGAGGTGAGGATGAGGATAGCGGTGGTTGAAAGGACGTTTGACATCTCCCCACAGGTGGAGTGATTCCTCACCACATCCACCACTCTCTCCCCCTGCACAGACTTGGGGCTGCTGCATATCATGCTGATGTCTTTGGGGTCTTTAAAGTTTCTGAGCCATCCCATGAGCGGGCAGATGCTTGGGCTGCAGTCCCAGGAGTTCCCTGCCAGGCTGATGGTGGTCAGTGATGTCCATGCTGCCACAGCTTCTACAGGCACACTGCTGAGCTTGTTTGATTCCAGGTTGAGTGTCTGTAAGTTTGGCATGCACTGAAAAACTGCAGGATCCAACATTTGGATCTCATTCCCTGACAGGTCCAGTTTCTGCAGTTTGTTCCAGGTCCAAGGCACACCTTGACTGATGGATCGTATGCGGTTCCATTGCAAATAAAGAGCCTGCAGGTTGGTGAGGCGTGGGAAAATGTAGAAATTAATCCGGGAAAACTGATTGTGCTCTAAATGAAGCTCTTTCAGCTTGAACAGGCCTAAGAAGGTTGTGCGGGTTAGACTCCTCAGGCGATTGTAACCCAAATCCAGAAACTCCAGGCTTCTGCATTCCAAGAAGGTACGGAGGAAGATCTGTTTCAGTCCATTAGATCTGAGGTGGAGGTTCTGTAGCTTGCGTAGACCATAAAAGTGTCCTGGCTGCAGAGACTGGAGCTGGTTGTAGGATAAATCCAGATTGCGCAGGTTTGGTATGGCGCTGAACGTGTTGTTATGCAGAAGGGAGATTTTGTTTGAGCTGAGGATCAGCTCCTTCAGCCTGCGTACGCCCTGGAAAGCTAATGCGTCTATGGTATGGATAGAGTTGTGGTCCAAGTATAACCAGATAAGCTGATTGAGATGAGCAAACTGGTAGGGCAACAGAACCAGCAGGTTGTTATAGCGCAGAGACAGACCCTGGCATCCTGTGGTGATGTTTACTGGGATGTCTTGGAAGATGCCTGATTCACAATAAACAATCTTTCCTTCGCAGCGGCAACTCGTGGGGCACATCCTCTCCCCCTTGCTGAGCAGCAGCAACGCCGCTGCCTGCAGAAGAAGACATGATAACCTCCAGTCCAGCATCACAGAACCTGTTGGAGGTAGAGTGGGCAGAGGCAATCAAAAAGGATGACTCGGTTTCAGAAAATGTGTGCTGAGTGACATTAAAGCGATAGATAGTGGTGGAAATTCATTCTTCAAACAGGAGATCATGCTGTGAGGTCTGATGTCTGAGGCATCAGCACAAATTTATGGAAAACAGGTTACAGAGTCTGACGTGGGCTACTTTTATGGTTAGAAAATGAGGGGGGTAAAAAAAAATCAGCATCCGAGAAGCAAGTGCATAAGAAAGAGTAAGTTAAAAACCATGCATAAATAGGTAAGAGATCTTTTTGTCTTGAGCTGTAAGAAAATCAATCTGAGAACTAACGAATCTTTCAATAAAACCCGATCTGAGCTGTCATCAGGAGCAGTCGGATGGAGGAACAGTCACTAAATTTTGAAGAACATAAAGACTTACCCATCGTTACTGAGGGAAGGATTAATCCTCTGAAATAAACGGATGAAGAGCACATTAAACTGCTCTGAGGTGAGAAAATCGCAGTTCATGCAGCCACTTAGTCGATCCGCATGCGGAGCATCACTTCTGCTTTCAATTAAGGGAGGGAACGAGACCAAAGCAAGTTTTCCGCAGCGGTCCGGAGCCCCTTGATCTCCGCCTGACGCTCCGAAGAGACGCCTGCACACTTGGGTCGTAGTTGGAGCCGCGGCTGTAGTTCAGCCTTCTGTGTGCGCAATAACCCATTGGAGCGCCAGTAGACTGATGCACAGTCTCTCTCTCTCTCTCTCTCTCTCTCTCTCTCTCTCTCTCTCTCTCTCTCTCTCTCTCTCTCTCTCTCTCTCTCTACCCCCCTTTTAAGGCGTAGGCGTCTTAAGCACACATAAACCCAAAATATAGGCTATTGCGTTTTCTGCACGTGTATTTAGCTGTTTGTTTATGATTCATTCATTCTACTAAATACATTTCTTACTCTTTCGTGTCTATACTTTGTTTTAACTGTTAAAATAATATAGGCTACATATTTTAGATGCTTTGCTAATTATAGCTCATTCTGTGAGCTAAAACAACACCGTTTTGAATTTAGTATGTTTTTTATTTCTTTTTTTTTTAAGGTTTATCTATTTTATTTTAAATTTAAACTAATTAACCTTCGACTTGAAGTTTAATGGAGCATGCAATCACAAAATAAACCAGCTCTCACAGTGAATGCTATCAACACAAATGCTCATAGCTGCTGGCAGTAATAATTATTTAGTTGGCAGGGAGTGAAATAATTTCTTCCTTCAAAATAAAAGAGGAGAATAAACTTTTATCTCTGTTTGTTCACTCATACCCTCCATCTTTCATTCAAAAAAAAAGAGAGGAGCTGACAGGAAGTGGTGTAATCAGTGTTTTTTCGGGGCCCCATCAGCAGCTTGCTGTTAAAATGATAATGATGCTAACAGCTCAAGTGAGATGTTGTGACACACAGCATCCATCCACGCTCTCAGGCTACAGAGCAGAGAGGGTTTATGGAGATAAACAGTTAACACCTCATGGTGTCTGGAGATGCCGCTGAAGAGGTGGCAACAACAGGATTATTGGTGTTCAAATTAAGGGCCCTTCATGCAGTGGGCAGGCAGCAGACAGCGGAGGGAGGAGGAAGAAATGTGTGTTTAAGCCCGAGCAGATATGAAAACATGTAATTCTGTTGTCATTTCATACTCATTTTTTACACCGTCTTTGAACAGACATCCATCACTGTGGACACAGCAGGGTGGAAAAAACACCATGTCTGAGAGCTCTGCCTCACCGAGTCTGAGCCCAAACGTGTGGTAACAGCAACCCCTTGTGCACGCTAAAAGAAATGTCCTGCTTTAAAAAGCTGCTGGCATCACCACTCCAGCAGAGCAGAGAGAAATCAGCATCCAGATTTTGCAAATGTGCTTCAAAGAAAATGAGCTAATGAATTCACATCAATATTTGGCTGGGAGAGTGGTAATATTCCTGGTCAAACAAGATTCCCTCTGACGCCTGAGGATTGTGCTGAGCAGAAATGGATTTATGAAGCAGCACAGCAGGAGTGAATGTGAGGGGTGTGAAAATGAACCATTCTCTTAAGATAATACCTCCCAGACTTATAGTTGCACATTCTGCATGAAATGTCAAACAAAATTTGCTCTTCAAAGGGCATGCTGGCTGCCTCGCATGTGTCTCTGGAAATCACATGCCATTCAAGAAATGTGAAGCTTAAGAGTGGGGAGAACGTGCTGCCTGGCAGGGACCTGGCAGGGACCTGGGAAATTAGGCAGCTTCACTACATTTAGGCACAAAACTGAAAAACCTGGGAGGCAGGATGCTGAGCATGTCAGCGAACATGAAGTGACAACCCCACAATCAGTTTTAAGAGCAGGTCTTTCTTGATAAGAAAATATGGGAAATCTGTGGTGTGCATGCTGGCAGACCTGGAGGAAATTTGACAATTTAATCATCCTTAGGTAGATGACACATACCCAGTCAAAGCTTAATGTTAATTCATTGAGCTGTAGATGCTACATGATGTATATTTATTTAGTCTGTGTAGGAGCTGAAGAGGAGGGTTGGGTACATGCTCTGTTTATCAGAATAAATTGCCAACCATTAAAGGAAATCAAATTAAAAGAAGAGGTGATGACTCTTCTTTTTGTTGTGCTGTTTTCAGAGACCCAGTACAACCTCAATTTAGAGCGGTAGTCACTCAGTCTGTGGAGACTTGGCTTGGGAACTGGATGGTCAGCAAGTCAAGTCCCAGTCCAGAGCAAAGGATGGAAATTGAGCAGGTAGCTGGAGAGGGACCAGTTCACTTCCTGGGCGCTGTTGAGGTGACCTTACGTGGTATTAAACCGTCACCTGCTCTTATCTGTATGCAGCCGTCTCACTCTGACATCTCTCTGTTAGTGTGTGTGCACCGGACCTTGTTTATGAACGCTTGTGTGAGTGTGCTGCATGTTCAATAACAGAGGTTAAAAAGTTAGATTTTTCCTCAGGACTTAATTAACTTTGTCTACTTCTCACAGCAACAATTATGCGTCTGAACATTCAAACTCGTGTTGTGATGATTACACAAAATGTAACCAGCAACAGTTTATGAGTGAAAAAGATCTCCATGATGTATTTTGGTTGTTTTTTAAGCACTCATCTGTTTTTATTTTTTCATTCATTGCTATTGAATCTTTTTTTCACCCCCCCCCCCCCCCATCCTTGTATGATAACCCTGTCGGAAAGGTCAGAGTCAATTTTTCCAGACAAGTTCTGACCTTCATTAACCTCCTTATTAATCATCTTCAGTTGGGTATAATTACTTTCCTTCAAAATGTCTTTTCCTACTTGTTAATACATCAATATTACCAAATATATGTAATAATAAATCTATATTTTTTAAATTCCTTTTTTAAGCAGTTTCTAATTTTGATGTAAATAAAGGCCAAAAAGCCTATTATTATTATTATTATTATTATTATTATTATTATTATTATTATTATTATTAGTAGTAGTAGTAGTAGTAGTAGTAGTAGTAGTAGTAGTAGTAGTAGTAGAAGAAGTAGTATAACTTTTTAAGAACTGAGATATTTATTCAACCTTTTAACCAAATCTCCAAAACATATTTCTATATCATTTTGTTCATGATACTTTTTTATATCACATTTGATAAATTTAGCATTTTCTGCAACTTTTGTTTTTGTTTGTTTTGTAAAGTTTTCACCAAATACATTATTTCACTGCAGAAAATACATATTTTTAAAAATGAGTAACAGTTAAGATGATACTCTTACTGGTACTTCTTTTAAAAAAATTAGCAATGATTGATGAGCTGCCTGTAGTGGAATGATAATCCTCAAGGTGGAAAATATATATACATATATTAATTTTTTAACAGAGGTAGTAGAGGTCTATGAAACTTATGCATGAAATATGTTGTTAACATGGAGATTCAAACTCACATTCAGAGCTCATATGTGCACACAGGTATGGGTTTGTTTCAGGCCTGTGCTGCTGTAAACACGGACTGCATGACGCACTGCATGTCATCGTCATCAATCTGATTTGCAGACAAATGGAATGACAGAAGAATAAAGGGATTTATTTCTCCTCTCGGCATCTGTCACAGACCTTTTACAGTCCCCACTGAGCCTTTTTTTTCTTTAAGAAGTTTGTCAGAGCAAAAGGTGCAGACCTTGACACGAAACTAAAACCACAGTTGTATGCAAACAGCAGATATGATCTTTCGTGCTTATCTTCTGAAAATGGCCTTTCGTGATATTTGAAATGTCTAAAAATATCAGAGCTCGGAGGTAATCTCTTGGTAAAAGTCACTGGCCTTTGTCTTGAGATGTGTATAAAGCTCTTCAGTAATCCACAGAATTCTTTCTAATACCACAAGGTACATAAATCTAAGCAAATCAGTGGATTTGATGTTTGTTGTAAACTTACAGGATAAATTTCATGTTCAAACAAGTGTGAAGAAAGCTGGACAGCAGGTGTTTGTGGACTGCAACACCTTCAAATGCATGTTTTCTCTGCCAACCTGTTTGGCAGGAGTTTGAATGTGGTGTGCTGTTGTTTCTATCCCCTTACATTTAAGTTTCATTCCTCACTTCAGTGAAACAAGGACAAGAAAGATGGAAATCACTGCCCGAGAGCCCATTATAAGATGGACTGTGTTCAGCGATTTCTCATCATCCTGTTGCTCATGCAAATACTCGCTCAACCAAAGTCTGGTGCTTCATTAAAAATTGATTTGCACATAAAGAACAAACAACTCGGATCAACCTCGCAGCCTCCTGACGACAATCAACACACACACGCGCAAAAAGAGAAAGAGGGAGAGAACAGCGCACAGTTAAACATGAAAGTAGTTCAAAGAGACAAAGTGAATTCATTGACTTGTTCACAAGATGACTCACTTTCTTTGACTAAATGGTAAAAAGGAAAACATGAGACATGATTTTCCTTTTATTTTTTGAACGGAAGCACTTCAGATATTCACAAGACACAAATGAATTATAAAGAATAACATAAGCGTGCTCTGTGTTTGCACACGTTTGTTTCCTTGTTCACTTTTTTTTTTTTTTTTTTTTTAACAGCCCCCCTCTAAATAATCACTTCCACCACTGCAAAATCCTGCACTCAGACAGTGTCAGCTGGTCGACAGAGGGCACGGTCCCTCTACTCTCCATGTGAAGAATCACTGACCTTCACTGAATATCCATCCATTCATTATCTGTAACGTTTCCCCACTCGCAGAGCTGGAGCCCATCCCAGCTGACGTGGGACGAGAGGCAGGTAGCCAGCATATCACATGGTTAACATATCACATGTGACAAACAACCATTCACACACTCAGTCACACTTGTAGGCAATTTAGAGCAACTAATTCACCTGACATTGGACTGTGGGAGGATGCAGGGGAACCCAGAGGGATGCATGAAAACTCCACACAGAAAGCCAAGATTGTTATTTGTATTTTAAAAGAGCCAGACAAGTATCATTTAGCAAGTAAAATGTGTGGCTAATGCAGTGTTTCTCAAATTATTTCAGACCAAGGACCATTTATCCTACCCCCCCCCCCCCCCCAAAAAAAAAAAAATAAATAAATAAAATAAATAAATAAATAAATAAATAAATAAATAAATAAATAAATAAATAAATAAATAAATAAATAAATAAATAAATAACCTCACAGACCAATCAATCTGATACATGATGATTTTGTCTGTAGGCTTGTTAATAGAATGATGTTAGCATGACCGTTATATCTGTCCCTCGCCCACCCTGGGCGGTACTGTGTCTCCTTCAAGCTCGGTTCCTCTTCCAGAGGCCTGGAAGCCTGACGGTTCCGCGTAGGATCTTAGCTGATCCTAGGAGTGCACACTTCTGGATGGATATCTCAGATGTTGTTCCTGGTATCTGCTGGAGCCATCCACCCAGCTTGGGGTGTTACAGCCCCCAGCATCCCAATTACAACTGGCACCACTGTTGCCCGCACACCCCACATCTTCTGTATCTCTTCCTTCATCCCTTGGTATTTCTCCAGCTTCTTGTGTTCCTTCGCCCTGATGTTGCTATCGCTCAGTATTGCTACATGTATGACTAACGCTGTCTTATATATAAATACATATATGTATGTATATATATAGAAAGGAGCTACTGTAATCAGGCTGGTATTTTGTATTTCTGCATCAACCTCTTTTATTAAGTGAACACCTTGTTTTGCTGCTTGCTTACGATACAGGAAAAACATTCTCCGAACACATGACACAGAATCCCTAAAGAGGTGACAACAGAAAGGATAACAAAAGGAAAATGGAGACTTAAAAGGATATTTCCCAGCAAATCTGCAGAAAGAGAGTCCAATCAGGGTCAAACTGTGAAGAGCGGGCAGCGGATGAAGGGGTGGCTAACTCTCAGGCTGATGGGATGAGGAGGCTGACGCTGCGAGGGCAGGGTGGTGATTGGGAAATGGCTGATGATGTCATTTGAGGTGAATGAAGTTTGAGTTTTATGATCTTTTTAAGGATAAAAAGAAAAAACAACATCATTCAAAGCAGCAACATGATGGGCTAAGAAAGTGGACACGTTGCAGTGCTTTTAAACAGGTGTGAAAGCATGTATGCAATCCAGAGGGGTGAGCTTTAAATCAGCATGCAGAGTAAAGTCTTCCTTACTTAACTCTCGCTATAAAGCTTCATTTATTCATTTGTTTGATACTTTAATCTAGTTTAACCCACACGCTTGAATCACCCTCCCTCCCTCCAAACTTAAATACAAGAGGGTTTGACTGACAGCGCAGAGTTGTGTTCCATAATTGGTTGAATTTACTTTTTCCATTTCCATCACGGAACTTTGAAACTTTGTTCAGCTCGAGTTAATGTAAAAATTATACATGTTGCATACTGAATTTGTGTATCTTTGTTGGAGGGAAACGTAAGCTGGAGTTGTGTCTTCTGCCGGTGCTCTTTGTACACAGAGATGCGATCACCATGCATAATGTATGAGGAGACAGTCAAAATGAAGACGTGATGAAAAAACTCTACATTTGTGACGCAGAGAAATGTTCGCTTGACAAAAAGGGATTGTGAGTTTTTCTGTCAGGTGATGTTTTCACACAATCAGCACACCTGCCTATACCGCCACCTGTCCATGAGATGCCCGCACACCTCCCACCCATCCTGTTCACCTGACTTTTGCATCCCCAAATCATCCCCTCCTGCTGACACACCTGCCTGTCATTATCTCATCAGGCCTCTTGTGTATAAAAACCATCCCGGCAGCCCTCTCCCTCTGCCAGTTTGTCATGTTGTGCTCTTGCGGTTCAGCCACCTGTGCACGAGTTTCCGCCTGATATCTGCTATCTGTGTTCCAACCTGCTGCCTGTTTATGACCTGCCTGCCTGCTTGCCTTGCTCCCCTGCATCTGTTTGCTTATTTGCATTGCCGTCTCATGTCTGTAAACCCTCCTAATTCAACAAAGACTCTGCAAATTCTTTTCTTCTTCCTCTTCTGCCTCAGTGTCTGTATTTGGGTCCTCCATCCTATTCCCTCACATGCAGACACTTCAGTGGCTGAATCAAGGCTTTAATGCAGAAGCCCATTATCATCATCTCTATAATGCATTACCAGCTGATCCTCATGGGCTTCTTGGCAGAAACGTACTTCCTTATGCATGACAGATATTGAAAAAAGGTAGACTACAGTGTTAGGGTTTGATATCATCATTTTCAGTGAGATTTTACCGTGGAAAATTCTCTCAAGAGCACTGATCCAATCTTTAAAACAGTAATGTTTTAATGGTGTTTTCCACCACCTCTTCTCATGGAGGTCATGAATTTTGCAGCACCAGTGCTGTCTCTGTTTCAGCTTGTGAATCGGACTGAAGAGGTGAGTTGTGATGCTAAGGAATCACTTCCATAAAATAAAATAAAACAACATATGAATCCATGTCAAATGAACACCTTCTCAATTTTTGAGCTCCCAGAAAATTGTAAGACTCTCCCATGGGGCGCTGAGCGTCGTCTATCACAAGCACGGCGGCTCAGACACAAACAGCGAGTTGTGCTGCGATGAGGATCGATTTTGAAGGAATCACTTCATACATATAATCAGAGCAAAGTCAATACGCAGGTGTCAAGAGATGAAATAAAGTATATGCAGCCCCCCCCCCCCCCCCCCTTTTTTTTTTTTTTTTATAAAGCAGCCAAGGCAGCAGGGGATCAAGCGCCAGATGTTTGGGGATGAGCCCACAAATATTAACCTGCTGTTAGGATTATGTTGTATACAATTTGCTGGGTAATTAAAGTTACACTTTAGAGGTCACGGTCAAAGTAAATAAAACAGTTTAACCGTCTCTTTGTCCTGATTGCTTTGCGGTTTAAACATTTTACAGTTTCTGTGGGATTCATTATGCTGTAAAAAAACAAAAAAACATGTCCTTACCTTGCTCCATTATTCAGGGCTGAGTCAGTCAGACAGTCATTAAAGTTTCATACGAAGCTATTTGGTGGTTGAGTTATTTGCAAAGTGAGGTGAGTGCATACAGTGGCATATACCTTTGTTGATTGCTTTGGTTTTCGTGCGTTTCATGTCAAGGAGAGTGTCGTTCAGCTATCTCAAGGGGTGACTTTCTGTTTGATAACATCTAAGAGCACACCAAGAGAGCTGCAGACCATTAAGGAGCCGGGACGAATCAAAAACAACAACACAGGTTGTTGAAAATGAAGAGTGCTTCCACAGTAAGTGAAACATCAGTCCTGTGGAAGATAAAAAGACAGAAAAAAAACTTTTAATTTGTTGGGGTTTGATAAGGATCAAATCAAAATATTCCTTTCACTGTGGAGATTTGCCTTTAAATATTCTGTGAAACTGAATTATTGATTCATGTCTTTTGATGCAGAGACCACAGAGGAGACCTCAAAACAACAGACGATTTCAAAATGACGTGAAGTAATTTTTGAGGCAGATTACAACCAGTTATCAATCTTTTTTCCCAGCTATCATTTATGCTGCCACTGGCACATAAATTCATCATTAACAGATTTCACACTATGTGGTCCAAAATCACTAAATCTGTATCGAATAGATGAAAAGATAAACTTTTATACTATTAAACTATTATAATCAAACAGAATATTGTCAGAAATCATAACTAATTTGGTAAGAATCAAAAGCATCCCACTTAATGATCGTTGTCATTGTACGCACCAGTCACAACTCTTGGTGGGCCAACAGAGCAGCAGCAGTGTTTCCAAACCACTTTATCTTCAGTTAGAAAAGTCAAGTCGCTCAACTGTGAATTATTCATTCGTTCATCTTCTATACAGCTTATCCTGTTCAGGTTTGCGGGTATTTGGAGCCTATCCCAGCTGTCTTAGGGTGAGAGGACTGGTCGCCAGTCAATCGCAGGGCTGACACATAGAAACAGACAACCTTTCACACACACATTCGCACCTACAGGGAATTTAGTATCACCAATTGACCTAGTAAGCATGTTTTTGGACTGTTGGGCCACCGTGCAGCCAAATTCTGAATTAATTTTCCAGCATTGTTTATTTTTTTGAATTAATTAATTGGTTTATTTCAAATTTCAGGCATGTAGGCCAACTGACACATAATAAAACATATCATAAACATATACTTCATACACTGAAAATGCATTTTTTTTCCCAAATCAAAATGTTATGCCTTGAATAAGGAATCAAAGCAGCTTTAAAACATCTTTAAAATACGTTCAACCCCAATATGCACCACATACTTGCTTTCTGTTATGCAAAATAGTTACATGAGGTCTTTTACAAATGGCTTAATCAATTATTTACATGTTAAGTCAAACACTGTTTAAAAATATATAAAAAGGCATCTAATACAACTTTAAATTTATGATATAATAGTTGCACAATGTGTAAAAATGTTATTAAGCTAAGACCAAAATAATTAATATATATTTGTTTGTTTTTCTACAAAACTATAGTGTAATATCTTAATCTAATGTAATATATGATATGTAATAACAAAAGTTATGTTATATTTACATTACATTTAGGCATATATAGTATTTTATATACAGAACATCTTCTTATCTGGGAAACAGCAAACACAGATTCTTAGTTTTGCTTTTATTTCACTGACACTTGCAAAAGCTGCAACAATCTAATATATGAAAATGTGTTTCTTTATATTGTCTTGACCGTATTATAACAAGATCAAATGGAGGGGTTTGCATCTCCAGTGGTGTTAGTTTAGACATGTGTGGCAATCCCAAAAGCTGCATCTACATGTTCAGGTTTATTATTTTCAGTCCACATAGAAACAGGCAACAAAGTGATTCTGAAGTGGACTCTTGGCCTCCTGGACAGCACCTACGGCGCATCCACCTCAGTCGACTCAATCATACCCCTAATTATGGACGTCAACTCACCATTAATGGAGGAACAGAGTGTACAAATTACTTTTTATGTTCCAGCTATTCATGTTTTTTTCTGCTGTAAAAACAGGTATTTGAACAGTCTTGTTAATGAGGCTTTCTGGGCTTTTGGAACCATGTCTCAAGTGGACTTCGTACCCTCAAGCTCAAATCTACTGTCTGAATATGGTACCCCATGGCTTCAGAACTTCAAAACACTATTTCATAAACTAACAGTTGAAGTCACATCCTCTGTATCCTTTTATACCAGTCTACGTGTGGGATAAAAAAATGTCTATGTCATGAATTCCTCCTGTGTGGGTATGATATTTTTATAGTGTATGGTTGGGACCCAGTGGTTGGCAGAGATACAGTGTCATAAACCACGCAGTCTTTTATACCCCTCAGAGTTCATAAAGTGCACTTTTACTGCATAGTCTGCTATGCTTGAAATATTTCCACTCCTTGATTCAAATCTTTACTGGAAAACATATTCTTCTTGATCTCTCATAAGCTTTCCAGATAGTAAAAGACTGGCAACTTATCAAGATTTGATTTGATGTTAAAAGTTTTTAGACGATTTAGCAACTGTTTGTAATATTTTTTTAATTTATTATGGTGACTGCTGAAAGGTACAACTACAATCCTTGTAAAGTGCTGCCTCAGGGCCACGGCCCATTTAATTCCTAATCAACCTCTATCATAGTTTATTCAGCTAATTAAGTAAGAGTTAATGTATGGTGAGCAGGTGATTATGTGAATCAGATTCCCTACAGGGTGAGCAGGATGGGGTCCAGTCTCATTGGTAAAGGATTCTAATCAACATAACCACCTGATCACTAAACATGATCACATTTACTGTCTGTTTGTCCCCAACAAAAGCTACAAACAGGGTGAGAAGAAACACTGCTTTAAATATGATGACTCAGGACAGTTGACAAAACATGCAGTTTCAGAAACTGTCCTAAAACTTTAGACAAAACTGAGGAAAACGTCACAGCTTTCAACTAAATCTAAACAAATTAACCATTTTAAATATGAACAGGAAGGATTTTTGCCACAGTGTTAACAGGTAAAGGTCAAATATGCAGGTTTTAAAGTCAGTTGTTTTGTGTTGTACTGACTGTCAGATGAGATTGATGTTTCTGGTTTCTCTGTCTGATTTGAGAAACCCCAAACAAACTAATCTTAAGACAGCAGGGAAGACAGAGGACTGCCTAGAAAACTCATTACATGACCTTTAATCAAAGCTGCACACTGGAGCGCCTGTCACTAATCAACAATAAAATATGTCCTCTTCATCTTTGTTTGAGTTGGTCCCCTCGAGAGGGACTCAAACTCTGAGGAAACAAAATTACACTGAAGTGTTCTCTGTCGGTATTACGGTCAATAAACTACACTGAAGTGAAGTCTGACTGTGTATACTCCATGAATATGAATGCACTGACAGTTGTAGAACTGAGATCCTCGCTTTCATCTGCAGGGAAAAAAAAACATCATCAGCTCCTCTCTTGGCTATTTGTATTACCAGCTCATGATTCATGAAATATTATGGACTTGGTGTTTGTCTGTTTTATCAGTGCCAGCCATCAAAGACTAAACTGATAAACTATGCAGCTCAGATTAGTTACAGGCCCACAGCCTGCGCCAAAGTGTTGTCAAAAGTGTTGGGCCCAGAATTGATTTTGAACAGGAGGGAATTTTGTCTCCAGTTCTTCTGAAACTAAGATTGCTGATTTGTCCCTGCAGTCAAATGGTTTTGAAAGCCTGACTGCATAATTAGTCAAGCATCTAATGTATACTGGTGATCTTGTTAGTGTAAGTACTCGTCGAGCTGGCCTCCTGTGTGTCCCATCAAACATTATACGTGACATGATACCAAATATAATGCTTGCAAGAGAGCTGTGTTGACATACTGCACCCGAGAGAACAAACAGAACATTTCCAGACTTTAAACTGACTGATTGGCATCTGAAAATGTAAATGTGAAAAATCTGGTCAAATATCTTGGACATTTTCTCCCTGAAAACAGATTGATGATAAGGAGGGTGATGATGAAATTTACAGGCAGTGCTGTAAGATGTAAGCACAAGCAAACTTGCTTCAATATTCAGGTTTAGTTGGTGCCTCGGAGCGTGTAGAGAACATGTGTATACTGCACACTTGTGGACAAAATGTAAGAATGCAAGCTTGCAGAGATTACAGGTAATGATGCCGGGACATTGGAACTAAGGACCTTGACGACGTTGTGCAAGTGAAATGTGACAGTGTGAGTCAGGACATTTAGAGCTGTATGAGGGAATCTGGTGGAAAGGTTCATTTGCTGATTTGATGCCTCTGTGAATGGGCTCATATTGGCTCCTTTCAGCACCAGAAACAGTGAGTTACATAAGTCCAGCTATGAAGACACTGGTATAATTGTCCCTCACTAAGTATATCATTTTTCCTCCTTATGTTTCTTTTATTCACACTATTTCATTTATGCAACACTTTAATGAGCTTTTGTTTATCCTTTATTGTTTGATTTGTCTTTTATTTGGGCTTTAAGACTGAAGTAAAGTTAGAATTTAATTGAATATAAATTGGTGTTCATGGTTATTTTTCAAAACTAAAACTGAAAACTTACAGACAAAAATTAAAGAGTTCAATTTTAAAGGCCCTGTGGGGACTTTAAATGATCTGGTTGTCTCCCTTTTATATATTTACTGCTTCAAAATCCAGAGTTTAAAATGAGATTATCATCCATAAAATCTGTTTTCTCTAAATGCATTTATGTATGTAGCTGTGTAGCGCTATTGTTTGAGACATGACAACAAGTAAACTTTGTAAATTCAGTCTGTAGTGAAGTTTAGTAGCCGACTAAATTTAGCGCCTTCACAGCCGGTTACATCCTACCAGTGCTCATCCATCAACTACAGCCTCAACCAATAAATTCATTGATAGGCTCTCTATAATACAGTTCCCAATTCTACAATTTCGTACAAATTCGTACAACCATAGACTGTATAATTAATGAACGTAGTCTCCGCGACGTCACCGTCTGTTTCTGAAACTGACTTTTGAAGCAATACGGCCGGCGCGGCCATATTGGAAATGAGGCAGCTGTGAGTCTCCACAGTAACAGTCATAGGACGCTCCACAGTCACGTGATCTGAGCTGTGCCTCTGTTGGATGAACTGGCGATCTTAATATTTTTGAATCTGCCAAGTTAGAAAAAAACTCACCCCCTGTACAGTGTGTGCCATTAGCAAAATTAGCGATTCAGATGGGAGACATTCTTTGAACCAGGCTGTAAATGTGCTTATTTTGCCTGTGAAAACAGCTTTTTTTGGCTTGGTGTGTACGTGACTTTTGGTACTTCTGGAGCCAGCCTCAAGTGGACACTCGAGGAACAGCAGACTTTAGCACTTCCGCATTGTCTCATATTTAAAGACCGGAGGTTGCTGCTTGCGTATAACACAAGCAGGAATTTAGACTGGAGGGAAAAACCTTTATAAGTGTGACCAAGTGCTTCAAATTTGTTTGCCAGAGGTGCTACCATCAGGTGCCAGGAGACGCCATTTTTTAAATGTATTTCATCTAAAATAATGTAGCCACAACTAGTAATTTAATATCAGCAATATTGTTCAACATTCAACAACATTCAACTCTCCAGTTTGAACAGATCACTGCAGTATAACTGCTGCATGTGGGCTGGAATGAACATTATCATAAACAGCTTAACCCATGCTTCACTCTGCTGTTCAGCTTTCTTCAGCTCTGATATCTTTCTGTCAGTCCAACTCCGGTGTCCATCATTAAGGAATCCTTTTCTTCAGGAAAATGGCCAAATCTTGCTTCTCACTGCTTTTAACTTTTTCAACTGGTTGTCATGGGAACTTTGCTGTAAATGCATTGGCTGAGTCGTCAGCAGATACAGAGAAAGAACGAACAAGTACTACTTTTGAGGACCCAGGTACTTGACTCTATATTGCCACAAAAAATGTATTTAATCAAATAAAAGTGAGACCGGAAAATCACAGAAAAGGTCTGGAAATAAATAAATAAATAAAAAGAAAACCTTGGATCATGAACATGGCCTCAGAGAACACACACTACACGAGATGAAACAAACAGGCACAGGACAAAGGGAGACAGACTATTTATACTCAAGGTAATGTGGCAAAGGTGGAAACAATTATAGCGAGGACAACAAGCACAAAGGAGGGAAACACGATCAGGGCATGAAGAAAAGTTTTCTGAAAAAATGGAAAGAAATTACAGCAAAATAAAACAGGAAGGGAAACTAAAGAGAAGAATGAACCTTCGTGACGAGACATGACAGTAGCATTTATGGCAATGATTCTAGATCTGTTAATCTCATTTTAAATTG
This sequence comes from Labroides dimidiatus, assembly GCA_030710495.1. NCBI lineage: Eukaryota > Metazoa > Chordata > Actinopteri > Labriformes > Labridae > Labroides > Labroides dimidiatus. The sequence continues at coordinate 25,951,761 of CM061153.1, forward strand.
TGGATTATGAACAGACAAATGTACAAAAGTGAGACTATTTCATTATCACTTGTAAATTCTTTAAAGGGCTTATGAATGTATGATAACCCCCCCCCCCCTTTCAATGATTAAAAACATTAAAAATGGCTACACTCACAGGAGTTTTAAAATACCAGTCAAATAGTTGTTGACAAATGGAGAAAGTCTATAGATGAAAACTTTCACACTCGTGCAACTGTAAAGCGACCAAGATGGAATGTGCAGTTATCTTATTATTCAGGGAAATCTGTGTAGAATAAAACACAACAGCCTAAATTTAAAACACTGGAAAACTGGGGCGCCTCTCTTAGAGTTATATCTTGACAAATTGCTTGTAGATTTTTGAAATACGCCCACCTGTCAGAAATCCGAGTTCAGGAAAAGCACCTTATTTATCTGCCTTTCTAAAAAATCTGTCGCAACAAAGATGCCTCATTCTCTGTGACAAATTTCTTTCTTTTTCTCTTTTTTTTGCTTCACTCCAAGAAATGTTCTTTGAATTTCCCAAACAAATCACCCAATATTAATGGTATTTTGTTCATTAAAAATTGAATGAATGGATGAAACTGTTGTTTTGAGAACATTGTCATTTCTTTGTGTGAAGTATCCCACTGAAGGTTATGATGCATTCAAAGCTGTGTGAAGTGTATCTGCCATTCTTTCTGTCACCTTGGAGTGTATATGAGAGAGAGAAAGAGGCATGTGTGTGTGTGTGCTTGTGTATTTGTGTGTGTGTTTCTGCCCCTGCGTCCTTCAACTCCAGTTAGCTGATTGATCTAACAATGAAAATTAAATCAGTGACTGCCACTGAAGTGCTAAATGCATCACTTTTATTTTCGTTTCCGCTGATTTTCTTTGTCACAAACTATCTGCAGTTTGAGGTCAAATCTTCATTAATGTCCATCACTGGTAATTACGCCACTCATTAAATACAGAAGCAGAGGGACCCATTAAAAGTGATGACTTTGACCCTGACTCAGAGTCCCATTACAAACCTGAGAGACACCCTTTGTTTACGCATGATGCATCTCCAAGTCGCTGCACAACAATGAGTGGTTTTAAAAGCACCTGCTGAGCTTCACTGATTTGTTTTTCTTTGCAAAAAAAAAAAAAAAAAAGAAAAAAAAACCTTTCCAAACCACCTGTGTAAGATGAAAATGCACACACTTATCATCCCATCTGTTAATGTTTTATTTTTTACTTCAGGAAAATACAAAAAAAAATGTAAAGTAAATTCAGAAATGTATCTAATTGGAAATGAACAACATCTGGATCACATGCAGGACACAAATTGACGGCACACACTGTTTTTCCTGCTTGTTACTGTGTCTTACAGTAACAGGCTTAGACTCAACAACCTGACCTTTTCATTACAGACACACCTGCCATGAAACACTAATTAGGAATCACAGTAACATAGCCTACCAACAATTCAGCAGTTCCTCAGAAACAAGCTGAGATTCAGAGGAAAACCACAGGGAGGCCTCTAAAGGAAGTAGGGGGCATGGTAGTTACACACTTACAATTTGCTGGTGGATGCTTTTGAAAACAGCACAGAGTGTCCTGGTGATACAAAGCCAGGTATAAACATGACAAAGAATAGGTAACACGTTTAACCATAGCAGACATCACAGTAACAAATGAATGCCAAAGTGGGAAGCTGTGGATGCTGGTATAAGAATCAGTTGTCAGTCAGAGGGTTGCTGGCTCAATCAGGACCCGTGTCCTTAAATAAGTCACTGAGCACCAGGTTTCCCCTCCTGGCACAGCAGTTACTGGATGAATGTGTGAGGTTATTGTGACATGTAGTGTGAAAACATTCAAAGTAATCTTATGAAGAGGAAGCACAATACAAGTGTAGTCCTAAAGGGCGACCCAGCAAAATTCAGGATGAAATATTTAATGATTTATTACATTACAAATTCAAATTTTCTTTACTCAAGTATAAATTAGATGTGTGTACATTTCATTCCACATGGAAGCATTCGTTTATAACATTAGTACTTCGGTTGCTACCCAAAATGAATTCTGATTATAATAAGTATATGAAGCATCATGAGCTAGTTAAGCTTGAAAATGTGTCCCACATTTTACGTGGCAATCTCTCTCAAATCGATGTCAAGACTCTGCGGAACTTCACTGACTTCAACAGAAAGATCTCAGGACTGAAAACCAGAACAATCAAGAGATTGATGCTGAACAATAAATGGAGAAGTGTTTGGAGAATTGCAGCCAGAGTTGGAGTTGGAAGGGAGGCTGTCGGGAGAGTCATGCACAAGACCGGAGCCAAAGCTTGACATAGGAGGAAGGTGCAGGGGATGAAGGATCAGCACACGGTCAGGAGGGTGGAGTTTGCCAGGTGGGCACTGCCGCAGCATGGCAGGGTTGTGAACAGGATGACAGCCTGGGGGAGGCTCATCAACACTGATTTCAGTGCTGTGGTTAAACGGTGTGGGACTCTCAACACCAAGAATCATGTTGACTGGACCAAGTCTCAGGAGGAGGAAAGGTAGCAAAGGAAGAACTAATGTCATAAACAAGCATGTCTATGTGGTATGAAATGTACCCACATGAAATGCACACTGTCTGATTTATACCCGAGTGAAGAAAATTCACATTTAGATTTGTCATGTAATGAACCATAAATATTTCAGCCTGGATTTTGCTGAGTCACCCTTTAATTTGGTGAGCTGGTAAAGAAGCATTTACTTCTAATTAAAAAGATAAGGTGATGAAATAAGGGGAAAAAAAGATAGGTACACGTACCTGAGGTTAAGCTATAATATTTGGTACAATGGTTTGTTTTTGTTGTGTGCACACCTATTTTTGACATTTTCATCAATCATGTAAAGATGAAGATTGCGCTAAACATGCAATGACATTCTTAAGGATTAGATCAGGGGTTTCCAAGATTTTAAGCCAGCGACCAACAATACTTCTTTTTTTTTTCTTTAATCCAATATTGTCTGTGTGATGTTTGAGTTTACAGTAAATTCAACCCTTTTCTCTGTCTGTCTTTTTTTTTTTTTTTTTTAAACTTGACTGTGCGCTTTTTTCTTCACATGGTTACTAGTAAGCATTACCAGAAGTGTTGGCTATTCTTCCTGGGGTCCAGCACACACAGAAACCTATACAACATAACAAACAAACAATACCAAACAGCAACAACTCCTCTTACTACACAACTGACATAAAAAGCATACACAGATGAGGTACAGAATGGCAGTCTATTTACCAAACATCAAGGCAATAAACACAAAATCATATTCATAAGCCATCAAAATTCATGGGGTACTTTATTTACTTTCTACCTGCAGGTAATGATTGACATGCACATACATACATACACATGTGCATCCTTACACACGTGGTTTTAATAAACATGAACGCCTGTCTGAAATCATCTCCTATAATAAAAATGTTTACTCCGCATGCTTGAATGTTATTCACTTCAGGGTGTAGCCATTGAATAATGAAAATTAATGCCCTCAGTGTCTTTTTCTAAACACAAACAGAATACTAGAACACAGATATTACGTGTATCATTAAGTGTCGTTCCACTTCCTGTGTGTACGTCATCAAAATGTGGCGGAACAAAAGTTTCCCCAAACAATCTAAGCTCCCAAACTATTTCTGTTTTTTGTTGTTTTTGTACACGAGACTTTAATTTGGGATAAGATTTGTACAAGAATGTCAGAGTGCTCTTCTGAGAGGCTCATTTGATAAATAATTTAACATTTCTAAACGCAGGGGGAGCAGATTTCTTTCCCCTGGCTCTTTAATTGACATGCAGCCTCTGCTCACGAGGACATGAAGTCTACCTTAATGGGAGCTGCTGAGAATCACTCAGTGACCAGGAGAGGGCATCTCAAGTCCTGAAACGAGCGCCAGGATTTCAGTCTAATCCTCCAGCAACATCATTCCTGTTGCTATACAACTGATTTATTCTTGATGCCACGGTCAACGGCTCTAATCCACAGCAGACTGCGCCTTTCCCCTCCACTCTCCTCTTCCAAGGAATCAGGAAACATCCAACTTGTCGGCTTTGGACAGTTTTTCCTCACTAAATTCTCCACTTGGTCGGTTTCCAGTGTCTTTTCCGTCACTTAACCTAGATTTAACATTTGGCGACTCGGTCTTTAAAATGTGTTTTGGAGCCTCCCAGAGCGCGCGCTAAAGAGTGTCATTCCCACGGAAGCTGCAAGCTTGAGTGCGTCCATTCAAGGACTTTGTAAGGTGGTCTGAAATATGCATTATTATCAGGCTGATGTTGTGCGGTAACGTAGGAAACTACCGGCAGAGGTGGATGCACACCTTCGGGAGCTACTCACATCTCCGACAGGTGTGCGGCCGTGCGCAAAACGGATCTGGCTGCGACGCAAATTGCTTTTTAATTCCTTGAAAACAGGCGTCCTGGGTGCGTGTCCAACTATTTGGACCAAAAAACGTCTAACATGTGGAGCCGGGACGCATGCAACAGAAAGCCCTGAACATGAGGAGGAGTCGACACCGTGCAAACATGGGTATGTACACTGTTTCTTGAGGTACAAACGCTCTGCATTTTTGCGCAAAGTCTTCAGTCATCTGGATAATGAGAATTCACTTAAAGCTGTTGTTGCCGGTGTGTTTGCCTCCTGCGGTTCGTGAGTGATGACTGCAGGCAGGGGGATCCTGAGGAGCTTTTTCTCTCCAACTATGTGACAGATTTAGCCTGAGGCATGGGGTTATCAATCACCTTTCCAATGTCCCCAGAACATGACTTTGACTCTGATAATGAATGTAAGTGTGTGAAACAGGCTGCGAATAACCCCTCATGTCTCATACTGTGTAGGTCATAATAGCTGGTCCCCTGATTCATTTTTATTCAGTTCTGTTCAGTTTATTTTAGTGTTTTTTGTTACTGTGGTCCTGATTAGTGTTTCACCTTCCTCTGTGTCTGCAGGAGTTCAGGTGCTCTTCAGATGGCTCCTATTCACAGTTTTGGTGCCTGCTTGGCTGCTTGCTGCTCCAAGTGGCATCCGTGAGCGTCCCTGCCCCCTGAGCTGCAGATGTGATGGGAAAATAATATACTGCGAATCGAATGCCTTTCGTGACGTGCCAAGCAATGTGTCTGTAGGCACACAAGGCCTCTCCCTGCGCTACAACAGCCTGGCCAACCTCAGGAGCCACCAGTTTGCAGGCCTGAGTCAACTGGTTTGGCTCTACCTGGACCATAATTACATCAATGCTGTGGATGGTCAGGCGTTTCATGGGATACGGAGACTCAAAGAACTGATTCTCAGCTCAAACAAGATCACACTGCTAAAAAACAACACATTTCATGATGTTCCAAACTTAAGAAATCTTGATCTGTCTTATAATAAACTGCAGGTTATCCAGCCCAAGCAGTTTTATGGCCTAAGGAAGCTTCTCAGTTTACACCTGAGGTCAAACTCCTTAAAAACAATCCCAATGCGAGTTTTCCTCGACTGTCGCAACCTGGAGTTTCTCGACATTGGCTACAACAGGCTGCGAAGTCTGACAAGGAACGCCTTCGCAGGACTCATGAAGCTCATTGAGCTTCATCTGGAGCACAACCAGTTCTCAAAGATTAACTTTGCCCACTTCCCTCGCCTGACTAACCTGCGGGCTCTGTATTTGCAGTGGAACCGAATCAAACTGCTCACCCAGGGCCTGCCATGGATGTGGACTTCGCTGCAAAAGCTGGACCTCTCTGGAAATGAGCTCCAAGTGCTGGACCCGAGTACGTTTCAGTGCCTCCCAAATCTGCAGACACTTAACCTGGACTCCAACAAGCTCAGCAATGTGTCTCAGCAGACGGTGGAGGCTTGGATCTCACTCACCACCATCAGTTTGGCGGGTAATTTATGGTACTGTAATCCTAACATATGTCCCCTAGCGGCCTGGCTGCAGGCTTTTAAGGGCAACAAGGAGACTACAATGATTTGTGCCGGCCCTAAGGAGGCTCAAGGAGAGAAAGTGACGGATGTGGTGGAGACGTATAATATCTGTACAGTGACACCTTCCCCGATCACCACCACCACCACAACAACCACCACCACTTCTCCCCTCACGTCAGCATTTCAGCCTGAGCTGCCTCCTCTTCCCACACAGTCTGTGGTGGATAAGAAGCTGATTTGGAACAGGACAGCCTCCCCTACTCCATCTGAGGCCTCCCCCACCATCCCTCTGCCAGACACAGAGTATGTGTCCTTCCACAAGATCATAGCCGGTACTGTGGCCCTCCTCTTATCTGTGGCTATAATTCTCCTGGTTATCTATGTCTCATGGAAGCACTACCCCAGCAGTATCAAGCAGCTTCAGCAGCGCTCGGCGGTCAAAAAGCGCCAGAAAAAGGCGCGGGAGACTGAGCGCTCGCTTAATTCTCCACTTCAAGAGTACTATGTGGACTACAAGCCTTCACACTCAGAGACTATGGATGTGCTGGTTAATGGGACAGGACCTTACACATACACCATCTCAGGCTCTAGGGAATGCGAGGTATGACCGTTGCCCTCCAAAAATCCATTTCCACTGCGAGGCATGAGAGGTAAATTTTCTAACAATCTGCAGAGAAAAAGACCTTTTTTTTCTCCTGTGCTTGTGCATGATTTGGGATAAGGAAGTAAAGGTCAGTGCACGGTGACTTGTTCTGCAGTGTGCCTGGTTTGTTCAGTTCCGTATGATTACCCAGCTGTTGTTGTGAATGATGCAGTTTTATCGTTAAAATATGAGTCCCATTAGCTGAAACTGCAGCGGCAGCTCCTCTCTGCGGGTAACTTGCATACAGTGAAATGTATTACGCACAAAGTGGCTTCATCTGTCATCCCTGACAGAAAGGAGTCCACTGATGAATCTCTGAATTATCAACCAGTCTGTTATTTATTCACAAATGAATTGCTGTCCTGCGTGGAATGATAAAGAGTGGTATTAGATCAAGTCACTGTGCAGGTGGTCCTTTCCTTTCTCGTGTTTGCTACAACAGCTGTATTAGCAAACACAGCAGTCGTGCGAGTCTTGTGTTTTGCTGTATTTCTGACGTTAATGTATCAATCATAACACCAGATCATACATCCCATTCTCATTTTTCTTCCTTTAGAAGTCATCTCCTTCAGGTTTGACTCATTAGTTCAAGTCGCAGGGTTCAAACAGCCACCACAGGCAGGAGAAGACTATAAAATCCAGCAGCCAAATGAAAGATAAACTGGCCTTCTGGGCTTGATTTCTGTCTGGCCTCTGTGGACTTCTGCAGTAAAATGAAACCGCATTATACTTTGTTAGATTAGTTAAGGAAACATTCTTGTGGCGCAAGAGTCTGAATCAAAATTCCCATCCTGAGGCCAGGCAGCTTCAGAAAACTGACTCCGAACTTCTCCTGGAAAAAGAGCGATTGAGACAGAAAAACAAATCAATTTGCCCCTGCTTGATCAGCCACTTGTTTTTTTTTCCCTCTCCTTAATGCTTTGCATCTGTCTTTCTTTGTCCAGCAGCTTTTATTTTCATTTGGCAGTGTAGTTAAGTGTGATTAACAGGACATGTTGTGTTGGGAAATATGTTGTGTCACTTGAATCTAAGCTGCACCTTTTGTCAGACTGGGCAGACATGCTGAGGTGAACGGGAGACATCTCTCCTCTGTGTTGCACCTGTCAGCACCGCTCAGAGACAAAGTTTTATCTCGACTAACACGCTGCTCGTTTCCTACCTTTCCACTCCGACTCTGTAAGTCATCTTTAAATGCGCGGATTGTTCTGTAGCATTGCTTACGTTTATGTTTGTTCCTCTGCTGAAAGTAACTTGAGGGGCTGGCGGAAATATGTTTCATTGTTTTCAGTAATGTCACACACAGCGAGGTACACAGGCAGCTAAATCAGCTCTTTGTCAGATTATCTGTGGTGGAGCATTTCTCAAACACAAGGGGAGCTCGAGGTGAGATGGTCGGCTTATCAATCTTGTAGCCTTCATGTGAGAATGTGGCATGGGAGCATTAAATGGCAGACCTAATGGGGCTTCTGCTAGCTAGAATAACTAATAGCCCATCAGAGGTAAGGAGCCGAGACTTCCCCCAGCTTTGTTATTCCATGCCCTCTACAGCTCAGGGGAGCAGCCTTAGTAGTTAAAAATGTAATGGGATTTTTGTGTGTGTGCGAGTGTGTGTTGTGCCAAACACTGCAATGCAAAGAAAAAAAAAATCACAGTGCAGCAGGGGACTTTTGAAATCACCACCCCATTTTTTATGCAAGTTCAGGTTCAAGTGGTGCGTTTACACTCGCCAACTGTTGCAAACGGCTGCAATATTTTACCAAACAGAGGATCTTGTTTATGATCCATGTAACTTGTTTCAGAATTCAGTCCATGTTGCAGCGCGAGGAGCAAACGATGTGTAGTGATTGTGTCTCAGGCTATTTGCATCACAATACAGGCAGAGCAGCACAATCCCTCCTGATATATGAGAAGCTTTTCAGTTTTATTGAATGGCACACAGTGGAGAGTCGAGAGGGAGGGATGATGTTTCCAAAAAGAATAGGCAGAGGCAGCTTCAGGGTTCAATCCCACATTCAGAGGCATATTGTAGGATGACCAAACCCAGGGAGCCTCTTGCACATTATTTTAGCTACTCCAGATAGCGAGCACTTAAGCTATTAGCTGCATTTTCAATTAAGAGAAAGAGCTTTGTAGTTGCAGCCTGTTATCTTTTGACCATGCCCAGTTTAACAGTTTGGAGTAAATTTGTTTCTATAGATTTCCTCCAGTGCAGCTCAGCTCAGCAGGTCGGCTCCCGCTCTGCAAGCCGAGCTCGGTCAGTGTGAATTTTGATGAACACTTTGAACTGTGTGCTGCCATGCTCTTCCTGTGGCACATTATTAAGAAAAGCCCTCTCTCTGCTGTGCATGTCAGACACTTCTGTGCACACAAAGCAGCTGCAGCAGATGTCGTCCGACCAGGGATCACCTCCTCTACGAAGCTGGCTCAGAAAATATTAAGGTGAAAATCCCACTGTCTCAGCCAAAGGCGATTCATGTACTTGGGTGGAATTTCCCCGCATTAATAAGGCGAGGAGTCTCTGCTCAGGGATAATTAAAGTGCTCTGTAAGAGAGGGTAGAAAGAAGGTGCATCTAACTGACTGATACAAAAGCTATCTGGAAAAACAGACGACAAATAATTACTGTTTTCAGCTTAACTAATTATTCAAGCTGACAGGGTCAGCAGCAAAGTAGTGGCAAATTTCTGATGAGCAACCCAGTTTTTTGAAGTACCAATTCAGGCCAGAACAAGCCTTAATTACTTATTAAGTTGTTTTCATGTTTCTCCGCATTTGCACTCAGAATTTGGCTCCCCGTGACGCCCTCCTGGTTAGATGAAAAACTAACAGCTCTTATGGATCTCATCAGTGTTTGCATAGTACAAATCCTGCAGCTGCAGGAACATTTTACTCAATAAACATTTACTTAATATTTAAGCAGGAGAACACAAACTCCACCTTTAAAATTCCAGGAGCAAGGAACAAAGATGATGAGCGATCAAAATGTACTGCCTTGGCTTGCCAATATGGCAGCTTGCACTTCATCTGTGCGTAAATGCACAGACGGCAGGCTTCCATCATGTGCAGAGAGTCTGATAGTTTTCAATATTTGTTGTTTACTTGCCAAACGGAGGGTATCCACATGAGTAGAGCAGCCTCTAAAAACAGGATGTCATTTCATAACGCATCAGTTTGTGCGTATGCTGCAGGACAGCACACATTTCTGCATCATTTCAACCTATTCATGACAATAACAGCACATCATATAATCTGCATGAGAGCAGACACAATTTGTTTTCTCCTGAAGTGAAAAAAAGTTGAATCTTTTGGAGTAATTACTCATATTGCTTGGCGGTCTTCTTGTTTGATGGGTTAGAGTTCATGAAAAATGTGATTTATGCCACTTAATTCAGACACAACACAAAAGAAGACGAAGGCCGAAGAAGAATTTGTCGCAGCGGTTATTATACAGCACTTTTGTTCACGTCAGGTATCTTTTTTTTTTTTGTTGTTAGTTGTGATTCAAGAAAATTGATGTAATAGGAGTGTGTGTGTGTGTGTGTGTGTGTGTGTGAGACTGAGCTCATCACTGCAGCTCCAGAAGCTCGCTTTCACCGGGAACTTGTTGGGGATAATACAAACATAATTATAAAAGTGTGGTTGTTTCTTTAAATGCAGGATTCAGAATCAGGTTTCCTCATCAGATGAGCCAAATGAACACAGCAACAGGCCCAATTACTATCTCAGCTTCCTTCAGTCCAAGATTATTGGAAATACGCTAAGAAAGAAACTAACAGCAGCAACTCTATAATTTATAAACACAAAAAAGATTTAAATATGAACAGTGTCTAAAATGACAGACTTCAAACATTCAGTTTGACTCCAACCAGAGTCCTGGATAACTCAAGACAGTCAAAGTTTTACAAAATCTCCCAAAGATGATTTTAAAGTAAACAAACATGGCAGATGGCTGGATCATTGTCAAGATGAGCAGATACCACCATGACTTTACCAACTGCTGTAAACTCATCCTAATATCAGTTTGGTCGTTGCCCATTTTACAGCACAAGTTATATAAACGCTTGTGTTGCTGTAACAAGTCAACTAGCGTGCCCTCCATTTCTGTAGTCCATCCAACTTCATGCTTCACATTTACTTTTGTTGCCATGTCTGCATTTGTTGTACTTACTTTTTCTGTCAGCTTACCTCCTGACTTGCTATTGTTTAAATTCACGTGGCAATCAGGAGCGTGTGCTCGGCTATCCTCAGGGTTCCCTCCTTGGACCACAGGATTTCAAGTCGTAAAAACTAAACATGATTGATATTTAAAATTTTAAAAAGGTGTGTCCACTATCATCTGACCAGACAAGTAAGATCACCCCTAACATACCTCAGACCAAGGGGCAACGTCTAGTTGAGAAAAATGAAGTCTATGTAGAAGTGCTAAAAGTTGCTGTTCGTGGAGAATCTGCTAGAGGCTGGCTGTCAGCAAGCCAAAAAAAGGACTTTTATGTAATTAAAAAAGCATATTTAAAGCCTGGTTCAAAAAAATGGCATGGGTCTGAAAGACTAATTTCGATATTCTAACTCTGCAGTTTAGAAGATATTAGGATTATGAGTTTGTCCAATCAGGGGCTCAGCTTAGCTCACATGACTGACATGCGTCCTACAGCTGTTAGAAAGGAAGCTCAAAGCCCACGTCTTAACCAACATGGCCCCATCCAATGATAGGCTTCATATGACTGTATCAGGAACGGACAGGTGATGTCACAGAGACTATGTCCATATTTTATACAGTCTATGTCCCAGACCAAAGGAAAATCTGACAAGACATACGGAAAAACCATGTAAAGATTCAGGCTTTGTTGTGCTGGTAAGACTTAGCAGCAAGGTTGCATCCCATGAGGCTTAAAGCTGTCAGGCGAGTGAGTCTTACCTGTGACCCCTTTCTTGCATGTCACACCCCTTGTCACTCTGTTTCCTGCTCTTTGTCCTGTCCTCTGTAAATAAGTCAGAACAAGCTGGGAAATTTAACTTAGAAAAAGATCTGGGCTTTGCTGAAACTTATCAGGCGCGGCTGGCAGAACCAGCCTGATTTCTTCTGTGTGTTCTTCTACCAGCTGTAACACAACCTCAGTTAGCACTTCCTTTCTCGGTTGATGCTCTGTATGAAAGATACATAATGATACACTGGCCTCCAGATTTCTCAGTGACGGATATGCACTAAATGTATAAACACATCGCTGGATTCTTAAAAGAATACCTCCCATCACTCGAGTCAAGGCTGCGATTTCATGCTGAGTTAAGACGTTTCAGCAGGATTCATTTGCACAAATGCACATAATTAGACGTCAGACTTATCTTTTTTTGTGTTGAGCACCTCTCAGGCTGCTGTGTGCGTGGGGTGAGATCGTCCCCAAAGACACACACACGCACACACCACTGCGATATGTATGGCTCTGGCTTTTGACAGATGTTCCCTTTTGGAGGTGTGATGTCTGCACTGGTGAGGAGGTGGAATACATTTAACAAACTTAGCAGCATGCAGGGAGAGGCAACACAGGATTTTTGCAATAACACCCTCTAATCTGAAGCGACTTGTTCAAATGAATTCCTACAATTTTGCTGTGTCATAGTAATTAATCTTAGCATCTCATCTTTCATCCAATCGGTGTTTTCATGATTTTATTATTCTCATTAAGATACACTAATAGTACAAGCTCCAGCCTGCTAATAGCTTAATCAGACACCGCCTGAAAAGATGATGTTCCCTCTCCACGCTTCAACACAGATGGTATTGGATTTCACTCTGGGTTAGATGTTCTTATTTACAGAACATATAGGATGAATTGATGTCTGTGTCATGGTTACAGCGTCTGGCAGCAGCCTAAAGTCAGACAAGTGATTGTCGCAGGTACATCACTGAGAAAATGTTTTGCTGCTGAGGGAAAAGAAATGAAAGTCATGGCTTAGTTGACCTGCAAACCTCCGTTTTAAATTGAGGTCAGCATTGATTGACAACATCATTAACTCCTATATGCACTTTATAATACACAATAACCCAGTCCTTCACTTAAGCCCAGGATCAAATTAACTTGTCTGATATAAACAAATCAGGTGAGTCTGTGTATTTTAGGATTATAAAGTACATTATAATGCACATGATTTTCATTTTTTTTAAACCATGAAAGTGCATTAGCAATCCGATTTTCACCAAAACTAATTTGGTTGGAGATGAAAAAAACCCACAGTCACAGCGATAAATCAAACTAATTCATCCTTTCCCATCACACCATCTCCAGTGGTCCTTCTCTCCTGCAGCCACACACAAACCATGATGAATATTTAATGTGATATTAAACTTCTCTTCACTTTTTTACTTCTGGGCCATTTTGTTCAGGCGGTGGTGAATCAGTTTGAATCAGTTTTGTGCTAATTAAGAGTTTGCTTTGATGGGAATCCTTTCAGATTGTAAAAATTAGTCCAGTCATTAAAAACAGCCAAAATGAAAATTCAGAAGGATGCAACTCTGAAAAGGAGCTGTGAGGGAAAACAACCGAGGTCTCGAGGCGTGCTTGCAACAGATTGAAGCTTGAAGCTACAACTAGTGAGCTAAATGCTAACATGCTCTCCATGACAATAAAAATGCTGATGTTTACAAGCTTCAGTTTAACATGCTAACTAATGCTAATTAGCATAAAACAGAAAGTACAGCTAAAGCTGATGGGGATGTTGCCATATTTAGTTAGAAAGTATTTAGCAATACAATTAAATCACAGTTTTAATCCCTTTCTGAAGCAGTTCAGAAATTTCTGTCCTTCCTGAAGCGGAACCAGCAGAACAGACATGAGTTCAAGGGCACGTGTTGCTTTCATGGCTGAGTTTGTTGAATTTATCATTTAATAGTTGAGATCAGTACTTTAAGTGAAAAACAATAAGTTGTTGTACCTTTTATTAACTGTTTTTCAGGGTAGTAATGGACTGTTGAAGACCGGTTCATGTCCTAAACACTGCTGTCATCTTCTTTTAACTCAGCCTGTTCTTGTTTATTTAACACTGTAGGTTCATGTTAATCTGACGTTTGCCTCCAGTGAAAACAGAGATGTGAACATCATGTAACGCCTGCTAAAGGGTATGAACGAAATATAGTGCACCGTAAGTAATGTCTTTAAAGTACTATTATGAAAAGCCAAGAGAAACTGCAGTATGAGGGGAGTTTAAAGACCTGGCACACTGAAAAAGTCCCAGAATTAGATTCTGAAGTGGCAGCTCTGCTTATCAGCCCATTCAAAGCACTGGTTGACATTGGCTGCGTAGAGATCAATCTCATCCGGAGGATCATATTGTTAGTGTTATTAACTGTATGGTCCCTAGCATAGTGCATCTTTTCGTCTATTGAAGTCATATTGTTCCAACCACTGACACAACTACAGGCTGTGGAAATATTTAACCCAATTACTCTTGAATGCAGATATCATTTATAATAGTTAATGTTTTATTTTCATATTACAGCTTTAAGCCAGGTATATCTTGTATATTTGCATACAGAATTAAAATACTGTGTAAGTATACAAGCAGGGCGAGAATGGATGTAGTGACAAAAATAGGCTTCCGATGCATGAAATGGCAAAATGTCCACTCTGACATGTTACTATTTGACCTTCCCTCTGTTTTCTAAGTCGCATAACAACACAATTGACAAACTAGTTTGCAAGAATCCCTCAGGTTGTAAATTCAAAAGGGAAAACATGGACGAATTGACTTCTGGTATGAATGAGATGCATGTTAATTCCAGATGCAGACAGTGAGCCCCAGTGCAATTTATGCTGTTGGTTTGGGTCAAAGAATGTGAACAGTGGAGTGTACGCAGAACACCTAGGCCAGTGTGTACACCTCAAGAAAATCAATCTTAAACTACAATATATAGCTTAGTTAGGCTTAGAGGACTTCTACTTTGTGCTTTTTTTTCAGTCAGACTGAAATGTTCAAATTTTTGAAAGTCCAGTTTGTCAGACGTGTCCAATTTTAATTAAATCTTTTAGCATCATGTAACTGTCTTATTATGACAGACGGCATCCCACCCTCTTTTGTTCTCCATACAAACGGCTTTTCTTGCATACACTCTTCAGGGATGCGATTTGTCATTAGTATTCTCACTGCTACACACAGCAGTGGAAAATAGTTCTTGGACATCCTTAAAATTTTACCCAATCTTAAATATTATCAGAAAACATTTGAAAAAAATCTAACAAATATAAATTTTTGACCGTTTCAATATGTGGGTTCTCAACATTGTCATTATTAGAGTCAATAAATAACAGAGAATGTGTTCAAAATTAAACAATCAGATAAATAAACCACAAAATCACATGATCAAATGAATATTTTGTAGTGATGCCAGAAGCACGCAGTAGAGTGCTAATCCTGGCTGGCATGTTCCCCAAAAGCCTTTCACACTGTTGAGGGGTAATCATGTCCCATTCTTCTTGAATTACTGCTTTCAAGTTTTCTAAATTCTTTGGTTTATACTTTGAAACAGACCTTTTGATCAACCACCACAGTTTTTCAATGAGGCTTATGTCCTTGGATTGAGCCAGCCACTCTAAGACCTGGATACTCGGCTCCTGCAGCCAAGTTCTCCTGGCCCTGGATGTGGGGCAAGGAGCATTATCTAGTTAAAACATCCAGTTTTGACCTTGAGGAAACAGAGTGGGAGCATGTGGGTTTGGAGGATGGGACAACACTTGGCAGTTTAATGTGAGACAACCAACACCAGCAGCTTGTACATGCTGGAGGTAGTGGTTCACCTTGCCTTCTGCGTACCCTCTCATTAGCAGGAGGACCATAAAGGTAGAAACTGGACTCATCTGACCACAGGATCTTCTTCCAGTTTCTGGCTGTCCAGTTCTTGTGTGCTTGGTTTAACCTCTGTCTTTTATTGATCAAGGGCTTCTTGACAGCCTTGTAGGACCTTAAGCCGTGATCTAAAAGTCGGTCACGCACAGTGCAGGTGGAACTCTTGGACACCAGTTTAGTTTGATCACTGCTGCTAAAGCTCTTGTGATGTTATTTGATGGTTTTCCCTGGCTATCTGGTGGCAGCTTTACCCTTCCTGACAGAGAATCTGTATCTTCAGGTGTGTTTCCTGCGTTATCCTCCGAAATTTGTCTTTAAATAAAAAAATACAATCTTTATTAATACATCACTGGTACCAAAGTGAACCAATACTCAAAGTTTCTTATGTATTTTGATGAAACCTGGTTGCATGGAGGTGCAGTGGTTAGCGCTGTTGCTTTACAGCAAGATGGTCACTAATAAGATCCCGGTTCAGGCAAGGTGGACCTTCCTGTGTTAAGTTTGCATGTTCTCCACGTACATGTGTGGGTTCTCTCCGGGTACTCCTGCTTCCCCCATAGCCCACAAACATGCTCATAAGGTTATTAGTTGTTGGTTATTCTGAATTACCCGTCTTTGTTTGTCAGCCTTGGGATTGACCAGTCCAGGGTGCCTCCTGCCTCTCCCGAAAGACTGCTTGGATAGGCTCCAGCCACCAGCGAACAGGAAAAGTGGAGGAAAATATATGGATGGATGGGTGGATTTTTACCAAACCAATCAATTTTAAGTTTTTAATGTCTTTTTTAGGATCTGTTTAGTATTTTTACTGAAACTGAACTTGAGTCTTGAAGATCTAAGAGTGATTCTTAATGTAATATTTTAGAAATGATTGGGTTGTCCGGGAACTTTTTTTCACCACTGTATTACAAACAATAACCAGAACACTAAAATCCTGTCCAGCGCCATCTTTACGATGCAACTAAATCAAGATTGGGTTAAAACAAAATTGTTAGGAGATAAGGAGCTAACAGAAGGCCCTCTGTTAAAGAACGGACCAAATCACCACAACCTCTTCTCTTTGTGGATTTTATTGCTCCATCAAGCCCCCCCCCCCCCAATATGTTCTTCGTTTCCTTTGAAACAGACAAAAGTGTAAGTTCTTAAAGTGCTGTAGGGCTTTGTCACTTAGAAAAACAAAACACGTCATTATCGTAACTATATATAAATATGTGATGGATTCTGTTGTTTTTCTTCTGAAGGACAATCTTCGTTTTAAAGTATTAAGTCTTGATCCATTTTCTGGCCTTATCAGAGCAATTAATAAAAATGGCCTGAAGGAGTTATGATGCATTTTTTATTATCTGCCATTGTGGGGTGTACGTGGGCTTTGCTGGACAGATTTCGTTGTTTGAGGATGCAATGTTTCATCCTCTGCAACATTCCCAGGTATCTATGACTTCAGGGGGCCAACCTCCAGTTTCAGTGTCACACACTCTGAAGGATTGTCTTACAACTTTACACGGGCATACAACAATCCATCATCGAAGAGAAATACATTATAGAAGAGGCACGGAAACCAATTTCAACACTGACAGCAGCTTCAACAGACCACAATGCAATGCAGCCGTGTGATATGCTGTGATTTGAGCCAGAGGTGTGACTTTTCTGACTTTCACTATATGCTATACTTTCTGGGCCAAACACGCAGAGCAACATATTGCCAGACACTCGCTCTCACTGGCCCAGAGCAGTTGTCGAAATGCATTCAGGAAACAGGAAAACACAAACTGGAGTTGAAGCAGATGTAAAGAGTTGGGGTGGAAGTTTGGTGCCCAAAAAATAATTTACGCCATCTCAGTAGTAAACACTCCTGGCATGCAGTGAGCCTCAGAATGATGATACGTAACAGTGTATCCAAGGGTGGATTTTCCCATTAAGTCTTCAGTCTGAGTTAGAAGAAGAGAACAATTTCAATTCTCTCTGCATTGGAATAAATAATTCTCTCTAAAAAAAGAGAGTATTTGCAGAAAACTGTAAATTTCTGACGGCACCATAAAATCTGAATCCCATATCAAGCTCTCTATTATTCTGACAAATCTATCAGTCAGTCATCACATGGCCTGGATTCCCTCACTTTAAGCTTCTGTTCAATCAATCAGTGACACCGCGGCTATAATGGGATTTGACAGCTTATCTAGCACTTCATGAAAAGTCAGGCACCACAGACAAAATGAATAATAAAACATGAAAATACGAGACGTCACGTTTTATGCTGTTTTATGGTCACTGAGGACACGCTAATTTTTTCAGCTCAGCATGAAGCAGCTACTGCCTATTTAGCTCTTTATTCTATTGTAATTCATTTAATTAGGGTTATTAAGTTAATTTGACGGAGATGCCGCACAGTTCTGCAGACTGTGTCACATTCTTAACAGAGGATAAAGTGTCGTTTTGGTGCATTTTGTGTCCAAGTGAGTCGGTGGACAGTGGTGTATGTGTGTGTATCTGCGCACTCCTCTGCATAAAAACAGGATGATTTCTTTTATCTATCTCTGCTGGGAAGAATTTTGATGTACTGTTTGAGTCTACCTCAAGAACACTGTTGTGATTGAGAAATAAAACTCCTTTATCATGTAGCTACACCTCCTCAGTCTGTCTGATGGGAGGAAACGGTGAGTCAGTCCGCTCAAACTGGGAATGATGCAGCATCTCTGCCAGCTTCTCATCCTTTAAGGTTATTGTGAAATGCCTGTCAGAAAACTGCATGTGTGTGGGGGGGATTTCCTTAAAATAAACACAACCTGGCACATGTCTGGTACCTATGATTTGGCACTGCTCTTATTTTTGTCGGGTATACATATATAGGAGGGCTTATAGAAAAACAGATATGAGCTGCAAGATAAGAAAAGTTACACAGCATAACAATTTGCGGCCAGAAAAAGCAGCTCTGCGGGGCTGAACTGAAACACAACTTTGCTTTCAGTTAAATGATAATGTCGGTAACTTATAATTTAATAGAAAGCTAGCATCCACCCTCCTCTTTGTGCACTGTGCACATTTTCAATTTACACAAAAAAGCTGAATGGAAATGATGGAAATTTGGAGGTAAGTTGAAGCGTCACGAAAAATATTTCATGCTTGGCTAAGATGAAAAATTGGAGTATCAGTAAAAGCAATATACAACACAGTGCCATGTCAACAGACACATCAAGACAAAATGATACAAAGATGTTCCTCCTGACTGTAAAGATGAAATGACTTCAGAAAAACATCAAATGCACACATCTTTTTTTCCACATGATTCACCATTTGTTCAAACACATTCTTTTCTTGCTGCAGTGTTTTACAAGCAACCGACTGTGGAATTATCACCTGGAGCAGGTTGTATTTCGAAAGCACCTGGACTTTTCCTGGTGGCGTGAGGTTTCTTTTCGGTCTGCCGTGAGTGAACAGCGAGAACGAGTGAATAATCACTCTGAGTGCACGCATCATCATATGCAAGTGCGACTCTTGCAGATGGTTTAATGTGCTCAGCCAGTTGTTGTAGTGTCTCAGCTGCCATCTGTAAAATAGGACATCATAGCATCCCTCTTGATGCACAAAGTAACCGTCTACTTGTTGCCTCCAAGCTTACATAGGACAGAATTAGTGCCAGGGGGGATGGAAATGAAGAAAAGGAAAGGTGAAGCAAAGAGGGAGAGGATTAAAAAATGGGAGGGCCTTTCTGCAGGTTCAGTGAAATGCATAAAAATAACATTTTCATGACATGTGACATGTTCACCCACCACTTATACCCATTTCCATCAAGAGAACTAGGTGCTTGTGTGGTGCTCCTGCTAGTGCTAGTTCTTAGATGGTTCTAATCACATTCTTCATAAGAACCGGTTTGGTTTCCCAAAGGCAAGGAGCCAAGATGGAGCCATGTCATTGTGCCACTGTAATGTGTCAGTACGTCACTGCATGTGTCGCCGTTTACCCAAGGGCGGTCACGCCATACGGAAGCCTACAAAGCAATAATGTAGGAACTCATTGTATGTATACACTGCTGCTTCAATTTTGCCTCTATTTCAAATTTTGAATAAGAAACTCCAACACAAAAACAGACAACTCGCTCTGCAGCTTTTCTTTTTAAAAATGGCTATTTTCCAACGCTGCTCATTGGTCAGAGTAACCCTGCTTCCAGCCCTTGGCGTAGTCAGCGCTTCAGTGCTTCGCTCTGGCCCAGCAAAGAGTTGATGCTTGCTAAGCACCATTTTCTAGCACCTGGAGCCAGTGCTTTGTCAGTGGAAACAAAGAACCCGTTTTAAGTCAGGCACTAGCCCGGAACTACTACTAGCACCAGCTCTATTAAAAAGGAGTATAAGAGTCCAGGTTATTCTTTACTCACCCAGCATGGCTAGCTAAGTAGCTGTGCTTTTAACAGCGTGAAAAAATGGCCACACGATGAGTGTGTAGAAGCTAATGAAAGTTCATACATCTTGAGGGCAGAGGTGAAATGTACCAGATTTTTCTCAGTAGGTTGACGTAATACATCTGTACTCATTGTCTTTGGTGTTGTTTTACTGTAGAGAATCAATCACTGTTGTTTTGTGGTTTGACCACCAGTCTAAAAATATGAAGGGCTCAAAACTGTAGTTTATCGAGCATCCTCTTTAGGCTGAATGCAGAAACACCAGAAACCACATACACACCCATTCAAAAAAGGTGATCTTTACAGCAAAAATAACAAGTTTACAGCCTGGTTTTGGTCTAAATAGCGTATTTATCCATCAGAACACATTATAAAGGCATGATTGTTTTAGATTTTTTTTTCTTTTTGAAGATATCAGACTTTAGAGTTTTGCCAAATAAATGACACATCTAACTTGACTGACAGTAGGGCACCCTGTAATTGTTACAGAGGTGGCTAAAGGCCCGCCCTAACTCCTCCTCATTTAGATTGATTGAAGTCAGCCTATCCAAAGTTGCAACCACTGATGACAGGCTTCAAAACTACAATTGGGTGATGTCTAAGGAATACGTCCATTCATTATATAGTCAATGGATCTGACCAATCAGATCAAGTCTTTAACACAGCCTAGTATTAATTTTTTTTTTTTTTTTTTTTTGTAGATTTGATGAATCATTCAGGGAACATGTACTACGTCTGTATCAAATGTTATGGCAACAGCAGACAAATAGTTTATCCAAAAATAGAAATGTCAGGCTCATTGTGGAGTTGGAGGAAAAGTCTAGAGAACACAAAAGTCATGAGGATTCATTGTCTGGGGAACATGGATGTCCGTCAATCATTCTGAACCGTACTTTCTGTAGAATAATGAATATTTGCTGGCGTATAATTTGTTGTGACATGTATTGTGCACAGGTGGAGGAAGAGGACGGATTCATTTTTCCTTCTTCCCTCTGGGGACAATCTTTCCTTTCAATTCAAACAAATGGGTCAGCCTTTTATTCTGGCTGAGGATTTTTACTTGCCCTGTCTGAAAGGCATGTAATATACTCTGATCAGTGCGGTGTTTCAGCAGTCAGAATTTAAAAAGCTTTCGGGATTCAGGACTGAGAGAAGCTCATCCAGAAAGAGATAATAAATGTGGTCATTCACAGAAAGGGAAAATAACACTATCTTCACAGCACATGATTTGGCACAGATCATCATGTTAGTACTACAAGTGCTCTGACTGAGCAGTTTCAACACACCTCAGCTGATTTCCTCTCACTTCAGCGCTCCTCTCCCCAGATACCCTACTCCATGTTTGGTGCTCTATTGTTTTTCCTCGATGTCCTCTCCTACTGTAAACACGTTTCCTCGGACAGGGAATAAAAAAAGCAGGCCAACAAACCGGGGAACCTGCAAGCTTGTGAACTAAAAGAAAATGTACAACGGAGAGCTGCTAGCAGCAGAATCTAACAGCAGATTCTTGACAGTGTTTCAGTGAAGCCTCATTTTAATCATGTAGGGAAACTCTGCAGGACTGTGCATGCAGGACATAAAGGACTACGGGGCAGCAGAGAAAGCCGATTGAGGTAATTTGAGCTAATTTCCCTGTATTAGACTCTGGCATCAAATCATACTGATAAACAGATTATTTTGGTTTAAATGTTGCGAGGGCAGCAGATGATAGTCTGGATACTGAGAGCTTGTGTGAAAGGGACTGGTTTATGTGGTGAAGTAATAATAAGAGCACCTTTTTTTTCATCGCATCCCTTTTTACTGATGCAATGGATTAAAATCTTTGAGTTTTGGTCAAAAGAGTCCAACATGAAATTGACACAGACCAGACAACCCCTAAGACAACGTCTGATTTGTTGTTGTCATCTCTCCTGTGAGGCCAGTCTTCCTCTGGCCGGGCCAGTCATGATACTTTATCTGATTTGGGGCAGACTCCAGCACCGTTTGGAGACTTTCAACTGAACATGATGTCTGCCATCACTAGTGAGTGTTAAGAATCTCCTTTAGTGTTGGCATTAAATGAGTGAAGACTGATAATCATATCATACCAAACCTCTACCTATCATGTTTCACTGAATTTCATAGCAATAACTGAAAAGCTTGTGAGGCTACCTGACTAAGACTACATCCACACGAAGCCGAAAACGGTTTCATTCTTTCTCATATCAAAAAAGTTTGCTGAAAACATGGAACCCTCACCAGAAATATAGGCATTAGGACGAAAGCGCTGAAACAGCTGTAGTACATATGCCAGGCCTGTAGGTGGCGCTGTGATGCTGCCACAAAGTCCACCAGAAACAGAGAATGACAAACACAGCGTGCGCATTTCACTCGGTGAAGAAGTAAGTGAGAGGGCATTGGGTCATCAGTTCAGAAAATACCGGATAGTTTGTCAACATGGAACCAAACCGTTTTTGATTTATCCACTCTGGAACCCGGTTTAAAAAAATGATTGAATTCGGGTGGCCAAAACGCCGGCTCTGTTTGGATGGAACGTGCATACGATAAAAAACTTTTGCAGATACATCTAAACCCGTCTTCATCTGGACGGCCCCTTATTTACCTCAGCAAGCAGCCTCAACCAAGACAGGTTGTTGAAACATTGAGAGTAGACAAACTGAGATTCAAGACTGATCTATGATCAGAGCGCAGATGGCCTAGTGGTTAAGACACGCTCCATATGGTGAAATCCCTTGAGTGGGCGGCCCGGGTTCAAGTCCAGCCTGTGGTGACTTTCCTGCATGTCACTTCCCACTCTCACCCTGTTTCCTTCCCTATCCACTGCCCTGTCTTCTCTCATTAAAGGCACGAAAAGCCTGAAAAAACAACTTTTAAAAAAGACTTATCTATGATCAAACAACTCAAAGTCACTGAAGCCTAAATTATTATATATGACACATTATAAGGGCGTCTTTTTTATTTGGGAGCTTTAGGGTGGGTTTACTCCTAACCAGTGTGGTGCATTGAAATCAAGTTTAGAGAGGTTCAAAAATTCAACGAAAGGGAGTGATTGAAAATCCGGACTTTCATTATCTCCATCGGTTGATTGTGAACTGCACAGCAAGAGACATTTTAAGCAGTTTGTTTATCACTTGGCAACTCATTTGCTTTTCAGATTTTGTTGAGGCAGACAATGGTAAGTTGTTGAAATTGTGATTATTCAAAATTGCATTTTCTGTTCTTTGTACCTTGGCAGTTTTTGAAACAGTTTAAAATTGAAATTTCAAAGAATTCAGCCTGTAACGTCACAGTAAAAAGGCTGTTTTTGTGATAATGTGGTCATTTTTCATGTCACCCGTGACACTAAAGACATGACGTGCATTCAGTCCAAACACAACTGTGTAATGATTAACTTTTTTCTTGCATTTTGGTTTATAAGAAGTCTGTGTGAGAACGATCCTCTCCAGAATTAAAATGCAACACTGCATCATTATCCCAGTTCCTGGACAAATGAACTCAAGTATAGATGTTCAGTCGTGCAAGGTTTGTTTGAAGCTAACACTCTTGATGTTAAAGCTTCTGCCATTGACTTCCCATAGAGATGGATGTTCTGGTATACAAAAGTGAAGCCAAAATGCACCCTGTGACAGACACTGACATTTTGTCCTGATGATAATATTTGGAAACAGGATGAAGAGATCAGTCAATCGAGCAACAGTGTGGATGACCTCTCCGGTTACCACAACAATAATTTTAATTTCTCAGAAAAAT
Source organism: Labroides dimidiatus (assembly GCA_030710495.1). NCBI lineage: Eukaryota > Metazoa > Chordata > Actinopteri > Labriformes > Labridae > Labroides > Labroides dimidiatus. Next base: position 25,975,296 of record CM061153.1, read on the forward strand.
TAAGACGTTGATAATAACGGGCATTTATTTACTGTAAAGACAGAAAATGTGGTACATCATTTCATTTAAACATTTAGACAAGAGGACAACATGTATGAACGTGATGCTGAAACACTTGAGACTGTCCCAGTCCAATCCGAGTTTGACCGCCGTTATGGAAAACATGTATGTCATATCCTCCCCTCTAAAGAGGAAAGGAACCACCAGGCTTTGCTATCATAGCACAGTTCAAAAGCCGGTATATGTGGTGGTATGAGGATCCAAGAGTGCTTACACATTAGCTTTTACAGCTGAGACGGCACCATTAAAGCTGAACTGTACAAGTTTTGGAGCAGAGTTTGCGGCCATCTAAACGGTACATTTTTCAGAGGAGACCTTGCATATTTTAACAAGAGAATGCTAAACCATATTCTCTTTGTAAAACAACAGTGCGGCTCTGTAGTGCTAAACCCGCCTGCCTGCAGTAAAGTCTCACTCATTGAAAACATTTGGAGCCTTATGAAATGACAAAGGAGCTATCAAGCAAGGACTGTCACTGGAAAACAATTCACTTTCAGGACTCCAGAAACTGCTCTTCTTGGTTCTCGTACTTTGTCACCTCTTTGTTAAAAAAGTAAGATGCAAACAATGGTCAATATGACGTGTCTGAACCATATTGAAACATGTTGCTTGCATCAGTTTAAAACAAGCATACTGTGTAACTTGTCAGTTTCAGCTTTCTTATGTCTTCTTTGAAGTATTTCTGGTTAAATGTGTGGTTTAAACCAGGGGTTCCCAAACTTCACCATGTCAAGACCCCCAAAACAACATTAGCTTCTGGCCGGGGACCCCGTTTTCAAACCAACAGATTTTTTTTATTTATTTTTTGTGCTGTGTGAATGCAGCAGATTGCTTGACCAAACGCTCTTCTTCACGTCTAAAGAAGTCGACTGTTTTTTTCTGCCTCTGCCGGGTGTTTTTGTATCATGTGACCCACTCATTTGAGAGGGTCTCCAGACACAGGACTCGTTTCGGGCAATCATGGCTATTTTTCTCAATGGCTGTGAAGCCATACTTAATGTATTCTGCCTTATATTTTTGAATTTTAGTTGGCATTGAGTTCTTAAGTTTTTTTGCAGCAGAATCCTCCACAGCAGAGCTGTTGGACTGCTCTTTCGGTCAAATTTTTTTTCATTTTTTTGCTAGCTAGCAGCTTGATAACACCACAGATGATGACATCATCATGCCCAAGTTTGAACTGTCACACAAGGTGCTGTTGAGTACAATTGGAAACTTGTGAATTTGACGATTAAGTTTACGTGTTATGTCAGGGCAAATGATTATATTAAAAGAACGATAATATAGAAAAATGAAAATAATTTGATTCTGTTTTTTTCTCCTTTCCTCCAATTTTTTCTGAGGCCCCCCTAGTGCCCCCTGGCGGACCCCCAGCGGACCCTGGCCCCCACTTTGAAAACCACTGTTTTAAACGACTTTCAAGCCATCATATTCTGTTTTCAACTTTTTAAAATTGTATTTATTCATACAACTGAAATACGGTATACTGCCGGGCTGCCTGCCCTGATGGGGTCACCATCTATTGTGCCTGACAAAATAGAAGACGCTAGAGGCCAAAAAATTATTTAGTTCTCATCCAGTAACCGTTATGAGGAGGCATGGCTCATATCCAGCTTTGTTAATGTCCTCCAGTCAGAGACAGTCATGGTCTGGGTTCAAATTAAAACTGTTTGTGTCAGAATCCATCAACATTCTATTAGAATATCTGAGAAATGTTGTTGGCAGGCTTTGGAGAAGTTTTGCAGTCTGATCATGTTCATGGGTAAAAAAAAAAAAAAAAAGGGGGGAAGAAAGTCTTGTCTTATAAAAAGAAACTGGTAGATTTCAGGTGTTTTCTCTAAAACATTGATGTGGCTTGTAGCTGACAGTCTGCTTCCTTCACAGGACGAGACTCATGTTTAATTGGATCTAATTCTGTCGTGACGAACAATTCAAAACAAGTGAGCTCAATGTGCAGGAGCACTGCATGTTGTGCAGAGCGTTTCTTCCACGGATAAATCAGTGGGTGAGATTATCCCTGGAGCCAGGAGGAGAGGCATTTCATCAATCGGAGATCAGGACTTTGTATTGATCTCCAAGCCCATGCATGTTTGACATTACTGAAACCCCCCTGTTTTCAGTGACTCTTAGATTCCAGTCAATCCCAATTTCCATAGAGCACAGAGGTGTGAGCCCGCTGCAGCGGCACAGCTGAGAGGTTGTGTGCCTCTGATGCTCCAGCGGTACTTTTTTTCTCCTTTCTTCCACCCACCTGTCATACTGTTCTCTTTTTTTTATGCAATAGGTTACCTGTGTTACAAAGACTCTGCCCTGGAATGCAGAGGATTTTTAGTCTTCTTTCTTTTGATTTGAAATAACTTCACTGTTTTGAAAAGATCCCTGAAAAGCTTGATATATATAATTTTTTGATCATTTAGCTTTTGTTTCTTTCTATCATGGTTTAACCCTCTTTGCACATTCCTTGACAGCAGTGGATTTTTTTCTTTGTTTCTATAGATTTGTTTTGTTACTCTTTTGACCTGATTTTGTGGTCTACTGTTAATGCAAATGTACTAAAACTGAGCACTTTAAAAAGCAAATAGTAGTCTGTGTGTTAAGGGTGGAGCTTAATGATGTTATAGAATCAATAATAGAAGACATACTTCCCCCTGTGGAGCATTTTACTGGCCACAGTGTATTTAAAGGAGTAATGTTTTCGAACCACATTAACGTATTACGCCATGAATTATCTCTTTTTGCTCTAACCGAACATTTGGGTGGCACAGCACACATAAATTAGGAGAGAAAGAGGCTCTGTGCGTTCAGACGTCTAATGTAGCGTAAGAAGAAGGCTGCTGATATAAGCGGTTATAAGAGGCGGCATAGTTTAATCTGCATCAAGACAAGCCACAAGCCAGGGAGCTGCACTTTCACACACTCTGCTGGAGTCATGCGTGCCCTGACTCCTCTCCACAGCTTACTCACAAGCACCCACCCACACCCACACGCTTGCTGACGGTGTAACATTCATCAGCAAAGAGTCGTGTGAGATGAACATGTGTGGCAGTTGTGTCTGAAAGCAAAGTGAAGGAAGCAAGACTTTTCCCTTTATTGTGGAAATTATGTATAAATCCTTCATCATGTCGCTCTTGTAAGCATTTAAGAGCAGGGCGCCTGCTGGTGGCTTTTTCAAATTCAGTGACAATTACCACAACAGATACTGGAAAGCCATGACAAGGGCCTTAAAGCAGCCCTGAAAGCCTGTGTGTCGGCAAAGGGGCTCGCTGACACCCCATCATGTTCCTGTTAATGTGCTCGAAAGATGCTGAATGGAGAGATTTTTCAGGCTCATGAATTTTCCTCTTGGTAAACTGTATTTATATTCCTACTGGTTGCACTCGCAGAGAGGCTTCTCCCAATCACTTATGAAAGCTCCAGTGAGATTAGAATAAATGCAGCAAGGGCCATTTTATGATGGAATTCATTTAGAAGTCCTATTTTACATTTCAGGGCAGTCATGGGGCCTAATTAACTCCTGATTTTAAAATAGCTATTTAGAAAAGTTAAACTGACCACAGAGATATAGAGCTGCAGATTCTGAGAAAACAATATCTCAGAGTTGAATTCTAGACGTCTGAGAGTTATCCCCCATTTATCGTTGCTTATGTAGGGGCCAACAATCATGAGCTCTGTTTACAGGAATCAATAGTGCAGGTTATCGTCCCTGCTCAGCCTGCCTCCTCAACACGAAGCAGCAGCAGCAGCAGCAGGACTCTCTGAGCTCCGCTCACATCAGTGAACTTCTCACCCTGTTGTTATGCAAAGTGAGCCCAGCCGCTCTGCAGAGGAATCTAATTTGGCTTCTGGTCTCAGTGATGATGATGTTTTTATGCCCTCGCAGGTAAAAGCGGGAACAACAATCAGTCGGGATGTTAGGCGCTTAGCTCTGCAGATCAGCTTTTTCAGGTGTTAAAGTGATGACTCAACATTTGACTCACGATTCTTACTCTGACCGAGTGCTTTTAGCCCTTGTGACATAACAACACTTTATTTCATATCTGTAGAGGAATGAACAACACCTTTTGGATTTCAAGAATTTATAGCGAAGCCTTGTGCTATATTTATTTTCCTGTAAGTAGCAATAATTGTACCAGCAAGCAAAATATTACAGAGAAAGTTTTAGCGGGCTGTTTTTATTTCACTCCTTCAAATCTGACCTTAAAGCTTTTTCAGAAATTTCTTAAACTCAACGAAGAAAACTTGAAAATGAATGCAATGAAACTTTTCTCTCTTTCAGAATAACTCTGCCAGTCTTTCTTTCTCTATATTCAGTGAACTCGTCCTTCTTGGGAGAGAAATGTTGTTTTATAACTAGTTCATTATGAGGAAACGTTTTGTAACAGTTCTCTTGGATTTACTAAGACTGAAAATGAAAATTTCATGACGATATTCGAGCCTTATAATAAATTTTACTTAAGATTGCATGTATCCAAGCTCTGCTATCATCTCGCCGTTGTACTTTAACCCTGCACTGGCTTCCTGGTGTGATTTGAGAGTGCATTGTGGCGTAGCAAAAGGACAAGAGGCATGCCGTTCAAACACTGTGGGAGCTTCATATAAGCCGTGTATGCACTGATTCTGTCTCGCCTGTTATGCCTCTCTGATGCCAGCACAGACGGATGAATTGGTCCTGCCACATGGCTACGCGATCAGTATAGAAGTACAAATAAGTGACGAAGGCAGGATTTTGTGAAGAAGCTATTGCAAACATGCAATATAAAGAGGTTTTGTGACATTTACTGTGAAGGAAGGATGTTACAGGGGTGTTAACTGGCAATAAGACATGCTCACTTTTCCTCCAGCCCACCCAATCTTTATTCTCTGTAACAGACACTCAGATGATTACTGGTGAGTGGTGAGATGAGATTTCCGTCAGATGTGACTCATCATTATTCTGCGTTCTCACTGCAAGATGCAGTGTTACAAAACTGTTAACTTTGCATCTATAAAGCACCAAAAATGGCGTTGTGGAATTGTTATCAGAAATGAATGCGTGCACATTTGATGAAAGAAAGTCTTGAGGATGCTGCATGTTGAACACATCTTAGCTGAGAATTCACCTAAACGAAATGCTGGACAAGAAAATAAGAGCCCTTCAATCCTTTCAGTGTAATTTCAGCCACAGCCATTGTTTTACTGTTTCCTATTATTTTTAACAGGCTGCAATGTCTGCTGTGATAGCAAACCACTGCCCACTCACTCATCTAGAAAAGCAGACACAGCTGCACGAGTGTCCTAGGAGTCCTACTCCTCAGCACTCCCTAAAATCAATCAAACATAGTCCCTTCTTCCAAGTACAGTAATCTAAACGTAACGATACCTCAGCTGTATGAGCTTCTGGATAACTGCTTCATGAAGAACTTCAGTGTTTGAATAAAACTTTGGCTAAATTCATGATCAACTCCTCCCCAAATCTTTTCTGCTAGTCCCTGTATTTTCAGGGTACATTTAGAGTGAGCGCATGAGAGAGTACTGCTGGGAATTTTCAGAAACATTCACATTGATGGAGCAGGCAGGGTTGACAACGTTTACATCATGTGACCAGTGCTCCGTTGAGTTATGCTGTTTGCTTACAAAAAAGCTGCTGTGGTGCAAAGATAGCAGAAGCTGTCAGTTTGAACTGTTGATCAATTGGTCACAAACAGGAGTGAATGTGCCCTATAATGCAACCACAACTTAAAGAGAGGGTATAAAGTTCTCCCATATCTTGAAAATGGATACAAAGTAACAATACAGGATGTTCATACTAAACATTAGCAGATTTCTAAACAGCTACATATTCATATGTTGTGGAAATCCCTGAATCTGTCTGTAATCTGATCAAAACAGTCTGTCCATATCCCTGCCCCTGACAGGTCTCAAGAGGGCTGGCCAATCAGAGGGAAGGGGTTTTGTAGAGCAAGGAGCCTTGTAGGGTTCTCACTTTTTAAAAAGAATCAAGTTTTTCTAAAACACCTGTGTTTGAAAATTGTTTTTCTTATGAGCTGTAAATCATGCAAAGCTACCATGGAAGCATCAACGTGACAGGATAAAGCCAAAAAAACAGCATACCCCCTCTTTAAAATTTCAGGTAAAGTGTATCTTAATGCTCCTAGTATGGAATCACTTTATAGTTCCCCTCTTCTCTTTTTATTTGTGTGGTCAGGGTACTTAAAGCTTGTCTGGACACAATTCAAGATTTTTTAACTGAGATTACTTATCCTGAGGTTATCCAATAATGCTAAAAGCGGTGGCAAGCACTCAGGGTTCTGGCTCTATGTGTTCACAGAGCTGCTTTGTTTCTCATTTGGAAGCAGTATTCAGTGAAACAACAGAGTGAAGCAACACATATCGGCATGAAAAACACATCGACAGGTAGTGAGGCCGCCTTGTAACCACTTCTGCTTCCCGTTTTTTTCATTTTCACTCATTTGTTGATACATTTAATTAACTGATAACAAGCCAAGGAGTGTAGTCAAAGAGTATGACTCAGTAATTTGGTCTGCCAAGTTCGCATCCTGAGACCCACTGATCCAACAATGTAAGAACAGGTGTGAAAAGGACACAGAGAATTTTTTTTAAAAAAAGTCTTAAGTTGTGTCTGAAAACAGCAAGCATCTGTTTATTTATTTATTTATTTATTTATTTATTTATTTATTTATTTATTTATTTATTTATTTAGCTAAGTACATGATTAATAAATTTGTACCTAAAGTTGATGAAACTACTTGGTATCACTTTTTTTTTTGCTTTTCTGAACTCTGTAATGATAATATTTCAGACAAGATGCTGACGACATGCTAACGAAGGTACATACAAACCCTGTTTGTCGCTGCATTGAATTAGCAGTCACAGGAAGTGCCACCCTGTGTTCACATTGTGTTTTCATTAATGTAGGAAATAAACACCACTCTCTATTTGAGATGACTTGAAACTATTAATTAAGGTAATGATTTTATTAGACAATCTTTAATAGATTATTTTTCTGTCCGTTTCTATACAATCACACTTCTTTTTGCTGCCAAGAAAGTTTCCCTCCTGATGGTCATTTATGATTCTAAAATTCTAATTAGATTAAGCAAACACTTTTTGTCCAAAGTGACGTACAACACAAGCAAGGTCATAAAAGAGAATGCAGCTCGAGGGTTAACCAAGAAACCTAGATTCACATCCACTGCTTTGATGAGGTCCATGATACACATGCAAACATGTACGCAGAAATCCTCACATAGCACTGCATTAGCACCTGCAGTAGACTTGTTATCAGTCGAGTTGACAGCAGAGGTAAAACAAACAATGGAACAACATACAAATTGCTGGTAGTTTGTTCTCTCTGTATCTCTAACCTTTAACATGCAGCTGTTAGACAGAAGTGAAATAACAAGTTGTGTACCTCATTATGTAAATAGCTGTCATGATGAATATTAACAAATCGTGCTTCTTGTTTCCAACAGGGGACATCTCAGAAAACACATGAATCTCATATATACACAGCACACCCACACGATCACTGAATCCAAACCAGGTGCAGTGATGACACTCATGCTTAGTGACTAAGACTTCGCCCCTCTCTCTCTCTCTCTCTCTCTCTCTCTCTCTCTCTCTCTCTCTCTCTCTCTCTCTCTCTCTCTCTCTCTCTCTCTCTCTCTCTCTCTCTCTTCTCTCTGTGTTTTCCTGTGATTCTCCACAGTAGACTTGAGGCTTATGTGTTTCTGTCTTCCGCCCAATGCACTCTGGGATTGTCTCCAACCATTGGACACAGATGATACTTACAGCGCAGTGCAATGAAAACAGATGTAAACTGTCACCGAGAAGGTAGTTCTGTCAAAGCAAAGTGCCTTTTTGTGTAGAGAAGAGCAGCTCAGGGAGGAAGGAGTATTAAGATCAGACTTTATGGAAGCTTATAATAATTGTTTTGACAAATATGAAACAAGCGTAAACAAAGTGCATCTAGATACGGCCTTGATTGATGTATTTTGGAATCCAGGTAAAAATATACTGGAACTGATTACTTTGTGAGCATCATTAGGATATAAGCTGGCTGTGCAGTGGAGGCCAAATTTCTGCACAGGCTAACAGGCTACAATGAAAGCAGCCATCCATTAACTGTGTCCATTACCTTGTGTTGTTGCCTCACTATCTCACAGCTCAATCATAAAAGTGAAACAGTCAGAGGCCAGAAAGAAACATGATGCATCTCCCTCAGCTGGGTGGCTGTGAAACACAGTTGGTGATGTTTGCTTTGTTGTTTACTTGTTGAAGAAAGTAGCGGCTCATGTTCTTGTCGAGATTGTGACTCTTTCCGGTTGGCTTGTGCAGAAGGGCCGCATGTAATTATGTACACGGAAGAGCCCCATGTTCGTGTCCTCGAATGGGCAGGGAACAAAGAAGACAGCAGGACTGAGTCAACAAATTGTAATGTATCAAGGCTGTCTTCACTCATACACTCATATTAACAATTAAACAGTCTCTAATATGATGTAACATGTTCACAGGCTGCTGAACTCAGTAGAATTCTTGAAGATGTTTCATTTTTCCTTAAAATGACGTCTTCATTTCTAAACAGAGTGGTGGACTGAGCTTGAAAATGTAAGACTCTAATGCCAGGAATGCAGCAGATGCGTCTCTGGTTCCACTCTGCTCCGTTACGTATTGACTGCGTGCTCTCTCATCCATCAACTCACACCGGCTGTGTGTTCAATCTGGCACGTTGCAGGACTGCCAGACAGCTGGAGTGCAAACAGGAGTTCCCTCATTTCCCACCATAATGATGAGCCTCTCTTCATTCAGCCCTTCATTGGGCTGTAAAACCTCAAACCTGTTGACTCCTGGCCTGGCTCCGCTCTTTATGTTGCTCTGTTGTGGTAGTAAAGCTAAATACAATCTGGTTTTGACATGGTTTGTTTTACTTTGAAAGTCACTCACTGGGCATTTTTTTATGTGGTTTCCACGCACAACATCCTGTCCCGCTTAATCTGCATTTGTAAATTGACCTGTCACAGCTCCGGCACCCAGCCAATTCAGGAGGCTTGCATATCTGCTGCGTCCTGCTGGAGTAGAGACACAGCAGGACCACAACAGAGCAGATCCACTGATGCAAATAGAAACCTATCTTATCTAGTGCTGTGATGGAGTGGAGCCGGACAGGAGATGCCTCAGGTGTAATTTGGCTGTCAGGGTCGTCAGTAAGCCAATGTTGTCACATAGGATTGTTAGCAGAGTCAATGAACTCGTTTCTGAGAGTCATTAAGGTCTTCAGATGTCTAGGGGTCGGTATTAGTGTCAAACAAACGCCTTAGCCCTTTTTTTCTGATGGCGAAACCTACACCTGTCACCTGACATGCACCTCCTCCAAAATTTAACCATGCATCAAATCACAAGCGCTGTGATTGGTCTGCTGGTTGGTATCATATTTCCTTCATTTACAACACTTCTGGTATCGCCGTACATCCCATCTCCTCCAGCGTGTCCTCTCTGTTCTTCCTTCCAACCGCTGTGTGATCGATGGCGACATGTATCAGCTCCGATTTAACATAAACCCTACAGACAAAACACCCCAGCACAAACAGAGCGATGTAATTTATGTCACATAGTGCTACATAAACTGCAGGGTCTGTGCCATGATAAAACAAAGCAACCACTCAACAGCACAGAAGAGCAAGCTCCTCCGGCCAGGTCTCAGCTGTACATCTCCTTCACGGACATCAAGGTTCAGATTTTGGACAGAGAGGATCTTTGGTTTGAAAGAGTTTTTATTCTCCATCCTCTGGGAAAAAGAGAAAGATTTTTTTTCCCCAAGTTCATTTTATTGTTGTGAAAAATGTTCAGTTCAAACTGCAGAAAGAGATTTCTGTTATCTCGAGACAAACACCAGCAGCAAGATCAAATCTTATCTGATTAGCCTCTACTTGACTTTGATGATTCTGTGATAACATGTCCTAAACTATGTATTAGAGTCAGCACCGCGTCGGGAAAAAATACAGTGATGACACCAAAATGTTTCATCACCGTGGGAAACATTTATGATTTTCTTAGTTTGAACATTTAGAAAAAAGTTTGCTGCATTTCTGAACTGCTCTGTTCATGTTGACCTAATATGACCTGATTGATGTGAACAGGTGCTTCAGTGAGCAATAAACTTTGATTTTGTAAACAGTGACTTGGTAAAGATGAGTAAGCCCACATGTTTTTTGTACGTTTCACCTTTGCTGATTATCCTGTTGCTCACTGAGTGCAGAGACCTTCAGGCTAATCAGCCTTCCTGAAGTGACTGATATCAACGATGCCTTGCCAAATGAGTAAGCTCTGTGATGATTCATGAGCCAGGATTGAGCCTTAAAGTTTGGAGAATTGTATTTTGGAGTACAAAGATGTCAGATACTCTTGCAGAGATATTTCATCTCTGAGTCCTTGAAATGAAACTGAGGAGAAATTTGGATCATCACTGATTACTCCTCAGTAGAATCGGAAAGTTTCTCAGGTTTTGGAGGACTTATAAGTGATCCTGAAATAGTCTAACTTTTATATATTTGCCTCTTCATAATCTAGGATGGGGCTGCACGGTAGTGCAGCTGTTAGTGCTGTTGCTTCACAGCAAGAAGGTCGCCGGTTCGGGCACGGTGTGCCTTTTCTGTGTGGAGTTTGCATGTTCTCCCCGTGCATGCGTGGGTTCTCTCCGGGTACTCCGGCTTCCTCCCACAGTCCACAAACATGCTCACTTGGTCCATTGGGGATTCTAAATTGCCCTTAGATTTGAGTGTGAGGTGTGTTTGTGTGCGTGAATGGTTGTCTGTTGTCTGTCTCTATGTGTCAGCCCTGCGATTGACTCGCGACCAGTCCAGGGTGTACCCCGCCTCTCGCCCTAAGTCAGCTGGGATAGGCTCCAGCCACCCGCGACCCTGCACAGGAGAAGCAGTATAGAAAATGAATGGATGAATGAATAATCTAGGATTTAAAAGAAGATTATTGGCACCAAAATCAGTTATTTCTACACGCTATTTCTCAGTATTCACAGCATGTAGACCGAAAATTGACCACACCAGCCAGCAAAGTAAAATAATGAGAAGTAAGATTGAATTTTGTCGTAGTACTGGTGGACACTGGAGCTGGACTGTCAAAAATAAAAATGGCAGAAGGAAGCTAAACGCAAAGGTGATAGAGCATGGGCTAAAGCTTGGGTTAAGCTATTTGATGAGGTTGGAGTTGATAGATGAGCACTGGTTGGACATAACCAGGATTTACTAACTTTACAAGTTAGAACACCAGGCTGTGAAGGTTCTAAATATAGCCCAATACTAAACTACGCTACAAACTGAGTTTACAAAGTTTGATTGTTGTCCTGTTTCAAACAATTTGACTACATAACTATAGGATTGGATCTCCATTCATTTGCTTCTGAACCAAAATGCATGAGGTGGGGACGTGACTTGGCAAGAGTCATGTCTTTACGACAGTTGGTGATGGGCGCTCATGGGAAACAGAGTCTTTATCCCTGACACTGATCCACTACTGATTCCAGCTAGTCCTCACAGTGCCTTTAATCCATGCAAGTTTAGCTAGTCTTAAAACGCAGTCATTCCTGTTGTTATTTTCATGACTTTTTCTCAGATTTTATTTAACCCTGAGAAAAAAAAGTTTTCTGAATACTTTCACCCAGTGGTTTTAAAGGAAAACTTGGAATTTATTGTCATGTAGTCATTTGAGGTAAGGCTCTGCATGGCAACATTTACACAAAAGCTAAACTGCGCATCACTCTGCACAAGGTTTATAAAGGACAACATGCTGAGGACGTGGACAAAAAGATTCTTCATGACTCAGAAAACACAGAGGAATGCTTTTTACAAAGGGAGTTGGACTGACAGAGGGGTGAAGGAGACTTCAGTGGCTGTTTGGCAAATCGATTTATTTATTTATTTGTTTGACACTAGTTTTTCTGACGGCTTGAAGCAGCATTTGTCTGTAGCAAGTGTTTGGTGTATTTTGCACAATCCTTTAAAATCATGATTGTTACCAACACATATCAAATCTTTTTTTTTTTTTTTTTCAGTATGGAAAGAGAAGGCAGTTTATCACTCAACAGACCACTTTAGAACCTGTATGCTGACTTGAAAACACTTTTTTTAATGGCATAAAGCAATGAAACACACATAGACACCTTGTTTTAACTTTTTTTTAAAAAATACATGATTTTTTGATTACATTTTGAATTTGCAACCTCAAGGTCAAGGTCAAGGTGTCTTTATTCATTTCCCTTGGGAGAAATTTGTCTTGGGCAAAGAGGTCTGCTGCACAGACAACACACTCATCACTACTCACACATTCAGGATAAGAGCAATTACATAATAAATAGAGATCTATAAAAGTACAGCAGGATCTTTCCTCCATGTCGCCAGCAGAGCAGGGCCATCCATTAATCTGAGCCAAACTGCTCATAAAAGATAAACATATGGCATGCATAGGAACACAAAACTGATACAACTGAGAAAAAACCCCCAAACAAACAAAACAAAAATAAAAAAAAACATTCCCAGAGAAGAGGATCGACTGTCAGGATGGTGAAGTGGTGAGAGCATGAAAAAAATCTAAAATTAAAATTGACTGTATTTTTCCAGGATCTATTTTTCATTCACCATAATAATCACATGTTGCTTCAAACCCTCTTCACACTGGCACTTAGCTTAGCTTTCATGTCAGTACCTCAGCTGGCTTCTTCAAACCAAGAGGAGAGACGAACGAACATCTTTCCCCCTCCTCATGTTACTTCACTCAGTAAAATCTAAACCCTCCCGTTTTAGAGAGAATACATCTCATCATGGAAGAAGCAAGCCTGAAGGGATGCTTACAATTTACTCTCTCATATATGTGCTAATCGCTCCACAGATCCGAAACCCTGCATAGGAGAATTTTTACCTCTATCTATTGCATTTCAGCAATTAAACTGCTCTGAGTGGCCCAGGGCGAAGGGGTGAGGGGGGGATTAGAGAACTAAATAGAGAACCGTAACAAGAATTTGGAGAAAGAAATGTCATTTTGTATAACCCACACAGTCACTGAAAAATCGTGTCCAGGCATCTTTTCCCCTGAGGATAGATCACAAGCAGTACAAAGATACTACATCCTACCACCTAAAGATATCATGATGTATATTTTTATATATTTTCTGGATGATTTTTTATTCCCATGAACCCTTTTGGGGTCCTTTATGTCTAAATGTTAGCAAAGGCTAAGCAAGGACAGGCGCCTGGGTTTATTGTTATTGTATTTTGGTGAAAGTAAATGTGTATCCATCCGCTGTCATAGTTTCAGTGCTATATTTAGTAACTCCGGCACTCTACACAGGGATCATTCCAGGGTCAAGCCTACATTATTCATCCACCTTGATGAATGGTTCCTGGGTTGAATGAAACAATCAGCTTCTCCACTGTTAGATGAAGGTAGCTTTTGTAATTATGTTTTTTTTTACCCAACATTACTCAAAAGGCTATCTGTGATGAAAAAAATATAAAAGAAATATATAGGTACTGGAGCTACATGATATACCGTTAGCAATTTGTGATAAAGGGTTGCATTTTGACGTCACAGGAAGTGCAATGTCAGTCATTTGAGTTGTCACATTTTTTTTTACCAGTCCTTCATTTGCCATGATGGATCTACAATAAACGTCTGTCTGATGACTTAAACACAGCACCTCTTCCCCAACATTTATCTTCAGCTCTCATTCTTACATATTTATTTCATTGTATTTATATACACTCTTATTGTTATTTAATATTTTAGCTTCTTATTTTTGACTTTTAAACCTCTTTATTATAAATTTTATAGTCTCTACTCTAAAATCTTTCTTTAAAATATATATATTTTTACCATTATTCCATTTTTTTTGTATTTTATGTACTTTATGATTTTTTTTTTTCCAATCACTGTGAAGCACTTTGAACTGCATTTCATTTGTATGTAAGGTGCCATGTTAATAAAAATTCATTGATTGATTAATGACCATAACATGCAAATGTGAACGTGTGCTGCTGCCGCCGCTGTCATACATACTCCAGCAAACGCTCAATTAGACAGATGGATTCAAAGACGTTGTATGCCTGCTCATCCCGGTGGTCGTTAAAGTCTTGAGCACACATTTTGCACCACAGAGTGTTTCCTGTTGGTGTCCACTCCTGATAACCCTTACAGCTCAGTGAGAATCACAGGTGGAGAAAAACAGCGAGTTTTTGTTGGATTAAAAGTTACTATAATAGAATACCATCAATGTGATTGATATCCCAGAAAGAAAATGCAGTATCTATTTTTTTTTCTCCAATTTTTTCAGCCTTATAATGAACCCAGAGTTAATTATTCTCTGATGCTGCAGTTCTCTTCAACTTTATGATGCATTTTAGCATCTTTTCAGCTAATTGTTTTGGTTTTATGAAGCGTGACTGAAGAGCTCCTTCAAAAAGTGCTTAACAGTTTATGAAACTGTTTTAAATTACTATTATCAGCTCTATATGACCCACAAAATCAAACAAGATCTGCTGTAATATAGTATCCATATGGTCATTCTAAATGCTCGTAATCACTGTTAATGTGATGATAAGGTACATAAAAACGTCCATTTATATTAACAGTTTTGTCACTTTTTGTGTCTTAATAAAAAAAATATATTTATTTATTTATTTATTTATTTATTTATTTATTTAGAATTTTTCAAAATATTTTAATATTTTGAATATTTTTTTGAAAATATTTTAATATTTTAAAATATTTGCCTTTTTTTTTTTTTTTTTTTGCTTATTTTCACTTTAAAAGGTCAGAAAATGTCCTGTGATTAAGTGCTTCAGCCTATTTTCTTCTAGAATAATTGGAACTTTAAATATCTGGGAGTTATTTATAATTCACAACATGTTATATGAGAGTAAAACTGTTTAAAATTAAGAAAAACTGACCTTGATTTGAGAGGTGTGGTGACAAAAACAGATGCAATTGAACATATGTAAATTTCACAGGATGAGCTTCAAATTTGAACAACATAAAACACATGTACAGTAACATTTATGAGTCTTTGTCTTTTATTTTGTGATTAAAAAAAAGGTCTCTGACAGCATCACCAGAACCTCCAGCAGCCTCACATCCTCTCCCTCTCCGAGCACACAAGCCACTTGTGACGGCTGCTCGTCATCATGAGACAAACTGAAAATAATGGAGAGAAATTTTCAGCTGGTCACGCACGCAAGAACTGAAAGTGCAACACAAGTTCTAAAACTAGAAGAAATACTGGAGCAAATAACCAAACCACATCAAACGCTTCTTCCAAAATGTGTTTTTAATTGAACTGTCAACAAGCAGCAACAAAACATAAACTGAATATGTCACAAAACTTAAAAATACACAAACCTTTACACAATTGATTTATAAAGTGCAGTTGAAATTGTTGAATAGTTGAATAGAACATCAAATTCAAAGAACTAACCGTCTACATTAATGAATGTATAAGTCTGGAGAATAGTATCTCTAGGTATCTCTAGTAATGGTGTAATATTTGTGTCATAAATGAGAGGATAAGGATGTCAACATGTCACCTGTCAGTCCTTTCAGACTGTCACAGCCTGTTGCATCAGGCAGAGGGGAGAGGCTGTTTGACAGCCAGCAGCAGTAAAAAAAATGCTTTTCAGTCAAAATTGTTTTTGAAAAGTTCTATACAAATAGAGAAGATTATTATTATTATTATTATTATTATTATTATTATTATTATTATTATTATTATTGTTGTTGTTGTTGTTGTTGTTGTTGTTGTTGTTGTTGTTGTTGTTGTTGTTGTTGTTGTTGTTGTTGTTACAACATCTTAGCTTTCACAAACCGTTTGAATTTTTCTAATTGAGCAAACCGTTAAATAACGGCTGAAATACACCGGCTGCGTCTGCGTTGCAGCCTCGCTCCATTATGGCACTGGATCAGATAGGTTTCCATTCAAGTCAATGTGTCAACTCACACTGGATCCATTCTGTTGCGGTTGAGCTGTGTGGCTGGACTGACAGGTTGCATCTAATCCGCAGCCATCCTATTCTTGCCGGATGCCGAAGCAGCGACGCGTCAATTCAGAGTAGAGAAGATACAGTAGGACAGGAAGTAGTGCGCGGAAACTACCTAAAAAGAGCCTGAGACTTCCAAAATAAAACAAACTGTGTCAAAACTAGATCGTATTTAGCTTTACCAATGCAAGAAAACGAGCTGCAATGCAGACACAGCCGGTGTATTTGAGGTGTAACAGTCATTCAAAGTATCCTTGCAATTATGTCAGCACTCAAACATCCGGAGTAAGAGGGTTAAACAAGGTGGTTAGGACTTTCTTAAAACAAGCCTATTTAAATGTTGAATCTGATCCTGTCTGCAGAGGTTGCCAGATCTCTGCCTGGCTTCTAAACAAAGGGGCCGAGTCGACCGGGATACCCTGTGGCTTTTACACACCCATACACAACCCCACACCAGGAAAAAGACAAATAAACAAAACATTGTCTAAAAGCACACAGCTCAATCAGTCTGTTTTATAGTCTCAGAGCACAGTTCACAGTCAGTGATTTGTTTGACAGTTAAAAGACAGCAGGATAACATTTGTTCTCAGAAAACAGAGCAGTTAAACATAATCAAAGACAAAAGACGGGCCGCTTTGTCCGCAGGGGTTGCCGAAGTTTTCACAAGTTGAAAGTTTCTCACATTAGCTTTGTCTGTATCTTCCTTTATCTGATTTTACCCAGCTTAAAAGTCACAGGAGTTAGCTGGTGGAGGAAAGCGAGAACAAAGGGATCAGGCTACTATTTAAAGGAAGATTTCTCTGTAAGTCTTTTTTTTCTCATTTGCCACGCTGCAGGGTGGCATCATCTACACATTGTCTACACAAAGAACATCTGCTTGTCCAAACTCACAATTTAAAGTAGAAATTCCAAGCAAAGTTTTTGCATTGTCCAAATTTATAATTCTATTAACCAGCAATGTTTTGGTATCAAAACACTGAAAATATTTTCCAGTTTAAAGCAGTGACAAAGGAAAATGTACAACATAAAAATGCAGAGACAATGCAACACAGCCTAATTAGTCGAGGCAATCAGCCAATCGTTGTTTAGGAATTTAAGCTGGCACCAAGAATGCCCAGAAAAGGAGTTCTCATGCCAATCTTTCAGGTACATCCTCACCACAGACCCAACCTGTTTGGATAGTTTAGCTCTGGATCCTGGACAGGAATGTAGTGTGACTTTGAAAGTTGGGAGTGTTTAGAATTTAATTTGTGTCTGTAGGACATGAATATGCAGGCACTTTTAGAGTAAACCATCTGTCATTGATGTGTTCCAGATCACCTCCTGCAGCCACACGATTGCATTTCAATCTGTTTGTAATGTGTTCTGAGTGTTCTTGCTCAAGATGCACAAAGACATAAAAGGAGTCAACCCCAAACTGGGTTGATGGGACAATCATGCTGTATACACAGTATGTGACTTTCAGCACAACTCTGTGAGGAGGAGAAAGAAAACCCACCAGTGTGAGGATATCCACAGTCTCTCTCAGATCAGGTGTCATCTACCATGAATCAATAATCTCCTTCTGTTGGCTGTTATATTCATCACGTTTCATCTCAGTCAAGACATCAGACAGTCGAGCAAACACACAAAAACAAATAGATGGATATGGAAGACTCTTCTTTGCTTCTCTGCAGAAAGGACGGGAGGAGAAATCCGGCAGATAAAACAAATCTTTATTTTTGTTTTATCTTTATCTGGTGCACAATTGCTTTAATTTCCAGGTGCATGGTATTTGAGGTAGATAAGCAGTCGAACGGTCCACAGTCCGTAGCAAAACAATTAGATCTCAGTCTAACTGTCTGTAATTTGATGATCAAATAATATTGTTTCAACCAAAGAAACCAAGAATCACCAGGTTTGTTGTCGTCTCATTGCGCCTTCATTTTCATACCCATTTATATCCAGCAATGTTTTCTTTTTCCCCCCACTCCTTCACTTGTTTACTGAGCATGCAACACACATTTCAGTGCCCATTGTGGCCTGGGTACACACCCGCCATCTCATTGCACCATAAAATGAGATCTGCACCCTTATTTGCACCAAGGTCCTGTAGCTCCATCTCCCCTACAATGAGTGAAAACGGCCACGAGGCTGGCAGAACCCGTCCATGGGCAAGAGGTTCAATTATTTCAGTTGTCATGGAGCAATAAATGACAAATTAAGTGGCTGGCACTGAAGACTGCTTGAAGGAGGCTGTATCAGAATACTAATGTCAGCTGTGTGTGACAGTGGGTAAAGAGGAAGGCGGCCAGAGAACGGCCCAAGTTTGGAGAAGGAAAAGCAGAGGACTTTCCTGTTCTCTGTGATATATCCCCTGTGCCTTGACCTCAGAAAAATCCTGCTGCCTCTTTTGTTTTCTGCAAGATAGTTCAGTAATGTTTTAATTGCAGATTAAATGACTGCCTTGATATTTATAGATATAATAAACATATGGCTATTGTTCAGTTGTATTCATTTAGATAAAGGCGTCTGTCTTGTTTTATTCTTCTCAGCAGCCTGTGATCTTTGTTGAGGTGGACTGGAACAGGCATTGTAATCCTGTAATTAGCAGAGTATGCACACAGAATGTAGACACCGGCTAATGAAAGTGCTCTGTAGTGCCAGGTTTAATCACATTTAAAAGGTAAAGTCCACAGCCACATGAGCTGCCCAGTTAGGTTTTTATGTTCATTTCCAGGCTGGAAACGACATCAGTGGAGGAAAAAAAGAGAAATTTTGCTCCTTTGAGACCCTCACCACTCGAAAACCTCTTGATTTTATCTCAGGATAATAGGCTGGGATTCTCCGACTGAACCTGTCAGGCTGTGATCCAAATTTTTTAAGTCACCATCGAACAGGAGTCCAAACGCTCTTATCCTGTGTAATATGATGTATTACTTGGTGAAACTGACTAAAGTAGGTGTGACTGATGCAAATCCAGGCTCTTGATGTGAAGCTGCAGTGAGACAGAGCTGTGGAGGATTGTTGACCTCCACCTACACCTCCCTCAGACGCCTTATTGCATCAGGAGGAGGAGATCCAGGGAGAAATGAATAAATTAATCCTCAACCACAGTCGTTGGAAATATAAACAGAGATCCTGCCAACCGGGACCCAAACACACACCTCCTACAATGACACCCACAGTTCGCTATCGCATTTAATTGAATAAATGTATGCAAACGCCTCCGAGTTCAGGATGCGTCATCAAATGCTGTACAGACAGAGAAAGGAGAGAGGTTTAAATGGAAAAAATATTAAAAATGGATTTTCAACACATATTTAGGGACAGGATATAAATGAACAATAAATGAGGACACAGGCTTAGGCTTCGTTTTTACATTTTATATTTCCCTTTGTCTCTAAATGTGCATTCACGGGTCTTTTCTCCTCCCGGGTGCCATAGAATAAACAAAAAACACCAAAGTGACATCTTATCGCCCTTGAAAGTTGTTGTTGTTGTTTGCATCTTTTTGTTCCCTTGTTTTGTAAAATGTGTTTCTGCCTACCTAACAAATGCAAGTCTACAGCCCCTTTCACACATGCGCTGCTGCCCCGAAGATGTCCCAACATTACCCTGGGAAAGCGCCATGTGAGAAGAACGCCAACGCCTGTATCTGTCTCTCAGACAGTCTTGAAACCTGCCAGCCTTCAGTGAAATGTCCGTGACGTTGGGGTGAGCCAGTGTGTGAAAGGAGCAGGTGATAGTCAGGAACATCCGTAGTGAGCGAGCGGGAGTGTTAGTAGTGTTGTTTGAGTTGAGCAGGGTTTTGCTTCTTTATACTCTGAACCTCTCTCTCTCTGTCGACTCGTCATTGTAGTCCACTGCTGCTCCAAAAAAACATGTAACAACCATAAAAAACAAAATAGGCAAAATGACAATGTACACTTGCTCCTTTTTCTTCTCAAAACCAGAGGTCATGTTAATATATTTTGCACCATCAACAGGATTTTTGGATAATGATGCAGATGTGCAGCGAACTCTAGCATCAGCTCAAAACACCTCTCATGGCCTCAGTCTTTAAATATGCTACATGCTAGTTGTTGGTTTTTTGGGGGTTGAAAAAACAGCAAGGTAACTTTAAAAGTCTTATTAGAGCTTCATTGAGTTCACCCTTAGCACAGATGAGTCAGCGTTCAAAGTTTAAAAGAATAACCCTATCCTTCAAAAATGTTTCAGCTGCTCAGGATTTGAGCTAAAGCTATCAGTCAAGCTAAATGACCCAACAGTGTTCAAGGTAACACTAGCACATTTATGCTAACACACATGCAACACAGTCACTGATTAGCTTGACTAAAATTAGCTAGCAAATGCTAACATCAGCTATGATACTGATAATGCAGTTCTGTTGCATGCTGTGTTTTTGTCAGCTGGTTGTTTCTGGAGGAATTCCTGCTCTGGTTCTGCTCATCATGTCCGTTTGTTGTTGTAGTCAAGCTAAATATGATCTAGTTTTGGCACGGTTTGTTTTATTTTGAAAGTCACTGGCTCTTTTTAATGATTACCATGCACTACTTTCTGTCCTACTCAATCTTGTTAAAGGTCATTAACTGTTACTTTTCTGACTTGTCGACCCATCTATCAGTCAATGTCAGAGTGTGTCTGTTGCATAGTTAACCCAGTTTAAATCACTGACATGTAGGTCTCATTGCCATGCTCAAAAGGATGTTGGCTTTTCCCACTGAGCTCCAGCAGAGTAACATTTAAACCCATTTAAAATAAGTTAACTCCAACTGTAGTTTCAGGCTGAGGTTGCTCAGTGAGGTAAAAGTAAAGTAAAACCATTTCTATGTTATGTATAGCCTGTATAATGTATGGTCTCTGTGACATCACCCATTTGTTTCTGATACAGAGCTATGAAGCCTATTGTCGATTGGGGACACATTATATATAAGTATTGTAATATATATCCTGTTGGTACGGTGGCCCTGAAAGCAAAACATCATCATTTTGACAACACCTGCGCAGCATTTAGAAAAAGACCACGACACACATTAGAAAAGCGCGCTGCAAATAGATCACAACACAATGGAAGAGTTCCCAGGGGACACTTAAAAGTGCTGTAAATATTTCTACTTTATTTTTTTTTTTTTTTTGTAGAAATCATCTTTTTTGGCTTTGTGTGTGTGTGTTGTTTCCATTGTTTCTGCAGCCAGCCTCAAGCAGAACCTTGAAGAACTGCAGTTTTGAGCACTTTTTGCATAGGCTTCATATTTTAAGACCAGAGGATGCTGCTTTCTTTCATGTAACTTCTGGGCCACACAAAGACCTGCTGAAGAAGACACACTTTCATGTTTTGATATCACTGTGAAAGTAACACTGGCCACAAGACACTTTAGGCTTCATCTGTTTTTTTTATTTTTTTTTATTGCAGAAAAAAACACTGTTTCAAAGTGCAGTTCACTGCCCTGATAAAGAAGATAATATGTTCTGTTTTTGTGTTTGCTGGTGCTGATGTGTTGACATTTTTTCATTAAGTTTTGACATATCATGGGTGATGGTTAGGGTTAGGGTTAGGGATTTTTCATCTACCCAGATGCTGTTCATGATGTTTGAGATGCATAAAAAAATCCAGCTGTACCGTGAGTTCTTACATAGGTTCATGGAGAAATCAAAGTCCCTGTTCGGAGGTTTGAAAGCACATTATGTGAATTTTACAACCCTGTCCATTAAAATTTCAGACCACAGCGAAGTCTGACATTACCTCCGCTGCAAACTTCAGGCTGGTGTTTCCTGTGGTGAGAGCAGATCTTACAGTCTCCTGCTTTGTGATGCGTGTGAAAGGCAAAACTAGACAACGTCAAGATCTGAATGTCTGAAAGTTGTCAGAAGTTCATGCATAAAAGAGGTTTCATAATCACTCTGCATTAGTCTGGATTCAACTTCTGAGACAATTATGTGTCTGGTTGGAGACTGTCTGTCTCCTTTTGGGGTTTGGCAGGTAGAGTGCAGTTTTCTTTTTGCTGAAATAGCTACCTGCTTCTGCTGGAAGAAAAAAAAAAGAAGAATAGACTGCATGGAAAAAAAAAAGAAATGTGCAGACCGTCAGACAAAAACAACAACAACAGAAAAAGCAACATGAAAAGAAACTCATCGCTCTGTACAGCCGTGAAGAACTGCAGCACTGGGTGGTCATTTGATTGCCTGTCACAGCCTGACCTATCGTTGCTAGGCTGACATTAACGTTTCATCTGCCAATCAATCCTATCATC
This sequence comes from Labroides dimidiatus, assembly GCA_030710495.1. Classification (NCBI taxonomy): domain Eukaryota; kingdom Metazoa; phylum Chordata; class Actinopteri; order Labriformes; family Labridae; genus Labroides; species Labroides dimidiatus. The sequence continues at coordinate 25,997,623 of CM061153.1, forward strand.
CACGCTGTCACGCTACCAGTATGTTAAGAAAAAGGGATTTTAAACCAAAGCTGCACTGGACATATCTGTGCGAATGTGAATGCTGAGCGTAGCAGATTAATAGTCAACCTTTAATCTGCTTGTTTTTATGGCCTTTTTATTTTGAAGCACCGCTAAATTATCCAACCAAACCTTTAGAACTTGTAATCAATTACATTTACGGCTTCTAATCCTGCTCAGCTTAAATAAACAGGTGCACAGTTCACTAAAAACAACAACACACTAATCATGCAAGCAACAGACCTCTCTGACTTCATGTATATCACCTCCCCTTCATCATATCACTGAATTCAAATGCATGTTATTCAGAAAACACTGAGGTTGCTGACCTCCACTCCCCTGTTGCTTTCGTTCCCTGCACTTGTTTTTCTTCGTGATTTATTACTGTACAACCTGCAGGGAACATCGCACTGTGTTCAGCAGACAGACAGTGTAACTGAGTCATGCTGCAGCAGTTTTGTCAGGATAAAGAAACGTTTGCATGGGAGACGTGAACTTGCATCCCCAAGGTGACCTCCTGGGAGATCCTGTCAGGCTACCCAAGGTGACAGCTGAGCTGCTTAAAGCTCGCCGAGTAAATGGGGAATGCTCCGCAGTAAAATGAAGGCGGGCGTGACATGGATGAGATTCATTCATCTTAATAAAGTTGGGCATCAAACTGGTGTGGCTGCGGAGGTTTCAGCTCGACAGAAGGAGAAATGTGGAGAGATGAAGAGAAGAGAGGAGAGGGGGAAGGCAGACAGGGCTATAGGAACGACTTTCCAGTAAACACAGTGTTCTTTTCCAAGCAACACTCTCCTGAATAGCACAGTACCTGCCTACCTGTTGGCAACACTGGCAGAGACGCTCAATTTGTAGAACTGCTGCGAAGCACATTTTAATTTGACTTCCAAATGCCTGGCAGCACAATTATTCTTTTAAGTAAAAATCTGTCCCACTTTCTCATAAATAAAAGTGTTTTGCTGACATCCTGTCGCACAACACTGATTCAAAGAGTTGTCGCTTCACAAAGACCGTTGCATATTTCCTTTGAACAATCACTGTCTGCAAGGGTCCTTTCCCACAGGAGATGCTCTGCCACATGGGGAATGATGAATTCTGTGTTGGCAGCAGTTTGTTTGTAATAAATTCTGGGTAGTTAGCACAAGCACTGAACAAACAAGGAAAAATAACACAACGCTAGGAGGCTCAAAGTTTTCAGCGGGAGAAGCAAGAAAATCAGTGACAAGTGATCTCGTGTGAAACACTGATAGTAGATCATTAGTGGAACCACTATGGATGCTCTGCATTTGTCATGGGAGTAGTATGGTGTTAAAAATGTGCAGCGTTGTGCTTTTATCCGTCCTGTTTCAACTCTTATTTTTATATTTTTTTCTGAGTATGCAGTCAGTCACATGCCTTGGTTACCAGATACAAAGTAAAAACCTTTCAGGTGCTTGCAGCAAACACAGGTGGAAGAGAGTAAAAGGGAAGGAAAGCAGCAACAAAGAGTGTTCAGGATGCATTGGAAGTGTCGGGTGTGGTGTCAGGTCAACACAGGTCCTGTGGTTCAGGTTTGCAGCTGCGTCTCTTTTTTTTTTTTCCCCTGGTTTTGTGTGGCACACGTTAGTGAGAGACTTTCCATGATCAATACATCAAGTAATATCTGTGCTGCTGTCCCTGTTGGGGATTGTATTGCTCAATTTTGTGGATTTGTCAGAGTTATTTGTAACTGCCACGCAGATTCACAGCTTTATTGACTAACTGGGAGAATTTTCTTTTTCTTAGTATTATTATTAATCTAAGGCTTTTTGATTTTTCAGTGCTAAAATCTTTAAATAATTCCTGGTTTTGATCATGTATTAGCAAATAAAAGCTGAGGCACTTGTCACAGAATCAGGGACGGCAGAAGAATCAGCTCTCAGCACTGCCAGCCTCTCTAATGACATTAAGCACAGTAGACACCCAGAATCACAGCTCGCCTTAAGAAAAGCAGCAGGTTCCTTAGTAAGACAACAAACCTGGAAAATCAGGCATTCAGTCAGGCACTTGGCATGATGGGAAATACTGCAGCAAGGATGTGAGAACATAGCAGCCTTGAAAATATTTTGTGATGCATAGATTTGATCCTTCAGCTCTTTCTGTTGTTGTATGCCCTTAGCATTCTACTTTGGGCACAAATGGTAATGCAGTGATGCTGGATCAGCAGCAGTCTTAGCAGAACAACAACTTTATTTATTTACAAAGTGCTTTTTAAAAACACCTCTCGCTTTCATCTCATCTCTGCTTTCGAAGACTCCAGACAAACGGGTTCCCGTAATCCAACCCAGAGATCTGTTTTTAATCTCTTTGCACCAAAGATTCAGAAAGATGTAAAGCTGAGTAATACCACCGACTGCATTAGCACCATGACAGCTCCAAGTTTCATTTGAGATCTCGTTCATCTTTCTTTTAATTGTTTTTATGGTCGTTTTGTCTTTATTATTAGCAGATTTTTTTTTCCATTTTACCACTTAATTTATGAAATCACTGTTTTATATTTGCTTCATATGCTCCTTTCTCTAACCTCTCTGATTGTTTTAATTGTACCTGCTCCATTTTTCTCTTTACCTCGACACTATTGCAAATGAGACTCTCTGTTTAAGTCCTCTCAAAGAGTCATTATAATAATAATGATGTTGATGATGATAATGATGATAATGATTACCCTATAGCGCAGGAACTCTTAAGGAATGAGGCCACTGGCATCAACAGAGACATCAGAGGATGGATGTGCTCTTGCTGTAGTGGTAGTGATACATATTGAAATGCATCTGCAAGAACTTCTCAGTCCAAGAGTCCATCTCTGGGGAAGTGGCGTGATCGTCACCGCTGACACCAAATTAAAACAAAAACCATAAATCTTGCGGATTAGTTTCTTGACAGTTTGAGACCATTTAAAGTGGGCCAGCATAGTTTCATCAACATCAGTCCTTTTGTTTGACAGGATGGAGAGTGACAGGATAATGTATGGTTCCATGCAGCGGCCAATGTGTCAGCACTGGCCTCACGCCATTTTGCCCGAGCTGTATATTATCCTTCTACAATATTCACATCTCATCACTGCAGATGAATCTTTGCTGGGCCTTAGCCCTTAATATCAACCCAATCCTTAGAGCGCAGAGTGTTTCTCTGTGGAAATATCACGGGAGGCCAACAGCTGGCTGCAGTTCATCTCTTGTCGCCTCACATTTTCAGCCACATCAATATTGGACAAGTCTGTTCAAGTTCAGCGGCTGTTTGAGACTGTAGCACTTAAACAGATGGTTGTCCTCCGGCTTTCTTTTTCTGAAGGAAGCAGACAAACAGAGCAGGGATAAAACAAATCCCACATTTTCTCCCTGCAGTTTATTGTCTTGGTTTTCCTTTTTTTTGTGTGTGTACATTGTTTCCAATAACATTTTTTTTTTTTTAAATAAGAGTAGCTCTCTCTGTCTCATTAACATCCTGAAAGGTTTAACGTCAGAAACCAAAGAGAATATTCAAATAAAGGCAGGACGCATCCGGTATTATGTCGTATTCACACACGCACACATGCAATCTCTCTCAGCATTAAGAGTTAGACATACAGCCCATTCTTTAGAGTTATCACCATGGAAACTGGACAGAGGGAAGAGGCTGTATTATAGTAGATGGAGCTGTGGCACGGCAGCATCCTGGGTCTTGCTCCGTGGCATTTACATGAAATGTTTCTGCACACAGTATAAACTTAAACTGTCAGCTCCTCTGAGAAGCACAAACGATAGCTTATTTTTCAGACAGCTGTTTTTTGGGGGGGGGGTTTGGCTTCACTTTGACCACTGAAGCACCACTGATCCCAGTTTAACAGGGCTGGTGGAAGGGGTCAGTGACGTATCAAGAACAAACAGGACAGTGATAGCAGTAATGGAAATTCCTCAGCAGCCATATTCAGTTTTACATCAGTAGCCAAAGTAGTTTTCATGCTTCAGCTCTGAGCTCTCATATGGTGGCTCTGCTGGATTAAAGGTATTACCAAAGTTCCTTCATGCTCCAGAAAGTCAGAGCTCCCACTCTGTCCACGTTTCAGGAAATTATAAACTTCTGTTTTGACTTCTGGATGCTAAGTTTTGTCAAATGCAATAATCAGCATAAACAGATGATAGACTGAAACTATAGCCTATAGTTAAGTTTCTTTCATTTCATTAGCTTTAAGGTTATTAAGATTTATTACATCTTTCAGCCTTCTGTAGTGGTTTTTAATTGATGTTGGAAATATACATTGTCTCCTCCAAACAGGGTTGCCAGCCATCCCTTTATAGCCCAGACATCTCCTATATCAAAGTAAATTAATTTGTCCTTTGCAGGATGCTGCTTGTTTAGACTAACAATACTTTTCTGTAATAAATTTACTGATCCTGGATCAGTTCTGATCATAGACTGTATAAAATAGTCTCTGTTACGTCACCCGTCTGTTCCTGATGCAGAGTAATAAAGCCAATTATCAGCAGGGGCCGTATTGGAAATGCTAACGCTATAGGATACCCGTCAGTCACATGAGCTGAGCTGCACCTCTGATTGGGTGATTTTAACATCTTTGAAACTGCTTTAGTTCAAAAAAAAAAAATCACCCTCTCTACAGGGTGTGCCGATCGAGAATTAGCAATTCAGCCCCAAGCTGTTTTTTGAACCAAGCTGTAAAGTTTCTTTTTTGGCTTGGTGTGTTTCTGGTCTTTTTGCTGGTCTGTATAGGCTTCATGTTGCCCCTTGGTTCTAATACAGCAAATTTCCCATCATGCAATGATCACATTCACCAGATGACACTTGTCATCCAATCGTAGCCTCCCTCATGTGCTTCAGGTTTACCTGCTGCATCAAAGGTGCTAAATTTCACTGCAATAAGTTTCCTTTTTTTTCCCCCCTTCACCAGCGTTGTTGTTCTGGCGTGTGACTCACAGAAACAACGTGACGTATTCCTCGAAAAAAAGAAAAGGTTGTAAAAGTATAACAAGCAACGTGAAGCAGAGAAGGTGTTGAGTTAAGCCTGTCAGCACTGACTTCAAAAAAGCCTGCTCCTCAGGTGTTATCAATAGGCCGTGGAGGTGAGCATGACCTTACACAGCGTGCTGAGGCAGAGATGCACAAGAAGCCACATAGAAAAAGGTGCAAAGCAGCACACTTTGGCCAGGGTTACATTCAGTTTCTGTAATAAATAAACCAAAAACATCCATAATTATAGTTAAAAGTCTGTGGTATGATGTTTGCATTACTTTTTTTAACTTTAGGGGTCATTTAGTGGGAAATTAGGTGGGGTTTTTTTTATAGGCTTTTATAACAGTAAAGTTTCAGCAAAACTACAGATCAGCCACACTTTTCTTGTTTATCCACTACGTTCACTCCTCATACCCTCACTGTCATGGTACTGAGATGTAACCAACCCTATGGTAATGTTTACAGTTTTAAATGAAGTTGTAGAAATGGTCTGTTTTTGTAACTGATGGTCATGTTTGGTCAAGTAGGTCATAAAAAGACATCCCTGCTTATTTTCTTAGTTGGCTTCCTGACGTGAGGCAGTTAGCAGTTTAAAAGAGCTATTTTGTTAATTTGGACTGAAAAGAGCAAAAAGAAAGATTTAACCAAGTGGAATGAAATTCTAAATACGTGCTGTTGTTTTTCAGTGTCTGTTTGGTGTAATAAACCATGCGCTTTCTAATAAGGCAGCCTGAGTGGCTTCATCATGAGATATTAAACCAATTGGTGTTTTGACTTTTGGTTCTGTCAACATTAAAGAAAAACCCATTGAAAGTCTGATGGTCTGTCCCCCTCCTGCTGCAGTGATGCAAGTCCAGTTAAAGCCTTAAACCAAGCACGCTTTATCCACAATGATTCACAGATTACTTCAAATCTACAAAGGCTGCAAGCTCTTGCTGAAGCTGTCTTTGAACCATCTTTTTTCTGTTAGCGCAGGGTTTTGATCCCCCTTTATTCTCAGGTAAACAAACTGACTGAGGACAAACTCAGAACCCCCCTCATTGTTATTGATGTGCACACAAGGGCCATACAGCAGTGAGAAGTTCTACATCTTTCACAAATTTTTCCCTCTTTATGTCCAGCATTATGTTATACGGATGTGTTAGTAGTGTAGTAACTTATAATGCAAAATAACCAAAATAAAGGAAACCAAATTTAATGGAAGGTAAAGGTTTGGTTCACCATTTTCAAGTTGACTTTTATGTAAAAAGTTGGTTGGCCGCATGTTCAGCTCTGAAAATAACAGAGTTGCTTTAACAGGACGAGTGTGTGTATTTCTTTGTCTGTTTGTCTATACTGACAGAAACAAAGTTTAACATACCCAATCTGCATAATTTCATCTCTATGTCATATTTGTTTATTTATTTACTTTCTTACATATTTATCATTTTATTGTTTAATGTTCAATGTAACATGCACAGATATAACAACAGGTGTCCCATTTTCATGCTCACCAAAAATAAGTAAAACAGCTAAACAACATAAACTGAAAAAAGGGGGGCGAAAAACAGTCAAACAAAAGGTTAAAAATCAAAAGAGCAATTGGTAATGACACCACAAGACAAAAAAAACACATTCTCATGTCTCACAGTCTCATTTGTCTTTCTCCAAATTTGGAGTTATTAGTCCCCAAAGTTGAGCACCAGCTAAGCCTAGAAGCAGAACTTTTTGCGCATTGCTCCTTAAATATCATACTGTAGGGGTAATAACTGAGGAACAATTTGCACATGACTAATTACCTGCTTTACACACAGTTCAAGTTTTAGTCAGAGTTTTCTTTAATTAGCAGACGGTATGACTGGATGGTGTTGTGACTTCTTAACAATGACTACAGAGACCGGAGAGAAGAGTGGAAAATTACAGAAAAAGTGGGGAAGAAGCCGGTGGGGGGGATTATAGCTGCAGCCTTTCTCGAGTCAGACTGATGTAGCCCCAGAGCCGAGTTTAGGTTTATCCCAGCCCCATTTTTAATCTCAATCCCCAACCTCCATCCTCTCCAAATTCAAATGTAATAGTCAATTTCCAAATTAAGCCCTTAAACTTTTACTTATCCTTTTCACTTTATCTTTGCCTTAACTCTGCAGGCCTGCTCTTAATAAAGAAATTCACTTAATTGTACTGTCCAAAAAAAAAAAAAAAGTTGTGATCGAATTAGCATATCTGTGATGTCCTTGAGTACCTGCACATCAGCATTTTCACAGATCTGAGATAAGGGTTCAGAAAGGAGAAGAGGAGACTCTCACAGTAGACCCTGTGTCTGTAAAATCTTCCTATCAAACAGACTATCATCCAGCTCCTGAAGCACTCATCCGCACGATCAATGAGCTCTCAGTTTGAACCAAGGTGATTGTATTATTACCATATCTATTATACTTTCCTCTGTCTGTCAAGTCTTTCATATTTTTCCAGAACTTAGGGTCTCGTATTGTCTTTGATTTGGAACATTAGTTTGGTATCTCATCTGGATGAAGGAAGGCTGATAAACTCCACTGATCCATTAGAGGATGAAAAAGACTGAAACAGGTGCAGAGAATTCCTTTAGGGCACTTTTTACTTTGACTTACTCTGCCCCTCTCAAGAAATGTCTTTCCTCCTGGAGAAAAAATAATGATTAAAACAACATATTTAATGAATCAGGCCAGAAAACACTAAACAAAATGTGTGTTCAGTATCTTTGTTTTCTGTTCCTTTATTTTGTATAAATCCACCCCTGAAAAAAGCACAGTAGTAGGATCCAAACTAAATAACTACTCATATTTAGACCACTGAGATGGATTTGTTTTTGGTCATTTTAGAGCAGAAACGGTTTTGATCACATTTTCAAAGTTGACATTTCAAGTTTACAAGCCAATTTTCTAGCAAAGAGTAACTCAGTTACATAGTGAGCTGATAAAGGGCATCTTTAGAATTCAATAGAGTTCTGTTTCTATTCAACATGGTAATAGAAAATCAATATAATTACTGCTATTAGCTTCAATTTGGTCTCCACCACTGACTGTGTATATTCATATGGACACTATGCCTCCATTACCTCCCTGTGTGAGATATGACACCAATACATCACCTGATGCAAACCAAATCACATGTGATGATGAAATGCCAGAGATCCATCAGGTGGGTACAGTCTACCTCAGACACCAGATTCTTATCTTGACTTGTCAACAAATCTGTCAATCATCTGTTCAACATCAAATAACAAATCAAAAACTGAACTGATCATAAAATGAACACAATGATGAAGCTTGCTTAATTTCAGGCAAGACACAAAAGTTATAACCCCAGCTGTTTTAAGCTGACAGGATGAGGTTTGAGAAACCTGACTTAACCAATCACAGCTCTTTCTAATGATAAGGCAATGTATTTTAACCCTGTAAAGCCTGACCTATCAAAAAAAAAAAAGCCAGAAAATTCAATTTCTTTTTGGTACTGAGATGTTTATTGTCCCTTTTAAAAAAATCAAAAAAAAATTGCTTTATCACTTTGTTAATATTGTTTTTGTATCACATTTGACACATTGGGTGGTTCTGGCATTTTTTCTGAAAAAAAAAAAAGAAAAAAAGTGTGTGGATGATTTCATGAGAGCAGCTTTTTTTGAAAAGGGCCAAAATACAACTTCAGATGGCTGTAGTTGTATGATTATCATATATATCTATGTATGTTTTTAAAAGGTTTTTAAATTATTCTTTGCTGGCTTTTTATGCTTTTAATGTGAAAGGACAGAACAGTGGATAGAGTAGGAAACAGGGTGAGAGTGAGGAGTGACATGCAGGAAAGTCGCCACAGGCCAGACTTGAACCCGGGCTGCCCACTCAAGGGCTTTCGCCATATGGAGCGCGACCTCGAGCACTAGGCCATCTGCACTCCATTTAACTGGGTTTTTTATTTGTTTGTTTTGTTTTTTGAAGTAAACCATTTATCATGTTGATGAGATAGGGTCTTTGAAACTCATGTATCAAATATGATAATATGATATGTTTGCTGTTATAGGGTTAACAGGTATCCCTGCAGCACCTACACTAACCACACTTTGCTGCTGCAGGTTAAACTTTGCCTCCTCCACCCCAGCCATCTATCAGGTCTATATCATGGACTGTATAATTAAAGGACGTAGTCTCTGCAACATCGCTCGACTGTTTCTGAAATGGATTTTTGAAGCAAATCGGCCAGCGTGGCAATATTGGTAAAGGGGCAGGCTTTGAGTCTCCACACTAACAGCCATAGGGTGCCCATCAGTCACATTAGCCAAGCTGTGCCTCTGATCGGGCAAACTTGCAATCTTAATATCTTCTAAACTGCAGAGGTGGAAAAAAATCACCCCCCGTACTGTGCGTGCCCATAGCATAATTAGCAATTCAAACAGGAGACTTTTTTCTACAAGGCTGTAAATTTGCTTATTTCTGCAATGAAATTGGCTTTTTTGGCTTGGTGTGTATGCAAGTTCCAGTACTTCTGGAGCCAGCCTCACTACCACTTGAGGCTGGCACTAGCCACTTGGTCTATATGTATTTATCCATGTGAGGATAATTTGCTGTGCACTGCAAGCTGAAGGAGGCTACTTGGCTAACTCAGGGAGAACTCTGGAAAGCAGAGCCCATAACACAAAGCATGACTATATTTTTGTTTGGAAGAAAAAAAAAATGGTTAGAATCTATGACAAGAGTGCTCCTGACTGAAACTGTTATGAAAGACAACATGCTCAATCCTTTTGAATGGAAGAGGCAGGCTTTAAGACCTATTCAGCTTCCAGTCACCAGGGGGAGCTATAAGTGTGATGGCTTCACTCAGGATAGTTGGTGTTTTACTCATAGTTTAATAAAGTCCATGGCCTCCACAGACACCTAAGAGTATAAATGTCTTCCATGTTCACTCATGGGGAGATAACAAAGTCTGTGTTTTAATGCCTTTTGGTTTGTCTGCCTCTTAGTCCATTTTTGTTAACAAGATATCTCAGGCACATCCTGAAATAGGTCTGGAGTGAGAGTGTAAGAGCTGATGTTCAGAGGACAGAGGTCAGGATCATGAAAACTACATCAGTGCAAAAGCCGAGGGTAAAGATGTTCAGACTGCACGGGAGGTCATTGTGAATCAAAAAGGTACAGAGCAAGAGTTAGCCGACTTAAGGTCAGGTCAAGGTCATGTATTCCTTTCAAATACACTCTTCCCGCAGCTTAAGATTTCAGTTGGGAATTGGTGTGATAAAATGAAAGTTCTCTCACAGACTAAGATGAGGAAGCAGTGCCCCTTTTCAATGGAAAGGTCAAGATCAACTTCATTATGACGGAATAATGTCCTGGAATAACCCTCTCCTGGCTATCAATCTTGTCCACAAGACACTTCAGGAATGGGTGGAATATCAGGTAGACCTTTCAATGTTCCAATGATGTATTGTGCAACTATATAGGTTTTGACAGTCACTGGTCAGTGTCACTGATGTCATGCGGATTCTTGTGAATGCAATATCTTGACAACCACTGGAAGGACTTTCATTACATCAGTGAGAACAATGCTTGGGCAGTCACATGTATGTTATTTTTTCATGTAAATATTTAAGTGTCACATACTGAAAGAAGCCTAATTGTGGAATATTTCTGCTTAGAATCTGCAGTCAGTTGCTCTGAAATTGTAATTTTCTAATACCCACATTGAAATCCTGGTATTTTGGGCTTTTCTGCTTGGAAGTGAAATAGTCCAGTTTATTTCTTAGACAATCAAAAACCAAAGGAAAAAAAAAAAAATCAGAACTAGATTTTCCCTTGTAAACCACAGTTGTTCTCTCCATTTGATGAAATTGTAGAATATGTAGCATTATAAATCCCTAACAGTCTTCAGTAATAATCCTGAAGATTATCACCAAACTAAATCTATCTCTGAAGTGACTGTCACTGACTGAGAACACAATGGTGATAGACGGAGCCTATGGCCCGCGAAGCAAGCTTTTGTTTTGGCTGTGATATCAGAAATTCAGATTTACCGATTGCCAAGTTGACCTACGCACAAAAGCTCAAAGTGAGCGACATTTTCTTCCGTCTCTTTTTATGACTAACGGACAATTAAAGATGAATAATGTGACAGCTGACTCATGTAATAGGCGATACTGTTTACAGGTTAAATGTGCCAGCAGAGCACAGGGCTTCCTATTAAGTGAGATTATTTAAATCTGTATTTAAAAGACTGAGATAGCCTGAAGCTGTAGAATCATTTTCTTAAGGCTTATATAAATTGCACAAAGGATAATGTTTAGACCTCGGCAAGTTACAGAATGAAAGCTGCAGTTAGCCCCATGTGTTGTGTGTAAGATGTTTGTTACATAAGTTAACTATTAAGCTTAAAATAGATATAAAAGAATAACGCACAATGATATCAAGGCAGCTTCGAGTAAAGTGTGACCTCAGAAAAAGTTGTTTTGTGTTTTTTTTTGTTGTTCTTTTTATGACATTTAATGTCTGTTTTGACAAGCAGCATCAGCACATACTGTTTGTGTAGTGTGTGTGCACGTGTGTGTAACTCAGAATTGTGTGGAGGAGTCTTCAGAGATAGAGAGAGAGAGAGAGAGAGAGAGAGAGAGAGAGAGAGTAGCATTCACTCAGGGAGAATGAACAAAACGCTTTAGCGCAGATATCTTCTCACTTACTTCCCATTGAATGAGGATAAATCTACGCATCTGCATTTCTTGGCATGCGTATTCAGGTTACTTATATCCACATACATCAGGAAAGACTCTGTAGTGACTCATAAATTGTCCGGCCACTAAATAACTGTAAATCTCTGCATGCATTGCCAGCATTGATGAGCAGAAAATGGGATGAGCAGCATTAGGAGAAGATAAATCCCCACATCTGAAGGATTATGGTTATTTTGACAAATGCAAAGCGCTTTTCAAATAGAAATGTAATTACATGCTGAATATTAAAGTCAGCAAAAGATGATCTTTCTTGAATTCCCGCACATGCAGCATTACAATGTACGACTTTTAGTTCCTTTGCAGATAGTTGCCATTTCTTCTCTTGTCGTAGCTTCAGCCTAACAGAGAGGCAGCTAATGGCCTGTTGTCTGTGATATCAGGCCAGTGATTTATTGAATATCAGTAAGAGCAAACCTATCCTCACTCTTTGAGCGTATTTCTAAAAATGGTAGCATTAACCTGATTTTTGAAAGTGCATCTCACCTACAGCACAGTTTACCCTGCTTCGTGTTACGGTCAGGGACCACTTGTTATTCGCCACATCCTCATTTCACTCAACTCATTTTTCAATTTATCCAGCCCAAGCAACAATCAGGGAAGGGGGGTCTGGTGGCTATTAGCATTCAGCCTCCATGAGTGTGTAGCCTAATAGACAGCGATGATAATAGAGGCTTGTCTGTGCTCTCTCGCTGCAGCGTTGACCGCTGAGTGAATTATCCAGCTGACAGAGAGCAGCAGCGCAGCTTAGGAGGCGGAGGATGTTGTTAATATGCCAATGAGAGCTCATGCCTCCCGTGCCAGTCTGAGGCATGCTGACATGATGCAGCTGCCTATCACATAATTGGGAATCATTTAGCTGCAGCTTGACCTACATTCAGAGCTGTACAAAAGGGGACCACCTATGTGAATGTTTTTATTAACAATTCAAAACTAATCACGTAGAAGTTAGTCGCAATTAATTGCTGTGTGCTGAGTTGTCCTCTATCACATGTGCAGTAAAGTGCTTTAGAGTGGGTTAGTTGAGTGCCTTGATGAAAAACTGTGCCTTCGTTTGGAAAATACTGAAATCAACAGAGGTAGTTTTATGTCACAGTGTTTTTATTTCATTAGGGACAGAGAAATGGCTCCTCTTTTACATGATATCAGAAACATTTTGACATTTTGGGTGATAAAACTTTCAGTTTTTTGCTGAAATTCTGATGAATTCCTACCCTGAGGTATGAAATTCCGCTCGCCTGCCAAGTAGCTTAGCTAAAGATAAGAAAAACAGGGTAAAAGCCAAATGCACCATTTATTGTCATCCAGGAAATGTTAGAAAGAAAAAAAAAACCTCTTTCAGCAGCTCGCTCTCTCACAGAGCTCCATGAAACCATGGCTTTCTGTTTTGATTGAACCAAGTCTTGTAAATCTGACCTAACTTTGACCATCCCGCTATCTCCCTCTGACATGCTTAGATTAAATGTCAACACAGACTAATAGGTTGGACATGACGGGCTGTCTCCTGTTCTCCTGGATGATACATGTACATGACTCTGGGATGAAAGCGCTTCTTAGCATAAAGCCCTAACTGTGAAATTTGAGCTGAGGAGTATCGGCCAATCACAGCACAGGAGGGTGGGATCAGGCTCGGCTCTTCTGGGCTAAAATAATGCAGCTGGTTTAGCTTTACGTTCATCAAACAAACATGAGAGGAAGAATGCCTCCTTTCATCTCACCTTGAAAGAAAGAATATAAATAAGACATTTCCTTAGGCCGCGGTTATTCCTATGAATATCTTTTAATTGATTTCTATGTGGTCATATCTAATGTGCTTTTCTGCTCGTCTTGTTATGACCAGCAGAAAATGACTTACTGTGTCCATCGATAAGTTTACCACAAACTGTGTTCTTTGCTTGGAGTGGTCATTGGAACAGGAATGGAATAATTTGTTGAATTGCCTGAGGTGAGGATTGCACTGCTCATGTTTTGCTGAGGCTCAGACATATAGAAAAACCACTCACTCAACCCACCTGGGATTTCTGGCTCTGCACCAGGCCCACTTTTTTTTTCTCAAACTTCAATTCGGCAATTTTTGACCATGTTTTTAATGTTGGTGTTTTATGTCTAGGGAGGTTCTCGGTCATCCCGGTCCTGGTAATTCCTTGCTTAAAGGCAGTGTTGGTCATCAGATTTAGATTTGGACTTTTTGTTATTCTCGTTAAAATGATCTGTATGTCCCGATGGCAATCAATGCATGATGTGTTCTTAAAATAGAGCAACAAATACCCGCTGTCTACAGCAGGAGTAAACCTGGAAAAACACCAACCAATCCTACCGTTTGGGAGCCAAACTGTTAAACCAATCAAATCCCGTCCTGCTGTTCTGCCTGCCTCTTTGCGTACATTTTGCCTGTGTGCACTTGCCCTGATTCAATGCACATAACCAAGAGGGATCCAAGTACCCTGGAGAAAGGCAATTTGACGTGATAGAGTTCTTGAATACATTTCACCTCTTCTACAAAAGGCAACTGAAGACATAAACTGACTTCAAGAACTGGGGTTACGACTCTTCCAACACCCCCATGTGAATCAGCAGCAGACCAACGACCTCTATATGTTTATCTCTGTCCATCAATCTGTTTAGAACTGAAGAAGCCTTTGGGTTGGCATTTTAAGAAGGAGAAAATAAGAAGGAGTATGATGATGGAAGAGGTCAGTGAGTTGAGACGGGGCCTGGTGGTGAAGGACTTTGCAGGTGAGCAGCAGGATTTTAAAGTGGATGTGTCAGGGGACAGGGAGCCGATGAAGATGTTGTGGTGAGGTGATGTGGTTTTGAGAGGGCTGGGAATGATTTCAAATTTTTATTTGCAGTGGAGGATGCTGTTTCAGTAATGAGGACGGGATGTGATGAAAGCGTGGATTCGTGTATTAGTGGCAGAGAATGGGTGAAATGGACAAATTTGGGCTGAAAATGGTGGTTTCAATGAGCCTGACAAAGATTGCAGATGTGAGACGAGGGAGAGCTGGTTGAGTTGTTGATCGTGAGGATGAAATTTGTGGTCAAATTTGGAAGGGACCTTGGTTTAAATGATTATAAGGTCACATTTGTCATTGTTTATGATCCGAAGCATCTTTATTTATTTCAGTGAGTGTTATTGTAGGATGGATTTTTCTGTGGCTGGACATAAACAGCAAAAACAGAGACCATGCGGATTAGGGCTGGAACAATATGATTTTCTCCCAATTCAATTCTTTTACAATTTCAGGGGGGCCTGGACATAAACATTACATTGCGATGCTTCGATATTGGCGATTTTTGTGCATTTACTTCCCTTATCCCTTATTTTATTCCTTTAACACCAGCCCCATGTAGAATGATGATGATGTCTACAGACTATATCAGGAGCCATATTTACCCAAAAAATGAACATCACGTGAGTCAGTTTTAAGATGTATTCAGAGGATCTGACATTTTATTTATTCAACCTTTATTCAATGAAAAACCCATTGAGATCAAGACCTCTTTCAGAAGGGTGACCTGGCCAAGAGAGGCAGCAACACATAGTAAACAAAACAGACATGATAACAATAAAAACCCAATAAAATTTTAGCACCTCATCAATTAAATGCAGGAGTTATTTTTACAGTAACAATTTAAGAACACAGGCACTGTTCGAAGGATTTCCATTGTCAGTTTAGATTGGAGGGCATTCCAAGCAGAGGGGCCAGGGTAACTGAAGGCTTTTTTTCCTGTTTCAGTTTGAACAAGAGTAGCAGAGAGGTACAAAATTTTCTTTTGATTGTAAGACAGCTTTCAGTTCTCTGAAGAAAAGTGCATAAACAAGTAGGAACCAATCCAAGAAGAGCCTGTAAACCAGAGTCATCCAGTGTGTATATCACCTTACATTCAAGGAAGGCAGGCCAGCTTTAGCATACAGTTCACAATGGTGGGTTAGGTGACTACAACCAGTGATAAACCTCAGAGCACAGTGGTAGACGGGAGGTAAGGACTGTAGGCAGCTGATTGAAGCACACATATACACATCTTCCTCATTATCATGTTACTAGATTGTAAAAGAAAAACATTTCTCCCTCTGCTGGAAAAAAAGTGCTAATGTTTTTTTTTCAACCTAGCTTATAAACAAAGACTAAAATGAAGGATTTAAATTTTTTTGGGAAAAAAAATCAATTTTAAAATTGTAAAACAAGATGTTGATAAATGATGTGGCCTAGGAGGAGAATGGATGCAATGAACAAAATGGGACCAAGCACTGAACCCAGGGGGACACCTTAAAACAGAGAAGCTATGGACCAAGTGCAGTTGTTATTGTGAAAAAACACTGTTATTGGTCATTGAAGTAGGGCTTTAACCAGGAGGCTGCAGTGCCAGTGATGCTGAGTGTGTGCCCTAGGTGGGAACGGAGAATAGTGTGGTTAATGGAAGATTTTATGAAAAGGGCAGCGAAATTGAAGAGGATGAGATGTCGAGTTTGGCTTAGTCTGGGGAGAGTAGAAGAACATTGGTTATTTTGAAGATTGCTGTTTCTGTGTTATGAGACTTGATTTGAGAGGTAACAGGACAATGTGGTGGATTTCCCAGAAAGGGGAGGCTGGAGATGAGCTGTAAGTCACACACACTGTCAGGAATGAGTCGAGGTTTCTCAAGGAGGGAAGTAACACTGGGCAAGTTTGAGTGTTTTGGGGACTGGACAGGACTTGAGGGAGGAATTGATGACTTTGAATATAAGTGTGTGAAAATGGAAGGGAACAAGATCAACATCATCCAGTTTCACTTTTTTATTTTTTTTATTTCATTTTTATTTTATTTTTTTATTAACACAAAATCAAGTAAAATACAGAAAAAAATATTTAATTTTGGGAACTAAGAACATATCTTAAACGGTTTGTGCATTAGCAGGAAATACAAATTTGATTTTTTCTTTTTCTTTTTTTTTCTCTCTCTTTTTTTACATTTTGAGCTCTTAATGCTTACAGGGAGACGTCATTCTAGAGAGAGGAAGATTCATGTACAACTGTGCGATAAAATGGAAACATGATGTATTAACTTCATGTTTAAATTTTTATGTAACACAAAAAGATGGAATACAGCACCTGGAATAGATTAGTACTTTCCACAGGTTGGTGCAGGACATTTATTGTTTATCCTTCAAATTCATTTCAGATTAAACAGGATGAGCTTTAGTTTGAACAGTTAACACAAAGTGAAGACAAGATCAGGCTCATGCCAGATGCCAGCTTTATTATGTTGGCCAGTAGCCAGTGACTCACTGAATAACGACTTACACTTGTCAAGAGGAAACAAGGCTATTCTTAGACAGCTATTGTAATCAAGAGATTTGAATTCATTTTTTATTTAACTGGGCCTGTGTTGTACAAGTAGATTGAAAAAGACTTCCTGAGCCATTAAAGTTGAGGAAAGATGGTGATCGCGCCTCAGGCAAAAATCTGACTGTATGCTGCGTTCAGCTCCAAACAGCTCGACTGGCAGCCGTCCAAGCTAAGCTAGCCAATGAGTCACCTCTCTAAGAGCTCCAACCATAACAGCCAGCATTTCTCCAATATTCCTGATTAAAGCTGGATGCTCACTCTGCTCGGTTGGCCAAAAAGGCTTTTATTCTTTCCTTCTTTGCAAAGACATGACACTGATCCTGTTTTAGTGTACTGCTTAAGAAAACAGACATTTAAACTTCATCCCATCAGTGAAAAAGTTGTGAAAAAGCTGCATCTGCTCAGTGTGAATAAAACAAGTAAAAAAGCAGTACAATGTTGTGTTGAGCCGTGAAACTGAAAAATGATCAAGAGCAGCATTTATTTTCGTTCGATGACTCTTAGCTGCCTGGAGACTCCATTACACTTATGAGGAGAGCTGGCATCAAGTTAATTGATTTCAGTTTGACATTTTGTTTTTGCAGTAATCAGTGACAGTTCTCATCCAGTGAGAAGTTACACGAGCTGTTTGAAATGCTTCACAAACAAGACAATAATTAACTAACTGAAAGATAGTGGGATGTGTGTGGGTTAAAACTGTGACCTTTGTGAACACTAAAAAGCTGATTTTCAAATATTTTACTATATCAATAACACGAGCAACAGCTTCATTTTGATCATTACAAAGCAGGACAAACACTTAACGTTTCAGCAGCTTTTATAGTTTAAAATGTAAGCTGGTATGTAACTGGTAATGTAAGTTGGATATTTCAGCGCTCTGGTCCCGACTGAAATATCACAAGTGAATATTCAACAACTACTTAATTGCAAATACTACCGACATGTTCCCTAAGGATACATTGCGTTTAATTCTGTTTAGCAAACCGCAGCTTGCTTGCGGAGTGGTACACTGTAAACATTATCCCTGCTTAACATCAACATGCACAGTAATTACAAGATGTCAGTAAGCCAACAGCTGCATTTAAGTAAAAGCAAAGCTTTGCCTTATGCACCCATTCATTTATTTAATTGAGGCCAAAAAGATGCCATTTGGCACATTGTGCTGGGGGGAGTTAAGTGCACGGAAACCATGGTTGTGTATAAGGATGGGCAATGATTTTACTGGTCACTCTCATTTAAAAAAACAAACAAATAGTTCACGTGACAGTAGCTTTGTCTTTAACAAAACAACAACAATGACAAAACGTTCAGCTGCGACCTGCTGTGGTCCAGCTGCAGCAGGTCACAGCGTATAGCAACAGTCATAGTTTGGCCAGATGCAGAAGCTGTGACGTGTCAATTAAACAAAAAGCGGATCAATTAGGACAGGAAGTTGTGCATGGAAACCACCTAAATACATCAGGTAACTTCCAAAATAAAACAAAACTGACCGCAGATTAACAGTGAATGGCAAGCTTTGTCACCCCAAGATGTAAGTGTTGATCGGCGAGCACAGCAAGCAATGGCCCCTCCTCTTTGTCAAAGTCTAATGTTTGCTAGTTTGTGTATGTGGCATAGACTGTAAAAAAATGGACATAATCCTGCTCGGCTCAAACTGAGTTCACCACAAGAACTGCTCCCCCTGGTGACTAGCTGAAGTATAGGTCAAAAACTTCCCATTCATTCCAGATGGGCTGAGGTCAAACTTTAAAAAAAATATTACACCTCGTAGAAATATTTCTCACATCCTTATGCTGTGGTGATATGACAATATTATTGGCTGCATTTTGCTCAAGTCCTCTTTTTTTCTGAAATTTTTCTTTTTTATTAGTTATTAGTTGTTAGAAATGGGATTTTACATCTAATTTAACGATTGCCAGCTTCTGTTCTTGTGTAGTTTTTTTTTTTCAGGAATAGAAAAAACGTTGGGAAGGAGAGTTGAGTAGAGATTAGACTGTCGAAAGAAACCGGATCCACTCAGATTTTCTCAGAGTCCCTCTGAGACTCTACTGCACAGACTCTGGCTGCACAATGGCAGCACCTGTGATGGGAGTTTTTTGGCCTCAAAACCTTACCCCGTAACCGTAGAGGAGGAAGAGAAAACCTCCGACACTGGCCAAGAGTAGGTGCAGCAGTAGGATGGTTCAGCTGCAATGAGCATTGTGGGCACTGTGGAAGCTAATGTTAGCACCAGTGCTGATAGCCAGTACATGTATGATGTCAGTTTATATTAAATCAGTTGGCCATCTGGACTGTTGTTCTGGGGCTCTTTAGCTTGGTGGTCTGAGGTTTTTTGGAGGGGATAAGTGGTCCTTGGTCTGAAACAATTTGAGAAACACTGCTATATACTGTCTATGGTATTTGGGTGGTGAACAGCAGTGAGGCAGCGGCGATCTTCGAATGATTTTCAAATAGTTACCAGCAAATATCGAATACTTTTGCTTGAGCTGCCCTAGTAGTGTATGCTGTACACATTTTCTTTGCTGTTTACCCTGTCATTATTGCAATTGAAGACTAAAGAAATGCCACTTAAATAACTTTCGTCAGTTGTTAAATCCAGCGTCTCACTTTTTCAAAACTAAATTTTTTGCATCTGGTAAGCTTTTAAATTCATTTTCTCACCAGTGTTTAAATAAACACAGCTCCACCAACGCAGCTCAATGTGTTATTTCAATCCAACAGCATCTAGAGGTTTATGTTTGATTGTGAGCCAAAATATACAGCAGACCAGAAGAAAATCAATACATGACATTAGATTGATTCGTACTGTAAATGTGAAAATCAAAGTCTCCTACACTTGATTTCTCTTCACTCACAGTTTCAATCTCAGTCTTGGGTGCTGAAGGCTTTAACATTTAGTCCGTCTTTAACCCTACAGTGTCTTTAAAAGACTCACTTGGTTTGATCAATACATCGTTTTGCATTTGTGAAGTCATCATATGCAGTCAAAGGTTTCAGTTTTACTTTACAAAACTAAAAGTCACAAGTGAATGATATGCCAGCCTCAGCTGTTAATAAAGAAACACTTGCCTGCCTGAAAATTAAAGACTCCATGACATTGAAATTAAAGTTTATTTCATGGTAAGTAGCTCTGTGCCAGTAAAGATGTGGTTGAAGTGCAGACTGACACTTCACATCAGCTGCTGTGGGGGAAATTTCAGGCGAAGTGCTGGAGGAGGCAGAAACTGACTGAAGTGAGGAGGAGGCAATAAAATGGAGTTAAAGGTCGGATGCAGAGTTGTTGTTTAAAACAAATTTTACCACCAAATGTAGCGTAGGGATTGGAATACATACTGGACGTGTGCGTGTATGTGTGCATCTGCATGTCTCTATGTGAGAATGTGCTGTCTGACTGACAGAAAAGAAATCACTGTAAGACGAAGCACTAACTGTGTTGATCTCTTTCAAATAAGTTTTGAATTAATCTTCCTCTTCCTGGAGAGATGTCACATTCTTGCAGGAAAAAGTCTGAGCTGAGTTTTTTTAACTCGCATGTTGCATCACACTGTACCTCCTGGGCGAGCTGAGAAATGAGTTTGACACTGGCATGATTTTGAACCTCTGCTGTGTCATTGGGTAATGTCATGGTTAACAAATATCACATACAAAATACAGTTTTCATTTCCTTGACTCTAAAAAAGGTCCAGCTGCAAACCATAAATTGCGAGGAGGGACAGAAACCTTGGCGTTGATGCATTCCCACACACCAAACATCATAATGCACTGCAAAAGCTGAAATTAAGCGAATGTTGTAAAAAATTGTCTTATTATACTTGATATCAGCCACATTCAACTGACAAGTCCAGAAACATGTATCTTTAATGACAAAAATGAAGTCTGAATTGATTTGAATGAGTAAAAATATCTGCCAATGGGGTAAGAAAAATTTGCTTGTCAAGTTTCTTGAAATTAGAATAATGTCTTAATATGAAAAAGTTTTCTATTAATCCATTGACAGATTTTTTTTATACTTGTTAAAAGCAATTCAGACCTCATTTTTGTCTTTAAATAACTTAAAATGAGACAATTTCCTTGACTGGTCAGGTGAATGTGGCTCATATTAAATCTAAGGCTGTTTATACGACAACAGTATCAGAATGAAACATAAACGTTTTGTTGTGTTTCGGCCTCTTTTTTTACGGAAACGCTGTTTTACCCGACCTAAGATGCAACTTTTTTAACACACCCTTCAGAGTGCAATTTTTCTGAAATGCTGCAGCCTCCGTTGCCGTCTTGTGCGTGCACGTTACACTTTCGTTGTGGGAACTTTTGCGAACTGGACAACAGCAACGGTTAAATGGCGGACTTACCGGGTTGTGCTTGTGCTTCTGAATCTACTGACTGCCTTTTAACAAAATGTGCATCTGTTGCTCCACTTCTGCACTCAGATAAGACACATTTGATATATACGCCAGATGATCAGCCCACTTCTTCTTCAGCGGCAGACTACCAAAAGACTCTACAGTTATATCGCCATTCGCCATTTTATATCACAATTCAGTGTGAACGCAGATTTTTTTGTGTGAAACGCTGTGAAGTGTTGTCGTATAAACGGGGCCTAAAAGGACATTTTTTACTAAAAATGAGAAAATTTCAGTTTTTTTGCAGTGTAATAAAAAAAGAGGCGCTCCTTGAGTCAGTTTCTTTAAGAAAGTTTAAATCAATCTGCAGCGTGACAGTTAGCAGGATGTACTTAATGTTTGAAGCGCAGCAGAAATAATGAGTTACTTTTGAAGCTGTGCGTCACAGTTTTTCACTTATTTAAATTCTCTTTTACCAACTCTGAGTGACACAACCCTTACAAAAACGCTGATTTGGCTCCACCTATGAGAAATTCATGACGTTATTCCTTATTACTATCTAAATTCTCAAAGAAACTTTCAATCCCTTTATTCCCCGAGGACTGTCAGTACTGCTTACTGTGAGGAGACATCTATGATAACAATAACAGCTCCGTTATTCTCTCAAAGGTGAATTCATTCGTGTACTTACAGATCTGTGGAGTCATTGAAAAGAGGCTTTTATTGTCTGAGTAACAGCAGCTCAGTTTACTTTATGGCACCTTTGGCTTTCAGTTGAGATAAAAAGGCAACGAGAAAGTTAAACAGGATAGATGTTGAAGAGGCAAAGGTTGTAAAAGCTCTGCCAACTACAGCTGTGCTTCAGTGCGCACACACACACACACACACACAGAGGGTTACTGGTTCAAACATCCAGCCAACCAAATCTGTATTGACCTCTCCACTTAGATATTTGACTTTATCTGCTGGAATAATTAGAGAAAACGAGTCCTCAGTGTACCCTTTCCCCCTTGACAGTCTGAACAGAGAACTCCCAGAGCCGGCCTGCCCTCCCATCTCTCATCTACCCAGCCATCCACTTCACTCATTTAGCATCAGGAACATTGTTTTCATGTATTTTTTATCAAGTTCTCTTAAGTGGTGAGCAAAGTTCAGTGGCTGAATTAGACAAAAGAGGGCTTGCTAATAATCTCTTCATTAAAGAGGAGAGCACACAGTGCCTTATCATTTCTAGAAAAGAAAAACATAACCTTTTGAGAGCTGTGATTTCAGAGCACTTTCAACCGCAATGAAAACAATTTCTGCTTCAGATTATTTGAATGTTAGCCCTCGTAATTCAGTAAAATATATCTTGAGAGAGTATTCACAGTAGGTGTTCATCACATCGTTGTTTTGTTTTTCTTTCAACAGGCACTTAAACATCTAAGTTCTGAAGGGAAAATTTAAATGATGTGATGTGATTTTACTCGGATTTCATTTGTTATTTCTTCTTTTTTCAAGGCCTGTGTCCTCTAACTTTTCGAACTGCCACACTGGATGCTAACTGTGGCTAGACTATAAAATTAAAGGTACAGTGAGCAAAACAAAAAAAGACCCTTAATTTGAGGGTTTATACTCTGCTGAGGACGCTAGGAGCTGAGAATAATGAACTTTGTTTGAGAGGTAAGCAGGCGCTGTCAATGCAAAAAGAAATGCAGTTAGAGGACACAGGCCGTTACTGTTTAAGGTCCTTCTATGAGTCTAAATTTAGGTTTGAATTGACTTGCATACTGCAGCTTGAATACTAAATACTTTAGTATTTATTGCTCAGTATTGAACCAGCAGTGGTCAGAATGACTTCTTACCTGGGATGATGCTCTGCACACTGATTGAAAAGTGAGCGATGACTGTGATCATGCTGCATGTGCTGTGATTTTTTTTTTGTCATATATGAATGTTTGAAATCCAATGAATCATGTTGTTTGGTGCATTACGTGAAGCATGAGAGCATTTATGTTTTCTAAGAAAAAGCATGAATAGAAATAAGGATATCAATATCCCTGAGACCATGATGCAGCTTTACCCGCTTTAATTGACATAATTCAGACCACACCAGCACGTAAAACTAAGAGAGGTCTTTGAATCAGCAAAGTGCTTGTAATGTAATAAGCACTCTCTCCTAAATGGAGCCTTGACTCCATTTAAAAGAGGGCAGAAAATATGTGTGCACTCTTGCTTAAGGCTTTCATCTTGCATATAAATCACTCCAGCTCAAAGTGGGTGTTTGAGCACCACAGATTTCAGGTCTTTGGGGCCCGCTCTGTATCCACGGCCAAGGCTGCATTAATGACAAAGCTGTGCCATGGCATGAAGTAAATTAAGCCAATTTCAAATTTTCTGGAAGCGGAAAAAAATGTTGAAACGAAGGCTTTCTTGGCTGATTTGAAAGGTTTAACTCTTGGCTCTCATTTTCCCTTTTTTTCCATTCTCTGCTTTCTGTTTCTGTGTAGATTCCACCGCAGCTGAGTGCTCTGACATTGTACAGGTGCGAGCAGTCGGTTTTGGATTACTGCCAGGCCCACCTGTCGCTGCGTCTCAATGTGGGTCTGGAGCCCCCGACTCAGTCACTGGGAGGTTCAGGACCAGCTAGGTGCCACCCGGGGCCGATGGCTGCCCTCCCCTCTGAGCCTGTGCTGCCTTGCTCCCAGACCCACTCCCTCCATTAGTGAGCTGGTGGCACTGAGGCTCTAAACTCCTGTGTGTGTCTGCTGCACACAATCAGCGGACCGCTCAGACAAAACACAAGGCTGTGTGGGAGGAACTGGGACTGGTCAAGAAGCAAAGGAGACAATTAATCATCTGCGGCGCATCCTGGATCGAGAGTAATGAAAATGAAAATATTCCTCAGTGGAAATAAAGGGGTTGCTGCAGTATCGATTAGTGAGCTTCTCACCTACCTGACCCTCAATGTCCTCAATTAGCAAAGGAGGCTGAGCAGCAGCATGACTTTCCACGTTCTGCTCTGCCTCCCGAGGAGTATTAAGGATAATAATTTAATGATTTGTTAATCTTATTAAACATTTTTCCTCAGCTTCTCCTTATCCTGGCACCTCTCTGCTGCGTCAGGTGAAGTAATCAAATGCAAAATGCTAAGAAGAGAGCGGGGAAACAGCATGATAAGTAATTGAGTAGCAGAACAAATGAAAGATCAGCCAAGCTAGAAGGTTTTCCGCTGCTTTTTTCTGATCAGGCTGTCAGTCAGAGGCCTCTCGCTAACTCAAATCCCTGTAGAGTGGGTTTTTTTTCCATCTTTAGAAATGAGCCGCCCAAATGAAATTACCCACGACGAAGGAAACAAGATAGAAAATAACGGACATTAATTGTCATATAAAATGTACAGCCTTCCCGTCATGCCGGCAGTAAGTTTAATTTACATGGTGACTTTTTGATTTCCTAAATGATTTGGGATGTTTATCACATCATAATTTAATTAATGGAGCTGAGGAATATAAACAGATGCAAAATAAACACTAAGTACAGATCTGGGTGCACCGGGATTTTGGATGTTTACTTTTCATCATCCATTTAAACCACCCTCGTAGTTAATGGGTTTTCTTTATCAAATGTGTTCTTCGACAGACTCTCCGATCATGCACTCATATATCTACATGTGTGTGCTTTTTACAAGATGTTACAGTATAATATATGGTGAATAAACTGTGGTAACTGACCGGTGCTGGTGTCATTTCTTCAGATCGGTGATATAAACCCAAACACAGTCTGTATTTAGACAGCTGCGTAGGTGTTCGAGCCTGAAGAGCACAGCGCCAAAGGCAGGACTGATTAACAATGATGTGTCTGTTTTTACCTGATGCTAACTTCCTCTTGCATTTCTCTCCCCCCTGTGACTGTGTGTTACTGTTGTTGTGACATAATACAAAATACTGGACTCACTGAAACTGGCTCATGGACTTTAATGGACTTCCTATAATTATGTTTAAGCAGGAAAGGATGTCTTGAACATTACAATACTCAATTAAGGTCCAGGATATTAATTCAATATCTTAATTTGCGTCTATACGTATTGTGCTATGAAAATGGAGGAGCTAATATAATATAACCTAATTAGGAAGGCTGTCAGCTTGGAATTGACTTTCAGTTGAACTGGTCTTTCAAACAGGCATAATCACAGTTTGGCAGCAGTAAATACAGTAGCTGGGGTAGGCCCTATCTGCTAGGGCTGCACACTTTTAAAATCATCACAATAAGGTCATATTTATAAAAACTACATTAAACCTGCAGTTTCAGTGTCACCCCTTGGTTCCTGAGGAGTCCTAATGAAGCCCAAAGATGGAGCATAGTTTATATAATACATGGGCATAGCTTCCGTGATGTCACCCATCTGTTTCCAATGCAGAGATTCGAAGCCTGTTTGCTTGATTTAACAGGGGTCATATTGACTAGTTAAACTCAACCTTGCTTCATTTTAGGTTAAGAGGTGGGGCTTTAGCCTTTCTACAGACAGCTACAGGGTTCCAACCTGTCAGTCACCAGTCAGCTACACCCTTATAAGGCAAAAACCTATACACTTTAGCACTTCTGCGTTGATGTTTGCAATGGCAATAGCATTATTAGCTATACTTCTTTCGAACTGGTACAGGTGAAGAGATGGCACACTCCTCATTATACATTACACTGATATTATCATTAGACCATCTGTCTACTGTAAGACCTTAAAAAAGACGAGTAAAAAGCCTAACCCATCAAAAATAGCCAAAAAATTCAATTTTTTTTTTTGGAACTAAGATATTTATTAACCCTTTAAACAAAATCCACAGAAAACCTATTACCACATCATTTTGTTTATGATATATATATATATATATATATATATATATATATATATATATATATATATATATATATATATATATATATATATATATATATATATATTTTTTTTTTTTTTTTTATCACATTTGACACATTGAGGGCAGTTTTGGCAACTCTTTTAGTAATTTTTTTTTTAGTAAATATACATTCCTTTGATGCAAAAAAAACCCTTTTAAAAAGAAAAAAAAAAGAGTAACAGATTAGATGTTATTATTATCACAACTTTTTTTTATATAAATTAGCAAAGATTTTCCTGAAAAAAAAAAGTGTGGATGATTTCATGAGAGCGGCTATTGAAAAGGGCCAAAATACAACTTCTGCTGCCTTTTGTTTCCAACAGATTTGTAAGGAAACGATTTATCATGTTGATGAGCTAGAGGTTTTTGAAACTCACGTATCAAATATGATATGTTTGGCGTTAAAAGGCTGATTACATTCATCACCTCTTCTTTGTTATATGATGTTACATGCCTGTGTGTGATTTAAACATACAGCAGGAACACAGCAAAAGGACACGGTAGACAAATATTTATATAAGAAGTCACAGAATACCAACTAAAAGTAAAGTACAAACAAAGAAAGGTTTTTAAATGCTGTGCTTAAAATTCAAATGCAACTTTTAACACACACCATCAAATCAGTATCCAGCCCCTAACAAAGCCAGATAGCCAGTCATGGTTCAAGATTTTAAGTTGGACAGTGGGATGGTGGGTCAGATTTCAAGCAGAGTGAGTTTAAGGGAGGACAAGGTCACCCATGGCTCTGCCTCTGCTATTTTAAATTTTAAAAAAATGGCTTTAAGAGTCAGCATCACGCAAACTCTCAGGCCACGATGTGAATCAAAGCTCAAAACATAAACAGTTAGTTCTTTTTGTTTTTAAAGAAACTAGTGTCCGTCTGACAGCAGACAGATGCACAAATGACAGCAGAAACAACTGTAAAAGCTGAAGTAAGCTCACCAGGCCCGTAGTTATTGGCAGAAGTTCATAATGAAACACCACCAAAGAACACCACGCACCTGCACGTTAGGTGCCATGTTAGTGTCTCCGCACTGCTCCTGTTCTGCTGTTGGATTCTGAGGTGTTGTATTTAGGAAGCCCTTGTCAAATTTATCAGCACAGAAGGTATCAGGCTCAGCAAAGGAAGAATTTTATCCTGATATGAAATCCTGTTCCTGTATCATTAAAGTGACACACTATTGAAAAGGAGTCTTCACGTAAAATTAACTCCCACGAGGCATTGAGAAAGAAATGAAATGGTAAAGACTCATCTATAGTAGATACAGGAGGGGACACGCCAAAACTCTATTCTGTGATTGGCCTTAATTGGATCTGCTTTTTTCCATTGCAGGACTTTTTAAAATCATATATTTGAGCTGTGGTACGACAGGCTGGCTGCAGATTTTTTTTAATTTTTGTACATTTAGATACTTAACACATCCATTTAATCAGACAGGTCTGTAGGACATGAATTAGTCTGGTAAACTTATGTACACTATTCCCTCTTTATGACCTTTGTTTCAAATATTTCTGCCAATTTATTAAGTCATTAAAATTCTGACTTTGGACAAACATCTTCTTTTAGGGTCCTTATAAGAAAATCTATATATGATGTGTTACTTTTTAAAGATATAAAATAATACATAATCCCCAAATTCTGATAATCCCCATTTGTATAACTGTGACTAAAAAGTGAAGTGAAGTGAAACACAAAGAACAATGCTTTTTCTTTACATCCAGCAGTTGAGGATGAGGAAAATGCAGCACAAACCTGCATCTTTAAAAAAGACAACCTGTGAGCTGACATTCAAATTAAGATATTTTTATTTATCTTCATAAAAACAGATAGTAATTCAAATGAGGTCAGAGGGAGAAGAAGATTTCAGCCAATTCCTGGACCAAATGTTAATTTTGCTGTCTTAATTAGCTTGCCAGTTACAGCTGAAGAAAACCTGCCAGCGACAGTTGTCATTACAGCTGGGAAGAGGGAAAAAATAAGACTCATGTTTCTGTCGTGCTGTTTGATATCAAGCAGGCATTGTTTTAACAAATGGTGACAGAGAGTTTGATATTTGAACTAAATCATGAGCTACACAAAATATTATATATCAATACAGGCTCCATCGCTGCTCTCTGTGTCTTATAGATTTTGCTTTTCACCTTGTTTCTCTATTCATGGAGGAAAAGGGGGAACAATCACAAATTTCTAACTGTCCCATCACTTTATTTAGCTAAATGTAACGTGAAGGCTGTAAAGCTGGTTGTATGAAATCAGCTGTCCCCGACATGAAAAGAACGCAGTAATGTGTGCGATCGCATGCCAGTTATGTGTCAGACTCTTCAATCAGAGACATTTTGTTAACACTGCCGTGTGTTCCTCTTTAAATAGAAAAGAGAGTTTGAAAATAATGGCCATGCAGAAGATATATCTGCTTATGACAACTGGCTCTGACACCTGACAGATTCACGCTGCTGGAGGATTTACCGCTCTGTGGCTGCACGCACGAAACAGTTTAACGACTCTGATAGATTGCAGATATACTGCACTGGCTTCAAGTGTTGGGAGGACGGTCTGCAGAGAGAAACAGGACTTAAAGGAGCAAGAGCTGCAGCTGAATAATGTTCAGACTTATTTGTTCACATGCATTTACGCTAACAGGCCGATGACTCATGATACTTTAATCAGTATTCAGGAGATTTTGTGTCTTTACAACTTGAACCCACAAACTAGAAAACGAAAGAAAACACTCCCACAGAGAGCCTTGAATCAACCGTGTGACTCATAGTCACAAAAGGAGAAGTTATTTCAATTTCTGGCTTTCTTTTTTGGAAGGAATGTTATCAGCTGAGGCCTTGAAATGACTCAACTTACACTGAAAGTCAAGTGAAATGGCCTGAAAAGCAGAAATACAAAAGTGTTGACAATAGTGGGCACATAAATTCATCACTGGGTGCACAGGGGGGAAATCACTTTTAAAGGACTGCACGATGAAGAAAAACAGAGTTTGGTACCTCCTGTGCAACCTCACTGACTGTTATTTATGTTCAGTCTCACCTCTAATGTCCAGAATTGAAGAGTGTCGAGGTAATGGCAGGAGATGTTTTTGGTTTGTTATTCATTTGACATTTTATCTATTTGGACAACGTATTGGTCTTGCTGACAATCTGTTGGCACTTTCTTGGAAAGCAGACCTGAGCTGTTTTTCCCCTACCTCTTCGGAGCTGTCAAAGTGAGACAGACAATGTAACGCTTCATATTATGTGGAGCTTAAAATCCTCTCATCCTTCATTCTGTTCCATTGATTTCATCCGGTGATCTTATTTCTGCTGGGATTCAGGACTTCATCGAGACAGCTCTCTGCAGGACTCATAAAAGCACAATACTGCAAAGGATAGAGAACGTCTTAAAGTCATGAACACTTCTTCACTTTATGTATTTTTTTTTTTTTGCACTTCTGTTCAACGCCTGTGATTAAAATACAGCAAATCTGTACACTTGTTTACTTAGATTATCTAAAACCCAATAAAACTGGGCCAGATGTCCTGCTCTGGGTAAAGTCTAATCTACATTCCTCTCATGGATGCAGAGCGGCTGGAATAAAAACAAATCAAGAAGGAATAGTTAGCCCTCAGACTTATGAACAGATGCACGGTTCATCTTGAACCTTCAGGGTGAGAGCCGTGCACACAACAGGTTGGCTGTGCTTATCTGGAAACATGCAGCTCTGACTCCAAACTTTATTGTGCGTTTCAATTTAAGGTCGAGCTAAAGTTTCAGTCAGTATCGGTCCACCTGCACGTTGCTGTGTCATTTTCAAGTTGTGTTGCCTGTGCCGGCAGGCAGGGCAGCTGAGAAAGCTCTTGATTTCCCCTGAGAGTTACACTGCAGCTATGCCCACACTTTGAGATTACCTTTACCATCTCACAAGCTCAGTATGACACTGTTGCTGCGACTTTATTTTTAAACTGTCTCCTGAATCACGAGGCAATCGACTGCTTCCCTGATACATTTCAGGGTCAAAGGTGTAGCTGCTCTTCAAAGCTTGCCATGACTCATAACTGTGTTTGCCTCGTTTAAAGAGGCTTTAATAAGGGATCCCTCTAAAGGGAAGAATTTTTTAACTCCCTCTTAGCTGGTTACTTCTCTGTTTAAGCTGTTTCAGAGAAGGCCATTACATTGTGAAGTGATGTGAAGGGACAACTCATCGCTTCTCACAGCAGACTCCTTATTTTAAGGCTGGACAAAAATGATTGAGGTTGTCAGGGGGCTGAGTTTTGAAGGGATACATCAGGTTTCTAAAAGTGAGGTTATACAGGGTGATAGTCTATCACCAATTTACTTTGTGGACCAGTTAGGAACGCCCCTGACAGAGTTCCCACTCAGAAGCAGCTGTAGACAGGGTCAGGGGGAAAAAAACCCCAACTACATTCAAAAACGATATGTCAGATTATTTTCACCTCTTTACTTTGACGTCAGAAATCTCTGCTTTGTACAAAGTTCTGAATCAGCTGCATTTGGTGAGTGAGTGCTGGGACCTGTGCAGACTGAAGTCAAAGTTTGTTTCACATCAAGTTAGTGATTTATTTTACTGGATTCAAAAAAGAGTAATAAATGTGTGATGTCTTTTTGGTGAATCATGGTGTTCATATTTTGAAAGGAGTGGTGAGGCCGACAGCAGGAAAGGAAAACCTCTGAATGGATCCCAGGCACTGGTGGTGATGACCGAATGTGCAGGATGAGTGAGAGGTTAACATCTGAAGAAATAAACTTGAGCACTGATGAGGTTTGGAGGTGACAAGGGTGGAGGTGCATGATCCACACTGACATGAAAAACTGAAGAGGAGATTTTAAAGAGGGGGTATTATCACTCTGTTATCCTGTAGTAACGTGTTATGATTTACAGCTCAAAAACTCCAGTATTTCTCTATTTGGGTGGTTTAGAACACTCTTATTTCAGCCTCTTTCTGGAAGACTTTGTTTTAGCTGCTGTCTCTTTAAGGCTACCTGCTTCCTTCTGATTGGCCAGCCTTCTGGAGGTCTGTTGGGGCAGAGCTAAGGCAGACCTTGGTGTTTGAGGCCTTCTCCTTCAACATGTAATGAACTAGTTAGGGGATCCTGATCTGATTACCTTATCATTTTAGCAAGTCTAGATCTCATGCTAATTTCTAGAACAGACTGATTTGATCAGTTTACAGAGTTTCAGGGATTTGTAAATCAAATAAATAAATAGGGATTTGTCTTTTTCCTATAAATAAAGACATTGCAAATCAGCTCCATACTTTTTCTGAAAGATTTATTCAGAACCCACATCAAATAACCTAGCTGCCCTTCTTCTTAAAAGCACTGCTTTATCCACCCAATCGGGAAAACAAGCTACAGTAGATGAAATACTGAAACAAACCCAGCAAACAAACAGAGGGTTGACTGTTTCCTGTTGGCCTCATCTGTAAAATAATAGGTAATAAATAATAAGTAATTCCTCTGTCCTCTGGCTTATGAAAGTCTCCTCTTGTCTCCACAGTGAATGCATTTCACCGTTTCTATTGTAATGTTTTTTTTTTCTTTCATGTGTTGTCTCATTTATAAACCGCTGACCTGACCAGCTGGTCTGCTGCTGTGGGCTGCATGTTTAGGAAAACAGGCTCTTCGTACTGTTAAAACATGGTGCCTGGGAAAAGGGCTGTTTGAGTGATGAAAAAAGTAAAAATGAAGCAAATACTCTTCATTTCTTTATGTTTTTACAGAAAGGACTTGTTTAAGTTGCTGAAGGACGAGTGACCATTGTCTTCTGCACGCAGTCCACTAATTACTGATAAATACTCCATTCAACCCTACTCAAAATACCTGACTCTTTAAATGTGACTGTAAAGGGCTCCATTTGTCCCATGCACACAAGCCTTGGTCCTCAAAGCAGGTGGCTGGGTTCAACTTCAACGAAGAGTTCTGTAGTGCATTTCAGCTGCCACTCTCTCCTCCCAGTTTCCTACTTCAAACATCGTCTGATCTCTCAACAAAGACATAAAAGCTCCAAAATTAAACATGAAAAAAAAGATCACGGCCTTTGAGAGGACAAGTTATTTTTCCTTGAACCCTTTCCACTGTCGAACAAATCTCTGCCCCATTATACCACAAGGGCAAGTTTATAATTAATTTCCAAAAAAATAAACAAAATAAAAAAAACATTACATAATTTGGAGATAGAACAATAGGTTACTCAATTCATCTTCAAGGACTCAGAACAAATGAACCAAAAGATGAATGTTATTCCCCTCAACAAAGTTCTTACTCAATATGGAGAAAGTTCACACAGCCTACAATCAGGGAACATGGGTGGGGGGTTGGGGTGTTAATGGTTTATTGTATGTATTATCTTTAGTGGTGCATGTAATAACATTATGACATTGAACTAGTGGCAGGTGGTATGAGACCATATTACCTTCCGGATCACAACCTAGTTTACCTGCAGATGTGTTGTTGACCCTGTGTACTTAAGCAGCCTGCAACTACCCTCACACAGTAGGCTTACATACAGTGTCAGAAATGGAACTATGAGCTTAGTAAGCACAAGATCGGACTATTGAAATGCATGTAAACAGCTTAGCCAGACCGAATATGGACTCTGTATAGCTTGATTAACACACCTAGATAATACTGTTGCTATCAGGATGTGGTTGGATTCAGCAGGACTCAGTAAGCTACGGTGTTCAGCCAGAAGAGGAAGTAGCTGACCATGTCAAATAGGGTCACTGCGCTCATACTGTCTATGGCTCCAACACAACATACAAACAGCATGGTACATACATAAATAAAAACATGAGGAGCTACAGCTGCATCCATCTCAGCCAGCATCGTTAAAATGTTGTTTTCTCTTCAGGTGAACAGAAACTAGCTCGATACTCACTAGAGCTCTCTAAAAATAAAAAACAGCGCCACCTATCGAAGCGGAGTGAGACGTTCTCAGCCAGAAGTCTGATTCCCTTTTCTGCAGCTACACGCAAGCAAGACTAGACCCTCCGCTGTGACTTAACGATTGAGCTATGACCTTAGCCGGACTGCTGTGTGCATGTAAACATACTGACTGTCAGGACTTGGACACCTGACACGTTGAAACATGTTGTCTGCTGAACCACTTCTCACTGACACAACCACTAGAGCCTTGTAATTTTAAAGCACACAATAACTCAGTAACACATTCCCATTATCCACCACTAACAACCCACCAAGTCTGCTACAGTATGCAGTAGCGTACTGAGGTTTTACAGTGACGCAAGGACATGGCTCCTTACAGATGGAAACCAAATTGGTTCTTACAGTACTAGCACTAATCAAGTACCTGGTTCTTTTGATGAAAAAGGGGTATGTTTATCTCTTAAAGTCATAGAATGCTCATCAACCAATCAAAAACTAGAGATCATGATATATTCTTAATATGGAATCTACAATATCGTGCCACACTGATGTTTTTATTAAAAAGTATTAAGTGAGTACAGCTGGTCTGTCTCGTAGCTTTTTCTGAACCTGAGTTCTTAATTGTAACTTCTGATGTACAACAGAAATGTGTGCATTAATAACCAGTGATGACCTATTGCACTGATTTCAGCTGTTTTTATTCAGTCATTATGCAGCCATTAATTACACTGAAACAGAAAGTTGAACTTTGATCTAAATTACTGATGATAAAATAATTCTGTGTTCTCCCAAAGTATAAAAGTCAGAGTGCCCTTTTCCCGTATAACAGAATAACCTCGCCTTCTTCTTCTTCTTCTTCTTCTCCAATAAATTTCGTACTCTTCCTTTCCCGTTGTCATCTGCTTATGTAGAGACAAAGTCCTAATAAAAAATACATCTTCATTTCTTGAAATAATAATAAGCAACCCACATGGGGATGGCTGGCATTATTGGATGAAGATTTAATAACAAAGGCTTTTCCTTGATTCCACAGATTTCCGGCACAGACCGTGACTTCGACGCAACACAACTGGGAAAAGTCAAGTCGACTTAAAACCTAAATCAGGGTTAATGCTGGATGATGCCTGAGAGATTTGGTAGCAGTGGTTAAAGGAAATACATGTCTGTTTTAAAGATGAAACAGTCAGGAAACAGTAAAATTAAGTTTAAATCTGGGGCTGCAGTTGTTTCACTGTCTCTGCTCCCTTAGCTCAGACCTAAAAGCCCGGATAATTCTCTGTCAGTGGCTGCTATTTAAATAGTTTCAGAATCCATCCCCCTCAACGCCACATTCAATGTTGAAATACAAATCAATTATGGTAAATAGAAGCATAGTTAAGCCTGCATTGTACTGTGTGGCTTGTATTAAAGGCTGGATGTCGCTCACTTTTCCAGACACATGCTTGCACCAGGATTATAGCTTCAGTATGCGATATATAATGTGAAAATCTCCATCAAGCCCCATCTGATGAATGCAGTTAATCTAGTTTCACATTAAGCTGCTGTTTAGATGAAAAGCCTGATGGGTCGGCGTGCCTCAAGGATTTCTATTAAATACATTCCTTCCTCGATTCATCTATAGCGACTCTGACGTGCTGGATTGAAAGAGGTGTTGAATTTCTTTGTTCTTCTGCTGTAAAAGAAAAAATATTATGTGTTGCTTGTTTGTACCAGCCTGCTTTTATACTCTGTTAAAAGGTTAATGAAGGAACAGATTTTCCACTGTGATCATAACTCTGCTTTGTACTATTGATGCATGCTGGGGTGACCCGAGTAGGCGACCTGAAATAACCCACAGCATATATATGAGCTACTTAACTGATGCTGCGGCTGTGGATGTTGAAGAGATGAAGAATGTGAAAAGCTCTAATGCTAATCAATACTTCCGCTGTAATTAGATAATGCGTGTTTTGTTAAAAGACGTGGTAGAACATCCTGTCTATCTAAAAGCAGGCAGACAGCCAAGTTATTATTTCTTTTTTAATTCTAACTTGGTTAATTTTGGAACCTCCTGTAGAAGTGGTGCCTTTTATCTCCCCCCAGATTTTGTCTCATATTTAAGTTGGGTGCTATTTGAAAAAAAAAAGGTTTGATGTGCCGTGCTGTCTTATGAGTTCTTTACAGCGCAGCTCTGGGAGAGATGCTAAAGTGAGATGAAAGCGTCACCTGAAAAATCACAGAAAAGTTGAAACATTAAAGTTAAAATGCTAATATCAAATATTGAAAAGCAGCAAAAAGGTCAGAACTTAGTTCATCATATAAACTTTTATTACATCTTATCATATCTTCCAACCAAGACTCTCATCCTGCTTCTTTTCAACCAGTGATCTAATCAAAGTGGATCTTTGTCATTGAAAACAAGGAGAAAAGCTCTTTTTTATTTATTTTTTTAAAGGATGCTGTCTGATGCCAACTCTATGCTAGCATTTGGACATCCTTCTAAAGACATTATTTCTCTCCAGGTTGATGGCCTCTTTTTTTTTACGTCACAATCGAGCCATTTAAAGAAGGAGTATTATGCTTTTCTATGGCTTCATTCTGTTGCTCTGGTACTACTTTAGTATTGTTCTATGATTTACAGTTTAAAAAAGTGTATTTTGCACTTACTTGGTGTTTTTGAAACCCTTAATTCAGCTTCTGTCTCAGCCTCGTTTTAGCTGCTGTCTCTTTAAGACTCCCTGCTCCACAGACCCCCTTCTCTTTGGTTGGCCAGTCCTCTGGAGGCCTGTTGTGAGCAGAGCTTGGTGTTTGAGGCCTCTAAAGTTTTTATAAACCAGTTAGGAGATCCTTATGTGATGACCTCATCATTTCATAAAGTTGTTTATTTATTTATTTATATTTTCAAAAGACTGTTTGAGCAGTTACAGGTAAACTCAGTGAATTCTTCAGCAGAGTGTGCAGTCTGAAAATTTGCACACTTAGTATGAACATCCAACATTGTTACTTTATATCCATCTTTAAAAACTGGGAACACCCCTCTTAAGGTTTAATAAGTTATTCTTTATCATAATGTTAACTCTCAAAAAGCTAGCAGGAGTACAAAGATGTTACTCAAGGACACGATCGAATCACTTGAGGAGTCATTGTTTCAAGCGGAAGTTAAAAGCAG
The DNA here is from genome assembly GCA_030710495.1 of Labroides dimidiatus. Classification (NCBI taxonomy): domain Eukaryota; kingdom Metazoa; phylum Chordata; class Actinopteri; order Labriformes; family Labridae; genus Labroides; species Labroides dimidiatus. The sequence goes on from CM061153.1 coordinate 26,033,947, forward strand.
AACAGGTTCTCCTGGTTTCCTGTAATCAAATTGTTGTTTAAAGGTGTTACATTTCCGGTTAGACTCTCTTTGCATAATAATTACTCTGGTCACTATGTGCTGCTCAGTGCACAGATTGGTATTTGTACTGAGGAAAAAAAGGTTGCTAGGCAATCCATTGAGATCTAAGAAAAGGTCTGTATGAGATGTGGCGAAGACAGAGAGCTGGCAGTTGCTGGGTAAATTGCAAGTACACAATCAAAGTCATATCACACTGAGCTGGTGGAGCAGAATGAGAGGAGCAAGCTGCTGAATGAAGCTGCTTACCTCCTGTCCCCGTGTGTAGCAGCAAGTGGTTGATATCAACAAGCTTTGTTAACAATTAAGTGCCCTCTATGAAATAACCAGTGATTGATTCTTTTATTTTGGAGGGATAGAAAACAAAAGCTTGACGTTCATCACGCTCGATTCAGGATATTACACGCTTGCATCCATGACTGACGGACTCAAAAAAGCTTGGGAGCGAACTGCTTTGATTCTGAGTGGGACAAGTGAGGGAGGTGGCATAATTGGGTTCACACTCAGTGGAGACTGAGTGACTCCCAGCCCCCTCCCTTCCTCTCCTATCTGAAAAAAAAGCACCCAGAATAAATAATGGTCTGTTGATGAAACAGCACAAATGTCTTCCACTCGACCAGGCTCACCCACTGACAGAGCACGACAGGGCGGATTGAATTTAACCGTCTTTCAGGTTAATACACAGGTGCGGCTGTGTGCCCTGCAGAGTGTGGGGGGATTTATGGCTGGGAAGACTGTAGCTGTCATGTCCCTGCAGCAGCAGCTCCACCACTGCTCAGCATCTCTGCCAAGGCGCAGTTTACTCTGCCAGCACTGCCCTTGCATCCCAATGAGCTGCATGCAGGAAGCAGCTAATGTTACAGCCCCTCATCATGTATCCAGGGATATGAGCTCAATTAACTCAACATAAGCACTGTCAATAGGGATCAAAACAGATACAGAACCAGTATTCAGCTGTGTCTATAATTACTGTCTATGTAAAAGAAAAAAAAAAAAACCCACAGTGCTGAAGAAAACAGTACAGGATCAATGTGATTGATAGCTTTAGTGTTGAAATTCTTTGTTTCACACCTCTCATTTTTGCCTGTAATCCATCTTTCAGTGTCTGCCTGCACAGGCCCGGGTATTAGGGGTGATCTCAGGAGAGGAGGATAAAACCAGAGGATGCTCCATCAATTTTAGCTTGCTACGCTGATTTACATCTCCCCAGCAGAAGGCGATTCATGACTTGCGGAAATACAGCACTTTCCCCTATTTTCCCCCCACATGGCTGGAAATCTATCATGGCAGATCTAATCAAGAACGTCAAGAAGAGCTACTGGAAGGATCTCTTCTGTTTAATCAGTGAGATTGTATGTTTAATCAGAAATGAATTAGAAGACCGGACCCGGTTCAGTGTAACGGGATGATCCCCTCGCTGGTGGAGCTCGTAATAATGAGGGTCAGAGGGGTGTCAGTATGAAGGGCTCTTTGTAAATGGCACGGTTTCACTCATCTTTTTAGGTTACACACCAAAAAAAAAAAAAAAAAACCCTGGCAGGGGGGAAATCCATTAGAGAGATCTGAGCTGTCTCTGCAACACTCGTTTGCCTGTGATCACTATCATTTTTATGTAATGCTTTTTATGTAATCATTTTAATGTGTGTGTAATGCTTTTGTCCCCATGTAACCAGATCAACTCAAAGTTCTTTGTGTATTCACAAAAAGGTCAATGACACATTTCAGGGCACATTCACACAGGAATAATAGACGCCAGAGTATATGAGTGCTTTTGTTCAATTCATGTTTTCATCAAATCGTAACATTAACTTTGGAGATAACACAGCCCAGAATAAACACATTTAAAGTAATAACTGTCAGTAAGAACTGGTTAGAGCGGCTTACTGTCTTGTATTTCTTGTGTAATGTAGCTGTTTTATTTTATTCAAAGATATGAGGCTGTTTTCACCCATTTCTCTCCTTCATTTTTCATTTACTCCCTAAATTGATCTACAGCTAATCTCCTGTTTCTCTATTATGTTGACAAGAGTCACACAGTTAATTTAGACTGATTCGAATAAACAAAAATGAGTGCAAACGAGCAAATGTTGCAGGAAATTACTAATTTAATTGCTGTTAAGTTTAGCCTTTTCAGCAATTGGCTCATAGATCTGCAGCACAGTTTTGAGGATGTAAATGTACTGTGTGCCGTGATGGACTGTGGTGTTGTTGTGCCCTCTGCATAAGGATGTTTTTTTTTAGTTTTAAACGTCTTTCCTTTAGATTCATTTGATTTTAGACCATGCTGTCAGTGTGTCAAGCTGAGAGGTATTATGTGTCCTGCAATGAACTGATTTATCAAACTGTTTACCTCATAGCAGCTGCAAATACCCCCACGTAACAGATGTTACCTGGGAGCAGGAAACTGTTGCAAAACGCTGAATTAAATGAGGAGCAGGTAAGTCTGCATGCCGAGGACTGTGGGAATAATGAACGTCACCATAGTTGCATCACCGCCTGGTTTAGCAAATGAAATGGAAGCATCAAGACTGGAATTTAGCTGCTGTTATATTAGTTTTCCCACAGAGTGAGATTATTCATATTGATGTGGCTGACTTGAGGTGTTAATTTTATCAAAGCCTGGGAAATGTAACAAATTTGACACTGATATGGATAATATGTACGACGCAACCAAGCTGCAACCTCCAGTGTTGAAGAGTGAAGCCGATGGAAAAGTGCACAAAACTGCAGTTCTTGAAGTGTCCACTTGAGGCTGGATCCATAAGTCCAGAAAGCCCCCAATAACACCAGTTTTAAAACACCCATTTTTTAACAAAATGAGAAATGTTCTTTAAAAAAAAAAAAAAAAAAAAAAAAAAAAAAAAAAAAAAAAACATCATCCACATAGCTTATTCCTATGATTAAGGATAAGGGCCAAGTTAAAAAACTAAATTTAAGAGAACAAAGTAATAGATTTACAAGAATAATCATGAGTTAAAGAGAGTCTCTAGTGAAGTTATACTTTACAGCAGGGGTCTCAAATTCAACTAACCTAGGGGCCGCTGGAGGTAGTGTCTGGGTGAGGCTTGGCCGCATCAAGTGTTCCAGAAAAAAAAAGGGCTTCAAGTATTCAAAAAAAAAAAAAAAAAAAAAAAGGACAACTGATCCAATCGTCTCAGTCTTAACAGGTCAGAACATGCAGAGCATGAACAGTTCTCCAGAACATTTGGCTTGAGGAAGGAAGCAACTGAGACCCTCAGTATCGCTTTAAGATGCTCATCTTTAATTTGGACCTGAACTTTGACTTATTAAAGTTCATTGTTGAGAAGAGCTTTTCAAACAGATAGGAGCTGCCAAAAAGGCACATGATCCAAACACCCACAAACACCGTATATCACGAGGTGACAGGATATATTTTCCCTCCACTCAGTGACCCAAACATGTTACATGTGACCAATTGCTGACTCGCATTGTTGTCATGAGCCTGAGCTATGGTAGCCCACAAGTGTTAAAAAAATATAAAACGCCCAAATACATGTAAGAAAAAACTAACACAAAGCTTTGATTTCAGGCAGGGGGCCACAAAATATTGTTCTGTGAGCTGCAATTGGCCAAGTTTGAGACCCTAATGAGGCCCTAATCCTCTGTCATAGTGTGGTAGTCCTACAGTGCTACACATTTCAACTGCCTATGTCAGAAAGCTCCAGGTTCTTCTACAAACTATTGGCAGAGATAATAAGAAGGCCGTTCGTCAAACGTGAAACTCAACACAACTTAATCAAGAAGACGCTCTCGTTTCATCCTCTTTGCCTGGGCAGATGGCCCCTTTTATAAAACAGCCTTTCAAAATAAAGTTTGTTTTTTAACGTAACTGAAATCGATTCATGAATTTAATCTTGGAAATTTCTGACTTTACCCTCATAAATCTATGACTATATTCTTGTAAATTTATGACTTGATTCTTATAAATTTATGACTTCCTCGTAAATTAATGACCATGTTCCTGTAAATCTATGACTTAATTTTCGTAAATTTACTCTTTTTTTTTTTTTTTTTTTTTTTGGGGGGGGGGGGGGGGTGATTCTTTTTTTTTTTTTAAACATGGCCCTGATGCTCCGTCCTACATTTCTGTAAAATGAGCAATTTTTTTTCTTTAACTTCTGTTTTAATTATAAAGACTAAAACTTGTGCATATAAATTCATATCTATGGGGTGCGAATGATTTGACTGACTGGTTGTAGATGTTTGCTAAGAAGCAGAATTTGTTTCTGTTCCTCAGTTGAGAAACAGTTAGTCTGAATCTTAATGTCCTCCCTAAACTCCAAGCTCTGAACCCTTACAGACTTAATTGACGGCACCTGGAAAGTGATTGAATGCCTGAGGCTGCAAGGGCTCAAAATAGCATAACAAGGAATTGGACAGCACTTTGCTTCTTCTCTCTGAACCTGCATGACATCAAATAGCTCACCTGAGCAGCATTAGGAGCTGGACAAACAAACAAAAACAAATACTCTTGTCACCATCATCCGCTGTGATCCCCCCAGGTAAAGCCAACATCAATTCCAATGGCTATGCATTGACTGACTAGTAAATAAATCAATGTGTGATGGACCTAGGCCAGGATGAGCACAGTTTAAACTGCTAAGTACAAAATGTTACAACAGTACCAGAATTTCAGACTCCCCAAAGCAAGAGCCCAGACTTCAAGGCCTGCAGCTATCACTGCCTTTAGCTCCAGGCTGTAAACATGTTAAATTCAGTTGATTTAATGGGCGAGAAACATTTGGCTTCATGAGAAATTTTTGGCTTTTGGAGCCCACCTCAAGTGGACACTCATGAATTTGCTGTTTTCAGTGTTCCCATTATCTAAAAATACAAATTTGTCTTTTATTTCACACTAAATCTAATCTACTGAGCTTGAGACCTTTTTGTTATATTTCAAGGCTTTTGCAATGTGTATTTTTTGTTGTTCCCTCCAGATAAAGGTAAATAAATGTCATTTGTTTACCTATGAGGGACAATTTCTATACAAATATGCTTGGTTTTTGGTATTTTTAAACACTACTTTGACTCTTGAACTTTGACTTGACTGAAGGACGTAAACTTTAACTAGGTTAGGTTAGGTTAGGTTAGGTTAGGTTAGGTTAGGTTAGGTTAAGTTAAGTTAAGTTAAGTTTATTATGAACATTTGATTGATCAGACAAACAGTAAACAAAAAGCAAAAAAAGAAATAAGTAGCAACAACAACAACAAAATTACAATTAATAAAAAAATATTAATGTTCAGAAAGGAGTGGGAAGAAGTCAAGACTTATAAAATCCAACCCCTAATAATCAAACTTGCTTCCTACAAATATTACTATGAATATTATTGATTGATAATATAGTAAGATAATCTTGTTAGCAATACCAATATAAATAGTCAACTAAAATTAAAACAATACAGAAATTTGTATTATTATAAACAGTTTTTTTATGTCACTAATCCGTCTGTCTGACCAACAAGTAAACAAGAAGACATTTCCAAAATGAGCTTTCTGCATAAGCGGGTGTAAAAAGAAATGTTAAGGAGCCATATGTCGGCCTTGTTCTTTATGGTAAACAAAGAGACAACACATCTGTTGTAGCTAATCTCTCTTTCAGGGGATTTTGCTTCTTGGCGTAAACTAAAGAGAGATGACTTCTGACAGACGGCCTAAATTACAACCTTAGACCCACTTTTAAAAGCATTTCACATGTCAGCAAAAGGTGGAAACGTGCTTTTATTCCTGTTGTGTGTTTTACTAGATACATGTAGTAAAAAATACAGTAAAATCTTTGTTAAATAATTGATTTGGGATTATTAGGTGGTTTTGTTCCAACATGAAGAGCTGTGTAGATAACATGAGCAGCCGTAGTCACCTTGTTTTTTGAACATACTAAATAAAACAGTGCCATCAGAAACCCAGACTTCAGAGATCTCTGGATGCTCGGTGCATAAACACCTCAGGAATCAGCATCAAAGATGTTGCTAAAGCCCGCGGATTACCTCTGTGTGTCCATACCAAACCCAATAACTGTGAGGAGCTTTGATGTTTGCTCAGGTGGCTGTTAAAACAATGTGCCGCTCTCATGCTGGCTGCTTTTCTCTGCCAGAGTGCAGCTGAAAACTTGAATATCCGACCCAACATTGCACTGTACCCTTCAGGAACATGCAGTGTGAGAAAAATACATACATGTTAGCAGAGACGAGCTTCCTTTAAATAAAATGAGAGGTAATTTGGCTGAGGGACATGTGCCCCATGCACAGAGGCTGTAGTCTTTGTTGTACTCGTCAAAGGATCATGCCATACTGCCACCCCAGGCAGCATGTGGTACATGACATCCCCTTCTGTTTTTCCACATATCTTGTCTTTTTGAAGCTTCCCATCCCATGAAGGCAAAGAAGCCTCAGAAAATATCATAAAACCCTGAACGTGTATTTCAGTTTGTCACAAAATCACGCTGTCCACATGTGATGTCAACAGCATTTCTAGGAAAACATATTTGCATCTTATAAGCATCACATCTACAATAGAAGCAGCACTACAGATATTAACCTCAAGTGAAAGTAACTCACTGTTTTTATAGACATTTCTATATCATGAAATTCATAATATTAAAGTACTCTTTTTAACATCACTGGATTGTTTCTGATACAGTTTTGAAACCCATTTTCAACAGGAGCCATATTGGAAATGCTGGACTCCACCTAAGTTTGGATGAGGTACAGAGGAGGGCCTCTGACCTCTTTGCAGATAACTCTTTTCTCTTTAAATAAATTTGAAAAAAAGAAAAAAAAAGTTATGAAAAATTCACCCTCTGTACGATGTGTGCTGATAGAAATGAGCTGTTCAGTACCACACTGTTTTTGAACCAGGCTGTAAAACTGTTTATTGTTGCTGTAAAAATCATCTTTTCATGGCCTGGTGGTGTGTGTGTGTGTGTGTGTGTGTGTGTGTGTGTGTGTGTGTGTGTGTGTGTGTGTGTGTGTGTGTGTGTGTGTGTGTGTGAGAGAGAGAGAGAGAGAGAGAGAGAGAGAGAGAGAGAGAGATGGATATTTTTAGACCAGGGCTCGATGCTTGGAATATGAAGTGTTCTCATGTGATGTCATCAACTCAGAAGTCAGTCATGTTGGAGGCACTTTCACATCAGAATGGAACTGAGCTCGCAGATATATTCAACTACCAAAAATCATCACAAATTAGTATGAGGAGTGCGAACAATTGTCCAAAGAACAGAGGAGATTTGGGCTAGCCAAACTCCACCAAGATTTCCAAGGTTAAAATCTGGACAAGTTGAGTCTGCTCTCTGTGTTTTTTGACACTCATGGTGACATTGATGTGACTGAGGCTTAATGATTCAGCAACCTTCCTGTCTTATGCATTCAAAGCATCAACAGCTCCTGCTTCTAGGGCGTTCTGATGTCATCAATGTTATGTTTATTTAACTGGAACCACAGAATAGTTGCAAAAAAGCCCATGCCGATGCAATTCAGGAAACATTTTGGGAAGAAATGTTAGTATGGATTGTTTTGAGGTTTTTACAGATTGTCCTTCTGATCTGAGAGCCAGAGAAGAAAAATGGTCTTCAAACAAGCACCAAAACACAGTCAAATTTCTGATTGGTGTTACACCACAGGGAATGGTCTCATACATTACAAGTGCATGGGGAGGAAGAGTTAGTAATGGCTAGGAGTAAAAACAAGGTAGTTAACAATATCTGGATAGAATATGGAGGGCAGAACCACGGGTTTGTCATGTTTCCATGAAGTTGATGCTAATCCGTGTGGGTTATTAGCCATACTTTCTCACAGTGTCTCTCTTTTTCTTGCTGGTGGAGTCCTTCTCGATAAGCTTTAGTATGCTCTGTGCGTTTCTCACCATTTGTTCGCTGATGAACTGTTAGGTTCCAATTCACAAAGGTATTCTGGGTGAAACTTCTCAGCACACATTACTCCCTCCAAGCTGTTTTGCAGAGCTCCAGCTCACAAGCGTTACCCAGAATGCTTTGTTCACACAACATAACAATTGCTGCAACCATGAGTGAGAAGGCAACGTTGCGCAGCGGCAGACCCCCCAGCGGTGATCTTCAACTGCAAACTATAGATTACTGTAACTGGGAGTATTTGACTGTTGCGACCACAGGCAAGTGTTGATATTCCCAGAATGCGTTGTTTATAACAGTATTAAACTTTAATACCAAAAACACTGTACATTACTGTTGCCTGTCAGGATCAACGAGTGAATTGCAGATCAGGCTTTTGAAGCTGAGCCACGTGAACTCAAACAGACGCCTCCTTGGTTAGAGTAAACTTATCACAGATGAATTTAAAACACAGAATGACTGGAAGAGATCTCCATCCATGGGTTAAACCTGAGGATACTGTCTGTGTATTTCCCAGGTAAGTATCCAGGAATTGCTCCGGGTCTTATCTCATTCATTCACAGAGTTAAATAAAAATAAATCCCTCAGAGATCTAGTGCGTAATCTTTTGGATAACGTGCGTATCCTTGACAAATACATATGTACAAACATATTACATTTATCCCCTGCATTTATCCTCATGAAAACAATGTGTGACCTACAACCAGAACATCAGCCGGAAGACTGATTATTTCTACGAAGATATTTTGAATCCCTTTCAACAATGTCACCAGGGTAATTCTGACAAAGGGGATTTGCTGCACACGAACCAAAGAGCCTGTGTTTTTATTTTCCTAACAAAGTTTTACAGAGAAGATCCTTCTCCTCAATCAAGACTAAATGGTTTGTCCATGGGGGCCTCAAAACTGAAACAAAGCTGTTTTAGAGAGGTTGTGAGGACTGTCTGTTTGAAGTGGATTACAGCGACACCTTTTGGCTGGAATTGAGCACACACTTTCGTGATTACATGACTCTTAACAGGACGTGTTTGTTTTGGAAATGAATGGAGATCAGATCTTCTTTTTAACACTACTTTTCTTTGTTCAAGACAACTTTTTAACCAGATACAGCACGATGAGGTAAGGTACTGATCAACAGTTAAGCAGCGCTGTTGTTTGAAACGTGACAACAAGCAAACTCTGTCAGTTTGTGCTGTAGTTTAGTAGCTATTTTAGTGCTACTCACAGCCCGGTGGTCTGAGATGTATCCGTAGGCTAATGTGTAACATTAGAGAATCTTTATGTCCTGCTCATCTGTCAAGCAGAGCTAACGTAACCTCAATCTTAATTTCCTTGACAGACTCAAGTTTGATCAGATCACTGCAGTAAAGCTGCTGCATGTGAGCAAACAGTTTAGCTTGTGTTTTGGCCTTTAGCCCATGCTATTGCTTTCCTATTTAGCTTTCCTCTGCTCTGACATCCTTTTTCCGTCTGACAGTTCAGCTCCAGTGTCCAGTGTCCACCATCTCTAAAAAATTAATCCCAGAAATCGTTTTCAGGAGAGAAAAACACAGATCTCTCTTCTCGCTACTAAACTTCATCAGCCGATGCGATGTTGTCACAGAGACGTAGACACAAAAATGAAAAAATGTCAAACATATGGTAGGTTTTAAAAATTATTTGAACAACTGACAATAGAAAGGTATAGAAATGTGGTGTGAGCACATAATGTGGTTGAGATTTTGGATAGATAATGGGTCTATGTATGACAAACTACTATTTAGTTATGTCTATCTTATTGTTATGTAAATCTAAAGGAAGCTGAGTGAATCATGAATTTGAAAAGGGTAGGTGAAATATGCGAAAGCTTCAGCCTACACCTTTTCATCTAATTTTGTTATTTGCTTCATTGATTTTGGTTGTTGCTTGTTTGTTGTTAATGCAGGAATGGCATTAACACAATATTTGTTTATTTGTATTATTTCACTTTAATGTGTGCAATGAGCCTTTATGTTGAAAGTTACCGCAATAGAAGATAAACTAAACTAAACTAAACTAAACTAAACTAAACTAAACTAAACTAAACTAAACTAAACTAAACAATCAATGTGCCGTAGATCAATCAGTTCCTGTCCGACCTGATTCAGAAGCCAGAAAAGAGCATTTAGAAATAATCTATATTGGTGCTGATAATTTCATTTTAAATTGTGGACTAAGAGCAGGCATGTATCTAGAGGTAAGACTTTTCAAGATGACTTAGAAAGTCCTCACAGCCCCTTCAAAGTGCTTTTTGATCGACAGTATTAAAAGACAAGGGACGCCTTTCTGAGATGTCCTGTTTAGACACACAAACAGGGCATCAGTGCCTTGAAAGGATGACACTGTGTGCAACAAAACATAATAAAATCTCACAGCTGTAGAGTGCATACCCAGACAGAAAGAGACATGAATGAAGAAAAATGCATTCTCCGCTGTCAGTGGAGGAAAATCTAAATTGTCAGTCCTTTTTGAGAGCTGTTCTATTGTATCATGTTGAATCTATTAAAAATGTTCCTACACAAGCCGCACAGAACCTCTCACACCTGTCAGCTCCAAAGATCACCCACACAATCTCTGCATTTGTCTGTCTGCCCCGAGTAACAGCTCATCAGCTACAGGCTCTTTGGACGACTGCTGCAGCTCTCTCTCTCTCTCTCTCTCTCTCTCTCTCTCTCTCTCTCTCTCTCATACACACACACGTATACTTCACAGACACACACAGTTTCACCGCCTCCACTGCCACCTAGACCTGTGCACATCCATCATAATTATGCACAGCAGGAATTCAAATAGCTCTTCCTACTTCAGAGCAGAGGAACATTGCACCAATTTTCCTCCACGTTATACAGCACAAACAAAACACGGCAATAAAAATTTATTTTGGTTATTTTTGTTTACTGACTTTGACATTGGAAATGCTTCAGTTAATTTGTCAGAAATCTGAAAAAAAAGGAAAAAAAAACTATTTGTGCTTCTTGGGGTTCTTTTTATCTGCTGTGCATGAAAAAGTTGCAGCTCAGATATTTTTTGGAATACCCACGGGCTATACTGAGTTACTATGCAAACCCGTCTGCAGCGTGCTTCCTTCATAACCTGTTTTGGATTATTCTGCCTTTCTATGACATTTTTCACTCATCTAAAGAAACGGATTCAAGCTGTGCTTCCCCGCCGGCGTTGTATCCACTTTCTCAATTGCATCTGAGACTGACTCGACCTATGGCAGCTCACATAAATCTCCACCGAGGCCATTTCCGGCTGTTTGGCCTCTCAAAGGGTGTAAGTTATAGGGGTAAAAGGTAAAGACAAAGGAGAGGCAAATAAAGATAAGGCACCACGAGAAGAGAGAAGAGATGGTGTGGAGCATTGCTGCTAAAAAAAAAAAAAAAAAAAAAATCTGTGGCTCTGAAGCCAGCGAGTCTGTTTTTGTTGAACAATTCCATTTCTTTTAGAATCCATTTACTTAATTATGTCTCCTTGAAGAAGTATCATTTGGATTGAAAATGAACACATGATTTGATTTACAGGCTTCACAGACCACAATTTGCAGCAGCACGAGGACCCCTCGGGTTTGTGGGTGGTTGTTCGTGTTTCCTCCTCATATTGCATGTGTTTCGTTCCTGGCCTTGAATATGCAGCACGGGGGATAACGGGTTCAGTCCTGTGAAGAGTGAAAGCAGCTCTGAAAATTACATCAGCTTGTATAATACTGTTTCTATGCAGAGTTTGTCGACGACTGGTCTGTCTTCAAGTCTTAGGGTGACATATCCGGTCAGGGGAGCATCTCTCTAAACACCCAGTGATGAAAAAAAATGAGATTACTTTTTCTCAAAGATGGGATTACTCTCTATCTTATTTACTGCTAATCCATCTTGATTCTTTTGTCAAACTCAAAGAGTTGCTCAAGATCCAATATTTAATCATCAGGGGTGGATTTTTTTCTATTTAGGCCAGGCTATTCGCCTCTATGTTGCACGAACTCCCTTTACGAAATAAATAAAAGGAAATGTGCTCTTGATGTCACCCAGGGGACCGGGCGAGGAAGGAGAAGTGTGAAAAGATGAGAAATCGTACCAGCGAATCACATATCATAAACTTTTAGCTTCTTGAGAGAGGACGGTTGGGTGAAACTCGGGGGAGATTAAGTGAGATTAAAAATGCTTAATACCTGGCAGCTCATCATTGGGCAGCTTTCCATGAAGCTGTGACATGAAAGGTGACTTTCACACAAAGAGTAGCTGTGGATGATGCTCTGTCATGTTTGAGCTGGACTCCTTTTTTTTTTTCTTTACTATTTCAGTGCATAAGTGACCGATAAAGTGCATGAGCTGTGGTCACTGGACTATTTTATATGTATAATTTGACCCTCAGATCTTTATTGGTGTATTATTCTATTAAAAAAACTCTCACAGCAATAATCTGAGAATGAATCACTCTGATCTAAAAGACTGCTGCACAGCCAGTACATCACTGGGGTTTTCACACTAGAACTGCCTTTTTTTAAAGCAACAATTACACTATGTGAAGCCAGCCATCCTTTATTTCGGGTTATAAATGTCCACTGAAACCTATTATACCAGCCCCACATTCAAACAGATCACAGTGGGCTGCACAGTGCGTCCACACACAGTAAATGTTGGCTCTTTATCTTAAAGTTTCATTGACTTTCCATGTTCAATTTCCCCCCACAGTAATGCTCTCTTGAATTAAATGGGTTTGCGGAATTGAGAATATAGAAAAACCATTTTGGAGAGATAAAATTATTTTGGTACAGTGAGAGCAAAGTGTATATCCTCTTCTAAGTGATTTCATGGGGTACAAAAATCAATAGCTCTCTCGTTGCATTTCTGCCAAGTTGATGGAGGTGGTTGAGAACAGGTGCAAAAGATAGATCAAGTCGGAAATCAATCAAATCCAAAACATTCCATCTGAAAGGCGAGAAATGTAGGGCAGTGGAGTGAGCAGGAGACAATTTGGAGCTCTAAAGGTTCAGTCATGTTGGAAAAGCACAAATCTCAGAGGATATGGAGGTTAGATTTGAAGTGTCGCAGGTTAAATTACTCTAAACCGTGCTCAAATTACCCACTTGTTTCCAAAAACTTGACAAATGATCTTTTCTCTCTAATCTTCAGCTTACAGAAGATTTGAATTTATAGCGTTTAAGAAAATAATGTGTTTAATCTCCTTCAATCTACTTAACTGCTGGATAGGTGTTACAGTGCTTCAAGAGTGTGTAATTTAACATCCGGAGCTCTTACACTGTCTCAAGTAGAAACAGAAGATTGTTTCCTCTTTTCTATCTCAGCCTGAAGTCAGAGGACACATTTCTCCTTTGTTTTGATGTATTTCAGCCAATATTAACGGCTCCACTGTGTCACTGGACCTGACCTTTTGGTGGTTTGAGAAAAAGACCAACACTTACCTGTGAAATGTCACAATACTACCCTGGATGTCTTTGTAATTGTTTTTTGAGGTGAAAACAACAGACAAAAAAAGTGAGGGGAAATAAAGATGAGTGTGGCAGGCAGAGAGGTAGAGACAGGAAGGGTAAGAGGAGAACATCTCTGTGTTTGTCGATGTGCAACCATGGAATTGCAACCCTCTCTGTAACTTTCACAGAAAAAAAGTTATCCCTTTTCTCACTTCTAGATATGCCTGATCCTAATCCACAATTTAAAATGAAATGATCAGCGTTCGATGTAAGTCAAATGCTACTTCTTAGCTTCCCAATTGGGTCGGGCAGGACAGGGTTGATTTACAGCACGATGAAGTCTCTATGACGACACCATGCCGGCTGATGAGGTTTAGTAGTGAGAAGAGAGATTGTGTTTTTCTCTGCTGAAAACTATTTCTGTGATTTATTTAGTAGTGATGGTTGATACTGGAGCTGAACTGTCAGACAGAAAAAGGACAGAAGAGAAGAGGAAAGTCAAATGGGAGAGCAATAGCACAAGCTAAAGGCTAAAACACGAGCTACACCATGAGCTTAAGGCTAAATCACAGGCCAAACTGTTTGTGAGAATGTCCATTCACATGCAGCAGTTATACTGCAGAGATCTGTTCAAACTTAAGAGTTTGTCAATAAAATGGAGAGTGAGGTTATGTTTGCTCTGCTTGGCAGATGAGCAGGAGAATAGCTGTCTACTAAACTACAGTACAAACTGACAAAGTTTGCTTGTTGTCATGTTTGAAACAACAGCGCTGTGTAACTGTTGATAAAGACCTTACCTTGTCATGTTGCATCCGGTAAAAAGTTGCCTTGAACAAAGAAAAGTAGTGTTGAAAACATTCATTTCCAAAACAAATACACACCTTGTTAAGTTGAATAATGTAGCGTAGGTTATACTCCTTAGGAACAGCAACTTTCTCTGTATATATGAGACAGGTGGTGTGCCAAATGCCGTTATTTACATTCAGGGTCATCTCAGAAATTGGTTATTTCTTCCCCGGTCCCGACAATGAACAAGGCCATGAAAGTCACCTGGGCCTGATTTAATTATACATTGATATCAAGTGGCAGAGTGTATGAAATGGTTTGGGCTGTGAGTTCAAGCGCCCTGGTTTAGTGGCATTAGTTTCAATCCACAGTTAAGGTGCTCGTCCCATATACAGATACTGTCATCCCTCAACACAGTGGTCACTGGTTCAACTCCCAGATCCCTGGTTAGACAACCTAATGCTGCAATCCAATCAACTCTGAGGTCCGGATTTTCCAAATTATGACTTGAAAAAGTGCACTAGAACAGCCACTGAACTAACAATTAATGCTAACTATTCCATTATACAACTTTACAATGACAAGAAAGGCATTCTATTCTATTCTATTCTATTCTATTCTATTCTATTCTATTCTATTCTATTCTATTCTATTCTAAATTCTGAATTTGGAGCTTTGACTCGGAAACTCTGAGAAAAAAATCTACCCCATCTCCACCGAGATTTTTTCTTGTTACGTCATACAACTATGGCAGCTTTGAATAGAAAGCCACTCATTAAATGGTGAAATGTCAAAAAAATAAAATAATAAATAAATAAATAAATAATAAAAATTTACATTTTCCAGTTTTCCATTGTAATAACACAATCTATTATAAAGTAAAGCCTGCTCTGTATCTAAGTCGAGCTCATAAATGTTCATAAATGAAAACCCTGCTCTCTCCAGTTGTTTGGAACACAGCATAACAATTGGGTAAAGATTTACTGCAGAGTGAATGACTCTTCCTTTGCTATGCTTTGCGAGCCTCATTCGTAGCTTTAATGTTAATCTTGGTGGAAGCAAACACAACCACTCCACACAACTTACCGTCTTGTTCTCACAAGTTATTATTTTGTGCACACAAGATAAAATGATCACTACAGAGGCTCTTCATGAAAAAGAAAAAATGTCTTCTTAGTTTTAATATTTCAGAAAGCAAATTAGGTTTAGTCAAACATTTCTGGACAAGAACCAGCCTCAAAACCGATCTAATATTAGTGTCTAAATTATTTATTTTTTGTGGAAGTTCTTCCACAAACTTTAGAAAATAATGAAAGAAATGTGATGGTGTTTTATGACCATGCCCCCGGGTCTGTGCCAGATGTCAGGCTCCTCCACTTAGCCTCGGAGGTCAGAGAAATTGAGCAGGTATGTACATGACAAGTACGGATAGCTGTTTGTGTGAGTAGCCATAATTGCGCCGATAGGAACCATTACCTGTCCTTCCCAGGTGAGATTATCAAGTCAACGGTCTTGAACTAATGACCAGAACATTGAGCCCAGACCTCTGTGAGCTGCTCAGTGCCTGAGTGGCAGCGAGGAAATCTGTCTGAGATGAAGCACCAATCAGCCGTTTCTACAGCGTCTGGAGGGAAACGAGCAGCAGAGAGCGAGGACTCAGCTCCTCGACAGAGACATGATTCACGGTACCATTTTCAATCATATGATTAAATGTAGCTGGTAAATTAATGATGTTGGTGCTGGTGGATACTCGCAGGATTGTTTCTGTCTCACATAAGAAACAAAACAATATCTGAGCCATCAAATGCAAGTGTATAAAAAACAGTTAAAGCAGCTCGAATCAACATTTTTTTTATCCACAATAAATGTTAATGTGCATGTTTATGAAAGATTCAGCTCTTAAAGTTTTAAACCCAAAAGGAATTATTCACCTACTCTGCAGCTCTGAGACATTTAAGCACTGTGAGCTAATGTTTCAAAGCTGGACACACAACTTTATCTGTATTCCCTTCTACTTTTTGTATAGTTTTTTTATTTCATTTTTTATTGTTATTCTTTACTGCTGTCAGGATTTTTTTTTTCTCTTTCATTTTTTGGTTTCCACTTTCATCAAATTATTGTCATTAGCTGTGTCCCAATTCAAGGGCTGCAGTGTTCAAAAGGCATGTTCGACAACAGGCTGTGTCACAGCCCGTTGGAGGCCGTCTAATTTTTAGAACCCTTCAAATGTGACAGAGAAATGCATCCCCAAGCCCCAAAGAACACAATCAATGCGTCCTTTGTGGCCCTACGTATCCCACAATTATTTTCACGCCACCATTTAAAATGGGATAATTACTCTCAAGTGGCCAAATACATTTAACTGTTAGATATTAGAATTCAGATCCATAAAATAGCATGTGACACACGTGTTAAAAAAAGAAGCTTGGTCTTCAAAGCAGTAATAAATCTGGTTAAAAGGGGGGGGGGGGGGGGGGGTAATTGTCTTTTTTGGCTTTATATTGTCCCTGTGGTACCTCAATTGTAGCTTTTTATTATTTAAGTCTGATTTTTTTTTTCCTCACACTGGTGTTTAAGAAAACTCTTATTTCAGCCTCTATTAAAAACGTTGTGTTTTAGCTGCTGTCTCTTTAAGGCCCCAAGCTCTATAAACCCCATTCCCTCTTATTGGCCAGCCCTCTGGAAACCTGCCAGAAGCAGAGCTATGGGTAGACCTTAGTTTTTGAGGCCTCCCCCTCCAACGTGTTGTGTATCAGTGAGGAGATCCTTTCTTTCTTTCTTTCTTTTTCTTTTTCTTTCTTACTTACTTACTTACTTGTTAGAGTTGTCGTCTCTCAATCAGAAGGTCGAGGGTTTGATTCCCAGCTCCTGTAGTCTCATGTCGAAGTGTCCTTGAGCAAGACACTGAACCCCACATTGCTCCCACTGTTGTTCAGTGGTGTGTGAATGGGTATGAATGAGTTAGGTGAACTGATGGTTCCTAGAATAGGACTTCCTCCCATCAGTGTGTGAATGTATTGTGGATGGGTGAATGAGATGAGCAGTGTAAAGCGCTTTGAGTGGTCAGAAAGACTAGAAAAGCACTATAAAAGTACTGGTCCATTTACCATTTATATATATATATATGGTTTGAAAATTTGCACACATTCACTTTCGACATTCAGCAGTGTTACTTTAAATCCATGTTTAAAATACAGGAATGCACCATGCCTCTCTTTAAGTAATGTGAGAAGTGCTATTGGCTGTGTGACACAGTAAGGGCGAGAGTGGCTGGAGATGCAAACAGGAAATCCAAGGTTAGTTTGTTAAAGCTGAGGGGAAAAAAAAGAATTCTTTTGGAAAGAAAATCTGCAAAATAAGAGCAGATTATGAAAACAGCGTTCAAGGTCTGTAGTTCTCAGAGTTGACCTTGCACTCTGTAGATTGCTGCAAAAGCATGAAGGACTGTTTTACTTCTCATAGACCATTCAATAACTGTTATGTGGACACAGCATACTTATTTGAGTATTTTCATTTTAAAAAGAGTTTGATAACTTAAAAAAACAGTCCTAAACAACAGATTACATGTGAGCAGTTTATAAAATCCATGTCTTCAGAGCCCTCATCCCAGCTGTCTGGTTTTATGTCTGCATCCTGGTATAGATTAGATGGATGATAAGAATGATACAAAAGAGAAGCTTTTGTATCCTGTAAGGCTTTAATAGCATCACATCTGCTCACCTCAAAATAAGAGCAAACCATAATCTCACACCTGCTGTTGGCTTTCGCTCAACTGCACAGGCAGATAAATCTCACAGACTGACACACAAATGCCCGCTTACCGACACTCATACACACACCAGAGCTGTCAGCGTGAATCCAAACGTCAGAGGCCAAACATCTGGAACTAATGCTCCAGAAGAGTCTCTCTGATTTTACCGAAATTATTCTACGTCTTAGAGAAACTCTATTCGGTAAAGACTGGAAGGAGAGAGAAAGCCGACTCGACATCTGCGATGCATCGCCCTCAAGCAGCGATATATGAAGTGTAGCTGTCCTGTGTTCAGGACTAAAAATAATATTATGTTTCCAAAGCAATCCTGTTAGCACTGTCTAATCCAGCTCAGATCGGCGGACTTGATGAGTGGTCTCAGAAGCAGTTTGAGGATTACCCGTCTTGAATCGTACAGACATCACTCTTTGTTGTGGCCATGTTTGCCCTAAGCTGTGAATTTCATCGTCAGGATAAACATGTCAGTCTGCATGAACAAGCAAAACAACTGTGGTCAGTGACTTTCTCAAACTAAAATCTTTCATGTTCTTACCACAAACATGAGGGGCTGATTTGATGAAACAGAAACTGAGAACTCAATACGGCAAAGGCGCCATGTGTCATCCAATTCTAGTCAACACTCGCGGGGCCTGCAGTCTCACTTGGCTTCTGAAGGCTGTCAGCGCTTGATATTTACCAGTATATCTGCATCTGTTCCTCTTGTCTGTGCGGGTATTAGAAGTTTTAGTGCAGCAGCTCAAGTTTCACTTTTCATTTACCCAGCTCCGCCAAAATGTCTGCAGTATATAGCTCTCTTTTTCCCGTTCAGCTTCCCAGACTGAGCGCATCTCAGACAGCAGTCTGTATCATGTCAAAAGCTTCTGTTGACACGAAATAAAGGGAAAAATACCTGATTGTCTAAACCTGCTAGCATTGCAACTTCAGGTTAGGTCATTACAGGTAAAATACAACAGATGAATTACTTTTCCTTCATCCACTTACACAGCATTCATCAGACAGCAGAATACATTAAAGCTAATTGAGCATTTTTGCCATTTGGGCTGTATTAATTGAAAAGCCATCACTGCCAGCCATGCACCAAATGACCACATTAACTGTCAACATTATGTTTGACATCCCGCTAGATGAAGTAGTGCCTGGGGAGCTCTCAGTGGGCTCTTAGAAACAGCAGAAGAAAGGGAGGGGGGGGCATGCTAAGCTTGTGTGTAGGTGGTCAGGCCTAAAGTCAAAGAACAAATTGCTATTTCTTTGCGTCACTGCTGCTAATCACCGATGGATGGATTTGCCATGTCATCCAGGATTTGTGTCTGCTGGGATGAAACAGCACAAACTTTCATGGTGTGTTATAGGTTCAGACAGATACGAAAGAGAAAATAGAAAACGAGCCCCGCAGTCTATTTGGAGACAAGCGCTTACAAGCTGTTTTCCTCTATTTGCACCTTATTTCTGTTTGTAGTGTATCTATCGTGTCATATCTTCTGCCTGTGAGATATTTTCAACCTCGTTGCTCCTTGGGTCTCGCCCGGTGAGAGTGTCTGTGCTTGTGTTTCAGAGGAGCTAGCCCGGGGAATAAAACGCAGATTCTTCCTCCTGTGGTACTCCGTGCCCTGCACTCAGTCATGCGCAGCCCTGTGCAGCATGTGGCTTGTTAGATGACAGGAGAGCTTACTTTTAACATGAAGGTATACGCCAGATCCCTCTGGATGTTCTTTGACTTGTGTGTTTGTTCGAGGATTATGAGGCATTGAGCGATGTAGAGAGTGCTCATGACAAAAATAGGAATAATAATCATAAATGCTGAAACATTGCTCTTAAAATTGCTTAGCTTGTTAAAAATGCTTGGAAAACAAATCAAGACGAATAAGAAGCCGAAGAGAATTTTACTGACAGAGACAGACAGGCGAATCATGCGAATCCTTACCTTTCAGTCACAATAATTATCCACAGGATGTGGGGAACATTTTTAAATAAATACGATAAAGAAGTAAAGCATTGAAAGGAGAGAAAAAAAAAGTTCACACTTTTATTACAATGTTTCTGGGTAGTTCAGTCTGACAAATAACGTCTTTTCTGAGCTATTTCTCATTATACAGTGGTCTAAAAAAGACTGTCGAGGATCTGAGGGAGTGAAATACATTTGAAGGAATATATTGAATGATAGATGATGGGTTAGTTGTCCGTATGTGCAGTCCTATGCAAACGTATCCCAAGGGGAACAAAAAGTTTCCTTAATCCCAACTGCGGAACATCCCTGAAGCAGTCAGATTTCTCCAGGGATACCGTCATGTGAATGTGCCTCAGAGAGCCTTCATGCCTCTGATGAGACTTTCTCTGCGGAACCTCATTTCCATTTTGGCTCCGCTGGTAATGATGAAAAGGATGAATAGAGGATTGAAAGAGGATGGAGTGCTAATCTGGTGAATCAAAGTGCAGGGTGCAGAGTGCACCGTGTGCTGTGCTGGTTTGTTTTGAGCCAGGGAGCACGTAAAGGCAGGTTCGGATTAGAAAGAATTAATTATCGTTATCAGAGGTTAAGTGGGGGCTGGAATAAACAGTCATGACCATTCCTCTCATCCTTTTTAACCCATTTAAGATAATCTGCTGTATTTTGTATGTAGTAGAACCAGGTAAAGTAAGGACCCACTGGATTCTTACTGTTGAATATGGAAACAAAAATCAAAGAGTAAACTGAGACACATGCCGACACGTTACATGATAAAAATGAAATTGAGTTCACTTATTGAATTAGAGGGAAAAGAAAGAAAGAAAGAAAGAAAGAAAGAAAGAAAGAAAGAAAGAAAGAAAGAAAGAAAGAAAGAAAAAGAAAGATAACTGACTCTAGGAGCCAAATTTTAGAAAGATGTTTAAAATCCTCAGGAAAAAAATAAATAAAATAGTTATCTGCGTACGTGCTCTGTTTGGTGAAAGTCACAGGAATGTGACGGTGTATTGATAAATACCTTACCTTGTCACATTGTATCCAGTAAAAAAAATTTCTTGGACAAAGAAAAGTAGTGTTAAACAGAAGCTCTGCTCTCCATTCAGTTCCAAAACAAACAAACAGTTTGTTAGGAGTTATGTCATCACAACAGTGTGCGCACGTTTTCAGCCAAAAGGTGTCGCTACAATCCACTTTAAACAAATAGTCCTCACAGCCACTAGTGGCGCTAAGATTTGATTGTGGGTTGGCCGCCAGAAAAGTGGATGGGCCAATTAAAAAAAGCCAAAAGGAAAAAAGAGTTCCCCTTCATCTCCATTTCAGCGCTATTCTGCAGTGCTGAGAACAGTGATTCAGTAGACTACTTGCGTGGCTCTTGTGTCGCTGTCCTCAGCTCTGTGCTGAAGCAGACAAAGACACACACCTTGGCAGTGAACCTGACTTAATTTGTCTCTCTTAAACATTCAATATTGGATCAAAAAATGTGGTGGGACCAGGCTCACCATATTGAAAATGAGGCAGGCTTTAAGTCTCCACAGTAACAGCCATAGGGCATTCACATGAGCTGAGCTTTGCCTCTGATTGGACGAGCTGGCGATCTTAAAACTGTCTAAACTACTGAGTTACAAAAAATTGCCCCCCTTGTACAGTGTGTGCTGTTAGCAAAATTAGCAATTCAGACGAGACATTTTTTTTGTACCAGGCTGTAAACATGCTTATTTTAGCTGTGAAAACAGCTTTTTTTGGCTTGGTGTGTTTGTGACTTCCGGTACTTCCAGAGCCAGCCTCAAGTGGACACTCGATGAACTGCAGATTTTATCACTTCTGCATTGTCTCATATTTTCAGACCGGATGTTGCTGCTTGCTCTTGCCAAGACGTGAATTTGTTTTGAAGCAAAGGAACAGAAAGCAGATCTATTTTTGACACTTTTTTTTTTTTCCAAGACAACTTCTTGCAGAATGAAAAACAATGAGGTAATTTATTTATTTACAGTTACATAGCACTATTGTTTGAAACGTGACAACTTTGCAAACTTAGTTTGTAGCATAGTTCAGTATATTTAGCGCCTTCGCAGACCGGTGCTCTGAGACCTGTCCGTAACGTGAGTGAATCCTGGTTATGTCCTACCAGAGCTCATCTACCAACTCCAACCTCACCAAGCAGAGCTAACATAACCTCACTCTTCATTTTATTGACAGACTCAAGTTTGAACAGATCACTGCAGTATAACTGCTGCATATAGGTTGGAATGAACATCATCACAAACAGCTTAAACCGTGCTCTATCACTTTTAAGCTTTCTTCTGCTCTGACGGCCTTTTTTCTCTTTGACAGTCCAGCTCCAGTGTCCAACATTACTACAAAATAAATCCAAGACACCCTTTTCTTCAGGAAGCTTCTCTGATCATCACTTCCATAGTGTTATCTTTTGTGAGACACATTGTATGAACACTCATTATGTTGTCATGTATCAACAAGTCATTCCTCTCATCCTGACATCCATATAAGGTCATTCTTCAGCTTTGATACTGTTGCCATGGCTGCATTTGTTGTGCTTCCTTCCTCAGACACTTTGCTTCCTGACTGGCTTTTATTACGTGACAGTGAGTGTAACAGAGTGTGCGCTTGGTTGTCTTCAGCATCGTGATTAGGTCTGAAAAGACATAAATGGTTTCTCGGTTTTTCTGCTTTCACTGGGACACCAGGGGAGATTTGGGCACCCATAATCACGTTTAAAGAGTTTCACACGATTACATAACTGAACAGACTCAAGTGAAAATAAATACTAAAACTGTTTTTCCAACTGACTCATAGTGATAGCTGTAGCTCCATCAGTGATGCATTTTCTTAGGTTTTATGGATGCAGTTGTACTCTATAGCTTTTTGAGTTAACCACACTCTAACCCACAAAAACACACAAACGCACACACACATACACACACATATTGGGTGGGAAAGTATAAAGTCCAAAGCCAGACACTTGTTTGCAAACATTTTTGGTCTTTGAAATGCAGGTGCGGCTGTATTTTTATTCACTTATCTGGTTTGTTGCACAGTTTGCAGCTGTCAGTCATGCTATTTGTGTCCTTTGAACAAAGCAAAGCTCCCTCCACTATTTGGAAGCATCACAGACTGTAGTATCAGTCAGGAGTATTCAGCTCTGCCAATGATTGGCCCAAACCACTTGAAATGTCAAATATTAAAGGGTGACCAGGCAAAATTCAGGATGAAATATTTCATAATTTATTTCATGATAAATTTGAACTTAAATATAAATTATCTTTACTCAGGTTAAAATAAGATGTGTGTACTTTTCATGTGGGTACATTTTATTCCAGATGGTAGAGTTTGTTTCTGACATTAGTACTTCCTGCTACCCAGAATGAATTCTGATTGTAAGTTTCTTAAGCGTTATATGACTCTTTTCCCTGTCTCTTGTTGTTAGCTGCTGTAACAAATGAATTTCACCCAGTGAGGATCATTAAAATGTATTTTTATCGTTTATCTTATCGTAGTTGTTGCATTAGTGTATGTAAGTGTGGTTGGTGGTGATAGCTCACTTCACCTGCAGCGACACGGACCAGTCAAAAGTTTGGTTAAACCAAACGGCAGGGATCACTCTAAAAATTTGAGGCCCACGCAGAAGTGCTAAAAACAGCAGTTCTTTGGGAGTCCACTTGAAGCTGGCTGCAGAAACATCAGAAACCATGTACACACTACACCAAAAAAAAGGATCTATACAGCAAAAAATAAACATGTTTACAGCCTGGATCAAAAAATGGTTTTGGTCTGATTGTCTCATTTCTCTCTCGACACACACTGTAAGGGGGTGATTTTATCATAACACAATATTGTTTTAATGAAACATATGAGTTTTGCCCTTACGAGACCATGGCAGAAATGATTGAAAGGTGGGCACCCTGTAGCCGTCTACAGAGCCATTTAAACTTGAACAAAGTTAGGTTGAGTTAGCATTTTCAATATGGCCTCTGTTGATGATTAGAAGCAAACGGATGACATCACAGAGATTACATCTATTTATTATATACCTTTACATTTTGTAAAGCAGCAATGAGTAAAGGATCAAAGACAAGTAAAGACAAGTAATGAATATGGCACACTGTCTAATAACACTACAGATTATATATATATATATATATATATATATATATATATATATATATATATATATATATATATATATATATATATATATATATATATATATATATATATATATATATATATATATATATATATATATATATATATATACTGTAAGAGTCATACATTCACTGATAAAAAAATAATTACTAAGCCCTTAAATCTGAAAAAAGATCTTGTAAAAACAAAATACAGCAGAAAAAAAAACAAACAGCAAGCTTGTTATTTTTACAGAACAACGATAGCTGTTAAAGAATAAAAAGAAAAAACTCATTCTTGGACTGGTTTGGGAAATACCAGTGGACTCGTTTTACCCTCACTGGGCACTTTAAGTGCTGTGAGCTAAATTATAAAACTCAACTGTGGACACAAAACAGTTCCAAGCAGTTTTTCTCCCACAAAAGCTCACAAAAAGCTTAGTAATTGGGCAGAAAGTTCTGAACTCCTCCCAAAAGACACCGAGGCAAAGTTATGATGTCTCAATTTAAACTCAGAATACAGGGAATAAAGAAGTGCAGAAGTCACCGTGTTTACTTTACAGCAATTAAACCTTACCTTTTGAGAAAATACTTTAGCATATTACTGAAAAAGTAATTTTATAATTTTCTAAACAGACCGTGTCTCAACTGGATAAAGGAAACTGTGTTTTTATGTGACCAGGAGAACGGTTAGAGTGGATTACTGTCATATCACATTTCTAAACATCACCAGACAAAATTGGGTCAATACTACAGTCACAAATACTGTAACACAGTGTTATGAAGACTGCTAATGTGATGGAAAATCAATTTTTAAGACATCATCTGTTCACATACAGACACATTAAATTTCACAGCAGTTCAGCAACTGGTCAGGTTACACTGCTGTGCATCATCTCCTCATTTTTTTTGAAAAAACAGTTCAGCTTGTCTTTCATTTCCTCACAAATGCAATGTTGTAAATCAGTTGTGTATGAACAATTTCCCTGGAAACTCAGCGTTGTCATGTAGACGATCATGACTCACTTAAGAGCTGCACCCATCAATATTTAAATGACTGTGTGAAACGTGAGGGTTGCATGTATTGGTCTGATCACAGAAAATCACCAGGAGACTTCATTTCCTTAACTCTGCGGAGCATTCAGTCATTTTTCATCTCTTTCATCAATGTTTTTGCTTTCCACAACTTTACTGTTTTGATAGCCGATCCAACTTCATCAGCCCAGGCACAGCAGATAGCATCAGCAGACGGACAAAGTGAGAACTGTTGGTGGGTCGCTGAGTATTTAGCAGCTGAACAGAGTAAGAACAGGTGTTGCAGTTTGGCTCAAATGGCCTGAATATTTTTCTTTCCAAGTGGGTTCTCCCAATCAATACTACATTTTCAGTAACATCACCAGCGTGAATCATCTTTGTTGGTGTTGTAACATTCATTCTGAAAGCATGCATGATGAAACATTTCTTTAATCTATGATAAAGCGGTGGAATTAAAACCATGAAGATGCCATCAGGGGCTAATAGACCTGCTCAGTCCTTCAGAAACACAGAGGTCCTCAGACAATTTTCCAACAGGCAGATTGTAATCCTATTATATCAGGCACTCTGCTCAGACAAATGAAATCATCCGCTGCTACTGGAGGGAGGCCAAGTTTACATAAATAAATTAAGAAACAGATTCACTTCCACCCCCTTCAGTGATTGCACCTGGATTCCCTAAACAGGAAAAAAAACAGCATAATTTCTCTAATAAGAAGCTCTAAATAAATAGCATTCAAATTGTGTTTGATTCAGTTGGGTCTACTTGTTTTTTCCCTTTGAATGTTTAATTTTAAAATTTGCAATCTGTAATGTATTGTCATTGAATTTATATTTTTCAGTGCTTCAAAGTAAATACAGACAAAATGGGAATGTGATGGAAAAAACAAATCTAATATGAATCTGTCAACCGTGCGGGCAAGTTACTCCAATAATACTTTTTTTTGTTGTTGTTGTTGTTTGTTTGTTTTTGTTTTAAGATTGTTGCAAAATTCTATCTGCATTCAGTTGAAAATGACAGACACGGAAGATGCCCTTCACATTGTAAAAATCAGTGATTCTCCACCAGGGGTACTTGTGCCTTAGGGGGGTCTCTGCACTGCCACAGGGCACGGAGAGAATGGAGCAGTTCAACTGATTTGGAGGAAGAGACTGTTTCAAAAACACATTCACTCGAGGCAGCTGTATTTCCTGGAAACTGCTGGTGATAATCATGCATGATAACTACGGGAAGTCTCCACTGTTTACATTAGCTACAGGCAACAGATAAAGGTAAAAATAATTAACTCCAGGTAGGTAACTCACGCTCTGAACCCCTAAAATCTTACAGTTTAAGGGTATTCAACAGGGTGAGGTCGTAAAAGGGAGATGATACAATGATAGCAGTCTGGTAAAGCTGAATAAACCACGTCCTCGCCCTGTGTGGTTTCTTTCTGCTCCATCACTCTTCATGATCTCTAATGTAATAAAGAAACAGTTGAAAGAAATTTCAATCAGTTTAGACGGATCAAACATCGAATACCTGTAGCAGTTGACTCTTTGACACTTGAGTAAAATTGGGTGTTGAACTACGTCTCACTCTAAATTCAACTGGACTGAACTTAATGGGTGCAGCCAAAGAAGAGGTCCCCGGGTTGGTGTGACGGGGGCCTGTGTTGCAAGCATGGCATCAGTACATGTCTACATTCACTTGTTCAGACTTAAAGGAAGAGAACATAGCATTAATGAGGTTGATCTTCAAGGTAACGGTCTGTTTGACGGCGAGATGCAGGAGCCCTGACTCTTAAAGCGTGGATGGATTGGGCTGTTTGATCGCTTGTTATCCAGGTGCTCTGCTCCAAGGTCGCCGTGTTATTGCATCCTGCCCAATTATATAAAGTCAATACCAAAGTGTTTTCACATCTGAATTCATTACGTCTAGCAAGGACCCTTCCCTGCTGCTACAGTCGCTAAACCTACACCATAAAAATCCTGTGACATTATTAAAACCACAATGCCTGTGCACACTGACTGAGCTTTGTTCAAAGGCTTTGTGAGCTGGTGAACGTCCCTTAATAGCGGAGACTCTGGACAGCTACACAGAGGAAATAAACTTTCTTCTCTTTCTTTTCTTTTTTGTTGGAATGTTTGTTTTCAAGCTATTGTGCCGCTCAAAAGCCGAGTGAAGCCACATTATTTGTCGTTAGTAACATTTTTGTCTGTGTTTGGGTGAAAGTAACGATGGCCTCTCTGTCCTAACATAGTCAGTTTCATTTCCTCAATTTCATTAGATGGATGATAAAGTGATGTAATTTCAATTAAACACCGTTACAAAGGAGGGAATATTGTGCCAAACATTTCATTTTCCCAGCGTGGGAGAAATTATATGATAAATTAAAAACAGGAATCAAAATGAGGACTTCACCGGCAGTGGGAGAATTCCCATTAGTGCCCAAAGAAAATGAAAGATCCTTTATCAAAGCCCGAGATGACAGCGCTGTATCACTCACTTCTAGCAGCTGGATGGGCCTTTTTTTCCTCAGATTAATGCTTATCTGTAATTCCACAATGTAATACTTGAGTTTTCCCCCACTATTTAACGTGATTATTAAGTGCACCAGGGGAAGAATAATTTACACCAAGAGAAAAAAAATTAAAAATTAAAAAAAAGCTTTGTACTCCACTGGGAGAGATGGTTTTCTTGATATGAAAAGTGGATTTCATCATCAGCGTAAACACAGTTTTCACTTAAAGCACCAGTTTTCTCTGTCCTGCAACACGCAACAATGTCAAATGTGAAGTAATGATCCCAAGTGTATTACATTTTAATGGTGTTATTACAGCATACGAGTACAATTAGTTCATCAGCCGAAGGAGAAGATCATTTTCAGGAGCTCAGCTCTATTTAATGGCAGGCTCAAAGATGCTGGCTCAGCAGAAAAAGGTCCTAAACCAGTGGATGACATTTAAAACCATAAACAGACACTCATAAGGGGAGACTGTTGGCAATTTACCTTAAGAGTAATAAGACAAGAGCATGATTGGCTTATTTAATCATAAAAATGTGTTCCGATGAAGTAAAAATAACTCGTGAATTTAATGTCAGCTTAACAGCTTAATACAGTAGGTTGTCATGGTATTTCTGCAGAAAGGCTTGATGCAGATGCTGCTACTTTATCACATCCTGTAATATCCTGTCATAAAAAAAGGTAAGTTGCTGGAGATCAGGTGATGTATAGCTGGTGTAGCATCCACTCCATGACATCAGTTATGCTTTGACAGTTTCACGGTTGTCGGGCCACCCATAATGATATCCGATGGGTCAACTTGAAATTGGACAGGTGAGACGGTATGTCATCCTGACATAAGGACAATGGGAGCAGCACGAGCAAAGATGGCTGGACAAATTGATTCAGGCGGCATTTTTCCAGCATTTTTAGCAGGCGTGAAGATCATCCTTATCTGAAGAGCAATTTCAGGAATGACGGATTGTTGTCCAAACAAGATCTGAAAGTTTGCAGTGTTTTATTTTATGCTGAAAAGGGAAGTTTATTGAGTAAAATGTCCCCAGAGAAATGAAATCTATGTGTTTTTAATTTGTGAAAAAACAGCTTTCCTTCAGCATGTCATCGCTGTGATGGGGTCATTTGGGTTTAAAGCTTGACAAAGCCTCAGTCACTTTGAAAACAGTCATACACATCCCCGCAACAGACGACGTCAATGCCTGAGTTGCCATGGCTGCATAGCAAGAATCCCTGACGTTTTTTTTTTTTTTTTTTTTTTTTTTGCTCTGCTGCTTTTAAAACTGCAAGACAGGAGATACTAATCAGACCCAAAGTTCCTCTATTACCATGAAGAGTCATGTAGCCTTTACTGCCGCTGCCTTGTTCTTGTCACTCCTTAAAAATGATAAATGATTTTTGCAATGTATTAAATAAATTACCTTGAGCGTTGCAAGACAAGGAAAGTGCAGATCTGTGGGTGGGAGCTCATAAAAGTGTCCTTGAGGTATTCCATGGTAGAAAAAAAAATCTCAGTGGTTTAAAGCAAAGAAGATTCCAGCAAACAGTTTTTCTTTGTGGTGCTGAAGAGCTTCTAATGCTTCCCCCTGCAGTGTCTGGTACAGCTCAGATCCTTCAGCTTCTATAGGTACTCCACTTTGTTTAATGCCTCTGAAGCATCTTCTGCATGGACGTGATGTTAGTGGGACAGTGACAGGGAACATCCTTCATTATAAAATCAATAAGTTAAAAACAGGTGTGACATGTTAATGTTCAAAGGTCAAGAGATGGGAAGTTTGACTCTTGTCAGAGAGTTGGTTCTTTTGGCTCGACTCCCAAAGAAGAGCCAGTTCTTTTGGCTCCTGAACTCCTCCTAATTTAGTATTATTAGTCTAATATTTTAAGATAAGCTAGTAAATATGAATGATTAGGCATTGATAAACCCTTTTGCATTCAGTGTTGTTGTCATAAGCCTTATTATTGCCCATTTTGTGCATTTGGCATTCTTACTTTTGTTACAAAGTAAGAAATAAACTTAAATGAAATTAAATTAAACGTTTTTTTGCACAAAAACAAAAGATGAACAAGACTGATTGAGTGCCCCTCTCTCTGCTATCACATAATGGTATGCTCCTATATCTTCACATGTGACTGGCTGCATTTTTTGGAAAAAAAAAAAAAAAAAAAAAAAAAAAAAAAAAAAATATATATATATATATATATATATATATATATATATATATATATATATATATATATATATATATGCACACACACACATATATACACATATATATGTATACACACACACATACATATATATATATATATATATATATATATATATATATATATATATATATATATATATATATATATATACACACACACACATATATACACATATATATGTATATACACATACATACACATATGTACATACATATACACATGCACATTTATACATATGCATACATACATACATACACATATATTAACATACATATAATGAAAATAGAAGACAAAGAAAAAAAAGAAGAAGAAATAATATACGTGTGAGGTGTGGTTAGAAACCTGTAAAGGCTTATGGCATAGCTGTCATGCTGTCAATCAAAACAAAGTTCTGCTTTGAACAGAGCTGAGCCACTGAGTGAGAGCTAAGCAACAGAAGAAAAAAAGTTGGGATCCGGCTCTCACTGGATTGGAGTCGGCTCTTCTGATTCACTACAAAAGCATCGGCTCTGAGAGCGGCAGCTTTTGAGCGCGACGCATCACTAAAAAAGGGCTGACCTTCACCTCGGGTTAAACAACCCTACAGCATTTCAGTCACTGATCACCTTCAGCATGAATTAATGGCTCAGAGGAAAATGTGATGAACAGTAGTTTTTCCACACGACCGTGTTTTTGTTCATGTGATTGCGCATCTGATGCATTTACCACTTTGTCTGCTGCTCATAATTGGTAGTTAATAGTACATAAGTAAGCTCATTTTAAAGCTGGATGAAGCTCCCTCTGGTCTATTTTTTACCATTAAGCATTTGTTAAACAAAGAGATGTGTGCCTGAATTATATATAATAAGTATGTGACAACATATGTGAAATTTGTCACCCGAATAACCAGACGCAGCCACCTGCCACTTACTATAGCTCCGGATAAAGCACGGTGGTTGTACTCATTAATGCTCTACAACTTAGAAGTAAACAAACACAGATGACAGATGGCACTTTGTAGACCAGTGTAGTTTGCCAGTATTTCCATTTAGAAAATGGAAATAGAGATGTATACAGAAAGACACTGGACTGGAGAAATGAGAAACCAGCACATGCATGGGGGCATGAGCCTGCAAGGAGGGCCAGAGGGTGGTGGTGCTGGCTCTGCTAACATCAGTCAGACTCTGCAAACCATTTGTTACCTTCAGGCACTACATGAATTACACTGTGCTCAATTACAACAGATTTCTGAGGGCTTTCTTGTCTTTAAACCTATCAGTTAGTTGCAGTTAAAAGGTCATTTAAGACAAAGAAAACATTCACACTGAAACATTCATAAATTTGAGAGTGATCATGTGCATCCTGATCTTTGGTGTACACTTTTAAGAGGTAATAATGTCACTCTTGTACATTAATAGAAGCTCAACATGTTTTGAAGCTTTAAAAAACAGCATTTTTTCTCACACTAGTGTATAAGAAAAAACTTATTTTAGCCTTTGTCTGAAATGTTTTGTTTCAGCTGCTGTCTCTTTAAGGCTCCCTGCTGCACAAACCCCTTTCACTCTGATTGGACAGCCCTCTAGAGGCCTATCGGGGCAGAGTTATAGGTAGACTGATTCATGGAGACATGTTTTGTCTGAAAATTCAGCATTGTTATTTAATATCCAGGTTTAAATTATGGGAAAGCACAAACCATCTCTTTAAATATGTTTTTTTTAAGTACTGTAAGAAAGTAAAAAAAAACTGTTACTCAATAACGTCATGACGGATTTTGCTTTTGGGCAATAAATGTTGAAAAAAGTAAAATATTATACTCACTTTTATTTAAATGCATTTTCTTGCACATGTGTTTTTTAAATTTCCATAACAAATGTTTACTGATGACATTAAATGATCATATTTAGTTCATATGCTTTCCTATCTGTAGAAAACATCTGCGTTATCATAGTTCCTTTGAAAGCTTTTTGTTTCTTTGTTCTCATGTCTGAATTTCTTTCCACAGGATGCCAAGAAGGAGCACAAGGTTGCCCCTGGTTATCTGGAGGAGAGCCAGAAGAAGAACATCTGGTGCCAAGGCAGTGTACCTTTGTTACCTGGAGTTTCTTCAGTTTTACACCACATTGGCTGGTGTCTCTGGATTTTCTTTTGCTACAGCTCTGAGTCTGACCACACCTGATGTAAGGATTGTTTTCACAGTGACTGATCGGTCAAATTAAGAATACTGGTCTGTGATGTTTCATGCTTGTCTTATTTGAAAAAACATTTGACTGACTTTTAACATTTTAAGTCTGTTAGGTGTTGTTGTTTATCGTAGATCTTGTGATAAAAAAGAATAAAAAATTCAACAAAGAAAAAATACTCAATCTCTTTATGCTACGACAAGAAGACTAATGACCTTCTTCTTGAATTGAAGTTAGTAGTGAGAGTTGTGTCCTATGAGAAAAAAAAAACAGTTCCTTTCTTTGACAATGAGAGGAAAATATTTTCCTACATACCAACATGATGCATAAGACTCACAGTGCTGTAGCAAAAGTGTTACTGAAGGCCACACAAGTGGACTGAAGGAGACCTGGCTCCATAGCTTACAAAATCATACAAGTCCACGAAAAACCATGTTTCTGTTTTAAAGTTTATTCATAAAATGTGAGCAGATTTACAAGTTGGTTATGTTAGCTTCAAGGGACTGTGAGGACTTTCAGGTAAAGCTAGTGTAAGCGCTAGCAATCATGACTCAGCCTCTCATAAGCACTTGCTCCCCACTTTCATGACTCTTACCAAGGTGTGTGTTTGTTTTCAAGCAAATGAATGGAGATCTGATCTTCTAATTAACACTACTTTTCTTCATACAAGAAAGCTATATACTGGAGGTAAATGTTTTTTACAAAGTAATGTATTAACTTTTAGTTATGTAGCGCTTTGGTTTGAAACTTTGGGAGTTTGTACTTTTAGTTTAGTAGCCGGCTATGTTTAGCGAGACTCACAGCCTGGTGCTCTGAGACGTGTCGTGACTTGTAAAGTTAGTGAATAGTCATTAGTGTCTTGCTAGTGCTCATCAACCAAGCAGAGCTAACGTAACTTCACCCTTCAGTGAATTGACAGACTCAAGTTTGATCAGATCACTGCAGTATAACTTCAGTGAACATTAACACAAACATCGTAACCTGTGTTTTTGCCGTTAGCCCATGCTCTATCACTCTCCCGTTTAGCTTTCTTCTACTCCGACTTCCTTTTTCTGTCAGACAGTCAACCGGTGTAGTGTTGTCATGGGGACTTCTACGTGCCGTAAATCAATCTGGTCTTATCCAACCAGATTGGGTAGCTAAGAAAGCTATTAAAAGACTAAAATATGCACAGTGCAGTGAATGTTGATCTGATGTTACAGTTACAGGTGCTGACATTAAGTGTAAAGGGGTTGTGGGGTGTTTCAAAACAGAGTTCCCTTTTTTAATACGTTAAACCTACACTTTGCAAAGGAGAAATTTGTATTTTACCGTTTATCAGATTTCATAACGGAGTCTTGCAATAAATCAATTATCGCAGTATCACTGTATCTTAATCTTATTTGGCCATGTATGTTTGTTCTAAACATGTTTAATTATAGCACCAGTCTTACTATTTACAGGGAAGAAAATGATCACGGTGGCGAGGATGTTTCACTAATAGTATCATTCAGCTGAAGTGTTGAAAATCAGCTTTTATTTTCAACAAACTGTTTGCTGACAAGAACACACAAGGATTTAAAAAATTACTGCATTTAAGTTCCAGTTTTACATCACATGAAAAGCTTTTATTAGAAGCTTCTTTTTTTGAGCGAGGTTTTATAAATCCATCACACTCAGATTCTCTCTGTGGTTATTTAAGGATGAATGAAATGTCTTGTTTCGTTTTTGAGATATTTTTCTGCCACTCAAAATCAGAACAAACAATTTACTTTGCTTAAAGACAAATAAAAATAATGGCTACAGCGAGAGCTGAAAACTTTTAAAGGTATATTACATTAAGGCCGCCCGCTTCGTGGTTCTGTCACCATCAGCGGCAACAGTTTCAAGCTATTTCTGTGGAATAAAAACACTCACAAACTTACACACACCCACACAAACACATGTGCAGATACACAAACAAGCACAAATAAACAGGCTCACCAATCCAAACACATTTCCCTGTGAAGGAAATCCACAAATACACACAAACAGCTGACATGTGTCTCTCTGTGGGTCCGCCTCATGTGATGAAAATCAGTCCAAACACACTGTCAGACTCTTCACTCTGCCCCCTCCTGCCTACACTGTACTGTTTAACATTCAGACGCTGTGGACAGCACTTCAGCACCATGGACAGAGGAAGTCAAGGAACTGTTCAAGGTCCATTCAAAGGGACTGAAATGGGCAGTTATGAGATACACAGAGAGGTGGGTGTCACTTATGTGACAGTAAGTTGTATCCTCCAGATTAAGGTCACAAACCTCAAGTTAGTGCTGCGTCCCTTCCCAGATTCATAAATTACATAAAGCCACTAGCAACCACATAAATAGCAGGCTTTTAGCCACATAATGCAAGGTGTGCAAATAATTTGTTAACTTTCCTTATTTGGGTTTTGAATGGGGTATGGTTACACCCTGATATTTTTTCAGAATATTTAGCAATTAATTCTGCAAACTGATGCAAAGTGGAGTCATAAGGCAGCTGTTTAGCAACATTCCCCAGCTAGTTTTGACAGCCATGCGTGTTGTGTGCTAAAAGTGTTTATTTATCTCTGGTGAGGAAGTTTAATTGGGCTGATGATCTGTTTCTGGCCGTGTATGTTAAATATCTGCATGAAAGTTCATCTTTGATGAAAGTAGCGCTAGCTATCGCAACAGATCAATGGATTTCAGCTCATTCCTTTAAAGACAAACATCTCAGCTGACATTTCATAAACATGCCGACAGCTAACCATGCGGTTGACACCGGAGCATTTTGTACATCAACATTTTTTGACCAAGTGAAATGAATCATTTTCAGAAAGCATCACTCGCTCCTCTGATTCTGATCCAGCCGACTCTCACACAGCCGACTGTTAAAGACTGAACAATGCTTTGCTGATTTGGTGGGCGGAACAAGGAAGCTATCAGTCAAAATGCTATTTGGCACCATCTTGAGAAAAGGTCTACACTGACAAATCAGCTTTTTTTTCCAACTTGATTTAATAATAGTTTTGAATATTCACTTGAAGACAGATTTTTATCAACAAAAATAAATAAATGTTAAAAAAAAGAACTTACAGTAAATGTGTGCATGTGTATTTATACTACATGACCTTTGTTTTCTTTTTCCAGCTTCATCTGATTGTTGTGCCGTTGCTTCACAGCGAGAAAGTCGCCGGTTTGAATCCCACTTCAGGGCCGGTGTGCCTTTCTGTGTGGAGTTTGCATGTTCTCCCTGTGCATGTGTGGGTTATCTCTGGGTACTCCGGCTACAGTCTAAAAACATGCTCACTAGGTTAATTAGTGATTCTAAATTGTACCCCCAGCTCGCCCTAAGCCAGCTGGGATAGGCTCCAGCTACCCGCGAACCTGAATAGGACAAGCGATGAATCTGAATGGTAGTATGATAAGAAAACAGGATAAGGGAGACCTGCCAACATGTAAATCATAATCAGTTCTGAGATGTATAATTCTAACATCAACTAATCAAGGATCTGAAGGGAAGGCTATTACCTCCGAATTGCATTAAATTGTATTC
The DNA here is from genome assembly GCA_030710495.1 of Labroides dimidiatus. NCBI lineage: Eukaryota > Metazoa > Chordata > Actinopteri > Labriformes > Labridae > Labroides > Labroides dimidiatus. Next base: position 26,069,417 of record CM061153.1, read on the forward strand.
ATAAAGTCTAACATTTTTTTTCTGGAGTTCGTGGACTATATTTTCATTCAGCCTCCTGAACCTGTTATAAATGCACTAGTAAAACACCCCAAAGGAATCAGAGAAGACACGACCATATCTTACATGAGAAAAAAAGAGGAATGGGGAGGAAGAGGAGAGAGAGGGGAAAAAAGTTGCTATAAAACCAGAAGTAAATCCTCTGATGCCATTTGGCAGCCGGGTGCTTGATATACCTCAGGCTGGATATTAAAAATCTCAGATGGACTGTCCAACTGACAACTTAATCCATTTAGAGACACTGAGTAAGCAGCAGGAAGCTGAGTCAGGGTCAGCGTACACAGAGGTCTGTCATTTCTCACACGAGCCACAGTGAGTTGAACTCTGGTAATCTATTACAAACGCTTAAAAGCCAGGCGAAAACAGCAGGAAAACCACATCATCCTGTTTGGGTATCCGGGTGATTAAAAGGTGTCACAATGTGAAAACCCACTCAGCCCACTGAGGCTGCACAAGTCCTCCAGCAGTGGAAAATGTGTCACGTATAGGTTCTACCATTAAAAAGAAAACACTGTTATCAAAACTGATTTGAAGTGAGGATATGTCATTAAAAAAATCCTTGAAAAGTGTGAAGGGTGGAGCAAATGACCTTTTGAAAGCAGTTCAACATGTTAACTGATGCAGTTTTGTTCTGAGGTGAAGAAGATCCACTGGAGGCAGAGCAGAGTGGTCACAGGGACTTTGCTGTCGTCATTGGCACAGAACATGAGCACAGAATATGGTGCAAATGGCCTACAGAGAGGTGGGTGTGTTTCAGACATCGTAAGAAGGTTGTTAGCCACACTTATAAAAGTGACGGAAGAAAGCTGTGGGATAGATGAGAGAGTACCAGAAGAGAGAGGTGATGCAGGGGCTGATATGTGCAGTTATGTAACTCAAACTGTGACTTATAAAACTAAAACAGTATGTATCACCACAGTATCTTCATGAAGCTATTTGATATACATCAACTGAGTTATGATAAGTCACAAATTATAGCTTATCCAACTCCAAATCAATGAATGAAATACAACATTGATAATAATAATAATAATAATAATAATAATAATAATAATAATAATAATAATAATAATAATAATAATAATAATAATAATAATAAAAAACTGTACCTTTGGCTTTTGGCTATCTGCTAACTATAAGCATACACAATGCACGTTCAGTTACCTTTCATAAGCAGGGATCCTGTACCTGCAGGACTCGCAAATTCATTGAGCAGGAATGAGTAAAAGCAAAACAGCACTTCCTGTGCTAAAAACTGAGGCCCACGTGGGACTGCAAAACCTGCAGTTCCTCAAGTGCCCACTGGAGGGTGGCTGCAGGAATCCTGGATTTTTTTTTTTTCTTGAACACATCCAGAAATACATAAAAGCATGATTATTTGCACATTTAATCATGAAACTGACTTTAGTGACACATAGCTGTTTGCCAGGAGGCTAAAAGTCTTCTTAAGCTCCACCCCTTTTCTGTCTGAGAGGCTGGGAGGACTGTCCGTTTGAATTTGACTGCAGCGACAACTTTTGGCTGGAATTGCGCACACACTGTCGTGATGACATGACTCTTGATAGGATGTGTGTTTGTTTTGGAAATGAATGGAGACTGGATCTTCTTTTTAACACTACTTTTCTTTGTTCAAGACAACTTTTTACCGGATACAGCATGACAAGGTAAGGTATTTATCAACAGTTATGCAGCACTGTTGTTTGAAACGTGACAACAAGTAAACTCTGTCAGTTTGAACCATAGTTTTGTAGCCGGCTACATTTGCGCGACTCACAGCCCAGTTTTCTGAAACGTATCCGTAGGCTAACATGTAGCATTAGCAAATCCTTATGTCCTGCTCATTGACCAAGCAGAGCTAACGTAACCTTGCTCTTCATTTTATTGACAACTTTCAGGTTTGAACAGACCACTGTACTATAACTGCTGCATGTGGGTTGAAATGAACATTATCACAAACAGTTTAGCCCGTGCTGTGTCACTCTCCTGTTTAGCTTTCTTTTACTCTGAAATCCTTTTTCTTAATGCCAGTCCTGCTCCAGTTTCCAAAATCGATGCAAAATTAATTCAAGAAATTGTTTTTGGCAGGAAAAAAAACACAGATCTCTCTTTTCACTACTAAACTTCATCAGCCAACAACGTGTCGTCATGGGGACTTCGACGTGCTGTAAATCAATCTGGTCCTGTCCGACCCGATCAGGAAGCTGAGAAATAGCATTTAGAAATAACCTAGATTCATGCTAATAATCTAATTTTATATTGTGGATTACAAACAGGAATATATCTAGAAGTGAGACTTTTTCAAGTTCACTTAGAAAGTTCTTAGAGTCTCTCTAAGTCTGCATTTAAAATATAATGACCATTGTTAAGATTCTAAACAAGCCTCCAGACACCAATGTGTGGCGTCACCAAAAAGGTAGTTTGATAGAATAAAAGATCACTACTGGTCTCATGGACCCTACTGCACCATAACCAAAACAGAGCAAGTCTGTGTAAGAATTCTTCATTTTCATGCAAAACCTCAAAACAAATTCTCACCTGAATCCAGAAAAATGTCTTATTTGGGATTTAACAGGCTGAGAATAAAACCTCTAAGTGACAGTTGAGAAAAAAAATTACAAGGCATTTTTTTTAACAACAATAAAAAAAAACCCCACTCCCTTAGTTCTGGGGGTTTTGTGTCGTTCACTCTCAAAATCAAGCTAACAGATGTATTTTCTTTTGAGTTATCACTCCCAGCTGTAGTCATTAGGCCTGGGCTTGTAGATGATGCCAAACTAATCTAACCTGCTGCTGCTGCTGCATGGCTTTATATAACCACACAAACATGTAGAGGCGTCAGTCTTTTTACCTCACTCTTATGCATCCCTTATGGGCATGTCTTCTGAATAAAACTTTGAAAAAAAGAAAACAATCCAAGAAAAACCAATTATGCAAGGTTTCCTGATTGATGACGTGTGAGCGTCGTCAAGTACATACTGGCTTAACAGTTTATTTTACATGTCTTTTGATCCGTACAGGGATAATACAGAAGTCTGTATCACAGAATTAGGAAGTGAATTTCTGAAATGATTGTGAGAAATAAAAATAAAAAGTGCAATGATTATTTCCTATGATGTTAAAGAGTTGGGAAGTGTATTTTCCGACAGTCAAAAGATAGATGGATAGATGGATTTTTCATTAGTCTCTCCTCACAACTTGAAGCTGGTTGACAGTTTTTCTTCAGATGTAAGAGACTCACGACACGACTCAAAGTTTGTCTGAGTTGATCCTTTGAATATCAGATCCAGCAGTCTGAGCTGTGGTACAGTTGGTACTGTTAGCTTACGGTGACTCATGTATTGACAGAAGCATTCACACTCCATTTATTTAAGCTGCTTCTTCTTCTTTCTTTCTTTTTTTTATTAAATCTTCTCTGACAGGTGTCACTGTGGGTGTCTACTGTCTGTATCTCAGAGAAAGGAAGAAAGGGGGTGGGAGCTAAGGAGGGAAGTGAAGTGGGTAGAGTTGGTAGAGTGGGTGGAGGTCTCTTGTCTCTGCCTCTTGGCCCACTCAGACCAGTTCCTGGCGAGATCACATTTTGGACAGGGCTACATGAGAAGCTAGTTCAACACTGCCATCTTCTGGACAAAAGTGTCTGTAAGAGAGACATCCAATCTGAGTATTCTTACCTACTCATTTGTTCAAATTGGATTTACTTGATAGTCATTAACTTTGACACTTGATTCCATAGTTGTGTTACTTACTATTGTAACTCAAATGCTAAAGAATTTATATTTGATAAAACAAGATTAAAAAACAGTTCAGAGTTCAATGTTATGCATCTATTCACCGGTTTTTATTTCAATGATTACATTTTTTTTGCTTTGACTTCTTAACAGTGGAGTGATCAAAGTCACTTGAAGTCAGACCGCAGAGTATATCTCCAGGACTTGGATGTAGTTTTATCATTTGAAAGAATTTTGTGCAAATATTGATATATGTTGTGATTATTTCGATTTTATTGTGAGGCTATAACTTCTTTAAAATAATAATCTATAATTAAAGCTGCAACCGGGGATTGTGAGGCCCTGTATGGGACCAGTTTGTTCAGAGAATTACCCGCAAATGAGGTGATCAGGATTTGAGAATTAAAATGTCTGACTTCCTGTTGGGTTTAGGATGTGGGTGCAAGAAGCTTTTTTTTTGTAGGTCTTTGTGTAATACATATACAAAACAAATCTCATGCATGTAGGTGGAACCATCTTAAGAGACTGAATTTTTTCAGTCAAAAATTGTGTTCAATCAATCAATCAAAATTTATTTATAGAGCAATTTTCATACGCAAAATGGTAACACAAAGTGCTTAACAAACAGAAAAATAATAAAATAAGACCCCCCCCCCAAACACACAAACCCACACCCAGCCCCACAAAACTCTCACCCCCCAGTGCATTAAAGGTACACAACATAATTAATTGTTTTTGTCCAAAGGGCACGAGGTATTTGGGTTGCAACTGTTTGGTGTAGTCTGTGGTGGGGGTGGTGATTGTGGTTGGGGGGGCACAAACACACACATGTGAATCAAGTGCTCAGAGGGTCCAAGTGGTGATGCACGATCCAGGACTTGCCATCTGGGACTTTAGGGAACTTTAGGGCACCCCCCCCCCCCCCACACCCCCCCCCCCCCACCCCCTTAAGGCTAGTTCCTCTGCAAGCCCTTTGAAAGCCTGTTGTTGGTGTTGGCAGAGAAATGGGCAGACCTTGGTGTTTGAGGTCCACCCCTCCAAAGTGTCATAAACCAGTCAGGGGATCCCCCATGTGATGACCTCATCATTTCAGGAAACCTCGTGAAGATTTTGTGCTCTTTTTAGAACAGAGCATTTTGATCAGTTTACAAACAGATTCAGAGTCTTCTACAATATATGAATATGCAGCAGATGAAAATCTGCATGTTTAGTATGAACATCCAGCTTTGTGACTCTATATCCACATATAAAATATGGGAAAGCTGATGTAGTGGGTCAGAAAAAAAATCTGTTAAAAAACCCAGAACACACCACTGCCCTGGCAGCAACAGCTTCAAACAGTTACACAAAAGTGAAGCAGCTTATGTCAGTGAACTGACAGTCTCAAAGCAATGTTTTCTTCCTTTTCACTTGATTTTTGAACGGTATTCACTCTGTTTTTAAGCTGTTTTTGGACTCAACCAGCTCATGAAGCTAAGATACAGATATAACGCTCCTCTAAACCCAACAGCCAGTAAAAAGTGAGAGTGATCAAAGTTATCAAAGCACTCATCGAACTAGAATTTCTAGTTAGATCTCCATCATATACTTTATACGGGATAAATATTTCACACAGCAGTATGCAGCGAGAGCCTGTTTGTCTAGTCTGTTTTCTTTCCTTGTTTCAGTTTATTCCAGGAAAAGCATCTAAAACCTTTTTCTCGGCAGCCTTGACATCACTGCTGAGATCTATAAAGAGCCATTGCCAGTCTGTCTGTGTGTAGACTCCATGGATACAAGTCACAGCAGTCCTTTGTCTTCTCTTTTAATGGCTGCAGCCATGAAAAGAGGAGGATGAGGTATGTGTGTGTGTTAGTGTGTTAAGTGTGTGGTTTCAGCATCTCTACATTAACCCCCTTATTATCCTCCCCCTAAATTCTTTCTCACAGAGTAGCCCACCATCCAAATTTAACAGCCCTCTTTTGTTGCACTCCCCAGTTCGACTTTCCCCGCTCTGTGGAGCACACGGATACTTCAAACTACAAATTAGAAGAAGCTCTAGAAGAGATTAACTTCAGTCTGTACTAAAAAAAAAGAAAAAAATGTTTGTTACCATTTTGTTTGGAGGTAAAATTCCTTTAATTGTTAATTTTTCCCACATTTTTGACCAGAACTTATTGAAACCATTTTGCTGTACTGAATGTATGTTTACATTGTTGTCATCTTGACAGACAACAGAATGGAAATGTTCAATCTGAACTGTAAACTGATCAACTTCATCCATCATTTAAAGGAGAAGTGCAGTCTGGACTTTAAAGGTAGTCATCTTTCATTACTTCTTCAAAGTTTGACACTGACAGTCTTTAATTTCTTCTTTCCGCCATCAACAGAGAGCAATGGCAGCACAGTGAGCCTATAGCTTTATATATAAGTGACAGTGAATGCGTTATAATAATATTAGTAATGAATGGCAGGTTCAGTGGCTTTGTCTTTGAGTTTGTATGATGTTTACATATTCAAAGACAAAGCCAGCTGTCTATTACTAAGTTAATGTAATTGAGCATGTATTGTCTTATAAATACCTCATACTTCAAATATAGATATAGATATAGTTGATTATTCCTAGTCTTTAAGCCTCACATTCAGCAACTTGAAAAAAAGCTTAAGTTAAAGTCGTGCATGTATTTCAGATATAACTCACACTTTTTCTTTTTCTGTTATGCCTTTTTGATTATGGAGATGTTTTATACATTTATGCTTCATCTCAAGTCCGTTATTTCTCTGGATTACTATATTTATAACAAGACTGAAGCCCAGGCAAGGCGAAGCAAGGCAAGTTTATTTATATAGCACATTTCTGCAACAAGGCAATTCAAAGTGCTTCACATAGAAAAGGTCAGAAAAACATATTAAAAGAAACAATTTAAAAATTAATTAAAGAGCAAAAAGAAATAAAAGAAAGTAAAATGACAAAAAAAGAAGGTTAAAATATAGTTAATGCCCCCTTTGCTCCAGTTAGCCGGCCTGCACTGGCTACCTATAGACTAGACTATTATTGGACTGTTATTTACAAGGCGATTTTTAACTTGTTTCCATCTTATTTACGTAATTTAGTTCATTTGACAACAGGTGGAAACTACAGTCTTCACTCTGTGACTCAGTCACAAAACTTGTTTTTGCTATCTGTCCCAAGAGGACTTCTTGAGTTTGAGTCTGAGTGAGCTGGTCACATTAATGTTATTAAAAGCAGACCAAAGGCTCTAGAGGGAGATGCATCAGCTTATAGTTACTTTGTTTGGTGACTCTCTGATAAGTGATTGAGGATAAACTGCAATGTTTTGTTTTTATTTTATTTTTTTAATTATGTGCTGTTTGTCTGAAACGTATTACATTTAAATGAATAAATTTATTTTAGAGCCTTCCTGTATGAAGTACATCCTTGTTTTAAGTGAAAACAGTGTTTCTTCCTGTAGACTGTGTGGATTTGCTGGACAGCAGTGGTAAAGTAATGAATCTGGAGGAGAAGCAGCACAGTTTGGCTCTGGCTAGCAGTGTGCTGACAGAGAGACAATATTATGTCCTTCTACAAGTTTTCAGTAAGTTCACAATATTTAGTTTATTCAGAAAAGCTCTATTTTATTCAGTGTATATACCTGCAAAATGTCCTGCTAACCCTTTGATAAAAGTAAATAAAACTGAGTTTAGTTGAGCTTTGCAATGTGTCGTGCACTGAAATTACAAATCATGTTTTTCACGTTAGTTTATTTGCCCCTCTTTAGGAGATACAGATACCGGGGCACCAAAGTACATCTCTCTTCTCAACAACTTCAGTCAGAGTCATCCAGAATTAAAAGGTAACAAATCGTCAGCAGAAAAATGAAACTAAGGAGTGTTTACTGACCAGCAGACTGCTGGTCAAATCATTTTTGACAATTTAAACTCAACTTGTCTGTTGCAGGGCTTCTCAGGAAACTGTCGAACCCCAATGAGCAAGACAGAAAGATCAGAAGAGGTCGAACGAGGAGCAAAAACATCAGCAGAAGCCATAAATGACAACAGTCTGATGCACTACATGTCAGATATCTGATTTATGGAGATACTGTTATGGAGCCTAACACCTAATCTGATATATTAACTCATTATCCTATACAGTTTAAATACAGAAAACCTGTTTATTAATGCATTAATGTGACTCATTCAATGTATGGCCAATGTGTATTAGAAACTGATTCAGACATTCGGACAGACTACATGTGTGCTCAAACACAAGAGGAAGTGCCATGTATATGTTTTTTATTATCGTTTTATTTACAGGTTTTTACATTTGTATTAAACTTCACGAAGACTTGGTTTTCAAACCTTATGAAGTTGTAGTTTTCATCTGTATTTTCAAGCACAATATAAGAACAACAGAAACCTGACCAGGTAGGAAAAAAGCCCTGCATTGAAGTTACACAAAACATGGAAGTAATTACATGACATTAAAGAAATATCTTGAAACAAGCTGTAATTTTGTTTTTACATCAAATGTTTGAAGTAAATGAAATGGAAGTAATTCATAACCATATTATTACTGCAGTAGAGAACCCACCTGTTGCATATATGAGCGTGTACGAGTCCGTGCTTGCTTTGAGACACTTAAACGCCTGATGCATTAAGTGTGGAGAGGCCCCCTGTGCTTAAGAGGCTCTGCGCAGCAAATTAATGATGCTCTTCATGTGTACATGGATTTGTTCAGATACGGACGCTCTACAAGGTCATGAATAAATACATTTTATTTTGTCCTGTTTCTTTAGATAAGTTAATTCTATTTTTTATTTCTTATCTTGTAAAAACAAATTATTGTCATCTTTAGATAGCCAGAAAAATATTTCATAATTTAAATTTTCCCATTGTCCTGAGAAAACAAGCTTTTTTCTTTTTTTGAGAAAAATAAGTAGAGCTCTTGAGTAAACAACTGAAATTAACAAGTTACCCCAACATGTTAAACAGGCTTCTTCTCTCCTTGTTTGTACAGCTCATCTCAAAACTCACCCTTTTTCTCTGGCTTTTAACACACTGTAGTCATTGAGTTGTTGTGCCTTCTCTTTACTTGTTTTATTATTAAAACATTATGTTCTTTCTGCTTTTGTAAATAGTGTTCTTTTATTTCTTTCATGAAATGTGAGCTGTTATATGTTTATTTATTATCCTGTACAGCACTTTTGTCAATGACGGTTGTTTTTAAGTGCTTAACAAATAAAGTTGGGTTGGATTGGATGTTATCTGGAGAAAACGAAGAAAGTAAAATGTAGGCTGTTTAATCATGGTCTTTTAGGGCTTCCGTAGATTAGCATAAAGCTGATGTTCTTTATGTTTTGCAAAAAAAATATAAAGATCACATATTTAAAAAATATGTCAAATATGTCGTGTTAAACCTTACCCTCTTAAATGTGTAACTGAACCATAGACTGCATGTGAACTTGCCTCAACTCCTACAGGATATGGCGTTTTTAATACTGCATTTCAAAACAAAAGTGGAAAAATAAAGTATTGAGCTGAATCGTTGAAAACTTGAAGAGAAATTAACAGGGAGAAAATGAAACCGTTAGAGATGGATGCTAAATTTAAAGAGTCTTGCTTTTGGTACTTTTACTCAGTCTTACACATTTTTGATGATTTGCACCGTTGAACTGCTGTTAAAACCCAAATCTACAACATGTCTGAGCAAATGGTGCACATAAATAAGGTACAAGTGAGCACAAATTACTGCAGTCACGTAGCTGTAGACTAGCTGAGTAAACTTCTTCCAGTTGTCGTTCAGCAGTCACTCCCACTGCTCCTCTGTTTCTCCTCTGTAGCGTTTGTCTTTCTTTTGTATGTTTTTGTAACATACCTGACAATACTGGCGTTAGCATGCATGTTTAGGACGAGTGTTCGCAGGGTTAAAGCAGCTCATACGCCCCCAAAAATCCAAATCCTCAGTTGCGAAAGACTCTAGCTGACAGGCCGGAGCATTATATAAGGAGAGCAGCCTCATTCAGTGCACGGAGTCCGTCAGCAGCACACGCTGTACTGTGTCGTCGTGAATCTGCTAACCTAAGAAACCTCTGACATGTCTGCGTGTGAGTTTGAGTCTCTGGAGAAATCTCTGGAGTCTCATCTCCCAGAGTCTGAGCTCAGAGAGGTGAAACGCATTTTGTTCGGGAAGGAGACTCAGTGAGTTGAACTAATTTAAGTGTTTTTAACATTTTTTTAAGCCCCTCTTTATTCATGCATAGTTTTCTCAAATTGTTACTGGTGAATGATTGTTCTGCAGGATGGACTTCAGTCAGCTTCAGGGCAGAACGCTACAGCACACAACCTTTAGCCTGTCTGAAGAGGAAAGGGTTACTGAGTAACAACTTTTCATGGTGTATCTGCTGCACTGCTAAAAACAAAATTTAATTTTCCTAACATGTTCAGAAAAGAGTGTGCAGGTGAAAGCTGCTCATTACTTGAGTTTAAGTCCTAGATTATAATTTTTGAAAATACCTCAAACTTCTTCAAAATATAAATTTTAAAAATTGCTGCATTTTCACTTTGCATTAGGGTAGTCAAAAATACATGCCACAGATTTCCAAATATACAGCTCCAGAATATTAAAAACTATGACAGGAAAAAATAAACAAGCAAAGAATCAAAATAAGAAGTTATTACAAGCATTGACAACTTTGTTTGAAATGTTATCCTGAAATTGAAGAATATTTTTTTTCTGCATACGATATGCTTCTCAGGTTGGATGACACTATTTTTAAAAGGTGATGAAGTTTGTGAAGATAAATATATGATCTTTTATATTTATTTATTTATTTATTTATTTATTTATTTATTTAAAATAAATAAATCAATCAATAAATAACTAAACGTCAAACATGGGCTCCAGATATTGATCCTCCATCATCCTCCTCTGCCATGTCCATCATTAACACCATCTAATGAACGGTCTGATCAGAGGGACGTTTGCTCTGTTTGCTTCATGTTCACCCCATAAGTTCCATGTTTCTCCATGAAAATGTGTGATGTTCAGGTATGGCAACAAACCTTGGACAAACCAAACACAGACAACACAAACTGTTGTCTTCCCTGATGGATTACAGATATAGAAAAGATAATTTATCAGGTAACTCAGAACAAACAATTGAAAGTGCAATGTATGTCCCATCGAATGTTGTATACTAGGGTTAAAAATGTTCTGTAAAATATAAATTTACTTCATTATTTTCCACCACAAAAAAACAATAAATAAATATGGTAACAGTGGGCTAAAGGTATTTCTTGCTCCTTACTTCATACTATAAGATCTAATAGAGAAATAACGAAATATTTAACATTTTGCTCACTATCCTTTGAAGTCATTATCTCCTGCAGATCTTGTGTGTTTGTTTTGTAAAACTAAAAATCCTCTCCGTAACAGGAAGTTGGACCTACCTTCATGTGCTGTGGAAGCCGCCGCTGAGCGCTGCTTTGAGCTGAAGGGTTACAGGTTTGAAGCTGCACAGGAACAGTTAAGACCACCAAGGAGGATCCGTGTGGGGCTCATTCAGCACCACATTGTTCTGCCCACTGATGCCCCTGTGCTGGACCAGGTCAGGGCTCAGACACACCGTTTACCAACCATACATGCCTTTGTTGTTATAAAAGTGTGATTTGTATGATTGTTCCTTCCTCTTCAGGTCACTGCCATGCATAACCGGATTGGGGAAATAGTCGAGGTGGCAGCGATGTGTGGTGTAAACGTTGTCTGCTTTCAGGAGACCTGGAGTGAGTTCTTGTACGAATCAGATCTACATGCCTATGAACTAGCTGCATCTTGAACTGGGTTAAAAAGAGACTGACTGAACTTGTATTGTTCACAGCCATGCCTTTTGCTTTCTGCACACGAGAGAAAGAACCATGGACGGAGTTTGCGGAGTCTGCTGAAGAAGGAAACACCACACGCTTCTGCCAAGAGGTGATACTACAGAGGTGTGACACAGTGCAGTAAGAAGCTTTACTGCAAAACACAAGCCTGATAAAACTGTCATTCTGTCATCAGTTAGCCAAAAAATACAACATGGTAGTTGTTTCTCCAATCCTGGAGCGAGAGGAGCTGCACGGCACTCTGTGGAACACAGCTGTGGTGATCTCAAACTCTGGAAACGTGCTGGGGAAGAGCAGGAAGAACCATATTCCCAGGATTGGAGACTTTAATGAGGTCCGTTTGGGATTTTTCCAGGAGTTTGAGATTAGTTACATTTATATGAAACTGATCAATGTCCAATTTTTTTTTTATCCTCCTCAGTCTACGTACTACATGGAGGGTGACAGTGGCCACACGGTGTTCCAGACACAGTTTGGGAAGATAGCTGTGAATATCTGCTATGGGCGCCATCACCCTCTGAACTGGTTCATGTACAGTATGAATGGGGCTGAGATCATCTTTAACCCTTCAGCGACTGTTGGAGCGCTCAGGTGGGGACAGATCAAGAGGGTTCTGGGGGATCAGTGCCAGTGTGAACTTTCCTATTTCAAGAGTTTATAGTGAAAACTTGTTTAATATAAGTATATCGAAGGTGAATTCTTTTTTAACAGATTTTGTGGCGCCCCCTGGAGGCCTGGTGCCCTTAGCATTTGCTTGTGTTGCCTAATGGGCCTGTCTGCTCTGATCAGTGCTCACCTTCTGGTTATGCCTCAGACTTCAAAAACAACTCTTGTCTGAAAAAGCTTAATTTGGTCAAAGACTACTTAATGTAGTTTTAAAAGTTCTTATAACTAGACCAATGTGATTACTGTTTTGCCTTGACATGTTTCGACTGCAAAAAGTGCAGTCGATACCTGTCAAGGTAAAAAAGTAATCACACTGGTCGAGTTACAAAAACATATTTTTTTTAACTTTAAAAACAGCTCTAATTTAAGTAAGGAATAAATCAATGTTCAATATTTCATAAAGTATCAGTGCTGATGTTCTGTAATATCCTCTAATGAAGCTGTTATAATGCTTTGTCTTCTCTGCAGTGAGCCCATGTGGTCTATAGAGGCCAGGAACGCAGCCATAGCAAACCACTGTTACACTTGTGCAATCAATCGTGTGGGAACGGTAAGTTCAGCGCTGCAATCATCACAACCTTCTGATTAATTATCATGTTTGACAGCAAATAGAATTATTCTTTTGACTCCAAAGGGCAGGAGCAATTTTTAAATATGTACACACAGGAAGACCTAAAACTAAGACAAATATAAGTTTTTAGGTCCGGCTTAAAAGTATCTGTAGTCTGTGGGGCCCTCAGATGGTCAGGGAGGGCGTTCCAAAGCCTCGGAGCTGCACAAGAAAATGCTTGGTTCTGGGGACTTGGAGGGTGGTTTTAATTGCAGAACAGAGGTTGCATGATGAGCCTGAGGGGAGAGGAGCTCCTTGCAGTACTTGAGGGTGTGCCCATGGTTGCATTGATGGGTGATGAGGGGGAGCTTGTACTCTATTCTGGGTGGGACAGGGGAAGCCAGTGAAGAGATTTCAGAATGAGGGTGATGTGATCATGTTTGCTTACCCTCATCAGGATCCTGGCAGCGCTGCTCTGTATGTACTGCAGTTTTACACTGTTTACCCTTAAAGGAGTTACTCCCTAAGCTAAAGGTCACATAAAGCACTGAGTCGGATATGTCCTGCTAACGTTTATACTAAATGTGCATTTTTCTATTTAACAGGAACATTTTAAAAGTGAATTCACCTCCGGGGATGGGAAAAAGGGTATGAAGCATTTTGTTTATTCTTCACTTGTGTAACAGAGTGTAACTAATGCTTTCTCTGCATAATGAAGATATTTTTTTATGAACCTAGTAAAATATTTCAGCTCTAAGTTTCATACAGCTCTCTTTACTTTTGCAGCTCATCACGACTTTGGACACTTCTATGGATCCAGTTATGTGGCTGCTCCTGACGGCAGTCGCACCCCTGGGCTCTCGAGGACAAGCGATGGACTACTTGTGGTTGATCTGGATCTGAACCTGAACAGACAGATCAGCGACCGATGGAGCTTTAAGGTCAGTATAATTGGGTTTACTGCTTGCAGCCTGTCTGTGTATCTGACTCCTCTCACTTCTACAGTTTGGTTCTGTGGTGATAGAGAGGTCATATGTCAGACGTTAGCTAAGAGTAAAAGATAGAGATGGTGTAATATTACTCCCAAAGGTTGTAATTAAACTTTTCTCCCTGCCTTTGTTTGCAGATGACTGGTCGGTATGCCGAGTACGCAAAGGAGCTTACCAAAGCGGTCACATCTGACTTCAAACCTAATATAGTTAAGGAGTAGATGATACTCCACTGCAGTTAATACAGGATCTATTTGTTTCTCCATTTCTGTTCAGACTGGTCAACAATCAGTGGACTACAGAAAACAATAAAATCAAAGCGACAGATCTCTGCCAGACCTGTTGAACATTTACCGTGGTCTGGATTTTTCACTTCTACAGACATTCTTTTTTTTGGTCAGGAGTAACTATTATTGGCTATCATTTCGAAACTGTAAAAACAGGGGTTTAAGTGAAAACACCATGTAAGTAAACTTGCCAAAGATATCAGTGTTTAGTGAACAAAGTCAGTGAAGGCCAGAGGTCAACGCAGACTGAAAAAGGCTGCAGCAAATGGATCAGATTAAATCAGTAAGAGGTAAATGTGCTGTTTTTCTAACTGCAGTCAGTGACATAATTTTTGAACAAGTCCCTGATATCAAATCATTTTAGTTACAAGACTTCCTCATTTTTCCTTAGAGTCCCAAAAAGTACAACGGCAAATTTAAAGTGAGGGGGAGGGTTAAAGTGAAGGCGATGAAAAGGTTTTAAAATATGATTTACAAAATGAGGTTGGTTTTTAATTCAGTGCCACCTGAGGGGTCAAAGGTCACGGGCATTCAGTGTTTGTTTTTAGCCTTGCCACTAGATGATGTAATCCTTAAATGTCTTTCAATTATACATTGAGAAACATTATTCTTAAACTGTTGGACTATTTGCTCACACAGTTGTTCACAGAGTGGTGAACCTCACCCCATCCTTGCTTGTGAACGGTTGACCCTTTCAGGGATGCTCCTTTTACACTAAATCACAACACTCACCTGTTTCTAATTAACCTGTTCACCTGTGGAATGTTCCAAACAGGTGATTTTGAGCATTCCTCAACTTCCCCAGACTTTTGTTGACCCTGTCCCAGATTTTTTGGAAACGTGTTGCAGGCACCAAATTCCAAATGAGTGAAGATTAGAAGGAAAAAAAAAAAAAAAAAAATATATATATATATATATATATATATATATATATATATATATATATATATATATATATATATATAGAATAACTAAGTCTATTTTTCATTCATCAATTAAAAATTAATATCAGACCACTAATGATAGCCTCATGAAATACTCGTGTATGAAATAAAGAAGCATGGATCAGATGTTCAAATTCTTTAATAAGAACATATAATAAACTGAGCTCTATGTTTCATAAAAAATAAAATTTGCGGTTGATTTGTGCCATTTGTTCTTTTTCAAAAGCACAAGCAGTAAGAAACCATGTTTAGAGTATTCAAACATGTTATTTCATGGTAAAATGTGAAAGTTAAATAACACAATTAGGTCTGGTTTGAAAAATGTAGTGCAAAATAACAGAATTTAAAGAAAAACAAAAACATGAAAGATAGGGACGCAGAGATTTTAACCTGATCTTTACCACAATTAACTGAGCATGTGATCAGGTCACACCTAATCCTTTGTTCTGCTGTTACATCAATACAACCAAGCACTGAATCCCATCAGTGCAGCATGAAAGCAAAGGTCAAGATGACCGGCTGCTCCTTCTCCAAAGAAGTCATTTCACCGTCTATTCTTCTGCAGACACGGCCGACTCTCCATAGGCAGACTATGGAATATTGCATTTAACTAGTTTTGTCATTTAATGTGCACGTCACACTTCAGGGCATTTATTACCTGAGACTCTCAAAACAAAAAAATTACTGTATTCCCTGTGGCTGGAAAGTCAGATAAATAGTGATAGAAGCATGAGTTAGGAGATTTTTTTAAAGGCATGTGAAGGTGAGAATGATGGCTGCTGATGAGCCTCTGCAGACTACAAAACTACAGAACAAAGAAATTGAATCTACAAAACATTCCCATCCCTAATCCTGATTTATGCTCACACTATTTCCCAGTAATTGAGTTTAGTGTCATGATTCCCACTATTCATCCGCAGTAATTTTCACAGATCTGAAAAACATTCTTAGCTTGGTGTTTTAATGGCTCTAATACATGAGCAACCACAGTCATTAAAATTCTTCACAAACACTAAAAATTCACGTTTGCCATCAGAAAAGGGAAATAAAAAAATATCAGCTGAGATAATCGAGCCTCCCTGCTGTAAATCCTTCTGCAGTGAAGCCATACTGAATGTCTAAAAGTAGCAATGCTGCAGCAGTGTGCCTCTCATGTGAGCAGGTGGGCCTATTAGCACCAGAGAGGATGACCCGGGCGACAGCAGACAACAGGAGGGGCCAGAAGTCCATCACTGTGGAACGGCAGCATCATAGCACTAAAATGATGAGCTGAAAAATGATATCCTAGTCCAATGTCCCTTTTAATCAACTCTCCTTGAAGATGAACAGGATGTCCTCGTCTGTCCCGTAGCTCCGACGAGCCTCCTCAAAGTTACCGACGCCAGTGCAGCACACCCCTGAAAACCAACACAGAGACATGCAAACCTGTCAGTCGGTCTTACTTTGGGTTCTGAATGATAAAATTGACTTTTGTGATGTGAGCCTTGCCTTGACTACAACCGTAAGGTAATTTTTCCCAGTAGGTTAGTTATGTTTGTTAAAGACCATATGTCCTTTTTATCAGCCTCAACTGTACTGCAACTTAAAGACGCCGTGAGGTGTTCTTTTGGAATAAAGACTCTGTTTCCAATTAGCACTATCAGCCCTTGTTGTAAGGATGTGAATCTTGCCAAGACATATATTTGTTTTGGATCAAATGAACGAACCTGGTAATGTATTCTTTTCCAGTTACGTAGTGCTGTTGTTTAAAACGTGACAACAGTCAAACTTGATAAACGCAGTTTGTTTGCCAGTAACCTGACAATGTTAGGTGCGGAGTTAAACAACAAATCTTTCATACCTTATCGATTTAAAACAGTTAGAAAAATTAACCTTTAAATTTGTTAGCATGCTGCTGGCTCGGTTCAAACTGTATCCAGTCCAAAAAACTCTATTCAAGGCACCAGCTTTTTTTTCTCCAGTGTCATAAACCCCTTCACTTCATAACTGATTGGTTTCAAGTATTGGATAAACCCAAAAAAAACTTTTAACAAAGAAAAAAAAAAGAATTTATTGTTGGCTGTTTATGATAATTTGGAGGTTTTTCATATGGTTATTATTTATATCATTGAGGCCCTCAAAGGTAGTGTTGGTAATCAGATTTAGATACACTTTTCGTTATTCTAGTTAAATTATCTTTATGTCCCAATGGCAATCAATGCATAATGTCTTCTTAAAATGGAGCAAAAAATATCTGCTGCCTACAGCAGGAGTAAACCTGGGAAAACACCAACCAATCCTAGCGTTTGGCATCCAATTTGTTAAACCAATCAAATCCCGTCTTGTCGCTCTGCCTGCCTCTTGCACCTACATTTTGCCTGCATGCTCTAGCCCTGATTCAATGCATATAACCAAGAGGATTCCAAGTAAGCCGGAGAATGGCACAGAAACTACCTATACCCTGATTACTGGTAACATAGTGTGCTGAGGACCGGTTTGAGTCTGTGATTTGAATCAGCCACGATCATATGATCGCAAATCAGTGACGCTTGTTTTGAAGGAGCTCCAACTGTGGGAGGGCGGGGCCTAACGGATTCCTGAGGAGATTCTACATTCAGATTCATGCTAGTTTTCCGTGACTACCAACTGTGCCTTTAATTTAAAAACATTTATTGATCATCAACACCACTGACAAACAACCAATTTCCCACAATTAATTTCCTGATTCCTTCAGCACTGCCTTCATCTGAGCAGATCAGGGAAATAATCTTGATGTCACTCCTGACACCAACGATTGGCTTTATATTTAAAGACGTTGACACTAAACCTTTAAAAACTTTAAAGTTTAAATACTGTCACTGTTTTTCACGTTGTTCCTGTGCTATAGATTTATGGCTCACTCACGGTCAGAATATGCAGGGTTGTTGTAGAAAATACAGCCAGTGGTTCTGTTGTAGCCGCATACTACCACAAAGTGACCCTGGTACTCAGGCTTCCTGCAGAAACACTTCTGGCCCACCGGCAGGAAGCAGCAGTATTTGACAGGTGAGGAGCAGAGTTCACATGTCAAGACCACAGCGTTGACCAGCACTATGGCAACATGGCCTTGCTCCAGATGAGACTGGATCTCCTGAACTGTGACAGAACTGGAGAGGAGAGGGGACACCCACAAATACAGATAAGTTTGTTTAGTCTGAAGTGAAAGCATGTACATTCTTAAAAAACAAAACGAGCAAAAACTTACCATTTTTTTACGACCACACCCTTGCTGTCTGCTTTTAGGAAGAGCTCATTCACCCGATCTTCTTCTGTGTCAAAGTGTTTCTTATAGAAGGACTGCAAACCACAAACAGAGACAAAAAAAGACACTGTCATGAGCAGAGAATTAGATCACCCAAATCTGATTCTGATAGTAGTCATTAGCACACAGAAGTACCTGATTCCTGAAGCCTTTATCGACACCCAGAGTCTGTGTACAGAAACAGTGTTTGATCCCTAGATGGCACATGAGGTAGGCCAGATCAATAGTCCACACACTCTCTGTCAGCTTCAGATCCCAGCATGCTCTCTGAAACTCCTCATCACTGACAGGGTGGAGGTACCTGAAAGAAAGGACATCAGAGACTGTTGATCCTTCTTGGCAAGCTGTCTGTGATGCACTGTGCAGTCTTACAGCTAATCAACCGGTTAAATGTCAAGCACTTACTTGAGGACCATCCTGGAGCAGGCTAACCCACAATCCCAGTGGTATAATTGCCGAATGACAGGTACTTTCAGTAAGACCTCATCCTCTGAGGGGAGAAAGGTAAAGCATTACGCGTAGTATCATTTCCCTAATGCAGAGAGACGACGATGAAAACAGAACCCACGATGGATCAACAACTAAAGAGATCAGATCACATACCTGTCATTCTGCAGAACTCTTCCTACGCTAGCGACCCAGTAGCTAATCCAAGACAAGCTTGTCGGTCTTGTTTACAGCATTTAAACCAGGATCGGGTTTCCTCATCGATGCTAACAATGACAAACCAGCTGTTCACTTTAAGTTTAGCCGACCAGCTAACAGAGATAACTAGTCTTCCAGAGGCTTCTCTGTTTCTCAGCATAGACAGCTCGATGGACACCACAGCTACACACACGGTTACCTCTTCAACTCTTTAGCTAAAAGAGGAGACAACTCATAAAAAATCTTCTTTAGTAAGTTTTAGAGACGGAGCTTCCACCGGCAGTTCCTCCCTGTCTCACTTCTCAGTTGTTTGTTAGCACACTGTGAAGGAGCTACTTGTTTGTCTTTGTTGTCGCTCAAGGTTATGCTGCCCCCGTGCGGTGCGGAGGGCTCATCTATAATCTCAGTTAAAAAAAATGTTTAAATATCATGATTTCCTCCCTTCTCCTCCATTCCTCATACTTCTTTTTTAATACTGATCTTGTTATTTTCTGCCATATTTCCATTCCTTCCTTTTTAATTATTGTTTTTCCTTGTATCGTCCCAAAGGCAATTTGGACTGTGATGTTCTTTACTCGTACGTGTTTATTTCATTTTTCAGCAGCCTCATTTCCTTTCATGTGCTGTAACACAACAAACCTGAAAAACAACACCATCTGTGTCAAGCCTGAATAATCCGTGCTGAATATCTATGATTAAATCTTCCTGATCTGTCTTTGAATACTAAATGCTTTCTGAGACAGCAACTGAATCTGACCTCCTCTACATACTGAAAACTGACTCTGATAACCTTTTGGATGTACTTATTTTAAATTCTCGTATATGCACACCAGTCCCCACAGACCCCCTTAGTGTTCTTTGACCCATCTGTATCCACTTTCAAAAAGCTATAACAACTACTCCTCAAGTAAACACATGCTTTTACCCCAATTTCATTCACTCTCCATTCGCTCTTCACTTCTAGCACATTAAACTCTGCTTACACTTCCTGCAACAGCCATGGGGCACCACGACTTAATGAGGTGGGCTGATTAAGCTTAACATTATCAATCCCATGAGTTTTAGCATGACTGATCATGTCCCATCCAAATCCTCATCTCTGGAAGTGAGACTACTCCCAGCAGCTCTCTATTGTTTGTGATGCAGGATTTCCCACCCCGCTACCTTTAATCTTAACCCAATATCCCTCTGCATTGTACCCTAAGTCGACCTCATAAGTAGTAAAACCCTCGGGTACAGTTACATCTTTTGTTCAGATATAATTCAAATTGGGTATTTTAGAACTTTATTGAGAAATCCATATGCATTTTTATACATGCTCATCTCACCCAAATACTGCCTTATTATGCAGCCACCTGTCTACACATTAATGTTGAGTCATATAAGATAAGATAAATTAAGATAAGATAAATTAAGATAAGATAAGATAAGATAAGATAAGATAACATAACATAACATAACATAACATAACATAACACAACATAACATAACATAACATAACATACAGTGCAAAACATGATGCACTAACTAATGTTAACAATAAGATAGGTAAATTAAAGTAAATTGGAATAAATTGGAGCAAAATATATTGGGAATTTCCACTTAAAAACAAACAAACAAACTAAATGGTAAGTTAATACTCTATGTGTAGCATTTCTATGTTTAATAATTATGTTTTTATGTCCATTCAAGTAAATTGATAGTAATAAAAAAAAGTCAAATTCCTCATTGTTGTGCAGAAAACAGGCCGATAAAACTTTCTGATTCTGATCCAGATGTTGAACCTGACCTTTTTTACACTTTGCAAAGATGCTGCTGTTTCTCCCTGCTCACATATCTTAGAAAGGTAAATACAAGTATTCAGATACTCTAAGGTGACTGTCGTTATCATAAATATATACATGAAAACTGCAAACTCTAACTCTTCTTACCAGCTGCTAATAACCAATGTTGTCTAATTAAATGAAAGAAATATGGGAGGCTGCACGTTCATTTCAGTATCCCCACGCTGATGTGCCCACGTTACTGGGTTCCATATGTGGTGCTCATTGACACCTGTTTGGTAAAAATAAAAGAAAAACATGAACACTGGAGCAAAGATTCCCACACTGAGTACACGCTTTGTTCAGGGCTATTTTATGCTTGTAGTGAGAGATCAGCCGCTTACTGCTTCAGTGGCAGCCTCCTCATCCAGATATTCAACTTTACATCTGTTGTAAAGACGCCTTTTTCTGGCACATGTCAACATAAAGATATCAGCAAAAATAGGAACCTGCAAGAAGATTCTGTGAAATGTTAGAGAATAATTTGCATGAATAATACTTCAAGAAGAGAAACAGATGTGTCAACTCACCAAAGTAAGAAATGACAATCCTGCACCTAAACTCACTAAAGTTGGCACAATGCCGAATTTTCCTCCCTGCAACATTAAAGAATCAGCGGATGATGATGTTATTAAGGAGGTGAAGGCATTTAATGTTACTGATTTTTTTCATCTTAAGATTCTTTATTCAGGTCTCACAGTTCCAAAAACGAGGATATCAAACCGGATCCCATATGCTTTAATTAAGGTTCTGGTTTCCACTCCATCCGGGTTCATGTAGTATTTTGCAAACCTTAAAGAGGAGAGGGGGTTATAAAGACATGTTTTAGCACTTAATTCTAGAATACACATTTTTTTTTATGTCTTGCTTTTGGCTTTTACCTGAAGTTGTATCCAGGGGCAACATTGTTGACGGGGTGTGTGTTGTCCAGCCTGCGGAAGATGTACTTGGGGGAACACTGCCCTGCCCACCAGTCCAGGTCGCAGCTCCAGTCAATGATAATACCAATGATACCCCCCTTTAAAAACCAGTGAATTATAAAAGTATACTTTAAAACTGGCTTATTATCCAACTTTTGAACTAAAATTAAAGTAAGATGAGGACTCCAGAGGTTTTCCATGTTTACACTGTTACAAGTGTTAAAAAAAAATGTTCTGAAGGGCTGATTTACCTTCACAGCCATGTTCTCAAATTTCTCTCCAGCCTCTGAAATCATGTCTTTAAGGAGGAATATGGGGCAGTTGGGATCGGTTGTACGATTGAAGTGGCACCTCTTGAGGTATGAAGAGTTGATATGTGGCAGAATGTTTCTTCTGGAAAAGAAGGAAAGATTCGTTCAAACACGCAGCGGAACTGCACGTTTGCCAACATCGCTTCTAACACTGCAGCACTGACGCGTGGAAGTTGAACTTTGGGTACGTTATGCTGTTTTTGATCAACACAGTAAAGTTCTCAGCAGCAGCCAGCAGTGGGTGTCTGTGTGAAGGAGAAATAACAGGTCAATAGAAAAAAAAATCTACATGATACTTGAGTTATATACAGAACATTGCGTTCTATCGTACTTAGGCAGCTTTGTGTCTATTTCAAGAGGGCAC
This sequence comes from Labroides dimidiatus, assembly GCA_030710495.1. Classification (NCBI taxonomy): domain Eukaryota; kingdom Metazoa; phylum Chordata; class Actinopteri; order Labriformes; family Labridae; genus Labroides; species Labroides dimidiatus. Next base: position 26,091,838 of record CM061153.1, read on the forward strand.
CATGAGAGCACTTCACAAGTCCGGGCAGTCGTGGAGTAGTTTTCACACAGCCCTGTTCTGATACCTGCAAGAAAAAAACATGTGAGGTTTGTTCTGTATGACTCCACATCATCGGTCTAATGTCACCGAGTGAGGATGGTTTACCGTGTCCTCTGGGATCACTGTATCCCTTGATACAGTCACAATCATCCACACATGTAGTTGACGGGCTTGGCAGCTAAATGAGACACCACAGGTGTTAGAATCAGAGTCAGAATCAGTTTTACTGGCACTGTACGGGTGCACTTGCAGTAAATTTGACAATATGAAAATGCGGAGTCAAATTAATCTTGATGAGTATTTGCAGCAGTGGAAACAGCCTGGCTACCAAGATGTGTTTGTAACAACAGTATGTAAAGTTCATACATTACTGCATACATGTGTTTGATGGTGTTCACAGGGCGTATCTGACCATGAACACGCATCAGCCTTGATGCCACATCAGTACAGCTACTAACCCAAGCAGGGACATATTATAAAAGCATAAAGTACAAGGTGTCAACGTAGCCCTGACCTTATCTGTGCATGAAAATACTTGGCGAAGAGGAGTTACTGCTACAGAAATGTGAACATGATTTTTGCAAACAATGTTTCTCATGACATGATGCATCAGTACGTACCTCAGCACAGCGTGCTTGTGTTTGAAGTGGGGTGACAACCATATTTGTCAGCACAAAGAATGAATTCACACCCTGTTATAAATGATACAAGATGCAAACACAGATATGTTGAGACGTGGTCTAACTGCGTTTAAGATGGAGAAAATCGTCTGGCACTTCATAAATGTCGTCAGATATCATCGATTGTAACTGAAGATGGAGAGAGATTTCTAAAAGAAATACCTGAGAAGGGATAACATAATCGGCCACATCCCAAAATGTTTGATCCATGTCTGAAGTATTGGTGGAGGCAAAACCTTTGACTTTGGTGGTGACGGTACTTGTGACAGAGTCTGTCTGCTGATAGGCTTTCTGCACCACAAACACATACCTGTAGGATTTATTCACAACAGTTGATCAAACGTTTCATGTCAACCATAAGCTATGGATATATTTATAAAGATTTAATCACTTTCTTACCTTTGCATGTGTTACAAAGTCACTGTTACTTACCCAAACGCATACAACAGCACCAGAAGCTGCATGAACCGGAAGAAACATCCCACCGTTAGACTGGGAACAACCAGAGTTTTAGTTGTTTCATAATCAAACACAAAATGCAGAAGGCTCTTACAGCAGCCTCCAGACTTGCTCATTGCTGCACCGCACGCTAATGACAGACTCAGTGTGATAGCAATGAGTGGACAAGGCTGTCTGTATTCAAATCATTGCATTCAAATCATATTCCCTGTGTGGACTCATATTCAGCTCAGGTTCTCCATCAGCTGTTAGTCTGAACAAAGCATGGACAATACAGACTGTGCAAAGTATTCAGGTCTGTTTGTTTCTTCTCACCACACCGTGTGCAGCTTGTCAGAAATGATTCAGTGGAAGAAGCCAGTCTGTTTCTCACTCCCAGGCGATGAGATAATCATCACTTCAACAAATGTTATCCTAAAGTTTGATGAAATGAGAGGTTTGGACTAAGGAGGGCATGTTTCAGTCTTAGTCCTGTGTGCTCCTTCCATCCGTCGTCTTTCACATCATCCTGCAAACACCAAAATATCTAAGCAAGTTATTATTTCTCATCTTTACTATTAATTTTCTTATTCGACTTAATATGAGCCCCATTCATCTGACAAGTCCAGAAAAATGTCTCCTGAGTTGCTTGCAGTATAAAATAAATCTGCCAATGGGGGTACGAAAAATGTTGTTTTGTTTCTTGTTTAAGGACATTATTCTTATTTCATACCCTGAATGGAAATTTTTTTTCTTTACTTCTTATGAGCAACTCAGGCATCATTTTTGTCTTTTAACACCTTGAAATAAGATATTTCTCTGGATTTTTCAGGTGAATGTGGCTCATATAACAAGATAAAAACTTGCATATATTTCTGTTCTCGCACTTTAAGGTGTAAAGATGTAAGAAGGGAGAATGCTACTGTGCCCATACAGTCATTCACTGCTCTGGAGATACCCTCTTACTACAAACAGTGAATGAAACACTGTTCAGGCCAGGACACATTTACATGCCTCTTGAAGACACAGCAGACTTAAAGTGATAAGAAAAGTGTGCAGCATGTGTGCAGCACTTACATCAGGGGTCCCAAAACTTTTTCCTGTGGGGGCCATATAACTTTTCCCTTCTCTGATGGGGGGCCGGGGTCAGTTTGTAACAGAAAAAGTGTGACGATGGCAGGGGTGCCTAAACGTAAATATTTATTGTTTTCCAGAAAGCCACACATAACCAAATATTAACAACCCTTTCAGGGATCTTCACAGAAAAAAGTCAGGAAATAAATAATAACACTATTAATTAAATAAATAACACTATTTATGAAATGAAATGTCACGTTCTATGCGTGTATTAGTCTCGATCACATGGCCAGAGTGAAGAAAAATCATAATGTGTTTCTCGTATTGTTCAGGGGGCCGGGCCAGATGTGGAGGCGGGCCGTAACCGGCCCACGGGCCATAGTTTGGGGACCACTGACTTACACTGTAGGATAGAAGGTCATGATTATTGCTCAAAATGTATTGGACTCAAATGTGCATGATATTTGAGAAGAAATAAATGACATTGAAAAAACAAACAAACAAAAAAAGATTTAGGAGCCAAGTTTTTTTTTTTTTTTAATTTGTAACACACATTGAACTCGATGAACACATGACAGATAGTATGTCACTTTGGTCCTAAAGTACCTTAATTATAAGGTCTGTTAAAAAAAAAAGAAAAATTTCAGTTTACATGGACACTTTGGCATCCCAGCATTCACTGGTGTAGCTTGCCTTCAAAAACATATTCTCCTCTCGCTCTCTTTCAAGTGTTTTTATGAAGTTTGTGATGTCATATTCACACATGTAGGAAAAAGGCTACAGTTGATTTTATACATAACATATAAATGAATAAGATATTTATATATATATATATATATATATTGAACACATTGTTATTTGCTATTTTTTCCCTCAGACAACGCAGACACAAAGACATGTTAATTCAATATAAAACTATTGATATACAGTCATGTTTCAGTGCTGGATATTCAAGTACAGTATGAAGGCTTCTACAATGTATTGTGGCACAAAAATAAGACAGTCCACAGTAATGAAGCTACAGTGAAATGTAGATCAGAGATCCATCTTCCTGGTCATGTTTATCAGACAAACACAGCAGGATGGGGAGAGACACCAGCCATCATGTTTACATCATGTTCACTCATTCACTCATCTTTGATGATGCAATCATTGGCTTATAATACAAAGAATAACAGTCTCCATGCTCAGTTTTGCTTTCAAGAGGACTTTTGGAAGTTACATCTTGTGTGGAAAGAAGTTTGCATCACAGCCATTAAATAAGTAAAGGCATCCAACAAAGCTACGGAAAAAGTCCACATATTTATACCCGTCCAAAGTCAAAGTCTACCCCTCCGTCATGCAGGTTTCTTTCATTGGCATTGTCGAAGCTGTTTTTTCCGTGGATCTGTTTCAGGTGCTTTCGCAGAACTGGTTTGTGAGCGAAAACCATGTCACAGTAGTTGCAGCGGTGCGGTTTGTCCCCACTGTGCAGGTTCAGGTGATCCAGCAAAGAACACTTTTGGGTGAAGGTTTTACCGCAGAGTTTACACTGAAAGGGCTTGATGCCGGCGTGGACGCGCATATGTCTGTGCAGGTTTCCTTTCTGTGTGAAGGTCTTTCCACATAGGAGGCACATGAACAGCTTGTGCATCTTGAGGTGATTAGCGTAGTTCTCAAGCTGGCGGAAGACACGGGCACACTTAGGGCACTGGTGGTACCACTGGAGTGGTTTGTCATAGTTTCTCTGGTGTCCAATGTGTTTGTCTGCAGGAGGGGAAGAAGGAGGGGGACTGAGCGGGTACCCGGACACACCGGGTGGAACCGCCATCTCACTGCCTCGGCTGTCCACAGTGGAGTTGATGAGTGAGTGCTGGGGCTCAGGAGAGTTGAGGGCAGCTGGTGGGCTGGTGGGGAAGTGACCGGTGATGGAGTTCTCTGCTGCATCAGACACAGACTCAACTTTGACAATAGTGATGTCGCTCTCTATGATACCCTGCCTTGGACGTCTGTTTACTATCTGAGGAGGTGAATTAGGCTGTATGATTACATCATCATCATCATCATCATCATCATCACCCTCTCCATCAATACTGTTGTCATCCTCTATCTGCTCTACCTCATCATCCTCCTGATGGAGAGTTTGCACCTGAGAGTGCTCTTGTTCTGTGTGGGTCTGGGAGGACAGACCTTCCTCTATCTTATCACTTCCCATTTCCACATCTCCCTCTAACTGGCGTGAAGGCAGGGGTTTGATGAACTTGCTGAGAGCTTGTGTGCACTGTTCCACAATGTGGCCCATTTGGAGAAAGCTGGCAACTGTCAGGTAATGCACCAGCTCCAGCTCAGGAAACTCCAGTTGTCCTGAGTAGCAGGACAGCAGCAGCTGCCGACCCACTTCTGCCTCCTGGATCATGGAGATCTGAACCTCCCTGGAGTCCTGCTGGAGGATGAACTGGTCCCTCAGGAACGATGAGCCGGCTGCAAACACCACCTTGTGACCAGGCACCTCTAACTGGTTGATGCGCACAGTGACATCACAGAAGCGTCTCTGGTGTCTTAGGAGGTTCATTTTCTGCATCATGGAGTCCCCGAATGTGGCAAAGCGAAACTGCAGGATCACGCGGTTCTGGGCCATGGTGGACTGAGGAAAAAACAAAAGCAGAGTAACTCATGAGGCTGAATAATGAGCCAAGGCAAGTTTACTTATAAAGCACCGTCCAATTCAAAGTGTTTTATAGAGTTAAAAACAAAACTGTATCATCAGCATTAAAAGAAATGTGTCATTAAAAAATGAGTTCAGGAAATAAAAAAGAATGCAAAATTATTTAAAATATTCAATTCAAACTAAAATACAAGATCATTGTTTAACTCATCAAAATTAGCTAAAAAAATAATACTAATAATAAAATTAAAGTTTCTAAATGAGTTTCCATACATGAGAAGGCAGAGCAAAATAGGACTGTCTTCAGTCTGGACTTTCAGGTCTGGACAGCTCAGTAATGTCAATCCTGTGGCAGACAAGTAGCCAGTGATTTGGGGACTTAAAAACTGGAGTGATGTGCTCAGATGTTTTGGGGTTTTGGCAGGACTCTTGCAGTGAGCTGCATTTTGAACACACTGAAGTTTCTGAACGGCTTGTTCTGCCAGTCCTGTAGACAGTAATCCAATGTGCTAGAAATAAAAGCATGTACCAACCTCTCAAGGTCTGTCTGTGACACCATTCCTCTCATCACAGCTATATTCTTCAAGTGATAAAGAGCAAAAGTAACTGATTTCATGTTACCCTGTGAATTCACACCTGAGTCCAAGATAAATCTAAGATTCGATGAGAAACACTGTAAACTAGCAATGCTAAACTCCCATGTAAACTGAAGATAAACTAGCCGCTGGATCACAGCCGATGGCCGTATTATTGTTAGCTTAGCATTTAGCATCGATACACTACCTTTCGTAAGGGGACGTTGATAAACCAAGGTAGTAATCTTCTAGACACGCCGACTCAATAAAGTAAAACTGTCCCGTTAATTCACTTTGACTAACATTAGTGACAGATATGTAAACAACAAGCGTCGCCTTCACGTACACCACTGGCCTACTCTGCTGCTCTCAGGATGGTAGCCTGCAGCTCTGATAGCATGTAGCTCTGCAGCTAACTTACTGACTAGATGACCATTTTATTCTTTGTACAGTAGTAAGAGTTGTGTACCTTTTGGAACTTATCCTTCAAAAGTGGGTTTTCATCGGCACGACAGTGGCCTGTGTTTGTCCGGGTAACACCGGGTGTGTGGTGGAGCTGCTCCGGATGCAAAAATTATTTTAAAGGGACAGTACACATAAAACAGTCTTGGGTCTCCCATCACTCTTCAGATTCTGACAAAATAAAATTAGTGTTCTGTATGTATGGAAGCCCATAGCTGCTAGCAAAAAAAAAAAAAAAAAAGTTAGAAATGGATAATACTGGGATACTCAGTCATAATAATGAGATTCTCAGTCAAAACTGTGAGAAGCGAAGTCATGATGATGAGATACTTAGTCATAATCACAAATTACAAGTAAAAAAAACTGATGCTAAGTCATATTATTGAGATAGTACGTCATAATTATGTGATACAATAAGTATATCTTCTAATTGTGGGATACTAAGTCATATTAATGAGATACTTGGTCATAATAATAAAATACTAGTCAGAAAAAATAGAGACCAAGTCATAATTTGAAGATGCTCTGTCATGATTGTGAGATATTTTTTTCCGTCATTGGCTGAAATAGGTTTTCACACACCTGAACGTATATTATACCTTAAACTGATTTTAACAGAAACACAACAAAACACAACAAAAAGAATATGGAGTGAAGGCTTATACATAACCATTTCAAACATGGCTGTGTCTAGAGCTTCACATTCATGCATCATTCAGTACACATTGGAAATTTACATAAAATGTTTATTGTAATTCAAATATTTACAGAATGTACAATTATGATTATGTACAATTACATTAACAAACATTTGCCAATATTTTTTTGTTTGTTTTGTTACAAATAACAAAAACAAACAAAAAGGTCATCTGCAGTCTGGGAATTAGTGTCATTTCCGCTTAAAAAACCTGAAAAATAAGACAAAGAGAAGGGCAGTTAGTACATAACAGTTGCTAGTTCTTGTAAAATATCAACCCCACTAATTTGTATCTATTAGAATTATGGTGAATAAAAATTTGAAATGGAAAAAAATAGAAGAGAAATGATGGTGGCTATGAATATAGTAATACTGTTGTTGCACACAAATGAACAATAACAAGATAATAAAAGTACTCCTTGGTGTTACATACCAGATTAAATGGTATCCTCCTAAAATGATCAAAGCAATGACAACTACTGATGCCGCAGCAGACAGAGCTGAAACCTGCTGAATATAGGTCGTGCCTGAAACATCAAATTGTCACAAGTAAATAAATGCAAGCTTGCCTTTCTAAATCGCATTTCATTGTAAAAACACTTTTTCTGTTTTTGCAAAATTTTAGTGCTGTTGTCGTATAAAAAATCCTTTCAACTTTTTAAGGATTTGAGTATTTTTCCAAGTGAATTACCTCCTATTTTAGCCCACAAGACACAGGTGCTTTTTACAGCCTGAAAGAGAAAATATTTAAGAACACTTATATTAAGTTTGAAGCATTATTTTAACACAAGTGTACATCAACAGTTAGTAAACTAGCTCCACCCACCTGTTTCCACTGACTGACAGTGCGCAAGATGATATAATAAGTTCTGCCTTTCTCCAGTGGTGCATTAAAGAAGCCGTCATACTGGAGTCCATCTCCTACAGTAAAGTTCAGTTCTTTCCCAGCATGTCTGACAGCAATCTGGGCAGTGATGTACTCTGTTGAAGGTTTGTTTTTGTGTAAGGAGAGTAAGCTGGCAGGAGAGGAGCAGTCGAACACCGTATCCCCCACTACAGGCAACACAAACACCTGGAACAAACTGTTGGACAAGCAGGAGAAAGATCATCACTTAGGATGGACATTAGATGTACTGTGGTCTCACTGTCCCTTGTGTCTTTCCCTCTTAGATGTTACCTTATGGGATCAAGTGTGTTGTGTGATCTTTGTAGCCTCAAAGTTGGCATAGGAGTCTGAAACTCTCTGAAGTAGACAACAGGTGCCGGGGGTGCTGTCAAATGTGATTGAAGTGAGTATACAATGAAGATAATAATAAAGTAGCACAACTGTACAAGATCAATATACTCATAGAATGCAAAAAACCCTCAAATCTTAGCTTGTGAATTGTCTTGTTTCTAAATGATTTAACTTAATGCAAGTGACCCAGTCAATAAATGTTCTGACATTTACACTGGATTGTTTTTTATGTTAAAGAATGAACGTACAGGCCCTGTGACTGATGATACCTGGTAGACTGGTGCTTGTGTTGATAGTGGCTGTGAATCTGGCAGAGACAGCAGTGATGGAGATGCTGTAGTTTGTGACTGGGAGCAGGTTCAGACAGAGTTCCAGCTGCTCAGCTTTGGATCTCATAAACTGCTTTCTTTTCTCGTGAAATGACCTCTGGTAGTCCCTGGATCCAACGTATGTCACCTGGAATTATAGCATCGAAAATGGGATTGGCCAGGATCTCATAAGAGAAACATTACATAAGAGGCAGAACATTGTGGTGACCAAGCACATGCCTCTTATGCCAGAAAATGAAAGTATGAATGGTTAAAGATAGGCAGCAAGTACTTAAAGAAAGATGAAACTGAGGATGAAATCCCGTTACCTTGTAAAGTTCTGTGTCCCCCTCGTACTTCTCTGCTGTCCAATGCAGACACTTTTCATTGATGACAAACAGGTGATAGATGGGTGGCTTTATTTCTTTAAGTGATATGGGAATGAAAAGTGAATCCTAATTATTCATCTGTCATTAAAATGTGCACAAGCACTAAAAATAAGCTTATTTGCTTACGTACCAATACATTTCAATGAAGCTATCTCCCAAACCCCAGAGCTGCCACACAGTGAGACGTTGCTGCCCCTCCAGCTGTGATATCCATCTAAACAGTGGTGAATCGCAACACTTGTGTTATGCCACACCACCTCTGAGTTCTGGAGGAGGGGCACCGGGCCACATTTAGCTAGATAAGAAACAAATAAAAACAGATGATAGTTATCCCGTAAACTGACTTTGGGGTTTTATTAACACTGGTTAAACACATTTTATTCCATAAATATCTGTCACTGCAAGTTTGAACTCTGAGTGCCTTTCATTGGTAGAGATTCATGTAACAAAGATTGGAACCATTTGTATAAATTTGACAGCATATCTTATTTAAAAGTAGGTGGACTCTGAAGCAAAAAGTCAAATTAAACAAAACCAAACAAAACATAAAAAAAAATGCTCTTTATCATATTAATAATGAGTATTCCACAGTGAAACACCAAATTGTCGATGTATAGAGGTTAGAGCTGTACCTTTGCACTCTACAGATACTTCCCCCCATTCTCCTGATAGTAAACATGTTGACACATTATTTCCACTCTCCTGATATAATCCATCCATGCATTCATACAGCACCACACTGCCTGGTCTACTGGTGCCATCCCACAGGAGGTTAGTATGGGGAAGGTTTAGTGGGGTACCACAGCTTAAATCTGCACATAGACATCAATTGGCACAGCAAAGTTAGCGTAATACAAGCCTCACTGAGAGCACAACAAAAAATCAGAAGTAGCCGAAAGATGCTGGAAGATGTACTTATGTGTTTTCTTGCCCAGAGAAGTGAGCTGTAAAATATGAAATGTGCAGAAAACAAATGGACAACTCTGTGTCCAGTAACACAAACTAGAGTCTTTATGTCAAGTTGACGCCACACAGAGACTCCTAGGGCTGGGCAGCAATCAAAAATTTTCGATTCCTGGATCTATACCGACACCTTCACTTCAATACTGGTTCTTGAACGATACTTTTTCTAATACTAATTCGATAATGTCAATTCTAACAAAAAGAAAACTACATAACACATTATGGTACAAATCTTAAGTTTTAATTTTCGGCTTTAGTATTTTTCTACTCCTAGCAGTTTTCTTACATAAATTCTAAATTAATTTCATGTTTTATTGTTTGTTTTAAAAAATCTATCCTTTTAAAACAGTGGTTCCCAAATCTATTATCCCACGAGTACCTAAAATAGATACCGTAGATCGTGACCCCCTGCAGTGGGAAAAAAAACTAATCAGCCAATCCAAAAACAGACAAAAACAATTTGTAAAAAAAAATTTTTTTAAAAGGGTTACTTCATTTAGCTGATTGATAGAAAATTAGACTACCTATGTGCAATATTGCTGTATTTCCTAAATTAATCTTCCACCAATGATACTGTTGTTATCCAGACTTTGTTACTTTGGGCATCATATGTCAACAAAGTAATGTGGAAAACAGATCAAATCTTTTTTGTTTGCATTGTTTTACATAAAATTCAACTTATGAAACATGTAGTTGTAAAAAAATAATAATACTTTTTTAAGGCATTTTGCAACCCCCCATCAGTGTTTCATGACCCCCACTTTGGGAATCACTGTTTTGAAAGTCTATCCTCTAACTCTCTGTAAAAAGCAGCTGGTTTATATGTCACCAAACATTCATTAAAAACTCACCTTCACACCGTATATCCACGTCCTCCCACAGTCCATCTTTTCCACATATTGAGGAGTTCCTCAGGCCCTTGGTGTAATATCCCTCCTCACATTGGTAATGCACCACACTGCCATGGCGTGACGTGCCATCCCATAGCATTTTTGCATGAGGTTTAAAAGCAGGCCTTTGACAATTGATTTCTACAACAGAAGGAATGAATTTTAGGATTATTAAATCAGTTTCCAAATATAATTCATCCAACTTGAAAAAGAAAAAAAATCAGACCATCTACAATGTTCAGTTACACCAGTTACATTCAAGCAGACTGCATTATTAATTTGTACTTTGGGCACTCTTATCATGTAAAAATCACCTTGACAGCGCACAGAGGCCTCATCCCATTTTCCATCAGCGGCGCAAACTGACACATTTCCATCTCCAACATTGTGATATCCAGAGTTACACTGATAAACAACCCGAGAGCCCACAGTGGAGACATTATCCCACAGTATATGAGAATGAGGAATGAGTGGGGGTTCACCACAGTCAACTTCTACAAAGATGGAGACAGTATTATTAATTGAGGTGAAACCGTTGTAAAATGCCTCAAGCAGTTGTTGTGAATAGGTACCTGAGCATGAGATATCTGCCTCTGTCCAGCGACCATTGGCCGTACAGAGTGATACATTGTTCCCTTGACTGTGATAAAATCCTGTTGTACAGAAGTAAGCCACCGTGCTGCCAGGGGTGGAGGTGCCATTCCACATTCGCTCAGTGTGAGGCAGAGTAGGAGGATCACCACACAATATCTCTGTGTGGGGAAACCATAAACACAACAAACAACAAAAGTGTTCATAGATTCAAACTGATGCACAGATTAATGAGCCAGTGAAGTCAAAAAGCCTGTGTGGAGTGGGAACCACTCATATCAGACCTAATAAACATGTTTTACGATAAACCATGTGTCAGTTACCTTGGCATGTCATTGTTGGGTATGTCCATTGACCATTTACTCTACACATGGATATATTTTCCCCTCCTTTGTACTGAAAGCCTTCTTTACAAAAATAAATCACAGCACTGCCGGGGGCTGAATTGTGGTTCCAAACCTGCTCAGTGAACTCAATTGCTGGAGGGTTTCCACACATGATCTCTATAAAGAGTAACATGCATTATAACCATGTCAAACAGACACCAGGAAGAAGCTTGATTCAGTTAAGAGTTAAAGTACCAAAAGTGAAAATGATTGAACAGTTCCTTTTAAATACTCTAAGTGTGTTAAAGCAGTGACAGTACCTTGACAGAGCACAGACGGTCTCTCCCACACTCCATCAGCGGTACAGACTGACACATTGCCTTTTCCAACATTATGATATCCAGAGTAACACTCATAGTGCACTTCAGTGCCCATCCTTGTACTGTTATTCCACAGCACACGAGAGTGAGGCAGGCCAGGCGGAGGGCCACAGTCAACATCTGAGAGCCAGAGCACTGACATGTTTGGTACTGGAAGAGTTTCTACTGGAAAACCTCCAGAAACTCTTCTGGCAACAACTTTCATCATCTCTGTGCCACTGGACGTGGTTCTGATGTCATATCAAGCTCCTCAAGGCTTATAAAACAGGTCCATCATTTTTAAAGTTTCTCCGTAAACAACAGTCTGGTGTGTTGTCTTTGTTCTGACAGATGAACTGTTGATTCAATGTGAACAAGGTTTGCCCTTTTCTGGTAATGGAGTAACTTGTCAGTACAGGAAGACACAGAAAGATAAAAGAGACATTGAGGAATGAGATCATGAACGCTCTCACCTTCAGCTTCCTTTAGGGTCTCTGGTTCTTCGTGATAGTCTAAAAGGCACCTCATGCTGATTGACCCATCTACCAGCTCAAACCTCACCAAACAGAGCAAACATAACCTCGCTCTTAAATTTATTTACAGCCTCTCGATTTTGATCAGATCACTGCCGTAGAACTGCTGCATGCATAATTTGGTCAAAGGAAACGTTCGGTCCTATTGTAATATTGCTCTCTGGATCCATGTCAGTGGATGCATGGCAAAAAATACACATTAAAATTTGAAACGTGACCAACTTTACTAGGTGTGATTTGAATCTAGCACTCGAGCCCCATCTGAACAGAGAACAGCAAAGACCTTAGAGTCTTGATAAGGAGACTGGTATTTCTTTGCTTGTTTGTTGTGTTCACGATTTGTTACCTTCACAGACTGCAGTTGGCCCTGTCCACCGTCCATCAGCCGCACAGACAGAACTGTTGTCTCCACTCCTCCACACAAAGCCTTCAGCACATTCAAACGTGACCACACTGCCATATGTGGTCCCAGTGAACGGCAGCCGTACCATGTTCTTCAACGATGCAGGCCTGCCACAGTCAACCACTGAGTGGGACAAACATAAAAATAAATAAAGAACCTCTGAGTTCAGGTTGAGAGTTTAAGTTTGTAATGTACTTAATATTTATGCTGAATAAGTGAACACAATACCAACAGTAGATTTTAAAATCTTAATTTACCCCTGCAGAAAGCTTTGTTTAAGCGAGGGTCGAAGGGCTCCGGTCCGTTGTGGACGATGTATCCTATCTGGCAGCTGCAGTCAAAACTGCCCATAAGATTTCTGCACAGCGCTCCGTCTCCACACAGGCCTGTGATCCTGCACTCGTCAATGTCTACACATGAAGGGGACAAAAACTTTCAAAAACTTGCCTCTTCAAACCGTCTTGCCTGAAATTGAAATCTCCATGTTCAATAAAACATTCTGGGCCATTCCACCGAATTGGTGCCAACTCTCTAAAATTGAAGTTAGATTTTTGTCCTTTTTCAACTTCAAATCTGAAAACACTCATATTACTGAACTACTACGTGTACTGGCCCATCTCAGGCAACTTTATTTGATTCATCAAAAAGTTCCTTAACTGAAGATGGTTGCATTTTTCTCAGCCCTGTTCATGTGGACCATGTGACTTGTGGAATATTCCAGATTTGTCAGAGAGGGTAATGTGTTAGGGTAACAGGACTGAGTCAAAACCAAGGGACATGACTAAAGTGTGAATTTTAACCACATTGTTTTTTTTTTCCTTTCTTGAAGAAAATAAACTTAAAGTATAGTTGGAATAAGGAGTAACACAAATTTGTGGGGGAAAAAAACAAAAACAAGCTACATTTCTGAATTATCTAAATTATTATATTTCATGGTAAAGTCTAATTTTAGAAAACAGGGACAGGCAACAAATACTTTTTTCCATTGTTCAATGTACTTTAAATTAATCTTTTTTTTATTTATTGTGCAATCAGATCAATGTGCAGGACACTTATCTTAATACAAAATATATTTTACTGTTAGTTTTATTCTGTATTTATACATTTTATTTCCTGAGTGATGCAAATGGAGCCAATTCAGTGGAATGGCCCTTCTTATGTGACAAAAATGTTTTTACATGCATAACAATTCAAAAACAAACACATTAGTGAGGACATTAACATCCTCTTCATTTTAAACTCGCCCTGGCAGTGGGTTCCATCATTGGGAATGAAGACGTCCATGTTGTTAGAGGGGCGGTAGCCTGACAGGCAGGTACAGAAGTAGCTGCCATACGTGTTGTGGCAGTTGGTGTGCTGTCCACAAATCTTTTTGGCTCCGATCAGGCACTCATCTTTGTCTAGAGAACAAATATTTAGTAACCTTGGATATAAAATTACATTTGATTACACATGAAGTATCTCACACAGTAGATGGATGGTACTTTTTTGTGTTAGGCTGCTGCTTTTGGACACCATGCTGAGAAAGTGGGCACACCCTGATCTGATATCGATGTGACTCTATTTAATCCATTTAAATCACAATACAGTTCTTCATAACCCATTTCTAAATAGAAAAAAGTTCAAATTAAAAGAATCTCCTACCTTGACAGAAAGTTCTTCCATTTCCAACAAACCCATACTTGCAGTTACAAACTTTTCCTGAGCCGTCTGCCTTGTCGTCACATGTAGCGTTGACATGGCAGCTTGCACATATATCAAGAGTCTGGCCTTTTGTAAGCATTGCTAATGACATAAAGAAATCCATTTGTTAACATCTGCTGTTAGGCCTTAGACATGAAGATTTTAAAACCATAAAAACATCCATAAAGAAGGATACTGAGATAAACTCACCTGCAGAGACACAGAGGAGAAAAACCATCATCGTCCTGCCGGTCTCAGCCATCCTCTCTGACAGCCTCTCTGTTGTTCGTTTCACTCCATCAGAAACTTATCCTCCTCCTCATCAACCATCTTCTTCTGTCATTTTTGTCACCCGTCTTGGCTGTGATGACACAGAGCCGTTAGATAACCAGGACCGAGAGGATGCTGTGAGTGGGTGAGCTGAGGTCACTCTGAGACCATCTTCTCAATGGCCTTTTTGAGGCTGGTGGTTTTGTGGCTTCATTTGTCATTCTCTGAAATATTCAGTTACATTCATAGCTAGAGAAGATATACGCTTCAGGCTTACTCTGGAAAAACTGCCAACTCATGCTGCGGTTAGATAACAGCTATTTTTGGCGTAACGAACCTGCTGGATGTCCTTTTACTTCACTGTGACATTTCTGTCACAGGTCAGTTTGAGTCTGGAGAAAGATGTAACCTTCATCACCTCAGTGTGTAAAAAATATAGGCAGGTAAGGTTCCTCAACCTGCTGAGTGTGGTGCTCAGTCGAGAACGTATGAAGGAATGTCCAGTGGACCCAAGATCCTACGACTACATTGTGTGTACTGGGTACTGGGGGGGCGTCAGCTGGTGTGCTGTGGGAGTGGGAGATAAGTCTGGTGAGCTGCTATCTTTTTCTCCAGCACAGCCCATAATGGGCTCTGACTGTCACTGCTTCCTCACACAAGGGCCGATTAACCCTTTATGCACTGAAGGACAAACATAATAAAATAAAGGTCATTCTAAAAAAAAAAAAAAAAAATTGTACGATATTTTGGATCAGTTTCAGCCACGCCGTGTCACCTCTTGCTGAGGTGATTGCAAAGTGCATCCCAGTTATTCATGATTGGTAAAGCAGTGTAGCTGTTTTACCAATGGGTTTTTATCCCATCAGTCGCCATGGTTGCCAAATGATGATGACAGAAAAATTGAGATCTAGGTATTATGAGAAAAATCAACAATTCTTTGGGGGACAAGGGACATTATCGACATTGACATAGGACATTGTATGACACTTATGTTAATATTTTGTACTTCCTATATTTTAACACTTCTGAATGGGAGCAGCTGTAAACCAAAAAGCAATTTCCCCTTGGGGATCAATAAAGTATTTCTGATTCTGAGCCTTAACATGAGCCGCAATCATCTGACAAGTTAAGAAAAAAAAATCTTATCTGAAGATTTTCAGAAACAAAAATGACGAAAAATAAAATTGTTATGAGAAATAGGCAAATTTTTCTCATCCCATCGACAGACCTTTTCTGCTCTTTTTGAATATCTTGACTTGTTAATACATTTTTTCTGAACTCATCAGGTGAAAGTTGGCTTATTATGTGTAAATAGACTTTTTTTAACTTCTACTTTTTTACTAAAAATAGATATAAACACTTTTTGTGCTACTCACCAAAACAAACTGTGTATCCTAAAGGTCTTATTGAAAGGGGCTGTGAGGAATATCTGGAAAAGCTAATGTTTTTCCAGGATAAAGACTCCATTTACCATGAGCCTCTGCAACAACTGTTGTGAAGACGTGACTCTTACAACGGGCAACATCCAGTGGAGAAAAATGAAGTCTATGCAGAAGTGTTAAAAGTTACTGTTCATCAAGAATCCACTTGAGGCTGACTGCAGAAAGGGTGGAAACCACATGCACACCACGTCAAAAAAACAGACATTTGTGGGATTAAAAAGCATATTTACAGCCTGGTTCAAAAAACAACTTAGGTCTGAATCGCTAATTTTGCTATCAGCACACACTGTTCAGGGGGTGAATTTTTTCTAACTCAGTAGTTTAGAAGACTTAAGGATCACAAGTTTGTCCAATCAGAGGCTCAGCTAATGTGACTGACAGGCGTCCTATAGCTGTTAGAAAGGAAGCTCAAAGCCTGTGTCATATCTAATATGTATTTATGTATTTAGTGTTCCTCACTGCCTGGTGCTCTGAGACGTGTCCGTAACACGTAACCTCAGTGAATCCTGATCATCTACCAACTCCAACCTCACCAAGCAGAACTAACAGAACCTCACTTATCATTTTATTGATAGACTCTCAAGTTTGAACAGACCAAACAGCTTAAACCTCGTGCTCTATCCCTCTCCTGTTTAGCTTTCTTCTGCTCTTCTGTCCTTTTTCTGTCTGACAGTTCAGCTCCAGTGTCCACCATTAATACAAAATCAATCCAAGGAATCATTTTCAGCGGAGAGAAACACTGATCTCTCTTCTTCGCTAAACTTTGTTGGCTGGCGTGGTGTTGTCAGGGACTCAGTGCTGTAAATCAATCCGGTCCTGTCTTACTGGGAAGCTGAAAAATAGCATTTAGAAATAACCTTTATTGGTGCTGAGGATTTCATTTAAAATTGTGGATTACACCCAGATATATATCTAGAAGTGAGACTTATTCAAGATCTCACAGGGACTTTGATAATAATAATTCTTTGGTATATTCAGACTGAGTTGCAGGCATTTTTTCTTCTTCTCTGCTTTTGTTGCTACATTGCAACAGTTATTAACAGCTCACTGCATGTCACTACAAACCTGTAAAAATAGTTTAAATCACTTGCAGGACAAGAGTTTTCACCAGTGTCTACACAAAAAAAAGGCATATTCATTTGCTTGGATTTCAGTTTTTGCTGAGTATCTTTGTCACTTCTCCTGTAGGCTGGTTTCTATGACTGAATCACAGGTGTTTCTTTATTCACTACCGCAGCACTAAGTCTATGCAGTATTTAATTCATCCTTTCTGGGTTGGGTTACTGGGTGTCCTTACCCCAATAGACTTTTTAATTAAAAAGCAATAAAGGTGCAGTATGGCTGAACAGCACTTTTCAATATTTGATGTTTACCTCGCAAAACCGACCGAATGGAACAGTGAAAAATAACTTGACATTTAAATTTGTTCTGAGGAAATCTTTATTTCTTGTTAGCACCTGAACTCTCCGGACCTTATTGAATTATCACAAACTCCATCATGAAGATCACACATTAGGCAAACATGCATTTTATTAGTATCAAAATGTTAGAATTGAGTTTGTAAATATGATCAAAAAATCGAACGGATAATGATGAAACTTTTTAAAATGTCAATGAATCACACAGCAAAAACCTGTCATCATACATACAAATGAATGTTCCATAATTATGCAAATCAAGTGTCTTCAACAAATCCATGCGTGAATTCAGACAAACAAAAACATGTTCTGGTTTTGAGTGTCTTATTGTCAAACAAAAAGTTGATTCAGACACAACCTTAAAAGTTTTTTGAATAAAATCATACAAATATATAAAAAAGAAACAGATACAGGCCCAATGTGGATTTTTATCTGAGTGATCAGAACATCTTGACAATCCTGACCACACACTCTGCTGCAGGTACGATCCTTCACATCCTGCTCGGTCATGAAACGGAGCAGCGACAGCAGCGTTTCTTTTCCTGTTCAGCCTCCTCTTCCTCAGGCGGAGGCGCTTCAGGAGCCGAGGATTCCTCCTTGTACTCAGACACTGAGCCACTGGAAGTAGACAACAACCTCCCACACACTAGTTCAGCAGCTTTTCCACCCATGACTGACAAGTCTGTCACAGTTTTCTCTCTTAGTGACATGTCTCCATCATCATCATCATCAATCAGCACAAACTCCTTGAGGTAAACCATCTCCACGCCGTGGAGGCTGTGGTTCTCTGTCGATTCATCTGTGGTGTGGGCATCCACGAAGGTCAGAGTCGAGGTCTCTGTCAGGGTCTCGTGTGGGTCTGTGGAGTTGTCTTCCTGCCCTGAATAGGCCTGGCTGTTTGAATCCATCATCCAGAAGGAGTTTCTCTGGAAACCTTCATCCTTCATGCTGTACCTCTGGTCCTGACTGTGAGGGAGGATGTCGGGCACACAGGGCATCTTGCCTGTATCATCTCGGCTGCTGACCTTATCCCTCCTGGAGTGAGAGCCGTTCTCTGTAGCATGACCATTCTCAGGATAGATCTTGAAAGCCACCTTCTGGTTCTCATGGTAGACCTGAACACTGCTGCTCCCTGCTGGCGAGGAGAGGGGGATGCTGGCAGTGTCTCCTCTTCCTTGCTTCCTCATGTATTTATTCTTTTGCTGCACTGAGATAAAAAAAAAAAAAAGAAAGGTCAAGTTTTCACTTTTAGATAAATAACGAGAAAAAAATATTGTCAAACACGTTTTTTTCCCCACAGAAAACTATGGAAACCCATTTTTGCCAGTTAAAAAAATAAAAATAAAAATTTGGCTTTGAGATTTTTTTTCCCATATTAAGTTATAATTATGAGATAATAAAGTCGAACTTATGAAATAATAAAAGTTGACATTATGAGATTATCAGGAGAAACAGATTTGATTTTATATCTCATAATTATGACTGTAATATATAATTTATTTATAATTTTATTTAATTTATTTTATAATTATAATTTATTATTATTGATTAACTAATTAATTAATTAATAATTCAGCTAATGGTTGCAAAGATATGTCACCCCAAACTTCAAACGTGACAAACTTGACCCCCTGATTTCATTTCCACCCCTTTGATGGTTACTAAAATAACAGATTCTGTCCAACATGGTGATCATAACAACTCACGACCAGCACCATCATCAATAAGGAGAGATGTGCCACATCAGAGACGGTATAACTGAGCTGCTTCACTTTGCCAGGGAGAGGATTAGGGCCACTGAAAAGGAACAAAATAAAAATAATGTCCAATATTTATTATTATTATTATTATTATTATTATTATTATTATTATTAGTAGTAGTAGTAGTAGTAGTAGTAGTAGTAGTAGTAGTAGTAGTAGTAGTAGTAGTAGTATAGCTCTGGGGAAAAAAAATCAGAACTCAAAGTTTTGACTTTAATCTCAGAATTCTGGCTTTTTTTCTCAGAATAATAAAAAAATATATTATTTATTCATTTAATTTTCAGTGGTAATCCTCTTCCAAAGAATGTTAACTGTATTTGATTTATCAAAATAAAAAAAAGATGTTTGACAATTTGTCTGTAAAGTTTTTCTTATGTAGTCCTGGCTTTACAGTGCATGATCCCATCTCTGTGTTATTCAGCTTGATTTGTATCATTCGTCTCAGCCATCCTGAGTAAAACTGTGCGGCTGCAGTTTTAACGTTCACATCTTCTACTATACGACTCCTGGGACAGGTAGTAGTAGGTGCAGTGGAGTTGTTGTTTGAACAACCGTAAGAGAATGAGCTGTCATTCAGTTTTGGCCTCTGTGAATAAATAAATGAAGGTGGTACATTTAAGAGAAGCAAAAAATAACTTCAATTCCCAGAGGAACAGCTCTTTGAAGAAGGAGACGGATGAACTCCTCTAAAGTGCTCTAACCAAGGACGGAGCCTGTGTGTGTGTGTGTGTGTGTGTGAGAGAGAGAGATAGAGTGTGCTTCATCTCGTTCAAAGCCTCTTTCAAAGATACACACCCTCCAGCCTTACAGAGACAACATTTGAGATAAAGTGATTAATGTGTCACTCTGAGCGGCTTCAAACAGACTTTCAGGTGTTTTGAAGGTACAGTGAAGAAATCTGTTTCTGAAGAAATATACAGACAGAGCTACAATCGAGCAAAATAGCATGTCTGAAAACTTGACGTCAAACGTGTCAGGTATGTCACATCCATGTTTACATCTGGTCAATAGAGAGAAGTAGGATTTCCCCTCTCTACACCTCTCCATGCTAAATTCAATACTGTTGGCACAGAAGCTCAGCTGACTGACCCTCTTACACTTGACTGGCTCGTGTGCATGACAGAATCGGGACTCTATAAATGAATAATAACAGTAATGTACATGTTAACACAAGCACCAGTGCTGCACTCCAGTTTAGGATGGCGACCAAGAAACAATGGATGAAAAACAGATTGGATCTGAACACACTCATGGCATTGTGGTCGTAGTTTTGTGTGGTTGGGGCCGTTTTTGTGAGAGCAGGAACTTTGAGAAGGTTGGAACGGCTTCAGTTTGGCAGAAAGATTTAAAAAAGGCATAATAATAAAACACACAATGATTCCGACAGAGTTTTATAAATTAAGTAAACTATTATCTAACTATATCTAAGCCTTCAGTTATGGTAACAAAGACTGCAGCATTGTACTGTAGAAACACAACATGCTCATTAATTAAGGTCCCATAAACAGAAGTTTACCACTTACACAAGTAAACAAAACAACACACATCACAGGAGCATGTATGCAGTAACAAAAATATGGTAAAAATAAAACAAACTCTTTAGAAAATAAAGGATTTACCTTCAACCTTCCACGGCTGAACTCTTCCCAGAGTTGCTGTAATGAAAATCACATGGCAGGGGCGGGATGACCCAGCGTGTATCCCTCTGATCTGTAGTACAGCTGGTGAAAACTGATTTCTCCTCCCTCTGAACGTCTATAAACTGAGACTCTTCACACACCCTCCCCCATCTTATAAACTACAACCGCTCACAGCGTGCAGCGAGGCAGTCTCAGGATGCTTCACTGATTGCTGATTTTGTTATTTGGGATTTTGCTGAACATGTTTTTTTTTTTCTTCCTTTTTTTTTTGGTCCAAGTAGAATGACCTTCACTTTCAGGGAGCTGCATGTTTTCACACCTGGTCACAATCACCTACTACAACACCTAAAATAAGGCATTCGTCATTGAGATACCTCTTCTGTTTAAAGGAGAAAGAAAATAATTAGCTAACAACATGAAATACACACATTCAAAGTCAAATCAGACTCTGTGAAATGCTAAAATGTTGCCTTTCTAAAGGAAAAATTCCTAGGGTGATCTGATTGTGTTTTTTTAACTTTTAAACTTAATAACTGGACTAAAATTGAACTGCAGGTCAGACGTCTTGCTGTAAAGACGCTAAATTAAGCCACTGCTTTAACTCTTGTCACATGATTTCCTCTTGAGTCTGATGAAACAGTGTTTTCTATCATTTTAAAACAAAATGAATAAAGTGGTTGAATCATAATCCTTAATCCTAAATCATCTTTAATCCCTTTCTGATGATTGTATAAAAGTCCACTATATCGTCTTTGAAAACCAAAATTGCGTCTTTCTTCCTCTTTAACACAAGAATTCATGCCAGAATTGTCTTCATGAAATGTTGCAGCCATGCATGAAAAGCCACTTCTCTCAGTCCCATGCACAGAATGTGTTTCTCTAAATAATACAGGAGGACAGACTTTCACATACATGCAAGCTGCAAAGAGGAATATCAGAGGAATCAAATATTAAAAAGTCTCCATTCCCTGTGGAGATCATGACTGCATTAGCCCAGTATTGTCAACCACTAGACATGTCATCTTACAAACTGCTGGTGTCCTGTGGATCTATGAGACGTAAAGCACAAAAGACCTGCTGATAAAACTAAATCTATTTCATTAATCCTACACTTAAATCAACACAACTGTCTCCTTTATTTCAACAATCAAACAACAATCATTTGGTGATCAGCTCAGTGCAATGAAGGGGTAAAGCGGGTAAATATGCTAACTCTGTTTATTGTTCAAAAATACATGGAGCAGCACATCAAAGCTACCTTCATTAACTTCTTGCCTCCTGATTGGTTTGTTGGTAAAGCCCCTCCAGCTCACCCTGAACTTATTAAAGTCATCATTTTCTGCTGATGCCCCAAACTCATAAAATGCCCTTTAACAAACTCTGTTCCCACTTTTTCTTTTTGCAGACTAACCGTGTCTTCTGTTAGTTGGACCCACATGCAGAGAATCTTTTGTATTTTCTGCCCCTCGTCTTCTGAGTGTCCTCTGAATGTTGCTTGAGAACATAAATGGTTCCTTTCAGGTCACAACACCTGCACTTCCTCGCATTTTACAGGTCGAGAGAGAGGGAGGGAATGAGAGATGTGCGTGTGTGAAATGCATCTCCGAGTTGCAAAGAAAGCAGTAGTCTGACATTTCTGACATTCTTCTTTCTTCCAGTTTCGATGGAATTTGATCTAAATAATAATAATAATAATAATAATAATAATAATAATAATAATAATAATAATAATAATATATTTTATTTGAAAAACATTTTTCCAGATGTTCAAAGATGCTTTACAGATTAGTAAAAAACAATTTAATTTTACTTTTAATTTATGTGGGATATATGCAAGGTGGTTACAGATATGTGAGACGAACCGTTTTAATCGTTGATTAAGGCAAGCAGAAAAGGTTTTATGGTGAAAATTTACTTTTAACAGTTTTTCCTAGACTCTCAAACTTTTAAACTGGTCAATTTGAGCAGTAATACAAAGAGAGTTTAATTTGCTTCTTGTCTTTGTGCTAAGCTAATTATTTTCAGGCTGTGGCTCATTTGTCGAGAGGACACATGAGCTGCATGTGAACTTCTTGCACATAGGAGTTTTAAGATTATCAAAAAAAGGCTAAGAGATTTGAAAACGTGTTTCTTTCCATGTATCATTAGATCGTCATGCCCAAGCAGAAACAAGAACCAAATCAACAGCTTATTTTGATTCCATACAATCACAAATTTCAAACCCCTTTGGTAATCAAGACCGAGAAATCGATCCTATCATGACAGACGTGTTGCTTCCATGCTTTTGCATGTGAAAGCTGAGGCCTTGGGCAGAAGACTGACCCCCGTCATCAGCCGTCTCCCAGAATTTGAGCTTCACTCTGCCTGGTACAGACAGAGGCTCCTTGAACTGGACCGTGATGCTGATAGGAGCTGTGATGACCTCGACCCCTGAGAAGAACAATAAAAAGGTCTGGTCAGTATTGCTAAGAGCTAACTACAAGTAACAGAAGTTTTTATACAGCAAATACTTGAATAAAATCAGTGCCGTAAAAAATAAAAATGTTTGAATAACTTTTGAATCAGTTTGATGAAACATGTTACCTTTGTGCTTTTCTATTTCAGCTAGGCACACCGACAACTTCCAGAGATCTGAGGAAGTCCAACCTCTACCAAAGAGCCAAGCTGGTACATAGAGGAGCCGGTAGGAGAAATTAGAAGACGACCACAAACATGGCAGGCCAGCCGTCCGGGGAACTCTGAGCTCTACTTGCTTAACATTTCCTGGCACAGGCTCCTCAGGTTGGCCTGTCAGGAACAAGGAAAATGCAGATTCTGCACCCATGTATGAGCCTATTGTCTAAGATTTGTGTGTTTTGTATAAATACTCAGTCAAATACTTCAGAGATGAGAACAGGAGATTAAATTGGGCTCCTTTTTGTAAAGAAGAACATGTCTCACTCATATTTTCATTTCTGATTGGTCTGTGGTGCTTCTGTTTGGAAAGCAGCGTAAGGACACTCTCCCACACTGAACACCCAGTTCGAGAAGTTGCACACAGACGGATGTCCACCTCCACTCCTGCACCAAGCTGCCGGTACTCCAGGACTTGAACCTGCAGCATGAACGGACCCTTCTTCAGTTCATCTACCGCCTCAAAGGTTTTCAAACTCTGTCGGACACGAACCAGACCTGCAAAAAAAAAAAAAAAAAAAAAAGTTTTTATGACGGTATTTTAAGATATTTAGTAATGACTCAATTTCTATAACAGCATACAGCATACATCCACATTCAGTTTCCAAGTCAATTCCACAAATTGACAGCATTTGCACCAGTTAGCCTTGTATTTCATTAACAGAGTAAGGGTATTATAATAACACGTTTTCGAGGTTAAATTCTTCTTAAACTCGGGAACGACATCTAAGTTATTTTGTTTTTTGATTTATTTTGAAATTCCAATGCGAAATTCGGTGTCATTGTGCCGCGCACCTTACATTTATTGTAACTTCCGCTGTTCCACTTAAATTTCAAAATAAAAAAACGTGTAACACGACCTACAAAAGAACTTCGGTTGTCAGTCCTGACCGGGCCTGACTTTAGAATGGACAGCGTGGCTCCGCCTTTTACCTTTGTACAGTTTTGTTTTAAAGCCAAAATACCCGGTCAGAGGCGCCGCCATTGTGCAGCCAGAATTTGCACAGTAGATAATCTAGGTAGAGCTGATTGATAAAATGAAGGTTTTCTTTTTAACTTTTTAAAGTCTAATTTCTTCTGGACTCTCCTTCTAGATGTATTTCACTATTCCTGAAATAAAAAACTGCGAGAACGGAAGCTGTCAATCGCCGTAACACGTGACATAAAACCCCGTTTTTTTAACTAATAACTAGTGGAAAGAAACTTTTCAGGAAAAAAAAAACATAACTTGAACACAATGCAGCCTAAAACTATCTTAATATCACCACAGCACACGGGCGTAAGAAAAATATGCACGAGGTGTAATATATATATTTTTTTAAGTTAGACCAAAGCTCATCTGGAATGAATAGAGACGGAGTTTTTGCTGTCAGTCACCAGGGGGAGCAGTTTTTTTGTTTTGTTTTTTTTGCTTACCTCACTTCCAGCCGAATGAGATGACGTCCCATTTTTACAGTCTACGCATAATGCGGTATTTCAGTTTTGAGAGGCAAATTAGCTGAGACCGGATTTAGCCTCACATATATGAGACACATCAGCCCAGGCTTGTTTTTTTCAGTCATACCTGCAGGACTGAGTCTGAACTTTCCATCAGTTATCGCCATGAGCAGCAGCCTACGACACAGGAACTCCGGGTAGCACAGTGGGGCATCCCTGAACTCGGTGTCTGGATATTCCCAACCATAACCTGCTGCACTGCAGAAACTTCTCAGCACAAGAGTCTCCCACCTAAGAGAGAAAGAGAAATGCACTCACTCAAAGTGAAGCTGTCCTGCTGTCATACTAAAACTGCCTCCTGATATCGCCTGTGGGAATGAAACGAAACGTACCTGCAGTTTATGATCGTGTAAACAACTTCACGGCTGTCAGATGTCAACGAGTATAGGTGTCCTGTTTTCCACCGGGTGAAAGTTTTGATCAAATATTTCATGTAGAGATAGACTGAACTCGGGAGTTTCTTACTGTCGACGACATTTCTTTTCAGCGCAGCATGTGGGGAGTAAACGTGAACATAAAACAAATACAAAGAGCTTACTGAAAGCGAAGCAACAATGCAACTGAATGCATTTCCCATTGTTCCCTGAAATAATACATCTAACATCAGGTTTAACAGAAATAGAAATGCTACTAAAGTTGTTGCACAAAAAGTTGTCGCCTGATTGTGAGGTCAGCAGTGGGAGGTAATGCGGTAGTGATGTGCGGATCGATACTGAAGTATCGATACTTCCGATACCAGATTTACATCCTCTGAAATCGATTAGCTAATGTGTGTCATTAACAGGAACACAGTTGAAGTCATCGGAAGTGTTGAAATCCTGTCTAAATGATAGGTAGTTAGTGGGAACTACTTTTTCTCACGCCTGGCTAAGTGTGTAATGCGTCAGCATCAGAAACTGTATAAAATATTAGTCCCTGCAAGATCACCCAAATGTTCCTGATACAGTGTAACTAAGCCAGTCATCGGACAGGGTCATATTGGATATTATGCAGGCTTTGAGTTTTTTGGCGCATGGCAGTTAAGTGAGCTGAGTTGTGCCCCTGATTGGACAAACTTGTAACCTTTAAAAAAACAACATAATGACATGCTTCAACAAGTAGCCACATCATTTCAGCTGAGAATAATAATGTGTATCACTGAGATAATTTCACAGACTAAAAAAGCCTTGATTTTTTCAGGTAAGGTTTCCGTAAGAATTGGTCATTTGAAGTGGATTACAAAAACGAGGTTTCAATAAATTATACATAGCAATGCAATTAAACAGCCATGGTGAAATTAAAAAAAGTATATACTAGAAAAGATGGATCAAAAATAACTATCAGTACCACCAGTATCGGTATCACTGATACCAGCCTGAATTTTACTCAGTATTGGACTGGAGAGGGAACTGGTAGTATCAAACATCACTAGAATGCGGGTTAGGACAAACTTAACACTTTTAACTTTCTTAACATAGAAAATGCAAAGTTTCCATGTTAGACTCAGTGTGCTCATATGTTTAAGTTTGCTCATTTTTTAACAGTCTCATCAGAAAGATGTCGAAACCCTTGTTTGAGTTATTTTATTTAACACAAACAGAGTTTTAACCACCAAACCTTTTCATGTACAATTAGAAAACGTGAGGAAAATAACCGTTCTAACAGGCTCCATTTCCTTTTTTTGAATTATTGTTTTTTATCAAACAGGCCTTGATGAGGATGTTGGGGATTGACGTGAATCATCAGACAAAAGCATTCATCGTCCAGCTGGCAGTACACATTTTCTGTGTCATAGAAATAAAATGTTTCTCCAGAAGGGCTCCTGAGGTGATGGTGTACTCTCTGACAGCAGACCGGTTCGTTCCATTTTTAGGCTCGTCTCGTCATCCAAAGAGAAGCAGCAACACTATGCAGACCGAATTTACTGCAATTAGCGGCACTGCAGAGTGAAAGACACAACAGATGATTAGAAATCAAAACCAAGAGGAATCCTATTTCTTTCTGTCCTTTAAAAAAGTGATATATATTACTAGATTGCATGCAAAAAGGTAAAGATGATTGCTAAGTACATATGTTCATGAACTGGAAAGAAGGGTAAGAGGGGAAGGTGTGGGTGGGGGAAAGACAGGGGCAAACAAGTTAATACAAAAGGAGAATAAAAATGCATGTGTATGGAAAAATATGTTTAGGAAAGCAACACAATGAGGAAATAACCCAACATAGATGCTTTATTCATTTTCATCCTGGGCATTTAATGCTATTTTATATTTTAAGAAGGAAAGCGTATGAAATTAAACACTTGATCAAAGCACTGCAAAAAGACAAAAAGTAACCCAACTTTCTTAATTAGATTATTAATAATCTTCAAGATTCTGGCAACAAGTCTTTCTACTCATTGCACCACAGGATTCTTTTATTCTTGCATTGTGCCTAAATCATACTATCTTTATAATTCAGAATGCAAAACTTGGAAATTAAATGATGCTCTCTTGAACAATTTGGATTGATTTTGTGGAATGTGCCTCAAAAATATTTGCAATTGAGGGCATTATTTTATCATAGAAATAAAACAACAAAATAAAAAAAAGAACCAAGCATTCTCTTAATTATATTTCAAACCATTTCGATACAAATGTATCACTATTAAAATTTATTCAATTTCACATTTATTTTTCTTTGTCTCAGATTTTTTTGTTCTTTAAATCCATTAGCATACTATATTCATTATTATATTATTTATTACATTCCCATTATCGAGAGACCTTGACCAAGAAGTTAGTGGTGAAAAAATTGGGACATAAGTCAGCGACAATATTTAGGACAAACAGTCTTTATGATGTTATCATACAATACAAGACTGCTCTGCAAGCAAGAGGGCTTATTGTGTTTAAAATAGTAGGAGAAATTCAATCCACACTAACATAGCATCAAAGCCTAATAACAACCACACGTCTTATCTATTTATTGATTGATTGATTTACTTATATTGGTGGGGGGTGTTGGTGTCTAAAAACTGTTATTTTTTAGTGTGTTCTGGTAAATTTCTTAGAGATATTGTAAAGGTATAAATAAAATTATTATATTCAAAACAATTTTATTACAATCATTTAAGTCTTTGGCTGTGTCCATACCAGTCAGAAACTCGAGCCTCAAACTCTACGAGTCCGTGTGTGTGTGTGTGTGTGTGTGTGTGTGTGTGTGTGTGTGTGTGTGTGTGTGTGTGTGTGTGTGTGTGTGTGTTACACTCACCCCTCATCACTGTCCTCACAGATCGAATAAGGTTCATTAACTGCACTTTGATGCCCGGTTCATCCCCGAAGCCTCCCACACTTTGGTCGACTCCCCAGCCAACTGAAAACCCACAAAGAAATGAAGCATGATGGATACATTACACAGAGAAAATCAGCTTTCCCTGATAACTGACTTCTAAAATAAACATCCTGCACAATAGTTTCCACACTTAGCAGTAATTCAATTACAACATAAAGATAAATGTAATAGGCTATCTGATGGTTTTACATAAAGTGCCTCTGTTGTTAAAAATCCACCAAAGGCATGAACGTGTGAGAAAAACTCCTATGGTAAATAACAGCTAGTGAGTTAGCATTAGCTATTCGGTTAGAAAACCACTCGGACAAACATAATTTTAAAAGCAGCCACTTACTTTTGCTCAGAAATCTTTCTTCGTGTAGTACAGCGACAGCGTTGACGCAGAGGATAGCAGCTTGTATCAGAGAATAAAGAGTAAAAGACATTTTGTCTGTTGTTGAAGTTAGCTGCTATGGGACTGCCAACGTAGCTACGGTGGCTGGGAAGGGACACGCCCATTTACAGCTTGTAGTGATGCTGAGACGTTGCGCCTTTCTGATTGGACAGTTTACAGATATCGGTACCTCATGTTAGCAACGGTAAAGAAATGACCAGACAACTACTGTGGTATATTTGTGGTATATAACGGGAAGTTATATAATAAATAAAAAAAAAAAAATAAAATTATGCTAGAAATGACAATAGGCTTACCAATTAACATTACCTACAAAGCTCACCATTATCATCATTTTTAAAGTTAAAAAAAGTAGCATCAATAACTTTTTTTTTTTTTTTTTTGCAGCATAACAGAAATATGACTTGTTTCTGAAATAGAAGCCCAACTTTAACATTAACTTCTTTTACAAGTTGCTGAATTGGGGCTTTAAAATAAGTATTAGGGTTTTTCCACTTGACATCCCTGCCATAACTGTACTCGAATGAAAATAACTTACTTAACTTATTTGTCAAAAACAGGAGGTAGAATTATAAATATAGTAATTCTGGCTTTTGCCTACACATGTAAAATCACTTTAAATTGCAACACAGTCTAATGGGTTGAACCCGGTAAAAATGTGCTGGTCAAGTATCTCAAAAATGTTCTTCTGTTTAAAGCAAATAGTTTTATATGCTGTCTTTAGTAATATTTGAAGTCCCACATATTCACAGTATCAACCAAACACACACTCAACAGACTGAATCATGAGAATAAAAATCTTTATTAGTGTTTTATGAAGTCTGCATAATATGCCACACGCCTGAGAAGCTTATGGTCAGAAAAAAAAGAACTGCTCTATCAATACCGCCCTCTACTGGTAAAACAACTGCGACATCTACTGTACTGACTGCTTTGCAAAATGATTACTGTTAAATACACACATACTGTACTACTGTTATGTATATGTACGTCTGGTCCACGTCAGTTTTTGTAATGTATTTTTTCACATTCATATGTTGTAGGCCAAAGATAAAAACGATGTAACACTGGACCCTAACGCATGGTTTCGGTTCCCCAAATCCAAACTCCACTAGGTGCACGTAAAGTACAATCTCTAGTGCCAGAAGGTAAACACATTTACATCAAGAGAAAAGGAGTGAGGGAAACATGTTAAACTCGCAACAGCCACATAATGACAAATTATGGCAGAGTTTTAGCTAATATGTCTCGTTGTACATACTGTATTTTATAGACAGAACAAGTACATTACACACATTAACACAGAATGTCCTAGTGTGCAGGCACATTCGCTCTTATTTTCTCATGGAAGGCAATGGTTCCGTCTCCCATGTTTCTGTAACATTTTCAAATCCAAATATATCTGGATGACTTTAACCCGCTTGACTAAGCACCAAAAGGCTACAAGAGGTCACGTGTGTTGTTTGAGAAGTGAGATGAATGAATGGCCATTACAAAGTTTTACATGCTTCTGGAATCATTTAAACCATTATAAGAAGGTGGACTCTGGGTTTTGGGGCAAACCTGTTCAGTACTTAAAATGCACCAGATTTCTTTGGGGGGGAAAAAAGGACAGAATCAGGCTACACGTCATATGGGGCAGTGATTTTTTTTTTTTTTTTTAATAACCAAGACTAAGAGCTGCGATTAGAAATGTATTTGAACAGAATCTTTTGGATAAAACGAAGGAATGATCCACGCCCTCCATGTCATTTTAGAAACAGCTGTGGTCTTGAAAATATTACTGTAATAAAAAGTGAACGACAGAAAATCTTAAGTATATTTATATATAAAAATACATGAGAATACAAAAAAGTAGCAAAACAATGGGGATATAGGCTAAAAACAGAATGATTTCATTGATACCTTCAATTTCTCCTGGAGAGACGTTCAATGCTCCATCTCAGAGAGCCCCAGGGCTCTCAGTGTCGTGTCAAAAAGAGAAAAAGCTTTTGAAAACAGCTGATATTCTCTGGTCCCTGCCCAGTGCACTTCGCAAAGCCTGCTCAACATCTCACTGGTTTCCTAACCAGGCTGCTCTGTGGGGATGTGAATCAACTTAACCATGGACACAGAGAGTGCCATATAATGACAAAGAAATAAACCACAGCCACAATAAGGCTTGCAGTTGTTTTGGGGTTTTGAGTTAAAATTTTCTTTTACCAACATTCCTATTTGTCCGTTAATGGGTGTGTCTTATAAAGACACACCAAGCGTAACAAAAGTCAATTCCATAATTCCATTCAATTTCATAAACACTCTGGCGTTTCCTTCAGAGGGGAACAGCCAACAAGGCCATCAATTCTTCACCAAGCCACTCTGACAAAAGATGGGTCAAAGTTTCCCAGACAAAAGTAAACTCAGTTTCAGAACAATGGTTGGGGAAGGCTGGAACGAAATCAATTTAGCATTCAAGCTCATGTTTCTCATGCCAGTAATCTTCAGTACTGAGAAATTATTCACAGACATTTTTGGTATTTCCCCTACTTCCTGGACTAAAAACCAATATACATTTTATTTGTACCACAAATAGATCTAATATTAAGGATTTGGGGGAAAGCAATTTAACAAGGTGCAAGACATAGATGGGTATAAAAGTGCCAAATTCTTTACTGAAGTCTGTGTGTGTATGTGTGTGTGTGTATGTGTGTGCGTGTGTGTCTGTGTGAGATGGTGAGGGTGCATTTGTTTTGGTGTTTGTGTGCGAGAAGTTAAAACAGGGATGTGGAACTGGGCCACAAATACTATGACGAGCGTTACAGAAAAGTCATTCTGTTGGGTTTCTGTTTTTTTTTTTGTAGGTTTTTTTTTCATGAAGGACTCACAAGTTTAGAATTTAATGACATGTAATGGGGCTGCGCTTTTGGGGCACGTCCTCAGCTGTTTAGGACATACTTGAGCAGCGAGCAGACGGGGAACCCATCTGGGTCAGAACCTTGTCTAGCCACTGCAGGGGTCCGTTCAAATGCAGCTCGATCCAGCAGGGAGTGCTTGTGACAGTCTGCCGCCTGTAAAGAGACGCACACGTTTAAATTTATGATCTCTGCGGAAATTTCCTTTTCAATGGAAACTGCGTAACTGTACATCAGGGTTGAATCCTAAAACTAGTCAGAGCTCAAATGCTTGCTGAATGGTATGGATGAGTGTTGAGGAGAGTATTGCGCACGGCTTGATCTTTTCTCTACTTCTCTTTTCTTCCTCCCCTAACACTGTGAAAAAGTAGAGCAAATAAAATACTACACATGAAAACTACATCGTTTTGGAGCGCAGATGGCCTAGTGGTGTAGGTCGCACTCCATATGGCAAAAGCCCTTGAGCAGATAGCCCAGGTTCGAGTTTCGCCTGTGGCAGCTTTCCCACGTCACTCCCCACTCTCACCCCGTGTCCCACGCTATCCACTGTCCTGTCCTCTCACATTAAAAGAATGTGTTGTTGAAATTCTCAATGGCATGTTCAGACTTTAAAGGACCATTGCTTAGAAAAAAATTGGTTGAAGAAGTCTAATTTGAAAGTCAATATCTGATTGGTTGAGAAATCTTTTCATTAATTTCTGACTGGTCAGCTCATTTAATAGCGGTAGGCTGCAGCCCAAAACTTCATTTTAACAAAACTGAGGTTTTAGAACTGAACAATGCGCTCCATTCAAACTTGAATACATATCTCACCTGTACTCAGCTCCCCAGCCTTTGACAAAGCTCATGCGGATGGTGCACATCCTGGTGAGCTGGTAGACAGCTTCAAAGCCTTGGTTCACTGACTGAGCCAGCAAGGCTGCAAATTCCTGGTTGTTGAAGATTTTTAAATTACATCCTGAAAGACAGAAAAGAAGAGAGAGTGAAAACATTTTTGGAGTGAGAGTTGCACTACATCTTACAGATGCCTGTTAGTGTGTCTCTTTGTGGATTTTTTTTTGGTGGTTTTGTGTTGGATTCAGCCTGTTTGAATAGCAAGGACATCACTGCTGGCCATTGAGAAAGCATTTCTTTCTTTTTTTTGCATTGGGCTTTATTAATTCATGATGGATGGATGCTGATTCATGTTGTTTTGCTCAATGGGTTTCTTACAGCTTGATTGAAACAAAAGTTGAATCTCACCTGGTGGAATTTTACACACTGTTGCGGGATGCCAGCCATACCGCTGGTTGCAGTTTGGACTTTGGACAAAGATGGCGCTATCACTCAGGCACTCAGCAAATACTTCCCCTCCAATGTAATAGAGTCTAACTCCTCTTCCTGTATGCAAAGATAAGAAGGAATCAAGTGTTAGAACTACATAAAATGGGCACAAGTTTAAATTTGAGTACAGAAGACTGAAGCATGAACAGCTGTTAAAAATTAGAATAAACTATAGAGAGGAAAGAAGACTTTGTCTTGGCCGTTTCTTACCTATGTGCCTCCGGGTCATCTCCACCGTGGCATTCCTGTTGACATTAGACAGCAGACCGAGGCAGAAACGCTCAGAGTTTGATGGATCCGTGAATCCATCCACAGTCAGCGACGGTTGAGAGGCGTGGAACGTCTCACCAACGCGCTGGTTCAGCTCGTAGTAGGCTATAGAGCACCAGAAGGCTGGCTCCGAATAAGTCACCGGCTGCAGGTCTGAAAAAAAGAAGAGGTCAAGTCACTAAAACACGTCCTGATACTTCCGTCTTTGATACAAAGCTGCTGATACTCAAAAGACATGTTAAAATGTGGTTAAACAAATGTTGAAAATGTGAGTCCCACTCAGGGGACTCACATTACTGATACTGATCGATTCAACTGAAGTGTTTCTCTTTCAGTGAGTGGTAAAAAAATGCAGATCTTTTTTCCTAAAACCAGACTCTGATCCCTCAAAACAAAAAATCTCATAAAATCTCTTATGTGACTTTGGGGTTATCAAACATGGTGGACAACAAAAATAAAAAAATAAACAATGATGGCTTCCTCCATAACTTTGTCTTCTTCCATGGTTTTTCTAAAATAGGTCTAAAAACTATGATGCCGTGACTAAAGACTGTCATCAGCTTTGGTTTCAAACTTGGAAAACATGGAGCACTTTGAATGAAAAAGGACGTCGCACGAACGGAAAGATCTGAGCAGTTTTTGTGGAAATTCCAAGAGATGAGTAAACAGGGGCTCTAGGTTTCCTTATTTCAAAATAAGGGCTCAACTCAAACTCTAGTCCAGTTACAGTGGTGACTGTGATCAGATCTTGTTTGAGTATATCATCAAATCCAAAATCTGTAAATAATGAACATGCTTAATATTTAAAATATGACATCCTTCCACATCATTTTCAAGCAGATTGGGGACATTACAATGACTCTTACTTTGATAGGTCTGAAAATGAAGTTTTCACATTGTTGAGACTTTACTGGTGTTTATTGGTTAGACAGGAAAAGGGCCCAAAACCAGTGTGGTCAACTTGTATTGTGTTTAATCAAACTTGCAGAGAGCCAGCCTGTGCTTGTTTCTTCTGCTCTGTCTTGAAAATGAAGGGTTTGCATCTTACCCATGCTGTGGTTGACAGGAGACAGAGTGCTGGGGGACAGCTCTGCTGGAGAACCTGCCAAGGAAAACACTGAGTCATCGATATGGATGGTCTGACAGAGAAATATAACAGGGAACATGTGGATCACTTCAAAGATGAGATCAAACTGCCTCACAGAAGGAGGTCACAAAGGATTTTTACAACATCAAACAGATCGATGTGTCAAACTAACTACTGTCTGTGCATGCTACATGTGTGGATGGTTCAGATCTTATCAGTGTGAGATTTAGCTTGATGTGACAAAAAGCTAAATGGAAGACTGACTGAACAATAAGTAGCTTGTTGCACTTGGAATATAAAAACACAGCCTAAGGCTGCAGCACAAAGTATGCACTCAAGCAGCAGCGCAGTTGCCAGAATAATAATCATGATTATGATTGACGTGGAGAATGTGATGATTAACGACTAGGGCCAAGAGTGACAAAACACTGACAAGAAAAAAATAACTGCAGCATCTAAGTTTGACTTTATTGTGCCGCTGTAGTAAGTGTAGTAACTTCTTGTACAAGTAGAATTCAACATGCATATAAAAAAAGGCATTTTTAGATCATATAAGCCAGAAAAAAATTATATGTGCTAATCAAAACTCTCAAAATATTTAAATAAAAGACTCTGAAAAGATTGTATTTATTTAAATTAAACCACCTTTAGCTTTGAACTTGGGAAGATGGGGAAGATTTGCACGGAAAGGAGGAGGGATTACTAGTCTAGGGTACCTGTGTCCATACTTTGATTCATCTGTTGATCGCTGGCCTCCCCATCCTCACTGATGTAGCCTGGTGGAGGCGTTTCTGTTAAAATGATGCAAAGAGGAAAGACATGAGCTGTGATAAAGTTTTCTTCTTCATTAAATTATTTTAAAGTGAAAGGAAAAGCAGAACCCTTCCCCAAAACAGCTCAACTTATTCACACTCAGAGAGCAGAGATGAACTCACCTGGTATATAGTTGTTAGGAGGTTCGATTCCTGCAGGAAAGTTTGTGTTCTCGGGTATGGAATGAGTGTAGTCATCCAGAGGTGGCAGCTCTGGCAAGATATCTGAGTGTCTTGGCACAAGAACAGGAGGCAGCACTGCAGGATGAAAGTGTCCAAAGAGATGATTTAAAAATGTGCCGTTTACATGCTTTTAAAAACATACTCTCCATTGCTTTCAGATAATAATGCAAAAAAAGAACAGGTGGATAAACTGAA
Organism: Labroides dimidiatus; assembly: GCA_030710495.1. Classification (NCBI taxonomy): domain Eukaryota; kingdom Metazoa; phylum Chordata; class Actinopteri; order Labriformes; family Labridae; genus Labroides; species Labroides dimidiatus. Next base: position 26,127,297 of record CM061153.1, read on the forward strand.
AGTTTACACTCTTTGCAACAGCAACGAAACAAATATGAAACATCAGAATTTTCTATGAATTAATACTTAGTTATACTAATACTAAGCTTTTCAGGCAATGCTGGAGTCCCTTTCAATGCAGATAAACTTAACTTTTTCAGCCTTCAACTTGTAAAGAAGACTTTGTTGCTGAAAAATTAAAATTTAAAAAGTTGGCACAAAGAGTGAAAATAAAAGTATTTACTAGTCCGCCTTAATCTAAGGTAAAAGAGACCTGCTTAAAGGCACCTCTAAAGCTCACTAGGAAACATATTTTACCTTGTTTATGCAAGACGAGAAAAGGACAAGGGTCACTGTACTTCATTCAGATTCCAATGAAGTTGGGACGTTGTGTAAAACGTAAATAGAAACGGAGTACAGTGATTTGCAAATCCTGTTTAACCAATATTCAATTAAATGCACTACAAAGACAAGACATTCATTGTTCAAACTGTTGATATTTTTTTTTGCAAATATTCACTGATTTTAAATTTGATGCCTGCAACATGTTCCAAAAAAAGCTGGGACAGAGTCAAAAAAAGACTCGGAAAGTTAAGGAATGCTCAAAAAACACCTAGTTGGAACATACCACAGGTGAACAGTTTCATCACAAAGAGGTGAGTGTCATGATTGGGTATAAAAAGAGCATCCTCAAAAGGTTCAAAGGTTTACAAGCAAGGATGGGGCGATGTTCACCACTTTGTGAACAACTGTGTGAGCAAATAGTCCAACAGGTAAAGAAAAAAGTTTCTCAATGTACAATTGAAAGGAATTTCTGGATTTCATCATCTACAGTCCATAATATCATCAAAAGATTCAGAGAATCTGGAGAAATCTCTGCATGTAAGCAGCAAGGCTGAAAACCAACACTGACCTTTGACCCCTCAGGCAGCACTGCATTAAAAACTGACATCATTGTGTGAAGGATATTAGCACGTGGGCTCAGGAACACTTCAGAAAACCATTGTCAGTTAACACAGTTCATCACTACATCTACAAGCGCAAGTTCAAACTCTACCATGCAAAGACAAAGACATATATCAACAACACCCAGAAACGCAGCTGGCTTCTCTGGACCCGAGCTCATCTGAGATGGACTCATATTGTCTTGGGAAATGATGGACACTGGCCAAAGAAGGAAGGGACAATCCAGATTGTTATCACCACAAAGTTGAAAAGCCAGCATCTGTGATGGTATGGGGGTGTGTTAGTGCCCATGGCATGGCTAACTTGACCATCTGTGAAGGCTCCATTAATGCTGAAAGGTACATACAGGTTTTGGAGCAACATATGCTGCCATCCAAGCTACGTCTTTTTCAGGGACGTCCCTGCTTATTTCAGCAAAACAATGCCTTCAAGCTTCAACAATTAGTGTCCTCAGTTCACAAACGCTTATTGAGTGTTGTTGAAAGTAGAGGTGATGTAACACAGTGGTAAACATGCCCCTGTCCCAGCTTTTTAGGAATGTGTTGCAGACACGAACAAAAAAACAATAAAGTTTATCAGTTTGAACTATAAATAACTTGTCTTTGCAGTATATTCAAATGACTATAGGTTAAACAGGATTTGCAAATCACTATATTTTTTATTTATTTATATTTTACACAACGTCCCAACTTCATTAGAATCAGGGTTGTACAACAGGAGAGAAACCCCTTGCATCCTCACTTAAAATCAAAACCTACTATATCACAGAGTGAGTGCCTTAAGGATGTATATCGCAAGACTTTTTACCTTTATGTTGTGTTTAATCTCTAGACATTTTTTAAGTTGCTCTTGCTATATTATTCTATTTGATAAATTATATCATGTTTTCTGCTTTAACTCCGTAAAATGTCCCCGTTTAGGGATGAATGAAAGTGTATCTTATCTTATAAGTGTTGTATGTTAACACTTGCAAGTTAAGTAAAAATGTGACAAAAAATGATCAGTTCTTATTATAAATCGGGATGTGATTCACATGGAACAGAAAAACATGAAAGATGATTGTGTACACTTTATGTATAACACAATTCAACAAAATGTTAATTGTCGCACCGATTATGAATTTATTTTTAAGCCAACATGATTCACATGAGTCACCTCTTCAGGAAGAAAGCAACTTTATATGACTCTTTGTTTTTAAATCACCATTCTGCTCGATGAACTTTGTATGAATACCAAAACTCAGGTGTCATAGGTACCTCCCTATCTATTGATGCATCCGTTTCCTTAGAAACAAAGACATTTACAGTTTAGGTTAGATAAGACAGGAAGAAATGTTCTCTAACCTGGGGTCTCCACCCGCTGGTAGTGGTAGGGGTTGATGCAGACCTCATCCTTCTTTAGGTGGAAGGCATACTCACAGGCCTCAATAGCACGCAGCTCGTGGTGGCTGTGAAGATCAGGCCATCGCCACAAGCGGCAGTAGATAACGTGAGGAAGCCCCTTCCTGTGGGAGACCTGCAGGCGGCCATCCAGTGATCTGATTAAACAGCAAACAGGAGATGGTGGTGAGATGGATAAAAGATACACAGGGGAAGAAAGGAGGGGTGACACAAAATATGGCCGGGTGGGGTGGGGGTTGTAGGAATGGAGATGAAAGGATTGAGTGGTGACAAGAACGAGAAACAAAGATGTTCTCAAAGTCCGTCACCTCAAACACTGCAATGACAACTGTCCCACATCAAAGCTGTATGCAACACCATACAATAGTTGAGGATAGTCACCTGGTTTGGTCAGGGTAGTTGTATAGGCCTGATGTATCCCACTGTTCTATCGTATTTGGTGTACTCAGTCCCCATATTTCAGAGCAATTGCTGTGCACAGAGAAAACAACAAAACAAAAACAAAAAACAAATGATAAACATGGGACATGGCTCATTCAGAAATATCAGTATGAGTAATGTGAACATTAAAAGGCCTCTTTTATTGGAATCTAATGGCAAAATAAAGACATCAAGTTCAGTTGAGAGGTGGGAATGAGAGATGGGAATTTCAAATAAGAGAAGCCTTTTTGACAGAATAAAGGAAAAAAAATACAACATGGAATCAGCTAAACACAATGAGTGAGACAAAGAGCATTCTTCAACACTGTGGCATTGTATCAAACAACCAAAACAACTCAGAACTTATCTGGAGACATTCAAACAAACGCTGAATACACACAATGGCACAAAAGGGTGGGGGAAATGAAGGAGGCAACCATGGGGTGGGGGGTGGGAGATAATTTTGAAACATTCTCAAAACAATCACAAGAAATGGCCTGAAAATTAGACAGTAAAATCTTGAAATGAGGACAAATGAGAGAAGTTGCTTCTGAATAACAGGACAATACATTTCTACATTTTAATGCTAAGAAAACATAAAGCCTTGTAATCTAAATGTGGGATTACAGCTAACATCGAATTTGTTTGGTGCAAATTTTCGCTCACTGACAGAGCGGGAAACTAAATTTCATCCACCAGCCTTGGCAGCTTGTAGATTCTAAAAAAAATTCAGCAGCTGTACTCCTGAGAAACAATGTTTCTTGAGAAGAAAAGTGCCAAACAATTGGAAAGCAGTTCCCTTAATACAATCAACACATGTACGGCTGGTAGGTAATGTCTCTCTCAGGCGTTGTCTCTTTCTAACCCATTCCCTCTCATACCCTCTACTATTTCTGCCACCTTTAAGAAATTAGTTCATTCACATCACCAGCCACATAATTTCTACAAACCTAACAGTGCAGCTTTGAACAATTCTCAGGCGATAACAACCACTCTGCTATCTATAGACATACAAACATCTGACATAGTACTCGGCTGCACATGATGTTCCCACTGAACATGAGTCTGGGCCATCAAGGCTGGCTGGCTGGCTGATAGTGAGACCATTTTTTCTCACCATTTTTACGTCTCTCATCAATAGATAAATACAAGCTGTCTGCCTGTAAGCGCAGTTGTAAACAAACAGTGAGTTGCTTCCCATGAGCTTAGCTTAAATAAAACATTTTAGCTTTCCTTCTGCTCTTTTGCAACTCTGGAAATTTAATGTGGTTTTCACAAAGATGTGATCAGTTTTTTACATATTCATCTCCAAATGCTGGTTACTATTAAAACAGAATTTTATTAAAAGTCGAATTTTACCATCCGCTGATGACTGAAAGTTTCATGAGGTTACATGACCCTGGCATGTGAACTATGCACACTTGCAATAACCTATGCAGCAGCTTCTTCCTCACCCTACTTTGAAAAGCAGTGTAGTGCTGGGCAGCATACCTGGGGATGGTGACACACTTGGTGTTGCAGTTCTGCGTGGTGATAGCTTTCTCCAGCTCGTCTAGCTGACCTGTCTTCTTTAGCTTCTTTACTAAGCTCTTCACAGCCTTCTCGCACCATTTCTCCTCTTGCCCATTTTGCTCGCCACCGCCTGCTCCACCGGGGCCGCTAGTTGACTTCTTCCAGCCCAACAACCTCTTCACCACAGGAGGGGTGAACGGCAAGATGGAGGACATTCTGGATGGACAAGCCGGAAGTCTCCAGAGGACTCAATACAAGTTCTCACACACACAAAAAGAGGGGACCTAGTGCTACAGTTTGGGCCCTTGCTCTGCTGGGGCCCCTCTCCTGACCAAAAAGTCACAGGTGGAAGCCAGTGTTAGCAGGATATATTCAAACGAGGTGGATACCTTGGGAAAAAAGTCACACACAAAGTACATCATTACAAACAAAATAAACAACAGAGAATAATGACAGTTAATACAAACAAAAACAGAGAATATCTTCTGCCAGTGGAAATCAATGAAAAAGTGTATATTTCATATTGATATGGTTGTTGTAAAAGAAGCAAACGTTACATAAATGCATGTTGTGTTTAGTTAAGCATTTGGTGAAAACAAGCAGTGATGTCCACTTGACGTTAGCTTGTCACAAACACTGACCGACATCACAGTTAGTTAGCTAACTAGAAGAATCCAGTTGGTTCACACCAGAGATGCGCATTATACCTTCGCATCCTATGCAGAAAATGCAACCGCTGCGATTTTCCAATAAACAGGGGACCGGCTTGAAAAAGAATAAAAACAGCGAGAGTATTTTGTGACACGGCCCCCGCCGCTAACACAAACTGGCTTGGGAAGGCCGGCTGCTAGCTACCTGGTCGGGGGGCCTGCTTAGCTTAGATCACAACAATAAACCCACTCGCGTCATTTTAACGAGTGTTTCACAGCTAAATGCTTACATTTTAACAAACGAGGGACAAACGAGGAGATTTACAGTAAATACGCAAATGGGGCAGTTTGTGGGGGTCTGCATCCCACTTAGTAAAGCTAGCATTAGCACAAAGCAGCTAGCTGCCAGCTTGTTATCAAAAATCCTTTTGTTGTGATCCACCAAAATACCTCCTGTGCGCAACAGTCAGCCGCGCTATTCGGCTACCTACCATCGGCCTGTCAAGCAAACTCAACATGAAAGTAATCTTACAAAACATTTAACTCCTTGAGTTGCAATGTTCTGATATTTCATTTTGTCGCTGGTATAGAGGTTTTGTGATATTAACTAAGATGCACACACCGCACCAAACGAGTTAGCATCTTAGACGAACTCTTCTGAACTGAGCCTGGCTCCCGCTGGCTAACGGACCTACAGCTCCCACACAAAACAACATGCTTCAAAGTCGACACAAGCTTTAAATAGTTACCCCAGTTTTAAATCCCACGGCTCTGCTTTTGGAGGAAACGAGTGGACAGCCCTCCAAACACCTTGTTAGCATTAAAATGCCTTAACAGTACGCACCGTAGCTAATTTTGACTTGTAGGCTTGTACTCAAGCTGCTACTGAAGCTAGTCTGCTAGGCTCGGTAGACCGGAACAACAAAACAAACTTGATAGCTACGTAAGGGCGCTTAATCCCTCCTATTCCAAACGTGATTGGATGATAATAGGACTTGTTCTGAGTACTGTTGAATGCCCATTACAACCCCTATTATTTAGTAAATTGTATGAGTGATTAATGCAATTCAGAGATTAAGCGGTGAACAATAAATTCAAAAATTTAAAAGTACAAAAAAAATCGCTTTTTATCGTTTTTTACCCATACTGAAGGAGTAACAAGTAAGATTGAAAGCACAAAAAGTCAATACCAGTTTGAGCCAGACATATTTCTTATTAGAGGATGAGCTAAGCCTACTTACTTTCTTGAATATATTATATCTTAGAAACAAATGTAATTTTGTTTTAGGGATAATTTCCCATCTCGGCACGTTTTTATCCTTCAATTAAAAACATTGGTAATTCAATTTTAAAATTGATAGTGATATCTTTTTAATGAAATAACATTTTAATAACCGTTCGAAAAGACTTTCCATCACCAAATGTCAAATTAAAGCATGAAGAAAGAATTTTTATCTTTTATCCTTTTTTCTTTTTTATCTTTTATGATACTTCAGCGGGACCGCACAAAACTTAAAACAGTGTTAAAATCACATATACCAATTGTAAAGCTCACCCTTGATCAGCAGTTATAGCTAACTAAATGATGTCACTTCCTCTGAGTAAAAGCTTTAAAGGTGCGATATATATGTATATAAATGGGGATTCTTTTTTTACTTTTTATTTTTAACAAAACGTAAATTACATGTCAAAACTACAGACAGCTCAGGCTTTGCCAGAGACGGGTCCATTTTAAACGAAGAAAAAACATCTAAGAATCTAGAAATTGATGCACTCCTTTGCGGGATGGGGCACATAACTCAACCATCTCGTTAGCGGGGTACGATGGGTACGACAGGGCAGTAGCTCCTCCCTGCTTCAGGTGTTCAATCAGGTTGTATCGCCCTCACCTGGTATCATTATAAATGCACGAGCACTTGTCTCCGGGTCCGTTTTATTTTATCGCTGATCATGGGTGGACTTTTGTTTCTTTGTGCAGTCTTGTTACAGTCCTTGGTGTTATTGCAAGGTGAGCAGGGTGTACAGAAATTACTTTTACAGTCTCTAAAAATGACCATGAGATTGTGTCCTATAAGTAAAAGTAACGTTTTTAGCCACTGTTTCAGCTGGAAGTAGTCCTTTGAAGTGTGGCCGGGGATCTAAACTGTGTAAGGATGGCTCATCCTGTGTCCTCTTCAACCATGTGTGTGATGGAGAGTCTGACTGCGCCGACGGTTCTGATGAAGAAGATTGTTCTTTAGGGTGCAATGAAGGTACTGTATCGAATTCGCTGATCATGGATGGCAACGTCTAATGCTCCCTAGCATTATTCATGGAGATAAAGTCAGATTTCAATGTAGTATAACTCTCTGATATATCAAAAGGTATTTAATATATGGACTAAGTGAAATAATGTCAGAATTCAGAATGATTTGAAATGTTTGTGTATTAAGCTATTTTACACTTCATACACCATGTACCCTCAAGGTCCCTCTGAAAATAAACTGACTATTATTTTTTTTAGATATATTTCTTTCTTTTTCAGTTAAAACAATGTATAGTACAAAAACATAAAAGCACCTTATTCTACTCAGAATCACAGTGAATAACTAATGAATTAAAAAAATCAAAAGAAAATTATGAAATGCAAAACAACGCAAGGAAAACAAAAAACGCATACAACAAAAATAACTGACTTTTGAAATCATTTTAAACTAAAGTTTTAGTGAAAACATTTTCAGAACATGTCGTGGGACATCTTGGTTCTTTTTTTTTATATTAAGGACACACTCAATGTGGAGAAACTATATCCTACAGGTATACAGGAGCGCTAAAACCATGTGCATCTAATGATAAATGTCAATTTAAGTACATACCATAAAGTTTACCATTTATAACATTACATTTAGTGTCCATTCAGACTTGCCAGTAAACTAAAATGGCCTGTTGTAAAATAAAAACCATAACCCTGCCTCTGTACAGACCAGTTCCAGTGTGCCCATGGAAAGAAGTGTATTGACAAGGATCAGGTTTGTGACGGTATACCTCAGTGCCAGGACCGATCTGATGAACTCCAGTGTACGAAGCAGACTGAGGGCTGTGTTCACCACTGTGACAATGACAACCGCTGCTTGCCTGCAAACTTCCTCTGTGACGGAGAGAGGGATTGCTTAGATGGCACAGATGAAGCCAACTGTGGTAAACTGACATAAACATGGGAACAAAGATCTCTTAAATTAGTTGGTCACTTCAATATTTTGATACAGAGTCTGAATGTTTTCTGATATCTGAATTAGAGGACCAAGATGCAACAGAAGAGGGGACCGCTGCTACCTTGGCGCCTGCTACAACTGTTGGCCCATCAACCCCCATCAAGTGTCCTTTGGGTTCCAAACCCTGCAAGAATAACTTGGAGTGTGTCCTCTACAAGCATGTATGTGACGGTGAAGTGGACTGTAAAGATGGCTCGGATGAGGAGGAATGCTTATCTTCATGTGAAGAGGGTAATGTGGCAGTTGGTTTGTGCTCTTCTGGTCTCTTGCAGCTTTGTGGGTTCTGAATATGACTTTTCTGCCCTCTAGTGGATTTACACTGATGCACATGTCCATTTCCTGTCTTCAGAGAAGATGTCAAATGCAGTGTGTTGCTTCAGTGAGGTTGTAAAAAGTCTACAACATGGACATGTTTAGGCAATGCCCACATGATTATTAGCAGTGGGCTGTGTAATCCACTAGAGCTGGAAATCATTTAATAATTTGAAACTCACATGACCCCACATCTGCCAAAACTCTGGTCATGACACACATGTGCTCTCAGCAGACCAGTTCCTGTGTGCCCATGGGAAGAAGTGCATAGAGCTGAGCCAGGTGTGTGATGGAGTTCCTCAGTGTCAGGACCGCTCCGATGAGCTGCAATGTACCAAGCAAATGGAGGGCTGTGCCCATCAGTGTGATAACAAGAGCCGCTGCATTCCTGACAGCTTCCTTTGTGACGGAGAGAGAGACTGTTGGGACGGCAGTGACGAGGCAAACTGTGGTACGTTTTTGATGAGCCAGGAAATGAGTCTGCTCACATGCTGTTAAGCTCTGCCTGTATTTGACACCTTTTGTGATATTTGTCCCCCTCCCCTGCCCCTCCAAGCGGAAGAGGTCTGTAGTGCCACTGAGTACAAGTGTACAAGTGGCCAGTGTGTGTCCGCCACTATGCGCTGCGACGGTCACCCAGACTGCCGGGACCGTTCTGATGAGGAGGGCTGCACCAACGCACCAAGCTGTACAACCAAACACCGCTGCCCCCAGAGCAAGGAGTGTCTGGTGCAGGAGTGGATCTGTGATGGAGATTCTGACTGCAAAGATGGCACAGATGAGAAGGTGGACTTTGAAAAATACAGAAATTAGTTTTTCATTTTTGCAATAAGCTCAATGCTTTCATGAGAGGAATTTATTTCAGTATGGAAAATTAGGGCTAAAACAACTGCTGTGAATCCTACTTTGTAACATCTATCGGATTTTTGAGATCAACCTGAAGAATCTTTCTTAGAACTGTTTGATATTGAAGCAAAATAATTATTTGACTCCTCCTCTAGGATTGTCCTGAGGTCCCCCTGAGCTGTGGAAATTTCCAGTGGTCTTGCAAATCCAAAAACAAGTGCATCCCTACATTCTGGAGGTGTGATGGCATGAAAGACTGTGATGATGGCAGTGATGAGGCTGACTGTGAGTTGTTTTTTTTTTTTTTTTTTTTTTTTTTTTTTTAAACATGGGTTGCATGTTTAAAATGTGATATGACACCAGAGGCCAAGGAACAATTTGTAATGTAAATGGAAAGTGAGTCTTTTTTAAAGCTTATGAGGAATAATGCCAACTTTGGAGGAGGATTTAATTTGAGCAAAAATATTTTCCAGGTCAGAAAGATGCATTGGCACCTTGAGACATACACAGATTCATTAACTGGTATGTTTTGATACCAGGTGGGGTTGTGACCTGCCCCCATCACCAGTTCCTCTGTGGCAGCCAGGAGTGCTTGGATCCGGTTCTTGTGTGCAACGGTATTACCAACTGTGCAGATGGCTCTGACGAGGGAGGCCGCTGTGATATTATCTGTGCGGAGGCTGATAACAACCGCTGCTCTGAGAGCTGTTACAGCACACCACAGGGACCAGTAAGAACTATTGAACTCTGAATTTAATAATGAACTATACAACCAAAGTGGAGCATGTAAGAAGGAAAGCTGCTAAAACAAGAGTTAAAAAAAGATCACAAAGTCTTGGTGATGCAAACACTTGACTCTTGCTGTTTAGCTTTGTCGCTGTGCTGAAGGATTCAGACTCATGGAGGACGGACAGACCTGTGCTGATATTGATGAGTGTGAAGGCCGGAGCCCTGGTGCGTGCAGTCAACTGTGCATCAACACTCCAGGCTCATATCAGTGCAACTGCCAGCCAGGCTACATAATGGAGGCAGGTGGAAAGCACTGCAAGATCACTGGTAAAGTTGTTTTATGTAGCAATTATAATGTCATGCTTTCCACATTTTTGGGGTATTTAATTTAACACAAATCTTTTTACCAAGTATTGGATATATGAGACGCATCAGACTATCTTGATGTTTATATCTCTCATTCACAAGACCTATATTTGCTGTCTGTTCCTAAAGTATGTCTTGAAATGGAGTTTTAGATGTGCATCTCCTGCAGTGTGGAACCTGTTGCAGAAGAATTTGTGTCTGAGGGAGCAGGTCTCTTTAGTTTTTTGTTTTTTTTTTAAAGTAGACTAAAGGTGTTGGAGGATGACGCATTGGGTTGTAAGTGCTATAGTGAGGCTTTCCTGGTTAAATAAATTTTAGATAAAAAAAAAATTGGCATCAGACAGACTGAGAGGGGCTATAACAGCCGTTTCCGTCATAACATGTCTCCGTTTTCTTCAGGTGAACCTTTCCTGTTGGCGTCTGTCCAAACAGACCTGTTCTTGTTTGGTCTGCGTAGTGGCAGCTTAGATGTGATGTCGTCCTCTGCAAAGAAAGCAATCCTCTCCCTGGACTATGACTGGAGGGAGCAGAGGGTCTTTTGGGTTGGACTGGACTCTGAGAGCATTGAGTGGTCCTCACTGGACCAGAAGACCACAGGAACTCTGATTAAAGGTTTGTACATTGATGCAGTTAAAGTGTGATCAGTAAATGCCATCTGAGAAGTAGGTCCTGGTGTTAGGTTAGGTGAAACCACGTTAAAGTACAGTACACAAGATGTTGTTTCTGTTGACAGGGGTTCGAGCTGACTCTGTAGCTGTAGACTGGCTCGGCAGGAATTTGTACTGGATCGATGGAGTGAACAGTCAGATTGTTGCCATCAAACTGGCCAAAGCCACTGTGAGCACACTGGACCACAGTGTCATCCTGGATGAAGACCTGGAGCAGCCTCGCTCTCTGGCACTGCTGCCTCAAAAAGGGTTGGTTTTGTTTCAATGACAAAATATTGAAGACTTTTTTTTTTTTTTTCTTCAAGAGAACCAGTTTTCACAAGTGTTTATTTTCTTACTAGGCTGATGTTCTGGACAGAGATTGGTAATGTAGTGAAGATTGAGCGTGCAGGGATGGACGGGTCAGAGAGGAGGGCACTGGTCAACTCCAGTCTGGGCTGGCCAGGTGGGGTGGCTGTGGACACAATATCTGACAGGGTCTACTGGACAGATGAAAGGTTGAGGTTGATCGGATCTGCAACGCTGGATGGAGAGGATATTCAGGTACAAAGTCCAGGAGGGGAGGGTGGTGTTGGCATGTTTCTTTGGCCTTATTAAAGCGGGTTGTCTCAGCTTTTAGAAGTACCAATGAGAGGTCACTCTTTCCTTCACACGCTCTAGCTTCATCACTCAATACATCAGATGCTCGTCCTGCTTTCCTAACTACAGATGCACCAAAAGTGGTACATTATGACTGCTTTTTTCCAAATGGCCTGAGCATTGGTTGATAAAGCATAATGGTCATGGAAGTATGTAACTTTGTTTTTGACTTAAGTTTGTCCTGCTCTGTTTTGGGGTTTGTCTAAATATCCCCTTCAGATTCTACAGATGAAAGAGACCACCAACCCGTTCTCTCTGGCAGTGTTCAATGACATGCTCTACTGGACTGATGCCAAGAAGCGAGTTGTGCAGGCTGCTCATAAAATATCAGGCAAACACCATCAAGTTCTACTGAAGAGGCTGAGACAGCCTTTCGGTGTGAAGGTGAGTAAAAAGCTCAGAATGAAGGATGTTGAAGCACAGTTGGAAACGAGGCTCTTATTTCATAATGGACTCTGTAACTAAATTTGGTTCACTACACTTGGGTGAAGTGGTCATAGCTCAAGTTAAATGCCCACACACAGCTCTGACATTGAAAACCGTAAGCTTTCCACTTCACAAAGTTCTGAACCCATTTTTCAAACTATAAAAATGGAGTTTCCCTTTGCAGAAAACATGCAGGATTGATGATGGAAATTACATCCAGCATTTGGTGCATTTACAGCTGTAATACCAGAGGGGTTTGGATTCTGTATAAGATATGAATTAAAGGGTATAATTTTTAAATTCAAACTTTTTTTTTTGATTGAACATTTGAAATGTATAAGGCCTTCCCTGAAAAAGAAATGGCTCCAATGGCTGCATATGTTGTTCCATACTGTAAACACTGTTCAGTATTAATGGAGCCTTCTCAGATGTGTAAGTGTCCAATGCCATTCCAGACTGTTTTTCAGAATAGTTCACTGATGACAAGCTATGCGATACCTGTTCATTTTTTTTTTTTTTTAGAGTGGAGCATGTGGTGTTCATGAGTTCCAATGAATGGTCCAGTTTGGATTTGATCAGACCACAGGACAGTTTTCAACTTCCTCCCAGTCAATCTTGCATTGGATAAAGCCAAGAATAGCTGATGATATTTTTTAATTAAGTTTGTATAAATGGTTTTCTTTTTATGTGTCACAGTTCTAACTTATTTTTGTGGTTGCAGCAACAAACTGTTTAGACTTTCTGTTCTACTATAGTTATGCTTGTTTTTAATGCCCTGCAGCCCAAAGATCACAGCCCTCCTAGTATGTATTTTTGACCTTTTGTCCCACAATGTCATTGATTCTTCAAACAACTTGATCTTTTTATGGATGATGAATCTCTATCCTATTTGCAATTTTATCCTGGGGAAAATTACTCTTAAATTGAGTGGTTGACCTCTTTCCATCTGGCTCAGCCTCTCTAGGATGCCCTTTTTATAGCTACCCATGCTGCTAAACGGTTTAAAAGAAGATCCTTTAGGATTTCTTTTTTAAGCATCACACAGCTGCTTCAGTGGTTTGCTGTCCCTATCTAAATTTGATGCAAATACATTTTTAAAAAGTTCAGAGGGAGCGTACACCCCCCCCCCCCCCCCACCATTAAACATTATTTTTCAGTTCCAACATTTAAAGTTGTTGTGGTACTAAATCCGGGGTTTCAATGATTTGCAAACTTCTCAGCAATCTACACAAACTGAACATTTTGGGAATTTCCATTGAAAAATGGGATTAAAATTGAAAAAACGAACAAAAGAAAGACGAATATCTCCTAAAAACCATTTCTCACTTGGCTTACAGGTTGTTCACCCACTGCTTCAGATTAACACCGAGAGCCCCTGTCAGAAGATCCAGTGTTCCCACATGTGTGTGTTGAGCCCGGGACCAAAAGCTGTGTGCAAGTGTCCTTCAGGCCTCGTCCTGGCTAAGGATGGTTTAAGCTGCTCCAGGCTGGTTGACTCGTCGTTCCTGCTGATGCTGTCCCCGTCCACCGTCACTCAGGTTTTTAGTTCACCAATTTTTAACATATACCTCGTTCCACTGTGAGGAAAGTAAAGAGCATCAAAGCCTATTACCTTCAACTCAACCACTTATGCATTTCTATTTTCTGCTTATGAACCAAAGTGTAACACTCATGAGATCCATAAAGTATAGAGAGACCAAGTTACCATCAGAAATGACAGAACATATTTTCCCTCCAGTCACCACTACAACCACACCACATGTATTGCACAGTCTGTTATTAATATACATTAAATCCTCTTATTTGATCCTCTCCTCTTTGTAGATCTACTTGCAGTCCCGACACACAGCAGCAGGGCTGAAGGGCTGGCCTGAACATGTCGCGCTGCAGGTTCCCAGCATCAATGAAGCCGGCATCATGGACTACAGCCTGCGAGACCACACCCTTTTCTTGACAGATGACGGTACAACTTCTCTGAGCTCCTTCAAGCTGAAGGAAGCAGACTTGTCCCCTAAGGGTCAGCTTCTAAAGCTCATGGGTGACACCATCACTGCCATGGCGCTTGACTGGATAACTTTGAATGTGTACTGGAGCAGCAACAAACAGCCCCGCCTGCAGGTCACCTCCACCACAGCAGCTCATACCGCTGTTCTCATAAAGGAAGGAATCGGCCGAATGGAGGCCATTGCTCTCCACCCGGTCAGTGGAAGAGTGTGTTTCATCAACCTGGGTCTGCAGGAAACGGGTACTCTGGCTACTTTAGAGTGTGCCAACATGGATGGTACGGCACGTGCTGTGAGGAAGGAGGCTGTGCAGTCTACATCTCTGGCCTTCTCCAGTAAAGGGGATTCAATTTACTGGGCTGACAAAGGCAAGAGTTGTCAAAGATTTAAAGTGTAATTAATGCAAGTTTTTTTCCCCCCATTATGTGTCACTTTTAACAGAATAAAGCCATAGTTTGTGGTGTAGGAAAAATGTGACCAGCTTGGATTCTTTCTCAGGTTCAAGGACCATCTGTTCTGTCCACCTTGATGGATCTGGATACAAAGAGTTCAAGACCGGGGCAGGCCTGACTGCTGTGGCCCTGAGTGATGAGGCTTTGCTCTGGATGACTGTCAGTGGTAATGACTCCTTATGTTCTAAATACAATGATACCTAAAATCATGATTTGTTCATCAGTGTCATGAGATGGTGTAGATAAAGTTCGTTATTTTCTGTGATATAGTTCTTTTTTTCTGTACGTGTTGCTTTTTGCTGATTTAGAATGGTTTCTGTACCTCATTTTGGCAACATGACTGTGTTTTCCCTTTCTTGCAGATAAGACCCGTCTCTGGTACCAGGATGAGCAGCACCAAAACAAACTGTGGTTTGAGGTCGGCACAGAAGTGGTCGGTTTAAAGGCGTTCAGCGAGTCAAGTCAGGCTGGTATGGCAGACAACCGCACATCATAACAGATTCCCATGTGAGCGTACTGAGGTGTTGTTTACAAATATCAACTATCTGACGGATTCCCCACCTGTTTTCACAGGTTCAAACCAATGCACTAAAAACAATGGTGACTGCCAGCATTTATGCCTGTCCACCCCAAAAGGCAGGACATGCAGATGTGCCCATGACCACGTCCTCGTGAAAGCCACTCGCTGCATCCCGGAGCAGCACTGCCCGGCTGGCAGCAAGCCCTGTCTGGATCGGCTGTCGTGCAAGCCTGTTGAGAAATTCTGCGATGGCCATATTGATTGCAGTGACCACTCGGATGAGAACTGTGAGTCTAAACATCATCTTGAAAAGGTGACAAGAACAGATGAACATCTGAAACAGTTTGAAACTATAATCATTTTTTTAATCTAGGTGTGAGTTTAAAGCTGAGATCAGGAGCTAAAGTCCTGGCTCCCACTCTGCCCCACAACTCCTCTTCTCCTCCCTTGCCTCCAAATCTTGCTGAAGACCCAGGCCTGGGCGTCACCCTGAACGGAAGCGGTCTGCTCAGGAACCTGGATGCCCAGCAGTGCAGTCAGAAACGTTGCAGTGGTAATGGCCGCTGCGTGGAGGACAAAGGCAACACTGCTTGTGTCTGTTCACTGGGCTACAGCGGTGACTTCTGTCAGGACCACCTCTTTAAGACCATGCAGGGTCCCATTGTGTATGGTGCTGCAGGGCTCTGTGCAGGACTGGTGGTCATAGTTGTGATGGCTGTGGTGGTCAGTAGGAGGAAGAGTGCCAACACAAGGTTTGTCCAATGACCTACCATGATAAAGATCGTTTGTTTTTAAACACTTTTTTTTTTTTTTTAAATAACTCAAGTCCACTTTAAAAGTGATTTTCAGATATACTTACGTCTGATAAATTTGTTGAAGTATGCATTGGTGTTGTAGGTCTTAACACCAAGGTGTTAAAAAAAATGTTGGCATTAACACCAAAGTTTTCAGAAAAAAACATTTTTTTAATATCATTGATGTTAATGTCTATTAACTTATTTTTATTTAAATTTCATTCTTAGGCATTTGTGCTATGAGACTCGATAAAATGATTTAAGTGTATAATATGACTTAGGCAGTTATACTATTAGGCTTATGATAGGCAATTTAGAATCACCAACAAATTACAGCTTCAACAAATTACATGTCAGTGTGAACGTGAATGGTTGTCTGTCTCTGTGTGTCAGCCCTGCAATTGACCGGCGACCCGTCCAGGGTGGACCCCGCCTCTCGCCCTAAGTCAGCTGGGATAGGCTCCAGCCACCCGCAACCCTGAATAGGATAAGTGGTGTAGAAAATGAATGAATGAATGAATGGATCACTGAATTAAAGTCCCTCAAAACCTATTCCATTCCAGTAGGACCAGCCATGGCTGAATTAAATAACATGGCTACCTCAGATTTGTGGATGACGGCAAATAACTTAAAGCTAGGCAATAAGAAACTACCAAACACCATTAAGAGTTTGTTGTGAACATGGACACTGTAGTTACATTTGTATGTTTTTTTATAATCTCTGCACATAAATTATGCAACAGCTGACCATATATCAAGTATGTATGTGTTTACCTTTTAAATATTTCCCTCCTGCAGGAGAGCTAACCCAGCTGCAGTGAAGGAGACGAGTATGACTGATCTGGAGAACAAAGCTGAGTCCACCCCCACGACACAAACTGCTGCATCAGACAAAGAAAAAACAGAGGTGGACCTCCCTAAAACTTCACAAACAGGTTCCCAGTTTATCTCTCTGTGCTTGTGGTTGAGACGGACATTTTTTCTCTGTCTTTATAGGAAGCGGTGTCTTCTGTGGACTGAGGCTGATCCATGGGCAAGACGTGTTTTAAATAAAGCGATAGCACTTTCTGCCGTTTCCTGAAGTTATTTTAGCGTTGTTTGCCAACAGTTAAACCACCAAGGATGAATTGTTGGGACCAAATATGACAAACTTTTATGGAACCAACAACCAACGTCTACCAGTAAAAAATAGCTTCTCATGTTTACCATAAAGTGGACCATCATCTTGAAGTGTCAAGAGGATAGGTGTTCAAAAGGGCTTGGGAGGAAATCTGTACGTCTGAGGCCTAAGGTGAGAAGCGCCGGAATTTCATCACTACTGGAATCGCCATAAGCGGTCATTTTGACCGCTAGTTTCAACCATTCTAATGCATCTTTCTGAGCACTTAATTAAGTTATTCACGCATCTCCTATATAAATGTCTAAAGAACGAACTAGCATTACGTTTTGACATGTTTAATAACACACTTATCTCTGATATTGCATCGGCGTCCTTATCCAAAACTCACTCATGTCTCGGGGTTGAGCAATTGCATAGACACCAAAAGTCTTTCTTTGCTTGCTCACATCAGATCTCTTAAACGGGTGTCTCTAAATTAATTAAAATCCAGAGGAAAGAATAATTTAATCAATGAAATTGGGGTTATAATTGAATTTAGAGTTGCAATGTTGAGTAAAACGAAAATAAAAACTGGATACAATATCTTCAAATCCTTTTTAACCTATATTAAACTGAAGACACTACAATGACATTTATTCTTCAAACTGATAAACTTATTTTTTTTACAGATTCACTTTTCAATTGTATAGAAGTTAAGCAGGATTTGCAAATCACTGTATTGTGTTTTTATTCACGTTTTACATTGTCCCTACTTTCACTGGAATTTGGGTTGTAGTTTAATTCAAAAAACTTGTTTATTACATAGATTCAGTATACAATGAGAGATTTCAAGCATTGTAACATTTCCAGAGGCAATAATGGTGTCAATGTATTTGATTATTAACCTTGATTTTTTTTTTAAATCGTGTGGGCTTTTCTTTTGTAAACAAAGACGGGTGATTTCAGTTATTTCAGCACCTGTGACTCCTGTGAGTGTTAAATGAATTTGCTTGACACATTGTAATATTCTCAACATTTTGCATCATGTGTGGTGAGATCATTACACTTTTTAAGTTTTTCACCCAAAGCAGAAATCTCATCAGCCGCTGTAATAAAAATGTTCGTCAGTGTAAGTCAGCGAAACAAGCACGTCTGCATCATTTCTGAGAAATTCAAAAGAACGTATTCAAAGTGTGAACCAGATTGTTCCCATTGTTTACACCCAAACCACAAAACGCATGTTTACTATGCTTATGAATAGGCACTTGAGGTGAACATCTTCTGTCATTGTCTCTTGAGCTTTTTTAGCACTCTCTAATTTCAGTGTGTCTGGGTTTAGTTTGGATTGTTCACGAGTCACTGCCTGAGTAAAAAAAATGTAATCAGAACATGAATCAGATGATGGATTGCTGGTCATTGTACCCACACCTATAAAGTGCCTTATAAAAAGATGCCCAAGGCAAGACTACAAGCCAAAGGAGAATTCGTTGTGTTGCTTCTGTTGCAGTTAAGATATCTGAGACTGACGGTTGACTGCTTCTTCTTTCTGCGCGGGGATAAAATCTAAATAAATCAAGGTAAGTCTACTGTGGCTTAAATACTCTTTTCTTTATCTTAAATACTTTCTGCAGCTCATTTTTATGCAACTCAACCTCAGTTTGAATTTATTTATGTGTAATATATGTAAGTATGTTTTATGATGAATAGTGTTGTCTGTGGAGATAAAACCCAGTTCACTGATGGGTGAGAAGATTGTTTTTTTTAAGGCTGCTGGAAACAGAAATCTCGAGTCCCAAGAATGTAATATCAGATTAGTTAGAATAACTCGATCTTAATGGAAAATAAAATTAAAGATCTACGAATCTGTCAGTATGTCTTGAAACTTGACAGAACTCATTAAAAAAAATAACTTCATGTATATCTGAGTTGTTTAAATTGCAATTACATTTTTTCTTAACTGCAGATAAAACTGTATTTTTGATTAAAAAAGAAAAAGGAGAGACTAGTTTTTTACTGCTTAATTTCTAACCAGCTGATTTTACGTTTTTTATCTACAAATCCTCTAAAAGTCAAATTATTACATGATAAAAACACTACAATTATTTGAAAATCCTTTTTAAACACTAAAATGACAAATTTTATTTTTTCAATCTAATGAATATTTCATTTATTTATTTTTTGTATTATTATTTCAAATATTCACCATTCAGTAGGTTACACAGGATTTAGTTTAATTTTTACTTGTTTCACACAATGTCTCAACTTCATTGGTGTTGGGGTTTAATAAAAAAAAAAACAAACGTGTTGATTACAAAGATTCAGTACACACTGAGAAGTCCAAAAGTCATATTATTTAGCGCTTTTTAAATTATGTTTGTTATTTTTTTTTCCCAGCAATGTTTCTTCTGAGGACTGCACTCTGTGCTGCCTTCATGGTGACTGTTGTGTTGTCTAAACCTGTGAGTAACTACATCCTGCTTATACCAAAATAAAGCAAATTCTATGACTGCATGTAAAATGTTAACAACAATCCTTTACCGGTAACAGATCATTCAAAGTGAAGCAGAGAACTCATCCAATGACTCTTCTGAGACAAATTCATCAGAGGAGGCCCTCGTTCATGTGGCCCAGCCAAGGGAGCCAATCCAGGCAACATCTGAAGAGGCAACTGCGCCCGTTTCCGTAGAGGAGACTGAACCTCCAGGCACTGAAGCCATGCTCCCATCTGTGGATGCGAGCCCCTCTTCAGCCACGCTTTATACTACAGCCCTACCAGACCTCATGGAACCACAAGCCTCTACCGTCCTGAACACTATGCTGCCCATGGCAGATGACCCTTTACAGACCACTGTTAGCACACACGTACAGAATTCCACCGTCGTTCAACCAGACTCCGGGATCTTTGCAAACACAGAGCTGACAAACGCTCATATTACAAACCAGCTGCAAGTCACAACCACCACATACCAGGGACTCACCCCGGATGCCACAACCCCCTTTTCTCCACACACCATCAAACCGTCTCCTCAACCCTTTTCCACCAACCCACCCATATCGGTCCCCATCAGGGCCTCTATGGCTGCTGTTCCTGTTTGTTTCACTTTGCAGTTTTCCACCTCTGAGCCTGAGCCGCCAAGAGGAGACAGCATGTGAGCCAGACAACAAAAACAATTGACCACTAAGTGTTTGGTGTATTTTTTACTTGCATGTAGTACTGTTACATCATTATATCCAACTTAAATATCCTGATGACACTTGTTTTATTTTTCATTTTTAAAAAGTGCTTATTTCTACAGTCAGTGGTGCTTTATAAACACAAGTGAAACGTTCTATTCAATCAGTAAAGCTGTGAGTCTTGCTCTGTAAAATTTACATGTATGCATACAACAACTGGAATGTTACCAATGAGCAGCTGGAAATAAAAATGCCAGTCAATAAATGTTTTTGTTCATTAATAAATGTGGCTTAAAGAAGCATAGAATTCACATTTTTTGGAGGGGGGTGGTCAATGTTTTTATTATTAATATTATTGGGACTAATTCCATTGTAAAGTTATCCAACTTTAAATCTGTGAAAGTAAAAAACTCAAACGGGGCAGGAAATCAAGTTGGTTTAATCAGATGTATTGTGCAGTAAATAAACAGTTTTTATTAGTATCCGACACAAACCTGGCCAAACACAGCACAGAGTCAGTTAAATTTGACAAGCTTATGTTCATGTGATGTTTTTCAAAAAAAGAAAAACAAACAAAAAAAAAAAAAAACTGTTATGGGATGTCAGGCTCAATTCCCAAGCTTAAAAAGGAAAAACGCTCAGATTTTGTACAATCTTTGCGGCTTCCTCGATTGGAGAGTAAGCTCCGTCACTCGTTGTCATGGTGCCATACAGTTGTTACACTGATCATCCCCAGGAAGATCTTCTTGAGCAGCCAGGTGGACTATGACTTTATGCTCTTGTTGTGTAAACGTAGTCCTGTAGAACACTGGGAACCATTCTGAGCTGTGTCCTTGAACTCCTCTATTAATTTCAGCTCTGAAGAGGATATAAGCAGCTACCGAAAATAGATGGATTTTTTTGGACTATGTACAATTGAGGAACATATTTACAGTCTATTCTCAAACTCTATTCAGCCTATTATGAGTAAGCGCCCAAGACAAACGCGTCACGTAAAAACATCATGCATTGTGATTGGCTGTAAATCTAATGTGGCTGCGGTTGATCTTGCTGATCTGGCTCCGTGTCGGTTTCTGCCTCGTTGTCGGTGTCTTGCTGCTCTGGCTGCTCTTGTTGAGGCTGCTGGATGAGTCCTCCATCCTGGGCTGTGTTATATGAGCCACAGCCGCCACACTTCATCCCCAGCACGTGGAAAGGCACTGTGCAGTGAGCTTGGCAGTCATTACACATTATCTGTAGAGAGATAAAACAAAAGATGTAATGTATTTCTTTGCATTTCGTTTTGTTAAATCTGGATTGATTTCTCACAAAAGTTCTGTATGTTTTGTCAAAGAAACCCGTTTGTGATAAAGTACATATTACATCCAGTCTTAACCTAAAATGTGACATTAGCATTTTGTTGTTTTATTGAGTTCTTACTTTGACAGTAGCATTCTGGTACTCAGTGGGCATTGGAGACTGGGAAATCTCTTTATCTATCTGATCCCAGTGGTCCTCCATGTTCCATGCAGAGTGCATACACAGAGGGCAGCGATATGCGCTAAAACAGAAGAGGAACAAGTTCATTCAGTGAAAATCTTCAGTCAACACTATGTGTCTAAATATTGATTTGACTTTAGATGGAATCACTACAAACTTTCATTGCTTGGCCATTATTATTCCAAAAATTAAAGCACTTCTCTCTCTCACACACGCATGCCGAACACGTCTGGTAAGTTTCAGACAATTTCAGGTCCTAGCATTTTCCAGCCTTGGTTTTCACGTGTTTCAGACAGCAGTCACTGTAGTAGTGGGAGTAATGTGATCGGATGCCAACTGTTCAGCTTACAAAAGCTCAAAGTTGCATATAATGACTCCATTAGAATACGGTTTAAAAAACCTAGATGGACTAGTTCAAGTGAGTTATTTTGTAAAGTAGGAGTTACCACTTTTCAGCCTCTTATGAGAAACTTAATGTTTAAATGTATCTTCAGTTTGAAGGATTCTCAGAATTCCATCATCATGATGCTGACAAATCCAAATCATAGTTCTGTACGATACCATTTAATCTTTTGTCTGTCTGTATGTGGTTTTTTTAAATTTTGTTTTAGTTTTCTTTCAAATGGACTCCTGAGTCGGCCATTATAGATTTGATTGATTGTTCATTCAAAACAATAGAAGACGACGTAGAAGAATCAGCAACAGCAGAAGAAGAAAAGAAGGTGATATATTGATGATTCACATATTGATCCGAACATAAGATGATCTTGGATAGAAGACTACCCTTTTTTCCACCACAGATTTTTGAGAAAAAGGCTCTTCGATGACAAAATCTTGTTTTAACATGAAGAATGTTCACGCGTTCACAACTCTCCTCTGCTCTCTGTATCACGCACAGCAGAGTTCTGCCTTTACTTCTGACCAATGAGAGAAAAATCTGATCGCACATGGCGTTTGTTTACAGCTGTGGACAGCAAGAGATTTCTGCCATGTGAACACAAACAAACTGCAACAATTGGATCATTTTTGCCCCTGAATCAAAACAAAGCAAATGAGCCATAGGTTTGAATACACCCTAAGATTGATATGGTTTTGAGAGTGGCTAGGGCAGGGGTCTTGGTAAAATTAACTCAGAAAGAGAACATAATGGTAAACAGATACATTGTTACCCAAGAAACCCACATGAAACAGTGTGAGGAAGATTTGGGTGTGGTCTGTGTGATCAGGATTTTAGAAAACACAGGTTTCTCTTGCAATGCCCTATGGCTGTTAATGACAACCTCAACTCTCTATGACATACCCCGTTCTGACCATGTCATCAAAGCAGGTCCTGTAGAGAAAAAAGACAAATATATTGTTGAGTTGAAAGCCATGAAAGAGTTGGAATTATGATTACTTTGTCACAGTGATCAACCATGATTATTAAACCTTATTTTATTCACTGTAATCAAAAGTTTAAAAATGTACTGAGAAGTTTTTTAGCCTACCACACTCATGCCAGAAAAGAAATGTTTTATCTATTTCTCTTAAACATAAGGAGAAAATATATTTCAATTAGATATATGCAGGAAAGCTTTGAGTATATCATTAAAAAACAACAACTTTGTAATGGAATTAATTTGTCAATAGCCTAGATTCATGTTTTGTTTTCCTGTTTTGTGCAAATCAAATTAGGGTTACATACAAACAACAAAATATGCATGTGTGAGTACAGAGTATTTTGAAAATAATGACTCTTACTTGTGTAACAGATGGCCACATGGAAGGACATGAGCCATAATTCTGGATGTATGAATATCCTGTAAATAGGAAAAAAAGATGAATCAGACTTTAGTCATTAATTCCAAGTAGCATTTCTCCAGATATCATCTTATAATAAATATTTTATTACCTCCATACACACGGGACAATTCTGCCTTGAAACATTCTCAACACACTAAAACACATAAAAAGAAATATCAGCAGTGTGACTTATTAAATATGAGAAAGTCTATGTGTCGGTAGAGAGTGAGTGACGGGTAACAACTTATAATCACCTTGTGGTTTCCCCGTAAATTCTGAGCTAAACAAAGATTGCACTTCTCACAGTGGAAATATTTCTCCCTGGGTCCAATCCTGTGGAAGGGGAGCAAGAGGGGCAACTCAGTTCCACTGATAGACTTGTGTAAAAAGTCATCATACTAAAATTTAGCTGTAGTTTCAAAAGCACTGAAGCAAAATCCATACTTTGTGTTTGTGTGCATCACGTGGATTAACAGGAAATGTTTTTTCTTATTTCCTTACATCCTTCAATATTACCAACCATGAGTTATTACAGATACAGCACCCCACAATGCATTTACCTAGCTGCTATAATGAACTAATACTGTGATTAAGAAAATACTTTTAACCTACAGTGGAATAAAAACTGAAAAAAAAACTAACAGCATTGTTGCTCACCTGCATATCCCACAAGGCTGACAGTGGTATTGTTTCTTATCCTTGTCGAACAGGTGACAAATGTCGCAGTAATACTCCCCAAACTGCACGTGACACTGCTGGCAAGTTTGTTGTGCCTGAAAGAGTAATATCCTATATTCATATATAAATCACAAGAAATACAATATGAAGACGAAAGGGGGCAGAGTAATATTGGAGAGATTTGATGCTGCTCTAGCTGCACTTTTTTTCCTCGTTTACCTGCTGCAGCGTGTGACACTCTGAACACTGTACGTCTTTGACTTTGAATCGATCCATCTGGTGGTTTTCCGCTGCGTCGTGGCACAGCCGACACACATATAGTTTACCACAGCAAGGAGCCTGAAGCACAGAGAAACATGAGAGTGACATGATCAGTCAGTCAGTCAGTCTCACAGGAATCTACGGTTGGTCTTAACAAATACGTACGTATGGCTACTTCAAATATTTATAAAAGTCGCAGTAAGGTGTTCACACGCAGGTGACAATAAAACAAACTACTGTAGCACGAGAAGACGCTGTTTAAACAATTTAGATCTGAGGAACAAGCTAGCTGTGAGGCATTCTAATGTAGCTAACATAGCACTACTCGCTACAACGGGGTTAAAATTAATTATATTAAAGAGAAAATTACATTTTTTGCTTGTTTGGTAGATCAGTACAACAGAAGTGAAAAAGTTAACTCACTTTCAATAAGCAGCTGCGCACATAATGTTCACAACCAGCAGGGGAAGCCATGATTCCTCCACTATGTGCTTCTTCTTCTTCGAGGGCAACGACGGGCCGCCTCGCTCCTTTTTCTTCTTCGTCTTTTTTTTCCATTGAACAATTAGCAACACTGCCACCTTTCGATTAAGAAATTTGTCAGCAATCTCTAACCAGGCCAAAGGAAAGTAATGTGGTGGGCAGAATGTCACGGTAGCTTATTACGACCAGTCCAGGACGAAATCCATACCGTTATAATTATTATATCATAAAACAAAACAAACAAACAAACAAAAAAAGGCCATTGCAAAACTTTGTGTGGGTGTTTCCAAAATTCCAAATGAAATATAATTTAGAGGATTTATTTGCAGAAAATGGTAAATGGTCAAAATAGCAAAAAAAAGACAATGTTTTAGACCTCAAATAATCCAAAGAAAACATGTTTAGAAAACAACACAATACTGATGTTTTTGATTAGGAAGAGTTGAGAAATTAATATTTGGAGGAATAACTCTGAAATTAAATCCTAGCTTTCATGTCGATTGGAATGCTTGGATGTTTTTCACATTGCTGTTGGATGACTTTTTTCCACACATGATGCCAAAATTCAAGCAGCTTAGCTTCGTTGGTGGCTTGGGACCATCGATCTTCCTCTTAATCACATTCCAGAGGTTTCCACTGGAGCTCAGGTCTAGAGATTGGGCTGGCTCTGAAAGGGTGCGCAAAGGGCAACATCCAAGAGAGAAAAATGAAGCCTATGCTGAAGTGCCAAAAGCTGCTGTTCATCGAGAATCTACTAGATATCCAAGATGGCCTTGTCCAAGGATTGAGTTCATTTAACTGTATCAGGAACAGATGGGTGACGTATAGGAGACTACATCCATATTTTATACAGTCTATGGCATCCTTTGCAATGACAAATCTGCCCAATTCCAGCCTCACTGAAGTGGTCCCAGATCATCACTGATCCTCAGCCACATTTCACAGTTTGTGTGAAACATTGTGGCTTGTAGCCTTTCCAGGTTTCCATCCAGCAATTAGACCACCAGGTGTTTAAAAGAGCTGAAAACTGGACTGATCAGAGAAAATGACCTCACTGCAGTCCTCTACAGTCCAATCCTTATTGTGTTTGCAAACTTTAGCCTGGCTATTCGTTGCTTCTCATTGATGAAGGGGCTTTTTTCTAGTTCTACATGACCTGAGCCCTGTCACTAGGAACCTGTTTTGAACCGTTCACTCAACCCCAGTTGCCATTAGCCTTAATTTTTTTTGGTCCCTTAATGTCATCCAAAGGTTACTGAGTGACATCAAAATGAGTTGATGGTCGTTGATGGTCTGCTTAGTGGAGAGCAGACTGTATAATATATGGACATAGTCTCTGCAACCTGACTGTTCCTGCCAATTGTCGACAGGGGCCATGTTGGAAATGAGGCAGGCTGCATGTGGTCGAATTATGTCATTTTAGCAGCCTTGCTAATTGTGCTGATCCAAAAATTTGTATTTTGTGCACAGAAACCTGCGGACAAACAGTACAAAAATACTGGCATTTACATGATTCATCATACAGAGATTACCATGATAACCATGTGATAAACAGTTCCTGGCGCTAAATTGTGGCCAAACTCGGCAGAGAAGAGAAATTAGCCCCAAAAATGTTGCAAACAGTATAAAAAACTTTTTCTACTCTTGTTTAGTACTATGGTAGACACGCATTTGTGATACACCGCCCCTACAGTTCAGAATTTGATGCCATGCTGAGTGTCCAAATGTTCAAAAGCCACAGTTAGAAAAAAAACATCCCTGTACAGTGTGTGCCAGTAGAGAAATTAACTATTCAAACCCAAGACATTCTTTGAACCAGCTTGTAAATGTTTTTTTTTTTTTTTCATGTCGTGAAAGTCATTTTTTGCTTGGTGTGTATGCGGTTTCTTGTCTTTCTGCAGCCAGCGTCAAGTGGAATCTCCAAGAACAGCAACTTTTGCTTTTAGCAACAGGCTTCATCTTTATCCATGTTGCTCCTTGGTAGAGGGACACATACACATGTTGTATATGTGTGTTTAATGCTGTTGTTAAAATCAGTTTAAAAAAAATGTTTCCGCGATCATCAAATTCACCTCGGTTACAGTTTGATTGAAGGCGGCAACGTTTTTTACTTTAATGGTTGGCATTTGACAACCTCAATAACAGACCATAAAGTACCAGTGTCTATTTGTAATTTCTACTAATGCTTCCGCTTTAAATAGCACGCGCCGCTGGTGTAGTGGTATCATGCAAGATTCCCATTCTTGCGACCTGGGTTCGATTCCCGGGCGGCGCACGTGTTTTGCCAGTAGTGCATTCAGTTATAATCATATTTAACATCTGGGCAATAGGTCCAGTTTTTGGAATGCAGAAATTGCAACTGCAACAGTGATAGATTGCGTCAGACACAAACAGTATTACATTATGAGTACATATCCAAATTCCGCATAGCTGCAAGTTCCGGAAGATTATTAGAAGTTGGGTCGATTGGTATGACTAATGATCTAAACGAGAATAAAATTGTTCTCTGCAGTACTAAAACATTCTGTACATATGTCGCATATGGCGTAAAGATTTTTATGCACATGATAATGTGTGGGAGGAAGAGAGCGCATGAATTTGGCTTCATTTCAGCGCGCAGGTTGACGCTGCTGACGCCGCTCCTCCGCCATCTTCAACTTCCTATTGTTTGCATCAGACTGAGGCTGTCTGGTGTGTGTGTGAGAGAGAGTGAGAGAGAGCAGGGTCCGCCACCGATTTATCATTCTGTAGTAGATATAGCCATTACGTTTGCGGCCGTTCGGGAACTGCACAAACTATTTGTATGTCATTGGATTAAAGGCCTCTCAGGAGACGACCACTAAACCTTGATGATGGAGGAAGATCAACCCAGAACCTTGTGAGTAACGGCGGCCCTGTCTATTTCCTGGAATGGGAAGGCTCCGTGTAACTACAGCGCGTCCAAAATGTTACCACGTTGTTATTTCATTTAAAAACGTCCAGACGTAATTCCATGCCATCAAATAGACAACCCATAAGCACTATTATTTCTTTTAGAATAGTTACGATTATCAGTATCGTTAGACATGAATTATTTTCACCATGTACGCCAAGTTCTGTTCCATTTAGTCCTGTAAATGGAAGGAACCGTAACTAGCCTGAAATGAAACTGAGGCGCTAGCTTATGCTAGCCACCATTAGCTGAACATGCAAACAAAACCGGCCACTCGATTGATCTTACTTGCCCACATTTCCCATGAATTACGATTTCTTTCAAATATTAAGTCTTAGTTTTCTGATAGGTCTTGACTAGACCTTCGCAGAAAGTCTATTATCTTTACAAAGACCCGCTAGTTATTATTTAGGCCCCTATGGAACCGGCTAGCGTTATCTTTAGTTAGCTGGCAGACAAGCCACGTCAACGCTCGAAGAAATGGCCCGGGACAGTTTCAGTAGTGCTAAACCCGTACTCGAGTTTACAGTGTAAAATTTAGGCACTTACTTTTAACAGTGATGTTCCTAATAACTGTTATTTTTTATAAATATATGGACGTGTTGTGGTTTGTAGCTAGCCATTTTTACCTAGCCTTTGTTTGCATGCTACTTCCTGTTTGACAAAGGCTCATGTCTTCATCTCATGTTGTTTGCAGGTACGTGGGAAATCTCTCCAGGGATGTTACCGAGCCCCTTATACTACAGGTCTTTACACAAATAGGACCCTGCAAGAGCTGTAAAATGATAGTTGATGTAAGTTTTGTTTCTTTCTAGGGTACAGTATTAGAATTCTTGGAAATGGCCTGCCTTTGAAAGTCACAGTCTGTGAATGTCATGTGTACTGAATTCATTCTTCCATATACTGTGGTGACTCTGATCATCTCCAGATGATGAGTTGACACCTTTTCTGTAGACTTAATATCAGTGTTTGTTGTTAACTTTCTACAGACGGCTGGAAATGATCCATACTGCTTTGTGGAGTTCTATGACCACAGGCATGCTGCTGCCTCTCTGGCTGCAATGAATGGAAGGAAAATAATGGGTAAGGTAAGCTATCGTGTCTACAGGGTGAGTTGGGATGGGTGGGCTGCGGGTATGGGGGACTTAGGTTATGTGTCCTGCAAAGGAATAAAGGTTGTAGACCCACTGCATCTGTATAAACGGCTCTTCTGAAAATCATTCAAAAGAGAACGGTTTCTACTAGAGCTCTAGTTAGATCAAGTTTTAACCTAGAAGCTGCTGCAAGTAAATAATCTTTGTTTTCATTTAGCCACAATTAACCCAGTGGCTCTGAAACAAATGAAACAGAATGTTTTATAACAGTTTGATTAAAATTTCCTTGTTTTGCTTTGCTTGACACAAACATAAATATATTCATACATGTTATTAATTATATTACAGATATTAGCAGCAGTAGAAGTAGTATAACTTTAGTGTAAGGCTTTTAAATAATGAAAATACAATCCTTAAAAGTCCTCCTGGTCCGCCTGTCAGTTTTCCCCTGGTCCGAAGGAGATTACCAGGTTTCCATGTAAATTATATAAACATACCCCACCTGGCCTGTTCTTTCTTTTGTCTACTCTGTAGGAGGTCAAAGTCAACTGGGCCACGACGCCAACCAGCCAGAAAAAAGACACAAGTAGTAAGTAAAAATGCTTGAAGACAACAGACACAGTTAAGATTGTCATTGTGTGTGTGAACTTCTGCGTGTTTATCTAAGGATGGTCCCTTTGTATGATGTAATTTTAGCTCAGTGTCAGATGTCCTTGACAGGGAGTCACAATATTTCCAAGCTTGACATTCAATGTGTGTTGTATCATACAAACATTTTTAAACTCTGCTTCCCTTCCTCCTCCACAGATCACTTTCATGTCTTTGTTGGAGACCTTAGCCCAGAAATTACAACGGAAGACGTCAAAGCTGCCTTCGGTCCTTTTGGCAGGATATCGTGAGTGTTTCGTGTTTTCTCAGATGTATCAGATATAGATTTTTAAAATCGTATTCCCTCACACTGACAACGAGATGGAGGACGGAGATGAATCAAAAGTATTGTATTCTCTTGCCCTCTTCATGCAAACTGAAAACAAAATAAAAAGAAGTTGCATTCACAGGAAGATAACTGCTGTTTTTCAGATGTGCTCAATCCTGAAGAAGACTCAGTCATTATTATCGAACTCAGTGTAGTAATATCAGGCTTTTCTTTTTCCTGTATGCTCACAGAGATGCACGTGTGGTGAAAGACATGGCTACAGGGAAATCTAAAGGCTATGGCTTTGTGTCTTTCTTCAACAAATGGGTAAGAGGCGACTTTTTAATCACTCAAGCATCATGATGAGAACCCTTATTTTAATGTTATTATGTTTTTACCGCAGCACAAAAAATATCTTTTGAGTATGTCCTCTATGCTTCTCAAGGGCCACACTTTTTCATTTAAAATAACTTGGATTCTCTTGAATAACTTTTTCTTTTCTCTCCAGGATGCAGAGAATGCCATTCAGCAGATGGGAGGTCAGTGGTTAGGTGGGAGACAGATTCGAACCAATTGGGCCACAAGAAAGCCCCCCGCCCCAAAGACCACTTATGAAAGTGCGTTTTTTTCTTATGTATTTTTAGCTCATACATCCAAGATACAGTATATCCGTAATGACATTAACAATTTCTCTATTTTCTCCTGGCAGGTAACTCCAAGCACCTCTCCTTTGATGAAGTAGTCAGTCAGTCCAGCCCAAGTAACTGCACTGTGTACTGTGGCGGAGTCAGCACAGGACTTACAGGTGACAGATACCACTAACCTGTGAATAAAACCGAAGCCTTATACAGTTAAGATACCTACATTAGCCCGTTGGGGCTTAGTTCTGCCTATATTAACCCATTTACCTCACATTATCTGGTACCCATGTGCATCATCTTATGCTTTTCAATTTGGAGTTCCTGCTCCTGTGCCAGGGTAACGGCACATCAAAAAAAAAAAATGGGGAAATGTCTTACAGCCATTATCAAAGCTACCCTCAGTGTGACGAGTCAGAGCTGATACGGGCAGCTGACACAGGATCTTTGTAGACACTGCAACAATGTGAGTCACCACAGTTCAGCAAGGCTGCCATCACACTCAGCTCAAGTTTAGAGTGTGTCCCAGGCGTTATTTCAATGACGGTGTGCTTGCTGTGTGCAGACTTAACTCATACCAAGCTGTGGAAGCTCACACATTAGTCACTAAGTGATTCCTGAGGAGAGTTGGCTCCATTAAAACATAAAGAAATGAATGCTGTCTACCTTTCACTTTGGTTTTGTTGAGTGTGGTATGCAGTGGAAGTCATGAGATGTTAACACCTTCTGTGATCTTTTTTTTTTTCTGTTTTGCTTCCAGAGCAACTGATGAGACAGACCTTCTCTCCGTTTGGACAGATCATGGAGATAAGAGTTTTCCCAGACAAAGGTTATTCATTCGTAAGGTGTGTGGAAGTTCTGTAATTTTCTTTTTCTATCATTGTTTCGTTAAAGACTGGAGAGAAAACTCAGTGACATAAACTCTGAAAACCTTAGATGAAAAGTAATTATTCTTTCTGTATACAACTATTAAGATATGCAGTATGTATCAACATAGGTTTCGATCCCATGTTTCTGTTGTCAGGAACACTTTAAATGACCAGATAGAAAAAAAAATCCAGTAATAAGCTTAGATACCCATATATTGATTTCATTGCAGAATTAATTGAAAGGATTTGCTATTATTTCTGAAAGGTGGAAGTCTTGATGATAACATTCAGTTTCTTTCCACTAAATGCACGTGATAAGAGCTCCAGCAGTGATGTAGTCACCCAGGATATCTAGTGTCCTTGTCCCAGTATAAGCACAGTTTGGGGATTGATTAATTGATAAAAACTGATTTGGTAGGTGATGATAAGCTCCCTTTGATTGGGAATTCTTCTACCTGACCCATTACATTACATGCCAAATTAATAGACGCATATCCATATAGTTTACTTTTGCTACAAATGAGATGGATGCTTTCTCTGGGAGTTATGGTGATATTCAAAGGCAGATTACAGCACCAGCTCTCTTGGCTGCTCAAACTGAGCCTAAGCCTGGCATTTAAACTGAGAAGCACATCCAAAATGTCACTGCAAGTTTGGGACTGATTGAGGTTTTTACAGGCCCGAACAAAAAAAAAAAAAGATCCCCTAACTGCATTTTCTACTTGTGTTAGTCTGATTTTAAGAATTTTGACTTGTTTACATAAAGATGGAAGTCCATTTACAGTCAGACCAGTGTGAGAAATCATTTTCTTTTACATAATTATAAAGTACTGACTGTAGCTAAGTATGCCCCCTCTCTCTTTCTCTCTGTCTCTCTCTCTCTGTGCCTCTGTTTCTGGTTTTGTCCAGGTTTAACTCCCATGAGTCAGCAGCCCATGCAATTGTGTCAGTGAATGGCACCTCAATAGAGGGCCACATAGTCAAATGCTACTGGGGTAAAGAGACCCCAGACATGATGAACCCCATGCAGCAGGTTCCGATTCCCCAGGTAATGACACCATCTGCTGAATAACACACACAAAAAAAGCCTCTACTAGCTTTTGATCATGCTCTCTCCTGAACCACACAAATCATAACTCATAACGTCAGTGACTCAGAGAGTGGACATCACAATACCAGGAATATTTTGTTTTATCCCAATTAAAGAATCCGCACTCATCACAAAACAAGCACATGTTTATAAATACAATGTCAGGCTGCTCGAATTCAAGTATTTTTTGGTGCGTTATAATAATCAGTTTGCATTTACTGTATTAAACTGTATTTTTAATTTGGGCCCTACAGCAGAACAAGATGAGCTTCCCTGCAGCCCAGCCTTACGGCCAGTGGGGCCAGTGGTACGGCAATGGGCCCCAGATCAGCCAGTATGTCCCTAATGGGTGGCAGGTTCCCACCTACGGTGTTTACGGCCAGGCCTGGAACCAGCAGGGCTTCAAGTAAGTAGCACGATGCGCACAGGGCTCCACCTCACCGCCTCCTTCTACTCCAGCGCAACCAGAGACCCCGGGGCAACGAGAGCCAGCTCTGGCCACAGGAGGGTGCCATGATCTCCTTCCCCAACCCCCACATCCTCCCTCCTTCCCTCGTCAGCCCCCTCACCTCGTTCATCTTGAGAAGATTGAGACATATGCAGACACACCTACACATACCCAGAACAATCTGAACTTTAATTTTGTTGTTTATCTTGTTTAAAAGTGTCAACTCGGCTCACTGTACCCAGAATATCCTGGTCACTTAAAGATTTTGTTCCTGAGGGTGAAGTCTTTAGTGCATGACGAACCAACAGTTACAACTGATGTCTTTTCCTAAAGTTACGATGGAGAACTCACTCAAATCGATGCAAAGATAATTGACTGAACTGATCAAAGACGAAAACTGAAGCTCAGAACAAAGTTTCACTGACTGACCACCTGCTGTGAGTTACCAGATAGAAGTTCCCTTTTTGTTGTAAGATTGCTTACTGCTTGTAAGAACTGTGTTCTTTGAGACTGTTATGCATCTCTGCGTCATGTCCTAGCTTTTTACATTTTTGTCTTGTAAGTAAGATGATTGATTTTTTTCATTTACCTGAAGATATGATCTGTATAAGAAAGTCGATAGATGTAAAACAACAACAACAAGAAAACGATGTAAAATATAACTGGTAGGTTTTTATTTAGTGTTAGAGAGCTTATTTGCAGTGAAATTTTGTGCACCGAAGAAAAATAAAAGAGGCCATATGTTAATGACCGTCTTAAGTTTTTTGGTGAACAGACTCTTTATGAAGTCGCCGGTTAATGAAAGCACAGTAGCGTTTGATTTCTGAATGCATGGTTCCTAAGAATGGAGGCGAGGCCTCCTTTCACTTGAAATCTGAAGATAAAACGTAATCCCTCGTCCTCACACTGACGTTTGAATTTATTTTATGAATGAATGACAAGACTGAGGTAGAGAAGAGTTCACTCTTAATGTCAGACTTTGGGTCTAAATTTAAGCGAGGAATGGAGATGGTCTTCTTTCTTCCACACAGTGTGGCTTCTCTATCTGTAGGCTGGTTCTAGCTGTTGTGCGTCAGTAGTTTGCAGCAGCTGGGAGGGGAGTGAAGAGGAATATTTAGCTTGCTGCTTTTAGCCTGTATGCTCTTTGTCTGCTTGCCACCCATGTTTAATCAAATGATACTTAACTTTGGCCCCTTTGAAGCACCCTCCACTTTCTGTTCTTCCCCTAATTTTGCTAGCTTGATTTTTTTGCCAAGCCTGCCTCACCCTAAAAACCTCTGATAACTCTGTTTGCCTTCTTGTTTTCATCCTCCAGATTCTAGTAGCTCTAATATAAACCGTCCCTTTGCTCCCTTTCGCCTTGTCTCTTCTAACCTGCTGGCATTTTGTCTTTCTCTCTCTGTCTCTCTCTCTCTCTCTCTCTGTACCTCGTTTTTTGCAGTCACTTACCGGCCAGTGCTGGGTGGACTGGCATGAGCGCCATCAGTAACGGTGGGGTTATGGAGCCTACACAGGGATTGAATGGGAGTATGCTAGCCAACCAGCCTGGTATGGGAGCCGCAGGATACCCCACACACTGATAAGTGGGCAGGGTGGGAGATTTGTCAACCATCAGCCTCTTACTGGCTGTACTGTGCCCTGCAGGGCTGTGTAACACCGCCTCCTTTTGTGGCAGGACTAAGACTTTTACTGGGATGTTAAACCTAATGGGAAGGTTGACGTCTATAGGAGTTGTAAATGGGAATTCATGGGGGGGGGATTGAGGTAACGGGAGCCAGGGAGGAGCAATTTGACCCACACAGGTATCTACACCTTCTGTGGTAGGCAAGACTGGCCATGAACCAGGGCTCTTACCATTTTTAAGTTAACTGTAAATGAGTATAAACTGTAAAGGAGAAACTTTTTGGATTTTTTTTTCTGATTTTACAAATTGCTTCCATTTTCACATCTTTCCTCTCGCACAACCACGGAGAGGTTTGTCATTTTTTTTAAAAGAAGCTGGTTAAGTTTGAAACATGCTAAGTTATGAACCTTAGTTATTATTTGAGGAATGGAATTCTAATTTGTTATCATTTTCTCTTGGATTAAAATACAATTGCAGGGATTATTGCCACTGCTGATTCTCTGTAAGGGCAGATAAATATTGCACAGTTTTTTCCTCTCTTGTATCGGAAAAATTTGACTACCAAGAGCTTTTTTCCTTTTCGCATTCCATTTCTCTTTCATATCTTTCAGACAGCCTCAAAACCTTTCGCCACGTGTAAATAACCATTCATTCATTTGAAACGATGTAAGTAAAATGCTACTGTTAACTGTGGGTGCTCGCGTTCTCTTTTGTTTTCGATAACTCGACAGTTAACTCAAACATTGTACGTAGCAGAGTGGCACCGTAATCGTGACACTGGCGCAGTGCAACACACAATTCTTCCATGCAGGGATAAAATGGCATCGCCATACAGTACATAAATAAAAATTTAACACGGTTCAAATGTTAAAGGGTGAAATGTTTGACACTTCTGATGGTTTTTAAATATGTATTGAAACGCCAGTATTTTATATAAAAAATGTGAGTGGATTCAACCTTTACACTTGCTCTTTTTGCCAGAGAAATGGGGAGGCCTACAATGTAACTGTTGCCTTATAGAGCTGGTTTCTTTTACCTGACAGGATACTCTTTTTAATTAGGCAGTGCCTACAGACATTTTCAGACCTTCTTGTTTTGAAAGGTGTTAGCCCTGAGAACTGACGACTCTGCTACTGTAATCAATGTTTTCTTGCTTTGTCCAATTAAAATGCTAATGCACATAAAGCACACGGTGTGTTTGCTCTTGCTTTCTTCCTCGTGGAGAGGTTACTATAGGACACTGTTCTTAAAACCTCCCTTCAGAAAGTACTACTACATTTCTCAGATTCAAAAGTACAAGGGCTGATTGATGTTACAAGCCTCCTATTCAAGGGTTTGACTTTTGGTGGACATATTGCATTATTTTTCAATATAAACCCCTTCAGTATCTTATTCACTTTTGTCAGCGATGTTTAAGGGCCTTAGTGCCACTTTTAAAGAAGTCCTTTTCTTGACCGTTCAGAAAGTCCTCCACTGCATGTATGACATCATCATCTGACCCAAAGTAAGCACCTGAAATGGCCTTTTTCATGTTGGAAATAGATGAAAGTCTGATGAAGCAAGACCAGGCGAATAAGGTGGATGCTCAATCAATTCAAAGCCACAATCATTAATGGCAGCCATGGCAGTGACAGACTTATGAACAGGGACATTGTCCTGGTGGAACAACACACCTTTACTGAGTTTTCTGCAGCGCTTGAGTTTAATATTTTCTCTTAACTGCCTCAGAAGTGATGCACAACATGTGCTGTTGATTGTTTGCTCTCTCAGCCATAACAACATCATGGACTTTATTGACCATTTCTGGGGTTGCAGCAGTGACAGGCCTTCCAGGACAGGCGTCATCCCCAAGGCTCTGCCTGCCACGCTTAATTTCCACCACCCACCTTTTCACGGTAGCATATGAAGGGGCATCATTCCCTAGTGTTGCTACCATATCAGTATGGATATCCTCAGGTGATAGACCTTTCTCAGCGATTTTGTTCATTTGGCAAAAGTCTCTTGCCTTGTTTACTTCAGAGAGCTACCTCTTCAATATAAACTGACCAAATGACACCAGTCTTCGGGTACACAGCCTTAAATAGTCAGGGAACAGTAGAGCTGAAAAAGGTCAATACAAGACTCACAACTTATCAGTCAGCCCTCATATATTTCAAATGGACCAGTACTTATATAGCGCTTTTCAAGTCTTACCGACTACTCAAAGCGCTTTACACTGCTAGCCTCATTCACACCACATTCACACACTGATGGCCGGTTTTTAAGCTAATCAAACCATCAGCTATATCTAACATTCACACGACATTCATACACCACTGAACAACAGTGGGAGCAACTTGGGGTTCAGTGTCTTGCTCAAGGACACTTCTGCATGTGACTGCAGGAGCTGGAATCGAACCCACAATCTTCTGATTGAGGGGCGACAACTCTACCTACTGAGCCCAACTTTGATGTTATTCCTATTTATGAAGGTTTGTGTTGTTGATGTTGATATTTATTTCCTTTTATCAAAAGTTATTTTTTCGGGCTTTTTATGCCTTTAATGTGAAAGGACAGGACGGTGGATAGAGGAGGTAACGGGGTGAAAGTGGGGAGTGACATGCGGGAAAGTCACCACAGGCCAGACTTGAACCCAGGCTGCCTGCTCAAGGGGTTTCACCATATGTTGCGAGACCCAGACCACGAGGTCATCTGCATTCAATGTTAATATTTCTGGAGTGGTTAGAAAAAAAATAAGGTCATCACCACGTCTACTAATCAAACACTGACAATGCTTTTCTGCAGGTACCTTCAATTTCATCACCAATACCTGTTTATTATTAAGGTAATTTTGTATGAGTATTGAAACCAAAGTGGTTACCCAGCACTGATCGTGTTTATCCATCTTTGACACTCAGGGCTTTACATGTAATAACTGAAATTGTTTGTAGGTCCTGATCCTGACATATTTTCCCCATATCGCCCCCTAAAGGAGAACATTTTTCCTTGAGAAGAAGAGTCTGCTGATGTTTATGCAGCATGCAACACCGTGTGTAAGATGAGGTCAGTTGGAACACAGTCCGATACACTGCAAAAAAATGAAATTTAAAATGATTTTAAACCAACTGGCCCTAAAATAGAGAGAAAACACTGATGTCTACAGCCTACTGACATACAGAACAACAAAACCCATATTATCAAGATTAGAAATTCAATATTTTAGAATTCCTTTGAGATGATACTTCATAACAAATAATTTATGTTAGTACTTTTTACAAGTTACTTATTTTGTTTGACACAAGTTGAAGGTGAAGTTTATCATGTTTGCTGCCAAAACAATTCTTACTTCACTATTAACACAGTTGATGAACTCAGTGATTAACCTGACCTTGAGTCAGAGTTCCCTTAAGAGTACAAAACTTACTCATTTTGGCTATTTTACCAATCTAACACCAAATCACAAATAAATTAACAAAAAAAAAAAAAAACCTTATCTGAAGATGCTTTCCAAAAATATTAACAGATCTCGACCTGCTAATGTTATACTGCAGACCCAACATTAAGACAAAATAAGGAACTATTACAGCAACTAAGTTACAGTAATAAAAACTAACTTCCTTCCAACAGGCAGAAACCACGGGCAGAACCAGACTCATGTTGGACAGAACTAAAAAAATGGCACAATCATCAAATGATTGGAACACCTGAAGATGGAGCAAATGGTAAAAATGTGCACATAAAGGTATATAAATCACCTATAAGATAGGAACTGTCTCATTTTACGCCTCAGATGTCACAGTCAGCAACCTAACTGTAAACCTCATCGTATTGTGTGCTGTAAAATGACAGCAGGAGATGTTTGGAAACTACCTCATATCATGAACAAGATCCTGGTTTCCTGTGGACACTGTGATTGTTATTGTTGTGCACTAGATGGCGCTCTCAGTCCATTTTTCCAAATGATGAGTTGCTGAGGTGTTTGCTCAGAGTTTTCTGTCTGTCAAACAAAACTCTCCTGTCGTCCTGATATCGGTCACACTGACATGTTTCATCACAGACGGAGCTGTCTATATGTGGAAATATGTATTTAAACATTTTTTACTTGCTGTTGTTCACTTTCAGGTTTTATAACATTTCCTCTCTTTAACACAGACAGCAAGCTCTCTCGCTCTCTCTCTCTCTCTCTCTCTCTCTCTCTCTCTCTCTCTCTCTCTCTCTCTCTCTCTCTCTGTATGTGTGTGTGTGTGTGTGTGTGTTTATGTCATGTGTGGAAGCAGTGCCAGCTCTCTTCAGTCAGAGTTATTGGCTCTCAGGAAGCCACGCAGTCTGTCTAGCTGGAATAACAGGCAGCAAGAGCTGACAGGCTGATAAATGGTTTGTCTCTTCACAGCTGCTCAGCCAGGACCCGACTGAGCCTTTGTGGACCGGAGAGTCTGTTAGAAAGACAGAGAGAGAGAGAGAGAGAGAGAGAGAGAGAGAGAGAGAGAGAGAGAGAGAGAGAGATGTCAGGAGATGAGTTTGGGAGAAGATTAAAGCTGAAATCAATCAAAACATCACTTGCTCTCCCTTCCCCTCTCTCTCTCTCTCTCTCTCTCTCTCTCTCTCTCTCTCTCTCTCTCTCTCTCTTTCTCTGTTTGTCCTGTTGCCTCTCTCTCATCTTTTCCTTCTGTGTTTCAAAGAAATTTAGCAAAACACCCCAAAAATGTACACTTGCTCCTGATGTATAAGATTCACATCCACATGGGGCAAGAAGAACATGTAGATTCAATATTCCAAATAATGATTAAAATTCTTACTTCTGCACTCCTCTGATCATTCCATGTGTTTGTCAAGTCCTCGTGTTCCTTTTTCAAGTTTTTATTTTTCTTTTTGTTACAAAAGGGAGAACAGCAGACAACACACAGATCAACTACTCGGGCGGGTGCGTCAGACAGTTAAGTCCAAAGTTATTCAAGAAAAAATCCCGCACACTGACCAACTTCCAGAAAATACTTTTTATAGGCTCGTTTTGGTCATAGACCTTCTCAGAAAAATAACCCTTGCTTGAACAACGTCTTTGACCAAACGTTACAAAGGGACAAACTAACTGTAATAAAAGAGAAGAGATAAACTCAATAGAAATTTAACACTTTAATGAGTCACTTTCCAGCCAGAACTTTACTGTAATTCAGTTTTTTTCTCTTAATCTGATTAAACTTGAATGTATTTTACATGCACAATGACAAAAA
This sequence comes from Labroides dimidiatus, assembly GCA_030710495.1. NCBI lineage: Eukaryota > Metazoa > Chordata > Actinopteri > Labriformes > Labridae > Labroides > Labroides dimidiatus. The sequence goes on from CM061153.1 coordinate 26,167,004, forward strand.
GCTGATAAACTACCATAACTCTGTATGTAAGCAGGTCTGAAGCTACAAGCTTTGTGAGAGTGACCTTTATGAACAAATAAATGTTCTTTCTCTCATCAACAATGTGCCTGTAACCGACTGATATCTCTGGTCTAGTGATCAGGTGAACTAGAGGAGGAGAGGAGCAGAACATGCTGCTCATGCTGAAATCAGAACAAATCCTTTCACAGGCTGGTCCTTCAGGTCAGTAACTAGTCAGACAAACACTGACTTGATAAAGCTGACACCTTTTTCCGGGTCAAATGTGAGCCTTAACCTAATTTTGATCAGAGCGAGCCGTCCTGCAATCCGGACACTTCAGCGAACTCTTTGCACGGCTGTGACTTGATGTAGGCAGCGTCTACAAAGTGCAAAAAAAACAAAACAAAGAGGAGACTAAAATGTTCAGGAACTTCGATCTAAATATGTGATTCTGTTATATTAATGCTCTCCTGTTGGTTAGACTTCAACTATTAACAGGAAGTTGTATTCTGACATTATTTGGAGCTCATATCTTACCAGCCCCTGAGTTGAATATTTTGGTGCTTTTTCCCCCCGTCTTGCGTGATTGAGTCACTTTGTTGACTTTCTGACTCTTCTTCTTGTGTTTTTGTTACAGTGACTCAGCTTTTTAAACAGCCCAACCGTAGTTCAGAGTGAACTTTATTTCATACCATGAGCTGAAGCGGCTGCTTATTTAGCATGTGTAAATGATGACTTCTCAGTGACATGATTTTAGAGCTTCGGAGCTGAGGTCAAGGTGCTTGAATTTTATGCTTTTGTTCTGAGTTGTATTAACTGTTGCGAGTCAGGCACAACCAGCTTGAGCTAGCCAAACAGGTTGACAAAACACCCATAATCTCACGTCTCCTTCGGGCTTATCCAAAAGCACTGCAGGAAAAATAAAAAAGTGAAACGAGAGACTTTTGTTATTTCATGTGGCTTTATGTAATCATGAATGGTTTTTGTCTAACTCAGTTAGACATTTCTAATTAAAGCACGCTTGTTTTTCACTCGCTGGTGACTTTTGTTTCCATTGGACGAAAGCTGACTGCGGGATTGCGGCGTGTTTGCCTTTCAGGTGGCTGACAGGAAACAGTACAAAGTATGCTGAAGCAGAAACAAAGGAGCTGAGGAAAACGTGGAGAACTTGAGGGACACAAGGTGCCCTGTGAATTGTTTGAGTGAGCAGCGTCTGTGTGTGTGTGTGTGTGTGTGTGTGTGTGTGTGTGTGTGTGTGTGTGTGTGTGTGTGTGTGTTTGTCTGTGTTTCCATGCAAGTGACAGCTTGCGGCGGTGGCTGACAGCAAATAAACATGTTCCAGTAATTAACCTTGACAGGCCCAATGTGGTGGCAACAGCAGAAACCTGCTAATGACACAATTAATCCATAATTAAGGCATTCTGTCACAGCACACTCACACACAACCCCAATCATTGAGTACTATGTGTGTGTGTGCATGCGTGTGTGTGCGTGTGTGTGTGTGTGTGTGGGATTGCTCCATATTTCAAGTTTATTTGTTAAAAAAAGGCTCATTGATAATTTCGAAGCTTCTGCTGCAGCGCAGAGACAACGTGATGCATCTTTATTTCCTCTTCACTGTGTCGACATGGATCTCCTCATACGCTGTTGTGCTCTACAAGCCCATGTTCTCAGACTGAGTAGGTAGGGTTTTAAAAAAAAAGGTAAATAACATGGTTTCGTCTTAAGAGAATGCTCCGTCATTTCATGAAACAGACACTTTCAATAAAAATCACTCATGTTTGGGTTACATTAACATGTGGGGACTATTTTTAGCAGGGGATCAATACACATCTGGTGCTTTTGTAAGCATTTGGCACACAAGTAGGCACACATGTTTATGACGATGACACTTTGTACCCCATGCTCGATTAAAAAAAAAAAAAAAAAAAAAAAACTAAGATCAGAATCTGTATTATGAGTAACACTTTTAGCAGTTTTTTCTCATACTGACCATAAGAAAATGTGTTTGGCTCCATGCTTTAAAACTTTCATACACATTACAGCAAAGTTGGACCTGAATTAAATGATCAGTGATGCTAGTGACACCACATCCAGTCCCTCATCCAGGTCTACGCTCCTTCCCGCCCGCTACGCTCTGCCTGTGAGAGACGCCTGGTGCTCCCAGCCCAGCATGGCTCTAAATCTCTAGCCAGACTCTTCTCCTCTGTTGCTTCGAAATGATGGAATGAATTACCCAACTCATTAAGATCCGCAGAGTCCCCTTCTACTTTTAAGAGAGGTCTGAAGACTCACCTGTTCAGGGAACACTTTGGCACATAATCTGACCCTTCTCCTCTTTGTCCTCAGGGGTCAAATCAGAAGGCCTCAGACTGAGCTCATAACAAATGAGAGCACTGAATATTGAATGTTGCTGAATGTTGAATGATATTGCATGAATGATATGTAATTCTAGTTGTGGCTACTATTTTGATGGAATACTATTAACCTGTGACCCAAGTAACTTGAAGCATTTCTTCGCACTTAATAAAGTTTCTCCTTCTTGTTAAAATTCTTGCTTGTGTTATATGTCGCTTTGGAAAAAAGCATCTGCCAAATGAAATTGTAGATTGTTGTAGATTGTAGACATACCTGCTTTTTACCTCACTCCAACGTGCGAGTGTCACAGCACACATATTTGGCTATTTGCTCAATTTTAAGAGAACAGAAACCCTCACTTGAACATACTGTTATAAGAAAACAGTGAGAGAGTTTAAGTGTACATCTGTAACCTGGATTATATGTGAGAACACAGCAGAAGAAAGACAGATAAAGCCGTCTCTCTGCTATATTACTCTTAACTCTGTGACCCTGTTCGCTTTGTTTTACCTCTGTCTCTCTCCTGGTGCTGCGTTAGCTCCTTCTCTTCAGAATTTGTCTGCTGTGTAATGAGTAAAACTTAACTTTAAAGAAGGGGTATTGTGCTTTTATTCTGCCTCATACTGTCTCTCTGGTACCAGCATAGTAACTTTACATGAGTTACAACTAAAATATTTTTCTGGTGTTTTAGAAAACCCTTATTTTAGCCTCTGAAACACTTTATTTTAAGCTGCTGTCTCTTTAAGGCTGCCCGCTCCGACAAACCCCCTTCTTTCTGATTGGCCAGCCCTCTGGAGGCTTATTGGGGTTGAGCTATGGGCAGACCTTGGTGTTTGAGGTCTGCCTCTCCAACTTGTCATGAACCAGAGATCTATATATGATGAAAAGAAATTCAGGGATTTCTTCACCGTATGAATATGTGGCTGTTTGAAAATCTGCACATGTTTAGTCTGAACATCCAGAATTGTTCTATCCATGCTTAAAATATTTGAACCATAATACACCCTCTTAAACTTTACTTTCTTGAACTTTCATTTACTTCTTTAATTAATTTTGAGATTAAAAGATATCAAATATAAAAGATATAATATCAGCATATGCATCAAGTGTACTAATGTTAAGCTGGCTTGTTACTCACAGTTTGGCTTTTCATTGCTTTGCTCTGTAGTTGTAAATTAAGCATCAGCTGCTGTAAAGGTTTTATGATACAGATGCTTCTCTGGTTAAGTATCAACCATAGACTGTATAATTAATGGACGTAGCCTCTGAAACATCACCCATCTGTTTCTGAAACAAGTTTTTGAAGCAAAACGGCTGGCACAGCCATATTGAAATGAGGTGGGCTTTGAGTCTCCACAGTAACAGCCATAGGGCGCCTGGCAATCACGTGATCTGGGCTGTGCCTCTGATTGGACGAACTGGCGATCTTAATATTGTCTAAATTGCCGAGTTAGAAAAAAATTCGCCCACCGCACACTGCGTGCTGTTAGTGAAATTAGCCATTCAGACAGGAGACATTTTTTTTGTACCAGGCTGTAAATAGGCTTATTTTGGCCGTAAAAACGGCTTTTTTTTGGCTTGGTGTGTACGTGACTTCAGGTACTTCCGGAGCCAGCCTCAAGCCGATACTCGAGGAACAGCAGACTTTAGTGCTTCAGCATTGTCTCATATTTTCAGACTGGAGGTTGCCGCTTGGTATCAACTGAATATAAGCTCCTGTTTGACCTTCCAGCTAAAAAAGAAAAAAAAAACCCAAAACAAAAAAAAAAGAACACCCCATAGACAGGGCTTGGTTTTATACTATACATCCGGAAAACAAATTTCAGGTATCAGTAAGTGCTGCTGGCTTTCATGAGTATGATTCAAGGAAAAGTGGAGGTAAAAAAATGTACATACATCGTGCAAATTATTAAGGAGTCAGCAAATAAATCGCAGCAAAAGACCAGCTCTCGTGTTTGTGTGTGTAAGCTAAGGAGAGCTTGTGCAACTTCAAACACCTTTTTTTTGTTCTGCAATTCAAGTTCTGACAAGTTGTAATTAATGTTTTAAAGTTATGCTGACTATTCTCAATGTTGTCCATGTTTAAAAAAGTTTGATGAAGGAGGATAACGCTGCCACAGGAACGCGGGATCATTCTAAATCAACCTGACGTGTGCAGGTTTTCCACCTACATGTGGCAATAATTCTTTTAAGCGTGAAGACCAACCTCAGAGAGACCATAAACTTTATTTTGTACAACGATGGTGCTTTTATTTGTTGAGTTTATATGAGACCAGAAAAAAAAGAGAATTTGTTTAAAAAAATGGTCATGATAAGTTAACTCATTGACTCCTTCAGTGAAATGTTTTGGCGGAGCTAGCGGCACCACAGCCCACCTTAGCATGGCTCTGACTGGGATAATCTATTTGGCAATTCGTAAATCTTCATCCAAAGTCAAATAATTATAGGCTATAACTTTAATAATTAACCATAGTTTCACATCAAACAAAATTTAGAAACAATTTATAGGAAGAAATACATCATTATTTTGTTGAATTAACTTTGCAGTTGATGTGTAGTAAAGCTAACCTCGGTATCAGTCCAGCTGTGACTCCACAGTAGAAGTTTTGTTTGGAGCTTCTCCGCCCCGTTTATAACTTTGACAGCTTTATTATGTACTTTGTATACAGCCTCAGCAGCCTGGCAGATTGCTGGCATGTTTGAGCAGACTCACAGGTGATTTGGTGTCTGTCAGCGAGTTCATCAGACAGTCGTGACTGATTTATGGGCAACATGTCAAACACAACCTGAATAAACCAGCAGGAAGATAAAGGTAAACTGTGCTCTCAGGTGCTCTCTAACTGCAACTGCATCCAATGTCAATACACACATCCAGTTCACTGAACACACACACACTCACACTGCTGTCCAGTGGCGGCACATAAAAACCCCACCATGAATGTGTCACAATGTGTTTGTTTAGATTGGGCTGTATTTACATTCAAGTCTGTACAAGCGTTGATGTTTGTACATGTGTTTTAATAATGTGTGTGTGTCTGTCTGTCTGTCAGGGTGTGTCTGGCTCACTGTTGACAGGTGTGTGTCACCTCATCATTCAAGCTGCCAGCGCTGCAGATGAAGAGGAGGAGGAGGGATGGGGATGAAGGACGTGGGTTGTCTGTCACTCAGCCTCAGCCACTTCCTGTGTGCACACAGTTTACAGAGACTCTTGGAGAAGTCCTATGTAGGACAAAAGCAGCCTGCGGCTAACTCCCCCCACCATTGCCACTGTGTGTGACGTTCAAATGAAAAAAAAACAAAAAAAAGAAAAATCCTCCATCTGACTTGACTCATCGCTCATCACCAGCACAGACAGAGTGAGGGATCAAAGACTACATGTCACGTCCCCCCTCCTCTTCCTTAAATTCATCCAAAAACCAAAGCCAGGGCTTAATGTATGTATGGATGTTTCACTCTGTGTGTGTGTGTGTCTGAGAGTGCGTGCATGGGTCCTGGTGTTTACGTGTGTTCGTGTGAGTTGGAGGGGAGAAGCTTGGCAAGCTCCTCGACTTGAAGCGTGTGTTTATGTACTTTGTCACTCAGGAAAATGAGATGTGTAAATCCAAATGTCAGCGAAGAAGAAGAGATTTCTGACAGCACTGAGCTTCGTGTTCCAGTTTTTTTTTTTCTTTTCTCCCCCTTCTGCCTTTTCTCCTTCTTCTCTTCACTTTTTTGGCCCGTTGGATGCTTTGCTGACAGCTTCATGGCTGAGAGAGAGAGAGGAGAGAAGATCTGAGTGGTAAAAGACAGAAAATGGAGGAGGGAGTAATGGTAGATAACGTATCTTACAATCACATACACACGAAAAGTAAAAGCAAGCTCAACAATTTAGCAGCCGAGGTCAAGGCTGCACATCTGGATGTTCGTGTTTGACAGTACGTGCATAATTCTCATGTTCATATGTGTGCATGTGACCCTTCCCCTGTAGAAATATAAGCGAGGACTCTGTGGTATTTGGATGACACAGTAATGGAGGGTTCAGGATGCATGTAGTTTGTGTGTGTGAGCCTGTCACCAGCGTTCACTGGCTCTGCCACTCGGTGCTACATACACAGAGTTGACAGCCCCCGCTTAAATGTGTCACTCGACATTACCCGTAAAGCTCCACCACGGAGCGAGCGAAGGGAAGGGTAGTAGATACACGTGTGTGTGCGTGTGTGTGAGTGTGTGTGTAGAACAGAAACAATGATACAAGCTGCCTCTTTTTTTTTTTTTTTTTACTTTTACCTCCAATCCTCAGTCATTAATCAAATTCTGCTGCTCAATTTAGTAAGTGTGCGCCACTGCTATTCAGATTTAGGCCAAGAGGCACCCAAGGGCTCTTGAGGTCCTGTTTCCCCTCGCTAAAATGAAAAACAGCCACTTTTGTGTTTCCCGTTCCAGAGGAAAACAGCATCCAATCAATCAATCAATCAGCCTTTATTTGTACAGCGCCAAATCATCTCAAGACGCTTCACAAAAACATGAGCAGGTCTAAACGTGCAGCCTCTTTAGATTTTCTCTGAAAAGACACCTGTTCAGAGTTTTAAATGTCAAACATGATTTATAAAGGATTCAGTTCAAGCTTTAATGACTGGATTTAAAGAACAAAACAAAACAAAATAAAACAAAACAAAACAAAATAAAACAAAACAAAACAAAGCAAAACCTTGTACCATGGGGTTTCAGTCAAGGCCTTCATTAACCAACTCAAAACACACACACACACACAAAACACACACACTGTGTATTACACCGAGACCACAGTTTATATACCAAGGTTTACTGGATGCACGCACAACTTCAACAGATTCAGTCTATTAAAATGAGAGATTAGCAGCGCAACCGCCATCAGTTCAATGACAAATTGAAGCATGCAGGTTAAACCTGTTAACATCAGCTATTCAAGTCAGAATATTAAACTCAGGTGTAGTTGATAGTGAGTTCCCTCAAACGCTTACTAAGCATTAGCAATCTCTGTCAGTCTGCAGTATCACACCGGGAAAAAGCATCTCTTACCCAAACTCCAGCAAAACCAGTCAGGCGCGACCAGAACAGTAAACAGAAACACCACAATAACTTTATCTTTGAACCGATTACACGTTAATGAAATGCATCCTCCATTCCTTCAGGATCCAACAGCAACGGTGGTCATAGCGTTTAGCATCAGCGGATAGCTAAGCCCGCTAAAGTTGTGGACGACAACAACGGGGGGCTAGCGCCGACACATCCCTGGGCTCAGGAGGCATTCTGTCACTAGAAGTCAAAATCTGATTGGCTGATAACACAGTTGGTCAAAGTTATGATCATTGTTGATGTAATAAGCCTAGCCTTTCCGCCAGCTTCAAGTATAGAGGAAAGGCCAGCAACACTGCTTGAGCTGGTCCATGGGAGCTGTAATGCTTTTAAATGACTTTCAGATATGACGGAAATCCCAGCTCGACCACACACAAAATGACCTGGAGACATTTTAATGCACTGAAAAATAGTTGAACTCAGACACACATTGAAATCAGACTTGCATAACTGCAGTATTTGCTGGTTGGGGTGAGGTTGTGCATGACATGTTTACTGCCAAGACAAGCATGAGAACAGGCTGTTGGACATGAACCTGTCCTGATGCAAAAGATAAGAGCCTGACATGAACCTTAAGACAAACACACAACACTTAGCTGTAACATTACAATCACTGACAGGTGATGGGAAAACTTTAATTAACTCTCGCCAGTCTGAAAAACCTGTCAGGTGAGGTATAATTGGCAGCAAATTAACATGTCCCCAAGTTGATGTTAGAAACAGGAAAATGAACAACTTTGGCAAGGACCAAACCGTGAAAACTACTGAGTCAGAAAATCATCAAAACTACAGTTTTCGAAGTGGCCCAAGGAAGGAAAACCAGTGAACTTGTGCAAGGTTCACGGGTAACTGAGTCTCATTCATGCCTGTTGGGAGCTCAGGCTGGTCTGTGTTGTCTGATCCAACAGAAAAGCTACTTTGAGCTACTGAAGCTCAAATTGCAGGAAAGAGGGAGTGCCTCTTCTGATGGGGCTGTTCACTTTAATGTGTAGCTGCAGACCGATTGGGGTGTCCACGCTGTCGACCTCCAAAAGTGTCTGCAATTGGCTTGTGAGCATCAGATTGGGAGAATCATGGAAGAACTGGCAGAAAGTGCCCTGAAGGAACAGGAAAAGTTCAGTTTTCCACATCTGATTCCAATCAACCATCTGTGGGATGTGCAAGACAACCAAGTCTGATGCATAGAAACCCTACTTTACAATTCACAGGACTGGAGTCGTCTTAACCCCAAGATGCAGAAGTGATATTGTTTTCCTGCGATATCTTTGTAATGAAAAGCTATGATTTCATATTCAAGGTATTCTTTAAATAACTTTGTTTTTAACTATATCATCCAATAATCAGAATGTTAAAAATCTTTTATAAAGTGAAAGATAAATACATATATTCTTATATGGGTCATTTTTGACTCACTCATGGAAGAGTGTAGGGTCGAGTCACCCTTGCATCTAAGGGAAAGCTTAAGAAATTTAGTGGAGGCCTAAACTGAGGATGCCAAAAGAGTCAGGTGGTTTGCTTTTGAAGATGTGATGCAAGGGATGCAAGGGAGAGACGTGAAATGTGTGGAAACAAGTTCAAACCTTACAGCCCTCTGTCCAGGATGCGCCAAGAAAAGTCAGTGAGATGTTGAAGTTGGCTTACTCCGAATGTTGATAACGTTACTGTTAGCAAGGAGATGGCAGCATTCGCAACTGAAGTAGGTCCAAATATCTGGATTAATAATGGGTGGATTGCAAGTATTTTTGAGGTTTTTCAGACACCTGCAGTAATTCTGCCAACCACAGAATCTATGAATGCAAGAATAAGAGTAAACTTTATTGCCCCTGGGGGAAATTCATTAAACAAATATAGAGTACATTAACAAATCCACACACTGGTCTATACATACATGAAGTTCAATAGATAGCAGGATGCCCATATTACACAAACCCACTGGCATAACTAACTTTATAAATAATAAATAAATACATAAAAATCACTAGGATACTATTGCACACTCCCTACAGTCTCTAGTCCCAAATGACATGGTGTCTCCCATGAGCCATTCAGTATTATATTTGAAGTGGGTGAAACGGAGCTTTTGAAATGTGTCGCCTTTAAAAGCAGCAGTTTCCAAACTTTTCAGCCCACAAACCCCAAAATAGCAGAGCCAGAGAACCCCTTCTGTGGGAATGCACTGTTAGGCCAATCCAAAAACAACAAAAATAAAAAAACAAGACCTAAGATATTTATTTGAGATAATTAAACTTCTTATCCATTCATAACCACTGATCAAGAAAAATATAAAGCACAATTTTTACACACTGTAGCTTCATTGATAGTTTAAATCTGCAGTCACACCAACAGGCTTGAACTGGAACACAGGACTCTGTACTAGAAGTTTGGTGACTTGACTGCAACAGTAAAAATATATCTTCGAGTCTTTTACACACTGATGATTTCAAACATATGAGGAAGTTGGTGAAACAGTTGAGCCAGGTTAATTCTTCCGGCAAGACGTCGAGTAAAAATAATATTTTTTTCCCCAGCTTTGTTTACAGAGCTGGATTGACACGTACAGTAGATTTTGGCTGTTTAAAGCGGTCACATCCAGCTGGATTATGGGAGTTAAGGGCCACGTGTCAAAACATGTCTTTCAGTCTGCCCTGGGGCGCCACAACAACAACCCCCATCCCTCAAAAATCAAACCAGCACCATTCTCCTCATGTCACTCAGTTCCTATCCAAGGGCACGATCAAACCTCTCAGCTCTGTTTCCTGCCTGTGTGCTGTCTTACCATGCTCACAGTAATACACTAATACACACACACACGCACATACAATCAGTTAAAGCACTTACCGACAGCACCTCCATACAATCACAGACCAGCATATGTCAGTGTCGTGTCTGTGTGCCTCAGATGTAGAGATTTAGCATGCGTAAACATTTAAAGGGACAGTTCATTGTTTTGAAGTTGGGTTGGAAAAGATGCTGGTCTTTGTTGTTTTACCTACAAGGGATCACAACCAGTGTGGTCCCTATGATGAGGACCCTGATGGAGAACCAGAACAGAAATGGCAGACACCATGTTTCTTTTTCACATCCTGGCCTTGATTTCTGAGAAAAAGTGATACTCGAAGAGTCACAATTTCAGCTTCCATCTTGACAGACTCAGACAGACAGAGAGGGGGGCGAGGACCAGCTGAAGGAGATAAAAGTGATGGACAGCATGTTAAGTGGATATTTTACTTGAGTGTTACTGCGTCGTGACAGGGAGGATTATGATGTGACACACAGCTGCTTGGCGGGCCTAAACCCACTGACTGACATATGTCTGTGATATTTGTAATGGTTCTACCAATGGAAGTCAGATAAGTCAATCAGGCTGAGAGGAACAACATGTGTCTGACAGGGTGGCCTCTGAATTTTACATGAACTCACTGCTGCATTTTGTTAAGAGACAGGGTGGAGGGTTGGAGAGTGGGCCTACTTTAGGCTCTATTTGCCTGATTGATTATTTGGCTTGTTATCAGTAAAGACAAACTCGAACTGGTAGCTCACAGAAAAGGCTATCTTTAAGAGAAAGCAGCAGATCTCATGATGATTTCATTTGTGTAAGTTTCTGTGTAATTGTAGCGCAAATTTGCCCTTTAGTGAATCCTGGTTATGTCCTACCAGAGCGCATCTACCAGCTCCAACCTCACCAAGCAGAGATAACATAACCTCACTCTTCATTTAATTGCCAAGACTCTCAAGTTTGAACAGATCATTGCAGTGTAACTGCTGCATGTGGGTGGAAAGAACATTATTACTAACAGTTAAGCCCATGTTTTAGCCTGCACTCTAACACTTACCTGTTTACTCCCTCCTGTCCCTAAGTATTAGCATTTAGGGTTTTTTGTTGTTGTTGTTGTTTTTTTTTTTATTTATTTTTTTTTACTGTGTGTGAGTCAAAAATGTCATTGTAGATCCGTCATCTTTCAAATTCTCTTTCTTCAAACTCTGCATCATCCCACTTCATCTAACAGTGTTTGTGTGTATGTAGGTATATGTGTATGTTATCTGTCAGTGCAGAAACAACACATCTCTCAGCTCGTTTGGATGTTTTGATTCTGGTTTGATCTCTGGCATGTTATGTTTGGGTGTAAGGTGAAGTCGAGTGTTTGGTCTCTTCTGACCCAGACACAACACAACATCACCACCCTCACACTTATAGTACCTGCGTAAGCTGGATCAGTACATGAAGTAAGATCAGATGAGACACACGGCTGCAAAGACAACAGTGCTGATAGTCCTGGGTGGTACATGAAGTCCACAGTGTACGTGTGGTCTCCCACATACTCACACAGTCCCAGTGTTTGCCAGCACACTTCCCATATCGTCCTGTTCTGTTTTCCTCTTCTCTGTCCTCTCCCCGTGTCTCCTTCCCAATCCTTATTTCGTCTCCCTCCTCCTCCTCCTCCTCATCTGTGCCTGGCGTTAATGTGGGAGTGATTGAGGAGGGCTGTATGAGCGGGCTGACAGAGCTCATCTCTGGCCCATGATGCATGGCTTCCCTGGGCCTCCCTGCTGCCCCATTACTCCCTGATTAATTGGCCCTGCTTAAGTCAATAACTCATCCGTTAAAAAACAAAAAGCTTCAGTGGAGAGGAGGAGGAGGAGAAGGGGGGAGGCAATGAAGGACGCAAGAGGAGCAGGCAAGCAAGAAGTGAGAGGGGGAGACAATGGAGTAAAATGAACAGAGTGAGAAGAGCTGAAATGCTTTAACAGTGGAAACAAAAAATCTTTAAAGCAAATACTGGAGTGCTTTCTAAAGACTAATATATTTATATCCCAGACGAAACACTCAAGCATGTATAGTCCGCTGAATCATGATATACTTCACCTGCTGTAGAAAGGTGCCAGATACATGCTTTATTCTTCTTCGAGCAGAAGTTTAGTTCATTCGACAAATACTACCACAGTTAAATATCTTTAATCCCGTTGTCTGCATGGAGCCATTATAAACTTTCAGCCAAAGCAGTGTGGATTTAAACAGACCTGTTCCTACAAGAGTGGGTAACCAATTTAGACCCCTTGATCATTTAGATAATACATAAACTTCAGATGACAGATTCTGGATGTGAACGTTACATTCAAGATAAATATTTAACATCCAATGAGCTCTTTCTGCATGGGTTTCCCAAAATAAGGACAAAGTAAAATCAGTACACAGGGCAGCAACCAGGGTTTAAAAATTAGTGAGATCTAAGATTGAAATATGGGATGTGCATAATTCATTCCCAAGCAAGCAATGCGCCAAATACAAACTCCATTTTTGTTAAGAGATATACATGTTGGCAAAAGTACTTACCATAAATCTCAGGTTTACTTCAATCATATGATGCTATATTTATTGATGTTAAAGTTACTGGAATTTGGCCTAAAAAGAGTAAAATGGAAAAACTTATTAACTGCCATTAAGTATCAACCAAAAGCTCTTCCTGCTCCGTCGCTCAGTGCATGAGTGCTTTCAGTTTGTGTACCTTTAGATCACTCGTTCTTTTTAAATAATCCAGAAAAGCAGATCTGGAATAAAAAGACAAGTGTTTTCTCTTATTTAAATGAGATACAATCATTTTTTAAAATTTATTTTTAATGGTCAAACAGGGGTTGTTAACTTTCAAAATTAACTGGATTCAATAAATGAAATCACAAACAGACAGAAACAAAAACTGTCTTGTTTGGTTATTTCCTGAGATCGGATGTGTTCATAGCATGGACTGTGTAATTAATGTACGTAGTTTCTGCGACGTCACCCGTCTGTTTCTGAAAGAGATTTTTTGAAGCTGGCGCGGCCATATTGGAAATGAGGTGGGCTTTGAGTCTCCACAGTGACAGCCATAGGGTGCCGGTTAGTCATCTGACCTGAGGTGTGCCTCTGATTGGATGAACTGGTGATCTTAATATCTTATTAACTGCTGAATTAGAAAAAAAAGCACCCCCCATACAGTGCGTGCTGTTAGTGAAATTAGCGATTCAGACAGGAGACATTCTTTGTACCAGACCGTAAACATGTTTGTTTTGGCTGTGAAAACGGCTTTTTGGCTTGGTGTGTACGTGACTTCGGGTACTTCCGGAGCCAGCCTTAAGCGGACACTCGATGAACTGCAAATTTTAGCACTTCCACATTGTCTCATTTTTCCAGACTGGAGGATGCCGCTTGGTTTATAGAACAAGAGTGCAGAAAAAAAGAAGAAGACAGCATACAGGGAGTGTGTCTCCCCTCAAGACACTCCTGCTGGGCCCACTTCAGCGACAGGTTGTAGGTTGAGTTCAACGATTACCTGGAGGGCAACCTGAGGCTTTTACAGCTGGAAGTCGTACTTCCACTCTTTGTCAAAAGTTGGAAAACACCAGAAGGATACATTATTCAGAATGTCCCCTGAAATAATTACATTAATCACACCGCTTTTATTGAACAAGAGCTAACTGTGCAGATGTTATGTTGCTCTTACTCACAAACTATCACCAAGTGTGCGGATACCTTGCAATATTAGCTAACAGTGCTAACAACAACAAGCAGCTAATGGCAAAATTTCCAATTTTGTTTCCAACCAAGGTACATGGAAGGTACTTTTAGCTGTTATCAGGAAGTCAAGTGATCTCAAAAGTAAAAGTTGTAGGTTGTTTTGTCTTCTATTTTTTACAGGCTATAAGGTACATTCAGTTTATAGAGTTTAACATTATAATTTGCAAGGTTTGTAATCACTGCAGGTATTTTGAATTGAGGAAATTCAGAGGTCTTCTTCCTGTTCTTCACCCCTCATTCTTCATCTCGTTCATCACCTTGTTTTTGTTGTTCTCCAATCTCTTCAACACCACCGTCGTATTTTTTTTTAGTAAACTACACAACGTACCACATAAAAAAAAACAACAACAAAAAACAAAAACTTCACACATCTGGATGCGAAAGACTGTCGAGCAAACGTTACACCAAAGCATTACTCCATCGTAACTCCAGGCTTATTGTAGCTAAAGCTTTGCACACGATAACACGTCAGTGAGATCATATCTTAATCACATTAACAGAGTATTCATATACAGGCACAAAGCATATTATGACAAAATGGGAATATGCAGCATCAACACTGCATTCAGCGATGCATGTGGTTTCTGTCTGCTATAAGGCTGTGAGCCACACAGACCGACACCACCCCCTCCTCATCCAGCTGTAGAACATAGATCACAGCCCTGGAAAACAGATTACACCTAATCACCACAGACACTTAGATCACTGTTCTGATCAAATAACAGCTCAGCTGTAATGTCAACACACACACACACGCAGATACCCTCTGTTGAGCGATGGATCTGAAAGCACAGCCTCTGTTATCTTTGTTATGGTTTGGAGAGCTGACATGTTTGACAGCAGTGAATGTAAGTAGCGCTGTTATGACATGTCTGAGCGACCGTGAAAAAGTCCACATACTGTAGGCCCAAGCCCGGCTGCTCTTCACGCCAGCCCTGACATGACGGCGATAAGAGAGAATAAACACAACCAACTGCTCTGATCTCCTCCTTTGTGTGTGTGCTGAAGAGGCTTTTGTTTGGTAACATCTCTGGATTTAGTGGCTCGTTAGATGTGTGTTAAGGTGTATGCATGTGTGTGTGTGTGTGAGTATGACTACAGAGAGACAAAGAGCCTGAAAGTGCAAAAAAGAGGAAGATATAATAACAAAGTCGGTCATCATTCTATCTCGCTGCATACAATCATCAACATCTTTTAATCTTCACCCTGCAGCAGATAACACAGACAGCCTGGCTCCTTCCTGCTCTGCACGCAGAGATGGCTTATATCACTCTCTCTCACACACACACATTCAGCAGAGCTGTCACAGCACACATATGAGCCTCGCCTTGCCTCTGAGGAAACGCGGCCCAGCTCCAGTCATAAATAATAATGGGATTGGCTACATGACATGTTGAGTGATGGGGCCCCTCTCAGAACTCATTTACATGGCTTTGTGTAGCAATCATCGGTCCCCTAATGTAGCGCTAAGCAAATGAGCCTTTCGGAATATTGTGCAATTTATCGCGAGTCAACTGGCACCAGGCGGTCGCTCTATAAATCAAGAGCGAACACATGCCCCCAATGACAGCTAAATCAACATGGAGTAATTGCTTTGAAATGTGGAGGAAGCGAGCAGGCAGGCTGGACAAAGCCGTGCGGCCACTGTGGGGCTGTGAGGCTAACCTTGCTGTGACTCTAAAAATGTAACTCACAGATGTTACGAAGAACTGTGGAGACCTCATGGGACGGGTAGAAGGCCCAGGTCTGACTGCAGGGTGGACCAATCTTCCTCTGCTTCTGACCAGCAGAGGAAGAGGTAGCTGATTAACACACACACACACACACACACACACACACACACACACACACACACACACACACACACACACACACACTAAAATTCCCCCCTAACCCACAAGTAGTTTTAGGATTATTCACTGAATGGCTGTCAGCTGCTGTGAATGAGTTACTGAACTCTTTCTCTCTCCCTCTCTCTCTTTCTGTGTGTGTGTGTGTGTGTGTGTACAGAGGGGTGCTTTTTGAAGCTGTCAGCACCTAGAGGTACTAGTGTGTATGTGTGTGTTTGTGTGAGAGGGTGAGTGAGCAAACACAATCCTGTCCATCAGTGTCCATTACCCTGACAGCAAGTGAGATTAATGACCACAGGGTCAAAGAGAGCCCAACCCCCCCCCCCCCCCCCCCCCCCACACACACACACACACCCACACACACTGCAGGAGAATTATTCGTTTTCTCTTTTTAATTTATTTTTCTTACGTCTCTTTTTTGTTGTTGTTCTGATTTAAGCTCTGTGAGATGAATACTTATTGCTCGGCTTTGGTCCCAACCTCCACTCCAAAAATCACTATCAGTGAATGATGCTCACTGATAGTGTTAGTTTTTTTTTTTTTTTTTTTTTTTTTATTTATTTTTTTAATATTATTATTTAATTTTAAAGGTAACATGTTTGAAATGTTGCAGAAAACTGTTGGTTAGAGCAAAGTTTTGGGGGAAAGGAACCAAACAATGAGCTTCTTGGTGCTCACACACACAGGTTCTTCAATCCAAGCAACTCTTGACACCACACAGCATTTGACTGATATTTAGCAGTTTCAGGTTCTCCTAGGTGCAGATCTGATCTTATTCAGGAACACAGTGTAGGCTTTAAAGGACTTATATAGGCTGTGCAGATTCATATAATGGAGATAATAAAGATATTTAGGCCATGAGGAATTCTGACAGAGAGAGATAGGACCAGGACCTGAAGCCTCAGATACACACAAGCTGACACTAAGTATTGATCCGAAGAAGACTGAGAGATATGAACGTGATTTATTCATGCAGCAAAAAATATATTGAAGATATTTCTGATGTCAAATCCTTGCCTAGCTAGTGAGTGCATTTTATCATTTTTCACCACCACAAAGTATCTGAAAGAAAAAGTGTTAATATTAATGGGGCTGTGAGGATTATCTGGAAAAGCTGGTGTTTTTCCAGGACAAAGACCCTATTTCCCATGAGCACTAGCAACCACTGTCATGAGGACGTGATTCTTTCTAAGGCATCATTTGTTTTGAAGCAAATGAATGGAGAGCAGATCTTTTCAACACTACTTTTCTTTGTTCAAGATACAAAGTGAAGAGGTAATGCATTGATTTGTAGTTATATAGCATTAGTGTATGAAAAGTGACAAAAAGCAAACCCTGTAAACTCAGCGAAGTTTAGTAGCTGGCTATATCTAGTGCTACTCACAGCCTGGTGTTCTGAGATGTGTCTGTAATGTGTAACATTAGTGAATCCCGGTTATGTCCTACCGATGCTCATCTACCAACTCCGACGTCACCAAGCAGAGCTAACACAACCTTGCCCATCATTTTATTGATACTCTTAAGTTTGATTAGATCACTGCAGTATAACTGCTGCATGTGGGTTTGAATGAACATTATCACAAACAGTTTAACCTGTGTTTTAGCCCATGCTCTATCACTATCCTGTTTCACTTTCTTCAGCTCTTCTATCCTATTTCTTTTCTTCTTTCTGTCAGCCCAGTTCCAGTATCCACCATTACTACTTAATTAGTCCAAAAAAAATCATTTTCTTTAAGAAAAACACAGATCTCACTTCTCATTGCTAAATTTGGTCAACTGGTGTGGTGTTGTCATCAAGACGTCTACGTGCCGTAAATCAATCTGATCCTGTGTCCTTATAGTCTCTTTGTAAATTGTGGATTATGATCAGGCATATGTTTAAAAGTGTGTCAACTACAAAGCTCAGATATAAGGACAGAGGCCGCGCAGTGGTGCATCGGCTAACACTGTTGCCTCAGCACATGAACATTCATATTTCAGTTCCCTGGTCTGGTTTCCTGAGAGAAGTTTGCATCTTCCACTCCTGCATGCATGGCTACTGAATATCCCTCCTTCCATCCAAAAGATGTGCTTGTCAGGTTAATAGGTGTGAATGTGTTTGTTGAATGTGACTGTCTGAACCTTACCATGAATCAAAATGTTTAATTTAATGTTATTTGCCCCTAGAGAAAGCTTATTTTAAAAACTCTAAAAATCATCTTTATCTCTATATTTTGAATTTATGTGTTTATAGCTTTGGTTACTGGTGAGTTGTTAGCAGAATTGTGTATATTGAGCAGGTGGACATTCAAATTAAAACATGACAGAGTCATCATGAAGAGATTTTAAACCTCATACCCACCAGCTTACTTCATTTTTTCCTTACATATGAAACATTTTCATAATTATTACATATTATACAGCCAGACACTGAGGAATGTTTAAACAGCTGATGTCCTTTCGGCCAGCTTTGGTCAAAGGAAGTCACTTCCAGCGAAACGCCTTAACATCTCTGTTAATAAGAGCGCAGGACACTCAGCGATCTTAATTCCATTTGCATAATGAACCGGAGCTGATAAGCCACTCATCAGAGCTAATGGAGTAGCTTTCATTAATTAAAACATCCCATTCCCACTGCTGCCTTCATTACTACGCCAGATGGTTGTCATTACACCACTGTTTGTCAGTCAGAGACTTGACACCATGCCATAAAGGGATGGTTAATATTACTAACAGAGTTTATGGGAAGCAGGACGTGTGTGAATTAGTTTTGGGACAGATTCGTCCCTGCAGCAAAGTTAGATGAGATCAGAAGTGAAGTTTGCAGGATGAGCACTACCTACTGACACAGCACATCACACATGAGGTCCAGGACCACAGTTTATTTCATGACTGCGTCTCTTGACTGGATCTCATGTATAAGGCTTTTCTAATTCCTAAAAAATCAGAGCTTTATCAAAATTTGCATCTCTACATATTATAAAGGGTTATCTAAATATTTTCATCACTGAAAACCATCCTGAACATTATATGCTTTTGGTTTTAGCCGAAGCACTTTTCAAACACTCATTAATTTTCTACTTAGCAGCTAAATTGTCTCTGCAGCCTCTTTCACATGTGCAGGTTTTGTTCAGTTTCGCTCTACTTGGTTTGAACCAACTGCATGACATCAAGGTCAACAGTTTTCTTGACTATTTTCTGCTGGATCATAATTTTCACAAGGGTTTTATGATGAAACTAAACTCTAGAGTTGGCAGGAAATAATTTGGTAACTGTATAATAACAATCCTCTATAAAGGGTAAATAGTTAATTATTAGTTCAAAGTTGTTAACTGTTGAGAAACAATAAAATTATAGTTAATAATGTTTGCCGATAATTTGTAATGCTATATGTTATGTTAAAAGTGTATTGATGCACACATATAAGATTTCATACACTTTATAAAGAGTTTATTAATGATATACAAATGATTTATAAACCTTTGAGAAGGTTTATAAAGTGAAACATGGACTAGATATTTGTTAATGGTTTGTAAGTATTTTATAAAGCATCTATTGACATTATTTATATGTTATTATAAAGTTTGAACTGAAGATTGTAATCCCTTAATGTTACTTTGTAAAGTATCTATTATATTAATAATATTTTTTAGATGGATAAATACTTCATCAATGAATAATAACTGGTTTGATTACCATCTACAGTCATTTTTTGGATGGTTATTATACAGCTGAAACTGATGTTTATAAAAAAACTTTAACAATTTCTTTATACATGGTTTATAAACCATTCATCAACATTAAGTTACTGGTGTTAATATTTACTCATACATAGACATTTTCTCGTCTCTGTAATGTTTATAGTTGTTTTATAAACCATTTCAAACTATAATTTCATTGTTTGTTGTCAGTTAATAAATATCAATTAATGGTTTATTAACTATTTCTTTCCCCCGATTTATCCTTCATGGATGATGGTTATTATAAGGTCTTTGCCCCAAATGGAGGAATTCAAGTCCTTCAAGGTTTTCTTCACAGGTGAGGGTGGATTCGTGCTGCGTCAGCAGTATTATGGGCGTCGTACCAGATGTGGAAAGATTACACATAAGGTAAGATGAGGACAACAGAAATCAAATACCAGACTGTGCTCCTGAAGGGGGAGCACAGTGTGAGATTTGGATTAAAAAAAAAACCCTCAACATATAAGCCCATGAATGACCGATACACCAGAGACCAACAAATATGAGAGGGTAGGGGTGTAAGTCACTGAAGGGTGCGCATGCAGCCTCACTTGGCAGTTAATCTATGTTGCAGTCATCACCTATGGTCATGAGCTTTCAGTTCTGACCAATGGAATGAAGTCTTGGATGCAAGCAGCTGAAATGAGCTTCCTGTGAAGGGTGGCTTGGTTCAGCCTTAGAGCAGGATGAGGAGCTCAGAGTAGCGCTGCTGCTCTTTCGCATCAAAAAGAGTCAGTTGAGGCGGTTCAGGAATTTGATGAGGATGCATCCTGGATGCCTCCCTGGAGAAGTTTCGGGCATGTCCTTGGCAGACCTAGAACTAGGTGGAGGGATTATATATCCCTTCTTGCCTGGGATCCCCACGGAGGAAATGTTGCTGGAAAGAAGGATGTCTGGGCTGACTTGCTTAAAACGCTGCCACCGCAACCTAATTTTGGATAAGCGAATGAGAATGGATGGATGGATGGGATGAAAGGTTTGGCTGCTTGTGTTTACACATGAAGGGCTCTCTGGAGAGTTCAGGAAGCTTGTAGTCTTGTGCACATAAACTGATTGTTTTAACCCTTATATTATGAGTGAAAACATTTTGTTGGGGGCAGAAATCTGATTATAAGACTGATCTGCAGATGAATCCACATGCATACCTCTCTAGCTAGAACATTAAACTCTATGATGTTTCCCTTTCAGATTAAAAGCCACAGGGACTCGCAATATTTAGTTCTGGGTCACAGTTATAGATGTAATAATTTCAGAGACTCTGAAGTGTCACACCAAGCAGTGATTTGGCCCAATTTAGATTTCTAAGACCTGTCTAATTCCTGGTTCCCATGCTGTAAAAATATGAGAGCATCATGTTTAACAAGAGTCCATATAAGGAGTGTATGTCTGTTTCAAACTGAGCTGTAAACTGAAACAGAAAACTTTTCTTAGGCACTTCTTCTAACCCAGTCCTGCACCGTGTGTAGCAGTTAGTGGCATCTAGCTCCAGTGTGTGGTTTCACTTAGTTTAATATTAGAAGCAGTTGAGGCTGAAAGTCTATGTATGAACTGCAGAACGTTGTTTTTCTTCCCATAGAGTTAGATTAGACATGAAGGTTGTGGTTGTGGTGTCCAGGTTCAGTTGAGGTTTGGCGTGCATGTGTCATATGATTATGACATTGTGGCTTTGAGTCCAGGTTGCACCTCATTTCCTCTCGGTCTGTCATCCACTTAGCTGTCACTCCTCGGCGTATAATGTTTCAGGAAAGAGGAAAGAATGCAATAAATTGAGCTGAATTTGAAGTCTGTTTGGACTGTGGGTCTGAGGTATCTGAGCCAGGGTTTTCCAACACCATCTTGTCACCAAGAGGAAGTTGATGCATTTCGGTAAACTGTGATGTGAGGGTGATGATTCTCAGTGGGAAACTGGGTCCAAGTTGCCTCGTAATTTCATCAGTGGTGAAAAAAACCCAGAAACACTGAGAGTATTTGACTCACAGATGAGGTTGGTTACTGCTTGTGAATTCAGATTTCTAGATGATTAAATGGGAAAGCCACCAGTCTACTGACAATCAGGAGAACGGCATGTTTATTCATCGTATAAAAAAAAAGTCAGGAGTCAATCCCTAAACTGACACACAATGAAAATTCAGTTCCATTTCTTAGATGTTCTCCACACAGAGGACAGTTAATTGGTTAAATGTTTGTCGTTGTATTTCCTTCAACCACTTTAATTCAAACAGAAATTTTAAATCAATTCTGGAGGGCTTACGATAGCTAAGTTATATCCCCTTCGTGGCGGTGACTATGACAGACTAAGTCTAGGGATTATGATTTATTACATTGTTTATGGATATCTGCAACAAAAGTAATCTGTGACGCATGACTTTACTCTTTGTTGAATCTATGTTGTTTGTTGATGTAGTAGTCAGCACAGTCACTGAAAAGCATTTGATTTTCCATAGGAGAGTTTCTGTGTGGAGGTTGCACAAGTTTCAGCTTGTGTGTAAAGAAACTGTAATGAAGCTAACACACATGAGTCGAAAAAGAAGATATAACACTATCAAAACACCAGCCTTCTTACAAACAGTGAGTGCTGACTTAACAGTGCTGATATCTACTGCACCCCCCTCCCTTGCCTAAAAGGGAACACGCTGTACTGGGGGTGAATTTTTTTTCTGACTCAGCGGTTTAGAAGATATTAGGATTACAAGTTTGTCCAATCAGAGGCTCAGCTCGCGTGACTGATGGGCACCCTATAGCTGTTAGAGCGGAAGCTCAAAGCCCACGTCATATCCAAGATGGCCCTGTCTAAGAATTGGCTTCATTCACTGTATCAGGAACGGTCGGGTGACGCCGGGGAGACTGCGTCCATATTTTATACAGTCTATGGTTTTACCACAAACTGCAAACAGATCGAGATCCTTTGTCTTGTTTTTGAGCGAGGTCTCATGGACAGGATTATAAAAGTGCAACAAGAAGATGTTTCAGGAGCCTCTGTTAACAGCTGGCCTGAGTGCACTCCTCCCAGCATACAGCAGGAGCAAGACAGCTGATAATAGGAAGGTGGTACCAGATCCCTGTGACCAGAGAGAGAGAGAGAAAGAGAGATAGAGAGAAAGAGATGGGAGGTTAAGGGGTGAGCTAGATTGAGACAACATTATCTTCTAGGCCTCACCTGGTAATTGTGTCTCGTTCTGTTCAATCTAACTGTCCATTCCACTTTGTCTGTCTCAGACTACGTGCAGAGACAGACAACACACACACACACACACACACATACACACCCTCTCTTGTGAACACATACTAGCATGATGCTAGCAGAATTAATGTTAACATGACAACCCTGTATGTACTGGACAATGCTGATACACATATACACACGTTACACACCTCCAGGCTCACTCCCACTCCACAGGGCAGAGTGGATGAGACTTTTCCCACAGCCTCTTCAAGTTTTACACACACACACAAACACACACACTTGTCACCCAACCCGAGACCACTGCGACTGCTCTCTAGCTCACTCTCCAAGGATGAGGGGCTCCAATTAGTCAGCACCGGCTCTCTCTCTCTCTCTCCTCTCTCACTCCCTCTCCATCCCTCTGATCGCCCGACTCTGCTGTCACAGCTAATCGAGGCGCTACCACCTCCCACCGCCACAGACAGGCCTTGTCACTGCCGCTCGGCAAAGGTCAGGGCCTGGCAATTAAAGCTACCCACTGGGTGGAAGTGTGTGTGTGTGTGTGTGTGTGTGTGTGTGTGTGTGTGTGTGTGTGTGTGTGTAGCACAGTAGCAGCACTGCACCGACCTCTTATCATGATGAACAACAGGACTTGCAGACGGGTGCTGAGAGCTTTACTCTTACAAACACAAAAAACACACACATGTAAACATGCACACAGCTGCACGTCCCTTGAATGGCTAAAACTAAACATGAAAATAACTTTACAGTCCGTATGAGCACACAGCTGAGGTCAGAGGCCGGCAGATAGAAACACACACACATACTCTGAAACACTCACATTTCTTGTATTAGAGTGCTACAAACTTCCTCATAGACATGAACAGCGCAGCACTTGTCTCTTTCCTCTTGTTTAACAGTCTGCCTGCCTCTGTCCTTGTGCTCCTCACCCCACCCACCCCCCTTCCTGCATGCTTCTCTCTACCCCATCTCTCCCCCCGACATCCCTTCAGTGCTCCCTCACTTCCAGCTAGACTAATCTGTGCCATCGGCCCCTCCTCTGCCATCCGTCAGAGCCCTCACATTGTTTTGACGTCTAGTTAATTCTGGCCCCGATGATTTATCAAACTCTTATTACGGCCTGCTGAAAGCCTCATTTATTGTCCTGATGTATGGTAATGATAGCCCCGCGCCACCGCCTGCCCTGAATCTTAACCAACGCACTTTTGTCCTCTCTTCTCATCTCTTCTCCTCTTCTGAAGCGCACTCTCTCCCTCTGTGTATCTCTGTTGTCTCATCCTCAGTAGCTTTGCTTCATTCTCTCATTGGCTCCACACTCTTTTTGTACTTCTGTCCGTCTCTAACTCTCTTTTGTAAGCCCTCTTTTTCATTTTTTCCCCTGATCTTTTTCACCATTGTTTTCACCTCTGAGCTATTCCATCAATGCCTCTTTTAATCCCTGGTGATATTGAGAAGTCGGTCATCTCCTGTTCCGTCTCATTCCACCTGTCTGTCTCGTTTTGAAAGGAAAAGCCTTGATGCTTCCTGGGACAGCACTGGAATGCAGCCAGACGCTAAATATCACAGTCACAAGCCTCTCTCAACCTGATATGGACACCCTGCCTCAGCAGACGCACACACTTCAGAGTCACGGCCATTAAAAAAAATCACTCTGCCACACTGAGAACAGACGTTTTACTGCTGTGGCAGATCATCAAATATCCCTGATCTAGAGTTACCCCGCGGCCCTGACACAAAAACAAAACACTCCTGCTGAATAATTCAGACTGCGGCAGGATCTTAGGGGCATTAGCCGTCGATGGAGCGCAATAAAAGCTGGTGAGAAATCAATGGAGTGGGACTATACCCATTGTCCACAAAGCAAGATCCATCCCTAATGTGTCTGCAGTCGTTTAAGTTGAAAACTAAGAGTTTGTATGCCGATAGTTGATGTCTTCTTTCTGTCGCTCCGGCTGCACGTCTTTAGGGGGAGAAAAAAAAAGATTGGAGGCAAACTTTCTGCAAGGCCTGCAAACTATGATTTTCAAACATTGAGAAATGAAGTTTGCCCCATATTCACAAAGACCTGCAAGTTAAATTAATTAAGCCAGAGAAAATGAATTTCCATCCTTAGGTAAATGTGCAGAAGAACTTAAAGTCTGGGAAAGATGAACCTTCATAGATCACAAAGTGTGCTCTTGGATAAGCCGGAAAAGTTGGTGCATGTCCTCATACCTGCAAAATGCAAGAAATGCAGCAGAGAAAAGCTGGGCAACGACTGTACAGACTGTAAGTAACAACATTTAATAAGGCTTTTACATTGATGAAGCCAAAATATCACATCACAACCAAACTGAATGGATTTTTTTTTTGTATTTTGTATGTCTTGCTTTTAAGGGAAGTCTTTTCAGAGTCGAGATATTATCAATAACTATAAAACCAAGAGGATCCTAGTCAGATTTTCTCAGTTTTATTTATCTTTTTATTTATTTATTTTTGAGAAAATGACCTAAAAACTGCACAGAAATTTCACTTTCAAAAAAAGTAAGAAAAGTAGTGTTAAAAGAAGATCAGATCTCCATTCCTTTTTTCAAAACAAACATATGCCTTTTTAAGAGTCATATCAAGCGGAAAGTCCTCACAGCCTCTTTAAAGATGAGTCAAACTAGCCATCAAAGAGGATTTGAAAGATCGTCCCATGCTAACAGGAAATTAAACAAATGACTTTGTAGCGCAAGCTAATCTTCTATAAAGGATTCATTAAAAGATAAACAACTTTGTCAGGTTATTCAGGTAAGCTCGGTCTTCTGAAAGTGCAATCCTTGGTTCAATAAACTAGGATGAGTGACTGTTATTTGTTTCAAGAAAAGAAACATTACAGCAGTTAGGGATATTAACAAGCTACAGTATAGATTTCTATGGCTATAAATGCACCATTAAGCGTATCTGTGGCATATATATAACCGTCTCCCTCCTTCAATCTATCTCTCATCCTCTCTGCATCTCAGGGCCTCAAGTGTCCTCACCCCTCCCTGCCGCCCCCTGCACTGACACCCGGGGGCTTTAAATACTTTATTGGCCTGTAACATTACCTTAATGTCACCGAGCATCTCATTCAGATGGAGCCTAATGAAAAGTGAAGGCGGGCCGAACACTGCAGCCCACATCAACACAAAACACATGTGGCTTCAGTGACCGCTGCAGGTGT
The DNA here is from genome assembly GCA_030710495.1 of Labroides dimidiatus. Lineage (NCBI taxonomy): Eukaryota > Metazoa > Chordata > Actinopteri > Labriformes > Labridae > Labroides > Labroides dimidiatus. Next base: position 26,192,946 of record CM061153.1, read on the forward strand.
GTGTACGTGTGTGTCACTCTTGATCATACTTGTGCATGAGACCAGACATTAGTGCAATTGAGTACATGCTCTTACATATGAGTCTGTGTGTGTATGTGTGTGTGTGTGAGAGAGTGAGAGAGAGAAGGAGAGAGAGACTGTTGAGACTGTGTGTCTAGGAAGTTCAGATCTGTGGTGATGCAAATGACTTCTGACAAACTGGGAAGAGGGACCAACAGGGAAATTGAGATCATATCGGCAGACATGTAGACATGATGTGACTCAAATCTAGGGATACACACGTGTGTGCACACCCTCCCCAAAGCACACACACACGTGCACTCACAACCCCTGCACTGTCTTTTCTGCTTCTCCTCCTTCCTCTGTTCCTCTTGAAGGACATGCACTGAGTGAGGTCAGACATTAGTACTGTTATCTGATGACTGTGTGTGTGTGTGTGTGTGTGTGTGTGTGTGTGTGTGTGTGTGTGTGTGTGTGTGTGTGTGTGTGTGTGTGTCATGACACGGCCATCTATCAGCCAGCTGTCGGCCAGGACTCTCCATTAGGCCTTGGACCTGAGCGATGGCTGGGCTGGTCCTCGACTCACCTCACCACACGCCCCATATATCATGCATACACACACATACACATGCACGCACGCACGCACACGCACACACACACACACACACACACACACACACACACACACACACACACACACACACACACACATGTTGGCCCAGCTGATGAATGGTGCTGTGGCTCTGTTCACATGTCACCCTGTCTGTCTGTCTGAAAACACACACTCCGGTGCACCTCAAACACACACACGTGCTGACATCTTCACTCAGCGGTGTGAGCAGCGGGTGGAGCTGTAGCTGGATGTGACTGCACCATGACTTCATTAAAGGATATGTACTGTGCCATTAGGCGTAGGGGGGTCACCTTTAGTGTCTCGGCTAGCTGAACACACACACATTTCTTCTTACACATGAAATCCAATCATCTTTTTTTTTTTTCTGTCCCCATCGCATTCCCCACTCTCCTCTAATTCATCCATCACCCCGTCGCCTGCTCTCCTTGACCTAATTAAGGCAGAGACACCTGATCTCTCACCTTTCAAATGATGTCACTCGCTAGCTACTTCATCAATCTCACCTTCCCCATTCTCTTCTTCTTTTTCATCCTTCGTCCCTCACTTTCTTAGTCCCCTCTCCTCTTATTCTACCCCCCACTCCCACCCCCCACCCCATCCTGCCATCCATTCATCTCACACCCTGCAATCCTCCCTCTCACCTTCCTGTCCTCCTCCTCCTCCTCTACTCCACTTCTCATCTCTCCTCTCCTCAGCTCCTTATTGCTCTATCAATCTCTCTGGCAGAAGATCAATATCAGCGCCGCGGCTGCTTTTCTTTCCTTCCTTCTCCGCCCTTCTCCTCTCGCTCTCGAGCCCGTCTCGTCGTCTGCAGAAGGATCCGTTTTAGTAGGAAATGTGGCTCTCCATTAGCTCTCTCTCTCTCTTTCTCCTCTGCTCTGTTGTTAACCACTTCCATCACCGTTTTACTGCCTCCTCCCTCTGCTCTGTTTTCAATAGACAGAACACCCTCTTTCCTGTTTTTGTCTGTGGACAGCTTGTTTTCAGATCTTTTCACTTAAATTCCACAGATGACCTCAAACTCATGACATGAACTAGCTTTCTCACATTCCTTAGGGTTTTTTAAAACTGTTCTCATGAATAACAGATTGACAAAGACAAATATGTTTGATAATATTAAGGAGATGCTAGGTAGTGGGTGCCATCAGAGTTGGTTAATTCCATGCATATGTATTTTTTTTTTTTTTTTTTTTTAAACCAAGGACACTTCACAATGTGACTACCGGAGCTGTTAAGGAATAACCAACTCTACTGAACTCCAGTCACCCCAATTACTCAACAACTACACTCAACAAATAATAATAATAATAATAATAATAATAATAATAATAATAATAATAATAATAATAATAATAATAATAATAATAAAATGCAAAAATGATGGTATTCCATGCATTTGTCATAAGACAAAGAGTTTAAATTCTCAATTCTGTGGGCTGAAGTATTAATAACTATGAAGTACAAAAACTTCAGAATAATGACCAGCAGCTAAGAATAGTATGAAGGGAAAGTTAGACCATATCTACAAGTACCTGAAATTCTGGTGATGATGAAAAGAGTAAACTAAGAACAAAGAAGAAAAAAAAACAGAAAATAAATTTAAGATAGTGCCTCTGGAAGGTTGTCCCCAAGTGTTAAGCTTTACTGTAACTCCACTTCTATTTAGATTCAGTGTGAGGCAAGCTACTTTTAAATGTAGCTATAGGCTCGCAGTTCCTCTCCACTGAAATTAGGTTCTAAACATCAGCGCTTCATCAAGCATGCTTCATCAACACAATTTTCATAAATTTCTAAATCTAATCTAAAAATATTACAATTATCTTTATACTCAAAAGTCAAATGTTTGTATTTTACAAGAGAAACAGACAGTTTGATAACACGTGTAATTTTACGTAAAATGTTCTGGTGTGTTCTAAAGTACACAGGCAGTACAACTGATGTTGTCACCCACCTGAAGTGACCACTGTGGATCTGTCTGCTACTTCCCTGCCTAAAGCCTGGTTCATACATCTGTGCTGATGTGTCCATGGTTCCCTGCGATACTCCTCCAAAACATGTGAGGGCGGTGTCATCCGTAGGATCCTCAGATTGCCTGTTTCCAATCCTCTGATGATTTATGTTTGCTTTTTCCCAGCAATTTTTAGCAAACAGACTTTGGCTGAAGCTGACACGTTGCGTTGATAAAAAGGAAGGATGTTAGAGGAGAAGTTCCAGGAGATGTTATGCAGGAATTCTGTATGTATAATAATATATATATATAATATATATATATATATATATATATATATATATATATATATATATATATATATATATATATATATATATATTATATTATATATATAGTATATAATATAAATGTTGTATATATTGAAAACACAACACCACGCTGAGGACCAATCATGGTGTAACACGTGGTTACAAGTGGGACAAGATGCACGTCAGTCTACATGCGTAGACATCTGTGTCAAAAAAGGGCAACCCAGATCTACACCATAGACTACGACACTGATTCGATGCAGAAGTACAACAACGAAAATACACCAGATGCGCCTCGGATCCAGCTCAGCTCTCTCATCTGTCAACTCACACCAGCTGCCTGTTCGGTTCAGTATGTTGCAAGACTGTCAGACAGCTGAAGATGCGAGACCGAGGAGTTCCCCCACTTCCTACTCCGTTGATAAGCCTGTCTTCATTCATGTTGGGCTGTAAAATCTCGTTATGTCAGCTTGTTGTTATACTCAAGCTAAATATGATCTGGTTTCAGCAATGTTTGTTTTATTTTGAAAGTCACAGGGAGTTTCTGTGCATGACTTGCTTTCCTGCTTGATTTGGTTTTTGTGAACTGATGTGTCACATCTGGCAAAAATAGGACAGATGCGTATCTGCTGCGGTGTGCTGGAGCAGGGATGCAGCCGATATGCAAAATAGCAGATCCAGTGTAAGTTCACACACTGACTTAAATAGACAGGAAGCACATCTGGTGTGTTTTGGCCATAAACCAGTCTTTGGGTTTGGATGTACGTATAGCTACAAGCCCGCAGACTGACAAGCAAAGCATTGCATCATTCTTCCTACCACTCAGGCCAACACAAGTGGAGTTGGATTTATATCTCAAAGTGAACATCACAACTCTAGAGACTAAAGCAGAAGGCAATGCATGCTGTTAGCTAAACTTAACAACCACTGAAATTCGGGAACTTGTTTGCGTGGGAACCAGTAGGGCCGTATGAACATGGCGATAACACAAGTTTGAGCAAGTTTCTCTACTTACGTCTGGTTTGTGAACACCCTCAATGCGATTCACCTCATTTTACAGAGCCACTGACATTTGTGTTAAGTAAACTTGCTCTTTCATGTTACGTTCTGTTGCTTTTCTGGCTCCAAAATACACCTTGACTGTATTTATAAGCCCAAATACATTGTAACTGAATGCCAATACCGCTTCCTTCGCCGTCCACATTGGGCATCATAGACACATTACTACAAATAGCCAATAGTAGACATGAATGTCATCCTTATAATTTGAACCATTTCCCCATGGAGTGACCTCAGAGTATCCTAACTGTAGGACAGGCAGCAACACATGATGTCCATGCCAAGGTAGCAGTCAGACAGGCTGTGCTTCCAGCCTTTCCAATTACAGAGACATTAGCAGGCAGCGAGCAGCAGCTAATTTGACAAGCTGAGATGATGCCCATTCATATCCACCCTGCTTCACTGGCCCAGGGTAAATATTTCCCCAAGCTCAGTATAAATAGAAAGACAATATTTGAACAGCTGAGAGGAGAGAGTGAGGCAGGGAAGAAGGAGGAGGAGAAGAAGAGAAACTGAGGGAAAGATCCTAATCCTTTATGTATACATGCAATACATATTCATAAAAAAGCACGTCCTTAAGGTGCAACTGGAGACAGGCTGCACAGGGCAGACAAGTTATCTGATACAAAGGAAATTTGGGCTGAGGGACAGCCATTATTGAAAGAGGATTACTGGTGTTTTAATTGTAAGACATTTTGGGATATTAGATTTAGAAAATAGTCAAAGACAGCTTAATTTTTATTATTGGACTGAAAAACCACAGCAAAGAAAATAAAAGTGTCTCCTGAAGACATCATAGGTTTAGCAATAACTTAATAAAATTGGCGACTCTGTTTTGACTTCCAACCCACTCGTCTGAAAAATGTATTAAGAGGTTATTTGTGCCACAAATACTTTTCAAGAAACAAAAACTGTTCCTTGACTAAATGTTTGGAGGTTTTTTTTCCATTAAATGCTCAGAAAATGTGACATTAATTTACCCAAGGTTGAGGTAGTTAGCTAGTTTTCAAGCAGTTCGGCTAAACAGACCAAGGAGCACTTCACTTACAGTAGTAAGGGGGTTATTTAATATTTGAATACTGAAAGGGTCAACGCTTAATTTTTCATCACTCAGTGGTAAAATATAGTGAAAATTTTTAAGATGCGTTCAGTGGTCCAGTGTAAATATTTAAGGTTTTCAGTGCCCGATATGGAAGCTGGCTCAATTATGGCTGTTAATCAAAGGCACTGTGAAGACCGTTTGTTAGTCTTCAATTCAAGAATCAATTTACTTGAAGAAAAATGTCAAATCTTGCTTCTCAATTGATCAACTCGCTTCTCACTGCTAAACTATGCTGGCAGGCAAAGTGAGGTTACCACAATGACTGCTCCCCCTGGTGACTGGCTGCAGTATAGGTTAAAAACTCTGTCTTCCCATTTATTCCAGATGGGCTGTGGTCAAACCTCTTGGCTCTTCTTCCTAACGAATCTTACTATTTCTGAAAAACTATGCTAGGCAGCAGTCAGTCATCGTGAAACATGGCCTAAATCCCCATTTCTAACTTCTAATACCTAATAAAAAATAAATAAAACTTTAGAAAGTTTTTTTTTTCAATAACATATAACCACAGCACAAGAAAAAAAAAAAAGTCACCCAGCTCCACACAGATTCTCTACTGCACAGACTTTAACTGCACAATGGCAGAGCCGCTGATAGGGGCTATTTTGGCTTCAAAACTGTACAATGGTTAAAGGTGGAGCCCACGTTGATATGTTGCAACTGAAGCATGTACAAGTTTATTATGATGATGTGATGTAAAGTCAAGTCCTCCATGGACGTAAACAATACAGACAAATTCAAATCAAACCAAATGCTCAAAGTAAAAAAAAAGTGTAAATGAGTGACTGTGAACACTGAAGAAGATTTGATGTGGTGAATGATCAACTCCAGCTCATGGATGCTGTTCCAGTCCTTTGACTGGCCTCACAATGGATGCCAGAGCCCCGTTTGTTCCATGCTGTTCCATTGTCCTGTCATATAGATGGATGAGGCAGGAGAAGACACAGAGGCTGTGGCCAGATCTATTATCTATTACATTCTGCTTGTGCACTCACTGTCACTGTACACTCCATCTCTGTGTCCCCCTTAAAAACAACACTTCTACTTCCACAGACAGACACACAGACATGGCCGTCATTCCCCTGTGGTTCCCGCTGATCCTGCCAGTCACTTCATTTAGTGCTCCGTCAGTGCAGACTCCCACCTCACCTCTTACCAGGTCCGTGTCTGGCTGAGTGTATGTTGGAATGTGAGTGGGGAAAACGCACACACAGACACACAAACCGTGAGACAGCAGATATTTGCACCCACACACACACACACCCACTCACACACACAGATCGACAGCTGTTAGTCTCAGTGAAAGACAGGCGTCAGCGAAAGAAAGACAGGAGTTAAGGAGGGCAGAAAGGAGACGACTCCAAGAGAGAGAGAGGTGTCAGAGAGCTGGCAGGTGACTGATGACTGCACATCAACCCCTCACACATCAGTCAGTGACCCAAAAACACACACACAAATACCTTCAACCCACACTGCATTACTAAGACTTTTGTTTACAGTGCTTACTGGGTGCCTTTGAGACGTTTGGTGAGGGTCAAGAGAGTGAGGCTGATCAGAGATGAGGCATGGAGAGAGATAAAGAAGTAAATCCTTTTCATTGTTCACCTTTTTAAATGTGCGGACTGAAGATGAAGGTCACGGGAATCTTCTGTTTCTCCTCAGAGGAGAGGAAGGAGTGTGTGGAGGAGTTCAGGACTGAAGAACTGAGCGTTCACCTGAGAGTGTTTTCATGCTCCCTTTGAATCTCTCCATCTCTCGCTCTTTTGTTTCCATACTTATTTCTACGTATCGTTTTATGTATTAAGTTGGCACGAGCAGTATGGTCAAACTATGGCTCTCATAAAATGTAATGTAATCATTAACATCTGTTCAATATGCCTGCCTTTATGATGCAGTACATTTCTTACACCGTGATTATCTGCTGACTCTATAGCTCTGTAGTGTTTCATTAGAGAAGAAGCTTGGCAGGAAAGTCCAAATATCACTTCCTAGAGAGCAGAGCTCAGATTATTTTCTTCTTTGTCCATCTCTCTGTGTTTCCATTCCGTCTTCTGATCCCTCTCCCCTGTGCTGTCAGTGATTGTCTTCGTCTCCCGCTGAGTTAATACCTTCAGGCTTAATAAATCAGAACAGACAAACAAGCCGTGGTTTGGCTTGACACAACCTGGACTGACTCTGATTAAAATTGTTTGTTTAAATCTGTAGTTTCCAGCTCTGCCTGCAACTCCTCAGTGTGGCAGAGCTGTGAGGTTGACGTAAGGTTGGATTAAACTGGTCCTATCTGTGGATGGAGGTGCTTTTTGGACCATATACATGGACCAACCAGGACCTGGGAGAGGAAGTGACTCACCGTTTCAAAATAACCTTGTGACAGTTTGCTTTTATTAGAAAAGAGTATTTCTCAATATGTGCCCATCTTTTCATCTAATATAAAGGTTAATCTACAGTTATTTTCTCAAGATTCATGAACCTGTTCCTAAAAAAGTGAATTCCCTTGTCCTCTCATAGCAGTGCTTATTACAGCATCATTTTTGAGAGAGCATGTGGGTTGGAATGAACATTATCACAAACAGTTTAACTCATGTTTTAGCCCATGCTCTATCCATCTCCTGTCTCCATCTCCATCTCCCTCCTCACTGCTCAACTTCATGAGCCAGCACAGTGTTGTCACAGAGACTTCTACATGTCATAAACCACTCCGGTCCTGGACGACCCGATCACAGACACTGGAAATAGCATTTAAAAATAACCTACTTTGGCGCTGATAATCTCGTTTTCATATTATAGATTATGATCAAGCATACATATCTACAGAAGTGAGACCTTCTCAAGATCACTTTGAATGTCCTCACAGGGAATTCAAATGTTCAGGTCCAGATGCCTGTGACTAAATGTTCGGTGCCTTCGTTCACAGATAGATCTGTGATCTGAAAGTTTTGATGCACATAATATGGGAATGATAAACTGAGACAGAATGTTGTTAATTGGGCTGTATAACGGCGTTGCAGCTCCGCTCCGTCACAGCGCCGGATCAGATTGGTTTCCATTCAAGTCAATGTGTCAACTTACACTTGATCCGTTCCGTTGCGGCTCAGCTGCGTGCCTTGTCTGCCAGGTCGCATCTAATCTGCAGCCATTCTATTTTTGCTGGATGCAATTTAGAGTAGAGAAGATCGAGCGGGACAGGAAGTAGTGCACGGAAAACTACCTAAAAAGAGCCTGAGACTTTCAAAATAAAACAAACTGCGTCAAAACTAGATCGTTGTTAGCTTTACCTATGCAAGAAAACGACACAATGAGCGAAGACACGCCAGGAATCAACAGCTTCGAGGTTTAACAGCACAACATGAATGAAGAGAGTTTTAAGGGACAGGAAAGCCCAGGAATTCCGCAGTCTCGCTACTCCAGCTGTCGGTCAGTTCTGCAGCTTGTCGGTCTGAACGCGCAGTCCACGCGCTGTGGAGCGGAACTACAATGCAGATGCAGCCGATGCATTTGAGGTGTAATAACTTGGCTGAATAATATGTGTTCAACACACTTGCGATACAGAATCATAAATCCGAGTCAGTTCCTGTAGCATGGCTGCCATCTTTGGGCTTCAAAACACCTTTTTAGGACCCAAAGGATGACACTGCAGAGACTGGATGTTGCAGTCAAAGGAGGTTACCTTATGGAGCTGAGTCAAACAAATTCCTCAACACACTCGGAGTTAGTACGTTACTCCTATCCTCTGAAAAATAAATCAGTGGAGCTGGAAACTTGTGTTGAATTGTTCAACATGAGGGAGGAAGACAGAAAGGCACATTTGTGAGGACCTTCAGAAATCTGAGCATCATTAGTCTTACTTGTTCAGTCTCTACCTGACATAAAAGGTCCTTGTGCGTTCCTTTTACATGTTCCCATTATGTTGCAGATTAAACAGTAATTTCCTTGATTGTGGACACTTCTCTGAGTTGGAAAAATAAAAAAAGGATGTTGTTTTTTCCTAACGCTGGAGTACAGATGCAACCATTGGAAGCTTCAGCACTAATCCAATCCAGAGTGATTAATGAAGATTTCAGTAATGATGAAAATAAACATTGTTCTTTATTTCCCTTTGTTAGTTTTAGAGGATAGTTAATCCCTCCACAGCCCACCCTGCCTTCAGGCCTGGCTGTCTGCTGCCTCTTCGTGCTGCCACTGCAGCCAAAACCCCGGCCCAAAACCCAGAGCCCCCGTCGGCTCCTGCAATGGAAAGCAGATGGTGGGTCCTTTGACGGCAGCCGGCTGCAGTCGGCAGTCCAGGAGAGGAAACTTCTCATTCGCCGTCATCCATCATCGAGGCCGCAGGCTTGGGGAGGGAGAGGAGGAGGAGGGAAGGGTAGGGAGAGGTCTGACAGCGGACGTCTGGCCTCTTTCAAACGCCTTTGCATGGCAGATTCATGGCTCACACTCATACACACATGAAAAAACACCCTAATACACACAAAGGCTAGGGTTTAGTAAAACACACATTAAAACACACACTCGGTGAATATATTCTGGCTCACGTTCCTGTTTCATGCCTATCATTAGTGGTATTATTCTTTTCAGCACAGGGTCAGCTGTGAGGGGTCTTTACTGGTTTTTCTCCCCTCCTGACAGAGAAGACAGAGCGAAAGTGAGAAGGAGTGATAGAAAAGAGGCAGACAGAGACAGGAAAGAGATAAACTGAGGGAGAGAGAGAGACGAATTTAAAGAGTAGAAGTTTTTCTGCTGTTTCAACTTTGTGATTTTGGCCTTTTTTCAGCATTTGGTTTCCATGTTGTGATGTCATCGGATGTTACCAGTTCCAGGAAGTCGAAAGGAAGGGAAGAAGAAGAAGAAAAAGGAACTTCAAATGCTTGGAAGCGAGAAAAAGAAGAGAAGGCATGAGTAATGTACCTGACAGCTGAGGATCATTAATCACTGTCACACGGCTGAAGAAAAGACAGACACACACACACACAGAAACACACACAAACTCATGCCCTTTCTCCTGCACACATTCTGCTTCACACATTCTTCCACAGACCTCCTGTGTCTCTGTCTCTCAGTACGGCTCAGTTGTTCCTCATGAGAGATGAACAGTTTTCTCAGAGCAGGAAAAAAAAATGAGGCAGAATAAAGATGGTAAAAGAAAAAGAGTAAAGGAATAAACACACGCATGCTGTTTCTCATGCTCATGTCAGAGGCCCCTGATGTCTGCGAGCCGCTGACACTAATAAGCGCTGTTGAAGGTTTGACTCCACGCGGCAGGCAGCCACTGCACAGCAGGGACAGCCATTCACAGCCTGTCAGCCCGCCTGCTGCAGGAGGCACCGACAAAGAGCCACAGAATGTGGGACTCTGACAAAAGAGATGACGGCGACACAGTGACTTCAAATCTCAGGCATGCAGGCGCGCACAAAAGACAGGCACACACACACACACACGCACACACACACACGTACCCTTGTCATCCTCCCTCCTCCAGTCCTCCCCCTGACTGCAGAAGGACAGCAGCTGGCCCGACTGACTGTCAGTCACACAGATGAAACCGCTCAGCTATTTCCACATTCTGTGTCCTTCCTAATCCACCCCCCCCCCCCCCCCCCAAAACCCCTCAGTCAGTTTCCAGATTAAGTCAAATCAGAGAGCTCGAGTGATTCCAAAGGAGGTTTTAACTACAGCAATTATAGAAAGCAGGAAAAACTTAATATGGTACACAACGGGGCCAACAAGGGCAGCCAATCACAACAGCCTGATTTTCATTAGGAAAAATGTGCAAATGCAAAATTGATGCAGCTGCAAAAACACATCTGTAAATCTAAGCTGGCCAGACACTGGGTAATTGAAGGTTTGATTCCATGTCCCTTTAACCCTTTGACATGCAAGCCATGTTGCTGCTTCTTCATTTAGCAACAGTCCAGGGTTTATTTGTCAGATTACCCAATCAGGAAGCAGATATGCAAGTCGACCAGCCAGTTGAGCTGCCAATTTAGGGTAATTTTTGGCGTTACATGTAAGTCAGTGTTCACACATTTGTACAGATTCATACGCTAGTGCTCACCAATCAAATGAGTGGTGAATCATAAACCCAACCCAAAAGAGGGATGCTGCATTTACAGACTTTGCAGCAGAGATGCCTGTGAGGGTTCGGTTTGTTTCCGACAATAAGGAGAGAGGAGGGCAAACAAAAACTGGATTTATTGGTTGTGAAAATGCTTTGATGGCTTGTATTTATGTTAACAATTCTGCCAGAAAATTTTAAAGGGAGTCAGATAATAATGAGGGCTCAGTATGGGAGAGGAGTAAGAGTGATGTCAGGCATCATTTTCTCCTCATCTCCAGAGATCTGAGTGAGGGTTACATGGGAGCAGCCTGAGGATATCCTGGTCTGGTCTTCATCACTCTCTCCTGTCAGTTATAAAATGCGCCACTGAGCTTCCCATCAGGCCCAGAGTACTTTTTTCTAAAAGTTTGGGTATGCAGCGACCCTCTTTGCAGCATTTTACCCGAGGAATGAAGCTGATGTAGGAATCCCAAAAGCTACCGTTACTCACTGCAGTATACACATTGTAACAAAGAGGTTATTAACTATCAAAGACACTCTGACACACTGTGACAACCAACTCCATCATGGGGATGGTTGTCATACACTCTAGGGTTGTTTGTCACAATTTTATTTAATGGGAAAAATATTTTATAAAAGGGAAAGAAGGCAGAACTAAATGTAAAGGTTAAATTGCATTGAAAAACTGACAAACATGAACAAGTAACACATCTTTAGGCCAGCCTACTAACATCTTTTCTGTGCTTGTCTACCTCTGTGTTCTGCTTATGCTTGCAGATGATATTGATGATACAGATGATATGTTAGTGAACCCCTCCATACCGGTTACTTCCATAACCACATCAAAAAGTACTCTTGGCTCTCTATTTAACTCTGGGATGAGCACATCCAACACCTCTCTCGGAAAACACTCAGGAAACACACAACTGCCGATCGCGGGTGATGCATTCACTGAAACTAGTTATTCTCAAACACAAAATACCCCACTAACAGTAACACATTCCCATTATTTAACACAAACAATCCACCATGCCCGTTACAGTGTCAACGTGAAAAACAAGGAGTGTTAGCAGGTATGTTGTTGTGTCAATGCAACAGCGGTCTCTGGTTCTGGTTCTGACAGTGCGGGATCCGAACTCCACCCCCCCCGCATGCTTGGAGGATTAACTAATCGATCATGGATGACCTGTTGAGCCATAGCTCAACAGGTAGATATCAGATGCTCACTTCAGTGTGAGAAATCAGGGGTGTGGCGTGAGCATGTGGAGCCAATGAAATGTGTGTCACGGCCAGTGTGTGAGTGTTGGCAGCTTTGCTACTGTATGTAACATATAAATATATATGTGAAAACCAACCCCCCCTAAAATGAAATGACCAACCCTAGCTGTAATTTCGTGCTAGCATCAATGCTAACAACTGTGTAACAACTAGTTAGCTAGCTAATGACAACTCAACACAGCTTTCCCTTCACATTTTTAAGGGTAACAATTGTTTTGTTATAGACTCATTGTGTAAAAGCTTAGAATAATCATACAGAGGAGCTGAATATTTACAATTTGACATGAAAAACACAAAAAAATCCTCTCACCCCAAGTTCAGCTGTTTTACTCCAGAGAAGACCATGTCAGTGAGCTCTGATCCCAATTCTGGAAATTTCCATACCACTACCCGCGGTATAGCTCACCCCATTCTCCCCCACAGACCAATTAAAAAAAGGTGATTTCTACTAAAAAAAAAAACCACATTTACAGCCTTATACACAAAAGGATTGCAGCCTGAATAGCTCATTTCTCTAACAGCAAACACTGTTCGGGGGGGGGGGGGGGGGTAGTTATCTTCATGTTATTTGCAATAGCTGTTAGCAGGGATACTCAGAGCCCACCTCAACTCCACCTCGTTACCTCACACTACATTGACCCAAGTTTGGATGAGTTTTCATTATGACACCTTAAGTCAATATGCTTTAAAATTTGTATTGCAGTGCATTTGCTATTCATGCACTTTAAACCTAAACAAACAAAATACTGCTAAACTTATAAATCAATACTGAATGTAGAATAAGGGTGCATCATGGTGCTTGTTAAATATTTTATTGTTTACATTGAATACAGATTTACATCTCATTTTATGTAAATAGTGTTATTCTTCATAATAATCCACCTCTGTTTGTATTTTGTTGTGGTTGAACATGTGGAAATCACAGACTCAGAGTGTTTAATTTACTTACTTTTAATTTGCTGCTGTCTCCCTGTCTCTTTTTCATCAACTACAAGCCAAAAACTACAGCTGGCCCTCACAGTCACTTCCCAGAAGTCCACAGCTGGTAGTGTTAAAACCCAAATGTAACACATCACACACTTTGTAATTGCACCATTTTTTTCCCCCCACACATGCAGCTTCGAAGCCTAAAAACAGTCAGCGCTGATTGCTTCCACTTGGTTTAGGGATTTTTACACCAAAATAAAAGAAAAACAGTCACATGGACAATCAGGAAAGTAAAACAGATTCAGACAACTGTTTTGTCACCATCAGTCTTTCTTTAGGATAAAATGATGATGTCAATTATATCACAGTGTGAATGTACAGGGGTGTTGTTGACATGTTTTTTTTCCCCATGTCTGCAATGTCCATAAACAGTGCTGAAGAATTCCACTCAGGATGAATAGCATTGTGAACGTCAGTGTGTTGTCTCAAACATACAATCAAAAGTTTGGACCTTCACGTGAGTGAAGGAATGCGTCAAAGAGCTCTACTCACGGTGGGTTTAGATGAGATCAGATGAGACTGGATTTTCTTTAGTCTTAATGTTTTGGTCTTTGTTAACAATGCAACATCAAGTATAGTCTAAACCTGCTTAGTTGATGCAAAATGTATGGGGATATAATTTGGTGGTAACAGGGAGGTGGTATAGGATAAAGAAAATTTACGTTATAAAACTGTAGCATGAACTTGCCAAAACTGCGTATTTTAATCTGTACTTAAACATGTTATCATGAACTTTGACCCAGACAGGACACAAATGCAAAGACAGACTCAGATTCCAAAAGGCAAGAAGGGTTTAAAAACACAAGCAGAGTTCGGTACATAGAGGAGGTAGTCAGCCAGGCAGGGTTCGGTACACAAAACGAGGCAGTCAGACTAGCAGGGTTCAAAATATGGGAAATCAGTTCAAACAGGCAGAGGTATCCAAAAAACGTGAGGCAAAACACTTAACAAGAATCAGGCAAGGTTCACAACGGCTATGACAAGACTGTGACGAAAGGCTGTGGCGAACTGGCGACGAGACAGTGAGACACATGAGGTTAAATACAAGAGGTAATGAGGGGTGATGAGACACAGCTGGGGAGGACAATCAGGGATCAGGTGTGACAGACAGGGGACAGAGCAGACAGGAACAAATCTGGAAGACATAGACAAGGGTCAGACATTTCAAAATAAAACAGGAAACAAAAAAAAAACATGAATGTGCAAAATGAAGAAACTTCACAGACATGACACATGTAATGTTAGTGAATCCTCATTATGTCCAGTGCCAGCGACGTTCATCTGCCAAGCAGAGCTGGCGTAACCTCACTCTTCATTTTATTGACAGACTCTCAAGTTTGATCAGATCACTGCAGTTTAACTGCTGCATGTGGGTTGGAATGAACATCATCACAAACAGTTTAGCCTTTAGCCCGTGTTTTTAGCCTTCGGCCTGTGCTCTATCACTGTCCCGTTTAGCTATTTTCCTGTCTGTCTTTTTTCTGTCTGACAGTTCAGCTCAATTGTCCACCATCACTACAAAATATTGTTGGATATTGCTGGGCTGCTTTGTGTTCAGGTCCTCTTTTTTTTCTGAAAAGTCTCTTTTTTATTAGTTATTAGACGTTAAAAACAGGGTTTTATGTCAGGTTTTACAATGATCGACAGCTGCTGTTCTTGTGTTTTTTATTTTATTTTTTCAGGATTAGTAAAATATGTCAGGAAGGAGAGCCAAGAAGAGATTAGACTTTCCAAAGGAAAACAAAAAAAAAACAACTTTTATTTGACACCCGGCTCCTCTCAGATTCTCCACTGTGCAGACTCTGGCTGCACAATGGCGGTGCCTGTGACGGGGGTATTTTGGCTTCAGAATCTTACAATGGTAAAAGGCGGAGCAACGCTCTTCATCTTTTTACAGTCTTTGGTCTGTGACTGCGTGTTGTACATGTGTAAGTGGGTATACGGTTTGTCAAACAAGCTCAGATGATATCACTCTTTCTTACTTTCTCACTACTCTCCTTTGCCCCATTGCTTACTGTACACACAGACTGAGCATGCTCAGCATCCTCCTTTGAGGGATGATAAAAGGACTGCAGTGGAGGTTTATCAAGAGCAGCATGAAAAAAGAAAGCAGGAGAGAGCCAGGCCAGAGTACGCACACTCCCCGACTGGGTGGCAGCGCTGATTCAACAGCGGACAGACCCGAAAGGATCATCTGTCTCCATTATGGTCTCCCAACAAATGATCTACATTTCCCCTCTTCTCCACTGCTGCCCACAGACTCATAAAGCTAGCTTTTCCATGCTGCTCTTGGCACGAGGAGTGAGAGACATCCACTGAGGTTAATTGTGGGTGGTCGAGGGGTGTAGGAACCAACGCATACAGACCCAAACACGAACCACGTACTGTTCAGTTTCAACGGGTTGACCACAAAACCTGCTATTCTTACCAGAGTGATACATACGCAGCTTTTACTTACAGCTGGATAAATGCTGCTGTGGGATTAATTGCATGTGGATTTTTCTGCCCTTCCCTTGAGGCTTTTTCTGCCTTGTCAGTTGCGACCATTCATGCTCGTCTCACATGGAGGGAAAAGAAACTTAACATAAAATGTTGGAAAGAAGTTTTCGGCAAAAGTTTCAAAATAGTTTCACAAACATTTAGTAATTTGATCAGACGGGAGGATAATAAAATACTTATGTTGGGTTTTTTTTGCCCCACTAAGCTGCTGTCTCTTATTTCTTGTCAGCATTTTAAAATTCAAGGCACATGTTTGTTCCCTAGCATTTTTTATTGACTGTTTCATTCATTTAGAAGCAAGACCAATATTTCAGATGCTCCATCACCATCTCTTCAGGCCTCACTGTAAGCAGGATCACACTCTACTGATGGTTATTTGCTGAAAGGCACTTATTTTCAGCAGATTTCACCCTTGATTCCATGTCTTGTTATTATTTTATGTGTGTTCTCAACAAAACTTAATGTGACTCAGCAGGCCTGTCAGAACTGCTACAATAAGTTAATGCTGCCAACAGATTCACGCTGGGATCATCTTGTGGAAAATTTCACAGCAGTTTAAAATAGACCTAATATAATTGCTCCAGTAAAAACAAAAACACTGCTGAGGAAATGAAAAGCTCGGTGGATGGATGTGAAAGTGACTGCCAAAACATCCCGTTTAAATGGAAAATGATAGAGCTTCAAACTCACCAAGACATCTTCTGGAAACACCTCGCTGCAGGAAGAGACTGACACCCTTAAAACACATTTTCTAAGATCTCAGCAGGAGAAAGAAAATCACAGATTCTTCCTGCCATAATTGATCACTTCAAGAAAGGAAAGTCCTCCTCTATTCTTAGTTTGACGTTGAGTTACACAAGGTTTTCTCCTGCTCTTTGTATCTGAAGTAAAACAGAAGAAAGCAGATTAGCGACTTCATGTTTTTATTCTCTAAGTGTTATTTGACCTTTGCCTGTCACATGAGCAGTGCATCATTATGTTTTCTACAGTATCACACATCTAAAATGTATTTTGTTCAAACTGTTGTTCAGAGATTTGGACTATTAACAAGCAGGGCTGGGCCTTCTCAAAAAGGAGAGAAATCAAACGACAGACTCTGACACTTCTGGTAAAGTTAAAAATTTGGTCATTTTTGGACGTTCACTTGTTAACCTTTAGTAAAAGAGTAAAAGTCCATGAGATTAGTGCTAATGAGCTGCTGGTTAGACTAAAGCAGCAACCTCTGGAGTTGAAAACAAGCCAGTGAGGAAGTGCAAAAATCTGCAATTTATTTATAGCTGAAAACATGCATCTCTGGATCAGATAAGTTTCCAATCCAGTCAATGTGGCAGTTCACACTGGATTTGTTCTGTTGTGGTCTGGCAGGTCGCAGCCAATACAGAACTATTCTATTTTTGCCGAGTGCTGGAGCTGTGATGTGTCAATTTAACTGCAGGACAGAAAAACGTGCACAGGAACTACCTAAAAACACCCAGTGACTTTCAAAATAAAACAAACTGTGTATAAACCGGATCGTATTTAACTTGACAAAAACAAACAGGCATAATGAACGGAGCCAGACTAGGAGTCAATCAATCAATCTTTATTTATATAGCACCAATTCATAACAAACGTTATCTTAAGACGCTTTCCAAAAGCATTAACAGGTCTATACCTGTAAATTTCATTAACAGAGACCCAACATTAAGACAAGATAAGAAGTCTTATCTCATCTCAACCCACCATGAGTACAGCACTTTGCAATGGGTATGAAGTTTTACAGCCCAGCAATGAACGAGGAGAGGCTTATTAATGGATGGGTAGCCCAAGAACTCCTTTGATCTCGCATCATCAGTCAACACACAATGGAGCGGAGCAGGACCGCAGCTGCATCTGGTGGATTTGAAACGTTAGCGTCCTTCAGAATTTTGTTGCAGACGGCCACAAAATGAGGTATAAAATGTTTACATCCTGGTATACTAATGGTTTGATCCCTGAAGCTTTTTTCTCCTTTTATAATAATAATAATAATAATAATAATAATAATAATAATAATAATAATAATAATTTAAAAAAACAGTTGGGGGAGTGGATCTGTTTTTTTCTTAACCATGTCATGTTACATTTGACTGTGTTGTAACCCTTCGATTAAACTAAGACAGTTTGTCTTACAAAAGACTTAACTATGAGCAACTCTCTCAAGTGAACCTAACCTGGTCAGTCTTTTTCATGTCAAAAGAGGTGAATGCTGTAAAGTAACACACCTCTAATTATTCTTCAATAGCTGCAGAAGTTGTAAAAAATGAAACCTAAAAGAAAAAATACAAAAAGCGAAACACTGAAACTTAAAGAGTATGCAGAAAGTACAAAATGTCACTGTGAAACTCAACAACACCAAAAACAACCGTAATGACACAGAAGTTTCAAGCTCTCATGTCTGCATGCTCGTACAAGTGTACTGTGCTGAAGCACACCTCTCTGAAGAGTGCTAGAGAGGAGAAGTAAACTGTGCCTGAGCACAGAACACTTGAGCACGGTACGAATGACCAGTGTTGCCGCGCCCTTACTGGCATAGAGGGTCACGGGACAGGGCTGACAGTCACAGTCAAAACTCAGACTCACAGAAAGTGTTTTCTTGGCTTTGACGCAGAGCCAGTCTAATCTGTTTTGATGTCAGTTCATTTGAAGACAATCAGACTCTGTCTGACCATGTTGTGTTTTCCCCTGACAGCTTCACGGAGGTTAAACACGAGACGACACTTTAATTATTTCTTTGATGAAGGTATCAACAAATACTACATGATACATATGAGGGCTCTAAACTCATACCAACACACAGCGGAGACGCACTGAGACAGCAGTTTCTGTATGACTGTTGTTGCTGTGAGCAATTACAGCGCCTTATCTAACAGTGAGGATAATGAGGTTACACACAGAGCAAATTCTATCATGTCGGCATAATGAGATTCAGGCCCGAGTCTCTCGTCCCGGGGTCGAGGACAGGGACGGGGACAGGGGCACACACACACACGCACACATAGACACACACAGTGTCTTATCTGCCCCACCTCGCATCTCTGCCTGACATTCAGAGGAAATTGCATTCAGGCTTTGTGTGATGCAGTGTGTGAATGACTGAGACTCTCCCCTCCTTCCTCTTTCCCTGTATCCCTCCTTTCCCTGCTACCACCCCCCAAACCCCCTCCCGCATGTTCTCCAACAACCCCACCACCACTTCTGACAGGCTGTTTGATTTATGACTCCAATTCCCCAGTGCAGACACATAGACGCAGGCCACACTCCCAACTATATGTATGTATTTTAGTTTCCCCCTCAGCTCTCCTCTCTTCTTGGCTACGCCTCTCTCTCTCTCTCCCTCTCCCTATCTTTAGCTCGATCTCTATCTCTCTCTCTCTCTCTCTCTTTCTAAAGTGCACACACACAGATCTTGTGTGCAGTGATTGATTATCCTTGCAGGACTGTCTGGTGTATTTTTGAGCCTTTTGAAATGTAATCTCTGCGAGTTGTACAGGGAGTGTCTTGTCATGCAAACACACACAAAGACAGAAAGGAAGTGCAAGGAAAGAGAGAGAGAGAGAGAGAGAGAGAGAGAGAGAGAGAGAGAGAGAGAGAGAGGAAGCAGTGCATACTGGAAGTGAGGGAGCTGTTTGGTAACATATTTCAAGTTGTATACAAGTTTGAGGGTGGACTTGGACCAGAGCAGCTTCCAGAGCAGAGTACTTAGCTTTGTGTACATTTACAAAGAAAGCTGAGCTCTGAGAAAGCTCTCGAGGATTACTGCGTAACTGCATAATCTTATCTTTAGGATCAGGACACAGAAAACAACATGTACTCCTTCCTGATTTAACTATACAATATAACAACCCAGAGAGTCCCCTGGGGCTGCTCAGAGGTCAGATGGACAGGATAGTGTATGAGCAGTGTGGTTCAGACTCAAAGTTTTGTGGTCAATTAGGAAACCAGTGTGCGTCATTCTATCTAAAGCATACACTCGACAGCACCACTAAAAGCTTACAGAGACCATAAGTTTGGCAACAAACTAAAGGTTTTAAAAAGGGAGGCTTACCGTCTCTTCTCTAGTACCCCTGCTTTACATCATTAACAGAAAAAAATCACATTGTTATAGCTGCTGTCTCTTTAAGGCTCCCTGCTCAACAAACCCCCTTCACTCTGATTGGCTGGCTCTCTGGAGGCCTGTCAGCAGAGGCAGATGTGTAATGAACCCGTTTGGGGATTATTATGCGATGACCTCATCATTTCATGTCTCATGAAGATCACATACTAACTGTTAGAACACTTTCAATCAGTTTACAGACAGGTTCAGAGATTTCTACAACATATGAAGATGTAGAGGTTTGAAAATCTGCACACATTTAGTGTTAACATCCAACATTGTTTCTTTATATCAATGTTTAAAATACAGAAAAGCATGATGCCGCCTCTCTAAATATAATATGTGAGGAGTTATTCCCATTTTCATTTGGTCTGAGCAACATTTGCCACATTACCTCACAACAATCAACCCTAAATGAGCCTATTGAGGCATCTGTATTGAATAATAAAGTGACTTGGATTAACTGTCACTTCAATGAAGATTTGCAGACACGTGAACATTTTAAATACTTGGTGAAAGACTTTAAAAGGTACCACACCAATGTAAATGTTCCTTATATGGAATAAAACACAACACATCTGTCAACTTACTAACATTTGACCGCGTTAGACTGGTGCAGCCTCTAACTGTCTTTAAGGCGGGCTTACTTTGTTAAGAGAACTTTATTGCCCAAAAGATGTGAAGCAGACTCCCCTTCAGAGAAATTTGTCTTTTGGCATTAGTTGTATTCTTAGTCTTCACCTGGACACTGCAGAATCACAGAGCCTCCACATCTTTCACCCCTCTGTGCTGAGAGGACAGACTGAACTGCCAGGGATTTTAGCTCTTGTGAAAAAGTCTCACAGTGGGTCTCACAAATTCATCACCATAGACCTCGCCAACTCTGGAAATATGACCCTGTGCAGACCAGAATTTAGCATATAGTACAGAATTTAGCATATATATACTGAATCTTTGTATGTAGTTATGTATACAAAAGTAGAAAAGAGAGGACAAGGTTTCTTGTAACATTACAACAAAATCTCTCCTGCAGCTTTTACAGAGCATGGGCTGTTTTCGTTTCATCTAAATGTGGATAAATATAAACATCTATTAAATATTATGCAACAAAATGTAAGCTTAAAATCCAGGATTTCCGAGCAGGATTTGTTGGAACTAATTCTTAGGAACCAAAAGAAGTTACTTTAATGTAGGTTTACTATGTTCAGGTTGATTTCGTTTCCAACACTCATGGACTGGAGCCATCTCTTCTGTCTTTCTTTCTTTCCTTCCATGTTTGGATTCTTGCCTTTCCTTTTAGAAGTGGAGACATGAAGATACCACAGTGAACAAGAATAGCTTCACCACAGGCTGTTTAAAAAATGGATGTAGTTTAAGATAAAACACACTTTTCTGTAGCCTTCACTTGTTTCTGTGTTACAGAGAACATTATCCAACATTCAGACCTGAGGTCAAAAAATAACAAGGGTTTAGTGCATTAACCTCACTTGTCCAAACCAGCAGCTTCATGCTGAGGATGGTAGGCCTACTGAAGTGCTGCTTCTGAAACCCAATGTTCTTTGATCTTTAAGACTTCTCTATAAAGCTGTTAAGTTCATGGAGGATTTGTCTTTAATGAAAGAGACTTTTTAATGAGTCAGAGTGAACAAAACAAGACGAGAGGGGAAAAAAATACTTGTAGAGTTGAACAAGTATCAAACTATGAATGGATCAAATGACTGAAGTCATAGATCCTAACAACTTTGTGATATGTTGTCAGTTACTTTTAGTATAAACACCAGTTATTAAAGTAATGATTGTTGTAAATTGTTAAGTACAGGTACCTGAACAACAAGGTGAGAAAAAGATAAAGCACAGTTCCTACAATCTCAGTCACAAACACAAACAAACACTTGTGGTCTTAGATCATTGTCTCCATCCTCAACCTGGGATTTGTCTTTATAATGAATGATGAATAAAACGATTGACCACTGTGTGTGTATGTGTGTGTATGTGTGTGTGTGTTCTGAAACACCTATCGATGGCCTATCCGTGTTCAGTCCCCTGGGCCATCGATCATAGGGAGTATTTATCTATAATGGGCCCTATATCTGTCTGTTTCTCAGCAGGGAACTGGGACCACAAAGAGACATACATGGATCAGACACAAAGAGGACCATTACACACAACCTTATCAATACTGACTCCTGAGAAACTACTTTTCCTCCCTTCTCCAGGGAAGATTTGCTGGCTGCCCAATGAGAAATGGGCAGAGCTATCGATAGTTTGTCAGCGCTTGTAAAAATCACAATCAGGAACTGGTTCTTCTTTCTAATTGTATGTTTTTTTATTTGCTTCATGTGAGTGATTTAATGGTTGTAGGCAGATATTTTCAAAGACAGGGTAAGTTACATTAAACGAGGCCAGGTTAAGATAAACAATTTGCTGTTGACACACGTGTGTATTTTATTTATTTATTTATTTATTTTAATAATTTGAGAACAAGGCGAAATTATCTTTACGGAGTGTGTTTAGAGTTAGTGCAGTTGTTTTGGCTTCTTGCAGCAGCACGTTTTCTCATTTGCAGTGTGTTTCTGATGTAACTTATGAATGTGCTTCTCAAGATGCACTGAAAATAAAACTCAGGCAGTAAGCACTGGTTGGTCTCAGGTGCGCACCTGGTAGACTATCTCATTGGCATGGAAAAAAAAAAGTACTTGTGAGCAGTGGATATTATTGCATGCTCATAAAGAAGTTTCCCTTGTGCACAGGAAACTTTCTCATGCAATAATATATCCTGTGATCTCGTGAAATTTTCTCACAATACACAACTGTTGATGCTTGACTTCAGGAAATGTGTAAATGCTTTAATGTGCCTAATAAAGGAAAACTAATTCATTTCTTTCTCTTTTTTTCCCACCTTGCCTCACCATTCTGAAATATACCGAACCAAGCCAAAGTCATGTTTGCAAAATAAGCTGAAATTCCTGTGGGGTTACACCCCTGTATATATATATATGCGGGTCCATCCCGGTACTAGCAAGGCGTACCTAATAAAGTGGCCGGTGAATATATATATATATATATATATATATATATATATATATATATATATATATATATATATATATATATATATATATATATAAATGTTATCCTCTCTGAAACCCTGAGTATTTTAAAAGCCGCAGAAAACGCAGTCAATCCTCATGTTTAAATAGCTTCAGAGACATCTCACTTCTTATTAGGACCCCAGCATTGTCCTGGTGCACGTTTCACATGAAGCTCTGCAAAAACACATTCCTTGGGGGACACATGGATGATTTCAGTGTCTGTGTTTGTTGACAAAGTTCTTCAGAGTATTTCCTCGACATTCTCAACACTCGACACCATTTGTATCCCCTCAGCGGTCTAAGTTTGTGTCAGCTCTGTGATCTGTTACGGACTGAGACAGAGATGATCCAGGGAGGAGCAGACTGTCACACAGATGATGATCTGTAGTTCACCACAGATATGTGGACTTTGTATAATCACACAGCCTGACATTCAGCTGGTTCACCACAGCTAGATCCAAACACACACTTTCCCATCATTCACTCCGTATGAGAGAAATTCTCCTGGGGGGGTGAGGAAGAAAGTCTGCGGGCCTCAGAGTATGCATGTGAATGCTCGTACAGATTATGACCACTTTAAAGATTCTGTCACACAGTTAATCATGTCAGCTCTGTGGTTTCCTCCATATTTAACTGACAGACAACAATGGGAGTTTACTGTCAGAAGAACAAGGAAGATAAATATTTCAAACTACTCTTGACAGGACAGTAAAACAAAAATGACAGCAGTTATGAAATCTTGCATAAGTGACGTCTAACAGCTGTGTGTCAAACAGCAAACAGTTATGTCTATTTATACTTGGTGTTCAGCAGGCTGTGATTTTCAGTGGATCCCTGGAGGATGAAGGGCTTGGCTAAAAGGTTTCAGGATCACTTTGAACAACAGACATTGCGTGGTTCAGTGAGAGTGTGTTGATGCTCTTCAATCAAATCCAACACAAACCTTAGATCTATCTGATCTAATGGTTCTGGACAGGCTGGGTTGGTGTATGTGGTTCATCCACAGTCTGAAGACCACTTCTTGGTTTTAAACTTTGGGGCAAAGCCCACTTTTTTCTCTGTTATAGTAGAAAACCCAAATGCAGTTCTAACATGTCCTCCTGTCAGTCAATGACCAGAATCAGCCTGTGGAGCTATCCGGGCTTTTATTTAGCATCTTATCTGAGCATTGTTCATAAATCAACAATGCTCGATCACAAAATAAGCAGTTTCAGTACAGAACTTGATAAGATATTTTAGCATTTGTGTCGCTTCAGTCTAGTTTTTAAATATCCACTGGCATGTGGGTGAAAGATGTGGTCAGTTGGTGTAACCAATAAATGTCAATTGGTGTAACCAGTGTTTCTCATAAAAATCTGATATAGCATGAAAAAGTTACGATGCATATGACTTTATCAATCCACTATAGGGGCCGTGAGGACTATCCAAAAAAAGCTAGTGTTTTTACAGGATAAAGACTGTCACTGATAAGGCGCTATCTCCCACTGCTGGAGGACATGGCTCTTAGTAAGGCATGTGTTTGTTTTGAAGCATATGAATGAAGAGCAGATCTTCTTTTTAACACTACTTTTCTTTGTTCAAGACAACTTTGGACCAGATACATAGGCTATGTTCACACTGCAGTTAAAAGCAAATCTGTTATTTTCACTCAAATGTGACCCATATCGACGTTGTTTCTGACAGTCTGAACAGCACAAGTCATATTGAATCTGACATTAGATTCAGGCCACTTTCAACTGTAATGCTGAATCGGAGACATATTGGATTTCTTTGAAGGCAAACACAGTTAGAACAGCCAGGTCGCATTTAATGCAACTTTGACATCATTCTGAAGCGACATGTGCACAGACAAAAACGGAGGTGGGAGTTAGACCTTCATCAGCACATCTGTGTTTGGTGTTGAGAGAGAGAGAGAGAGAGAGAGAGAGAGAGAGAGAGAGAGAGAGAGAAAGAGAGAGAGAGAAAGAGAGAGAGAGAGAATTCAGGATTGTATATTACTGTCTTCTAAAATAATGCTGAACATTCACATGGTTAATCTTATCAGAGTGTTGTGGCTGCGCTTGTTGTTCGTCAGAATGTATTGGCTCGTCAATAAGTCATTGAAAGGAACATTTATCTTTTAATTTTATTGGAAAAGTAACAAATGTTACCTCAATCTGCTATTCATTTATACTAAAAAAATGAAACATTGACTCTAATAAGTTTATTACATCAACTGCGTCCATGTAACGTATTAGGTTAGTAAAAAGCAATAATATTGAGTTCAACTCAGTTGACCCTAAAAGTATTTTCAACAACTTAATACATTTTCATGGAACCAGCTGACATAATAAATGTAATTAAGGTCAATGTTTTACTGGTTCTTTTTTTTTTTTTTTGAGTGTAGCATAGTGTCATAGATCCCACATTCTGAGATTCTAACAGTTTTGTCCTGACATAGAGGTAACCTCAAGACTGTATCTGCTAGTATTTTGTGCCTATATTTTACTGATTCAAGAGAACCTACTCTTCTACAATTTGTGCTGCTTGTTTACTCAAAGACGGGGCTGGATTTCGGATAATGGTGTCAATGCTGTCAACTTTATGGGGGCCTGCCTCCCGCTGTCACATTTGAGTCTCAAGTGAGTCTTTGGCTGTACACATAACTGTACTTTTGAAAACACAAATGGCAGAGGTATGAATATCGACTGGTGAAAAATGGTGCCATTATGAAAGTATTGTGCAAGCTACTCTCCTCTCTCTCCTCTTCACTCCCCACCTCTTCACCCCCTGGTCATCCATCTCCAGACTGGGCCAGTCAGTGGCAGCTCCATTGATAGGGTAATCCAGGCCTGATTAATGACCCAATAATCAGAGGGATCCTCAGATCAATCATGGGTGTGATCAATAACCCCCAGCCAAGGCGATCATTAGCCTGCTAGAGTGCATCCTCTATTAGACCCACGGAGCAAAACAAAGGATGTGAAAGAAAGAGGGGAGATAAACGGCTTGAAGGATGGAGGAGAGGGACGAGGAGGAGGGTGGGCAGGGTAGTTATTGTTAGATGATGAGGAAATGGTGCCATTTCTGTGGAGGTAGTGTAAAAGGCACAGAATCACCAGTCACATAGTGATACACTTGAAGGAAGGGAGGTGTTTGGATGAAAAGTACACTGTAAATATAAACTGACATAGAAACAGTTAAAAATCTGGAACTGAGCAGGCCCACTGTGTTTCAGTTTCTGTTTCTGTTTGTCTAAATGTTTATAAATAAACACTCGTGTATCCGTAGTGTATGTGTTAGTGGGTATCTGTGTCCGTGTGTAAGTTCTTGTCTTTGTGTGTGTGTGTGTGTGTGTGTGTGTGTGTGTGCAGAGTGTGATGGTCTCTGATTTATGGCCTGTGTCCCTCAGTGCCAGCTCTCTGTCTACTCTAGCATGGACGATGAATGGACCTCTGTCAGTGCGGCCAGAACAGCCCCCCCTCTCTCTCCAGCACTCTTCAACCCTCTGCCTCCCCCCCGTCTCTCCCTCCTGCCTCTCCTGATTCCATTTCATAATTAGCCACATACAAACTTGGAGCAACTGCGAACTTGTGTCTATAAATGTTTTCTCTGACAGCTGGCAGCATAAGTGATATGGGTAAATAACCTCATGCTAAGCGGGGGCTAAGTGATCCATGTCCATTTGAATAAGCCTGTCTGTTGTCAGCAGCTCAGTGTGGGTCGTCCAATGTCCAAAACATGCATGATGGGGAAAATATTCAGCTGTGGGAAACCATCACAACAGAGATTCCCACTTTCAGAGGAACTTTGTGGTAAAATTGCAGAGATTTGGGAGCATGGCAACATGAACCACTGAAACTGAACCACTATTACCTAAAAAATACCAACCTTTATCAACACATAGTGAGGGACGAGCTTCCCTTAGTTTCACTACATTGTACAAAACAACTACTACTTTTTTAATACTGCTGCTTCATCTCCTCTCTCTCTGCCCTCAGGAAGAGCATATCAGCAGGAAGCATAAAAAAGACTTTGTGTTCAAGTTTCTAATAAATCAGTTGAAGATGAGGACGGTCTTGATGATGCTGAGGCTGTGATGCTAAGAGTTAGCAGTGTGTTTGAGGGTGAGGGTAAGTGTGTGATGATAGTCGTGACAGTGTAGGATGCTCACACACCAAGTCCCTCTGAGTCATCCATATCACTGTGTGTTTTTGCTGATGTCAACAGGTATGTTTATATATGTTCAAACCCGTACATTATGGATGCATAGCTTGGTTAGTGTCCATATGGGAGTGTGTTTGTCAGTCTCTGTCAGTGTGTGTGTGTGTGTGTCTGTGATGTGGCTGCCTGCTGTGTGTACTCATTTATGTGTAATGAATGCTTATGAGGGTAAACAGATGGTGTGTTAACATGGTAAAATATGATCTGCTGCCAGACAATATGGTGGCACGCTGGTGTTTACAACACACACATTACACTCCGTGACAGCAGAGCAGCTTTGGAGCAGTCTGGCTTTTCTAAACAGATCTGACAGGAATAAAATGCCTTCCACTTTCTTTCATCTCAGATGTTCTTGTTCTGTTTTACACTAAAATCATTAATTATAAATAATGTTAGTGATAAACAGTAAAAGATTAACCTTTGGCTCATGATGACCAAAACAACTGTACCTTCACTTGATGAACAACGATGTAAACAACTCCTCTTACTGCATTTTTTTAGTCTGCATCACTGCACCATTCTCAGGTGGATCATGATTAATAAACAGGCTTGGAGGTTTAACAGAATACATGTAATGGTGTTATGAAATTAGGATACAAAAATGTAACTGTTTTCCACTACAGTTACAGGAAAAATCTGAGTAATCCAAAAGTAATTGAAAGTGACAATGATTATTTTACATTACTTTAAAATTATAAAACTTTAATATTTAACATGTAACTAGAAACTGTATTGGAATACATTTTTAAAATAAACCTCCCAACCCTGTTAATAAAGGAAGTGACTGGCATAAATCAGAATGATTCATTTTGCAAACCCCTTTAAATCAGAGCAACTCTTATTTTTTGGTGGATAAATCTATGCAGAGAGAGACTTTTCTATGTTCCTGGTAAACTTTTTTTCATCTTCTGGTGTCTATTTGATAACCAATTCTGCTTGTCAGACCCTTAGTCCATATCTTAATATAGAGAAGCACACACACACACACACACACACTAAGACACAAACACACACATTCACTGACACCCTGTGACCCCACAGCCCAGCTGTCCATGACGAACGATGACAGAGGTGTGACAGAAGACGCCGGCTTAAGAGTGATGAACAAGATGCAAAAGACACACACACACACACACACACACACACACACACACACACACACACACACACACACACACACACACACACACACACACACACACAGAATAATAGATGATTCTGCCCATTCTTTCACCTCCACTGCTCCATGCTAGTCTTTAGTATCACCTCCGTTATTCTCCTCGGTGTGAGTGAGTATTCAGTCTGATGTTGCTGTTGTTTTATTGCCACATATTAACAGGGTTCAGTAAATGATCATGGACAGTTAATCAGTCCAGTCACTGACAGGTTATAATGGTTGTATACAGCCTGACGAAGAAAAAAAAACTGAGGTCAGTGTTGTGTTTGAAATGTCAGAGAGGCCAAAAGTCTCCATGCTTATCTTTGCTCTTTCAAAGCTCTGCAGTGCGTGTCGTGCACAATATTTCAAGGAGCAGCAGTTGTAGCTCAGCAGCACAAGGCTTTATGATTTCATATTCCTGACTGTTGTTTTTACCATCTATTGTATTACACTGTGCTAAATCCATGTGTCCCGCTTCATTTCAATACGACATATAATACAAGACTGTGTTTTATTCCAGGAAAATCCCCTTTGGAAAAGTGGGGTTGTTTTATTTTCAGGGACTAGGCTTTGAACAGCTGCACCACCTTCTCTGTTCTCTCTCTCTCTCTCTCTCACTTTCACTTTCACTCAAAGAAACATCCCTGTAGTGACGCTTAACATGCAAAATGGCAGAAAGCAGCGACGTACCAGAGCTGCGCAGCTCGAGAGCTGTACAAGTGAAAAAGCTAATCAGGAAAAGTTATGATGCTAACTTTAAGATTAGTGTTGCGAAAGCTGCAGAGGCGTCTAACAATGTTCAGGAGACCAAACGATACGGCGTCACAGAGTGTGATGTGCAAAGATGGCATGTTCAGAAAGAACATCTTAAAAAGGACCAACACACAGCAAAAAGCATTTCGCTTTTTTTTTTCTTTTTAAAATATTGTTTTTTTCAAATAAAACCAGATTTTGTATTAAAAACAGTCTTTTTTCTTTTTTTTATCTTGGGAAAAGTTGGTTGTCTTACATTTGGATCAATACAATATTCCCGTGAACCCGCTGAGTCACTGCACAGAAACTGATGTGTTTTCTGGAACAACAGAGAAAGAGAAAATAGTTTTTTTGTTTGTTTGTTTTTTTAAAAACAACAATGTAAACCATGTAAAGCTGCTAGGGGGGTACCATAGAGACTGAATAAAGCCGTAAAAAAGCCAAACTCCCCCTCCTTAAGGTATAACTTCACAAGATGCTCCGTGTTCCTCATTTAAGTTTGAGAGGCTGTGGGCTTTTTCTCTGGTGTTGAAACGTCAAAGGAATGCAATCTCTGTGAGGTTTTCAGGATTGCACCAGTCTAACATTTTGGACCAAGATCATTCACAAGTTCATCTCTTTGTGAATAAACTGAGTAAAATAATATCTTTCCCCAAGAAAGGGAAATCTGGATCTGGCAAATACAACTTACAAATTAGCATCTGTAACCAATTAGCTGGCTCAGACTTTTTAAGGGACCGTACTGTAATCTTTTTCTTAAATCACAAGCTGCAAAAGCTCCGCCCACAAAGTCATGTGGCCTGACCTTGTGTAACCTCAGTTTGGTAACATAACTCATTAAAGGCAGCCTGTCAGATGATGATGAGGCGTTCAACAGTTCTGTCTCTGAGAGTTGAGATTCCTTTGTGTAACTTTGGTGCTGGAGAGGTAACATAAGTCGGGTGTTTACGGTGATTAAAAGCAGAAAAACAACAGAGCTACACAGGCTTGGCTTCACAGAACAGGCCCTTATTGAAGGATGCCAACCCAAAACTAGCAAGGCCTGGATCCTGTCAGCAAACACACTGACAGTGAGAGCTGACAGGGACACACACAAGCAAGCACACAAACACACACACACTCCCTGCCACTATGCAATCTGAACCTATCTCACCCCATGTAGCATTTTACTGTGCAATCATCAAAGCACCATTAAATCAGAAGTGACTGCCAATAAAGGGAGGAAATTGCGGGCAGGGATTACGATGTTTGCATGATAAGGGGTGTGTGAATGTGTGTGTGTTTGGGGGGAGGATTGCAATAGGGGGGCGTCACAAGATTTATGTAGCATTTACTGTGAAGCAAGTCGTAAAGTGTAATTACAGGGGGGGTCGACACACCACAGAGCCACAGAGCCCAGCAGGCAGACTGGCAGGAAGGCAAGAAGACAAGTGATCACGGCCAGTTAGTTCATCTGCTCTGTCTCTCCGTTTGTCCCTTCTTCTTTCTTTTTGTTTTTAACCGCCTGTCTCACACAAGCTTCAGACCCATAAATCTGCTGCAACAACTCCAAACTCCAGAGTCAGAACAGCCGAGGCCTCTCATAGGCTGCTTCATGGGATCAAAACAGGATGTCTGTGCAACGCCTGCACAAGGTGACGAATGCACCAAGGAAGCCTCGAGATAGAAGATCAGCTCCTTACTTTAAATAAGAACCCTTTTTGTCTTCACTGGGTGTTTGTATTCTTTCAGAAGAATAGTTCCCGAATTTGTTTGCTAGTTTCTATCAGCTAATAGCAAATGTGGAACAATTTACAAGAAAGTTTCTTGTGTATCTCTCAAACATACAGCCTGAACTCAATGAGATGAGAGCTTTGTTTTTCTTTTTATAGCTGGCTGAAGTAACACAGACAGCTGATAAACTTTTATGCAAGCATCTGCTTAGTTTCATCCAACAGGTTTGAAATGTTTGGTTGAGTTTCTGTGGCTCAGTATTAAAGCAAGAGATGAAATAGTCTTTTTAGTGTTTGTTTACCACCACATTGGGTAAGTGGTAGTGATCCAACCACTCCTCAAGGAGCAGCGCCAGAGCAGACCATTACTTGGTAAGATGTTTAAAAGTTAGTCAAGAATATATGAATGTTTTTTCAAAGATCAAAGTTGTATATGTAGCAGTCAAAATGAATAAATTGTAATACAAAGTGGCATAAAGAATGTTCTTTGTATCTAAAGTTACTGGATCATTAGGTATTCCTGGTCTGAGATACATTCATCATCTCCCTCAGGCCTCTATTAACTCTAGTTGTAAGTTGAAAATATGCATTAACTTCTCTTCAAGTGATATAAGCTTCTGAGGATGTAACAGTGTCTAAAAAACATTCCCTCCATCAGTCAGCCGTTGTTTTCATACTGGAGCAGGCAGGATGTAACAGTAATGGACTACAGCAGGGGTTCCCAAACTTTTCAGCCCACAAACAACAATATAAACCAGACTTTAGGCACATGCATGGCCGCCTACGTGACCATGAAGCATCTGTTTACAAGAAGTGTGGTCTCATCAGAGTCAGCACAGTGACACACAGAAAAATGACAATGACTTTAATGACTTTTTGGCTCATGTTCACTTGTTTTGGTCTGACACAGCCCTCTGACACCCCTGTTAGTGTTTAAAATAGTTGTCGAGAGAAGTGGTCGCAGCAATCGTTTCCGTGTGCTCGTGCTCACGCATGAAGTGTACCATACTGGAGCTCACCTCTCCGAAGCGTGCTAAAGAGGGGACTAAGGAATGTTGACCACTAACGATTATAAACAGTCAGTGAAAGCCAGTTAAGAAGGCTGATACGTCGACGAATCAAATCTCCCCAACAATTGCAGGGGTGTTTGAAAGTGTCTGTCCACACCTGACCAATGTAATTTCACAGGGACACTTGATTAACCAATGACTATCACTGACCAATGATGTCAAGTTCAACAGATTCTCTCCATTTCAAAATAAATGAACTAATAATATGAGTGCAAGGACACAACGGTTTATTGAAATGTGTAAGATTTTAATATTTGCCACATAATGGCAAATATTTTGTTAATATTTTCTCCAGAATATTTTCTAAAAAGTCGTCAAATGTTGTAAAAAGCAGCACAAATTTTATCAACCCAACCAATGCTAATTTTTTTTGTTTGCAGTGCTGCCAGGTTGGGTGGAAACCTGCTCAATCTGGAAACACTGCAAACAAACTGGACTTTAGGGTTGAAGCGTGCTTGAGCACGGTACGTTTGGCCAGTGTGACCGCGCGCTAATCCACTTCTGTAACACCATGACACAATGTGCAGTTACACACTGGAACATCAATACTGTGCTGTAGAGGGGTTGTTATTTCATTTTAATGCCTAACAGGTTTTTCACTTCACTGTGAAGTACTTTATTACATCCCTCTAAATCAGTGTTTCTTAAATTATGTTAGACCAAGGACCACATATCCCTTCCCAGCGACCTCATGGACCACCAAGATAAATAGCCCCAGAACAACAGCCCAGATAGCCAACTGATGTAATATAAACTGGCATCATACATGTACTGGTTACGCATACTGGAGCTATCGTTAGCTTCCATGGTATCCACAGCGCTCACTGCTGCTGAATCATCTTGCTTCTGCACCATCTTCTGGCCAGTGTCAGAAGTTTTTGCTTCCTCATTTTTTTTCTTCTTTTTTTTTAACTGTCCTTGTCTTAAACCACCGATACATGAGGATTTTGCCTGTGGACTCGTTAATGGAGTAACGTTAGCGTGACAGTTTTTTTTTTTCTGTGGGAGAGTTCAAGGAAACTTTTGTGAGTCCCAGCAAACTGATTTTTTTATTAACGTTCCAAAAAAAAAAAAAAAAAAAAAAACTCACTGTCAAGGCAGACCACTAGGAGGCGCTGGCGGGCCACCAGCGGTCCACGGACCACAGTTTGAGAAACACTGCTCTAAATTATCACACGGTGATTGTTTCCAAGTCAAGAAGTGCTTCTGTTATGTGCGCCAATTTATTTCCTCTTCCTTGTTGTGTTGATGAATTCGCGTGGCGAAATCTCATGATAATCCAAAGTTTTTAAACCAAGTTACAAAGTTTTTTTAACTCACTTCTGGTCATTTACATGTACTTCATGTCTTCACCCATCTTCATCAATATGTTTATATAGAATAGCTCCACAAGTTGTGCTGCACTCAGTCCGGCTACACCATCACAATAAAGTTTTCTTTTTTTTTAATTGCTGCTGTTCAACATTTCCAGTTTATTAAAATAAGTCACAGTTCAAATGTGAGGTAGAGTTTCTGTAACAGGCCAACAAAGGAACAACAAGGAGAGTCCATCCTCACCACACTGACGCATCAGAGCAGCTGCAAACAGAGCTTCAACCAAAGTGGTCTCACATCACTGTGGTGAACAGAACTGGAGACCTCAGTAGTTTTCTCTGTTGCACGTCTGTTGCTATACAAAACACGTGGGTTTGTTTACAGGACAGGTTGTGTTGATTCTCAGGGGACTGAGGGAGGAGAGAGCTAAAGTCGGGGAGCCTCAATTTGCAAGTGGGAAAGTCCCTTGAGATTTATGTCAGTGTTTACCATTCCTCCTCCAGCCCTCGCTTTAGGAAGGAGCACTTGGACAATAAATCATCGCCTTATAAATGGATGAGACATCCAGAACCTTTTGAACCGGGCCTAATTTGCCTGGGAGCTTTTAAAAGAAGAAACCCTTCTGAGTTAGTAAATGTCAGGGGCCTCAGTGAAGTGCTGTGACAGAGATTCAGATGTTAAATGGGGTGATGGTGTTTGTGTGTCACTTTCCCTCTCTTTGTGCCATTATTCTTTTAAACAAGATAAATAACGGTAGTGTCTGGGTTTATCTGACTCATGGGGATGTCTACGTACTAAAATATGTTTGTAGTGTGTCTGTAAAAGAAAACATGTTTTTATGAGCAGATTTAATAAATCAAAGTTTTCCAAAGTGCTGTGGTCAGAAAAATGAACTGAACTGTATAATGCTGCGGCATTGATTACAAGATCAAAGTCTTAAATTGTTTCAAAATTGATCTTTCCTTTAAAAAGAAGCAGAAGGAAGTAACAGTTTTCTCCTCATTTAATGAGATTCACTGGAAAAATAGAAAAAAAAAGTTTATTTTTTCAGTCTCTGAAGTTAACTCTGAAGCTGCCAATCGCAAGGACCCTGGTGAGGGTCTGGGGTCAGAGGGAGACCAGGAGGGTTATTCTGAGGTCAGCATGGGTTCAAGAAGCTGTTAGTCCCACCCCTCCTTTTATTCCTCCTCCACCTCATGGAACATAAATCATCGCTCTCCACCCCCTGTCCTCCTCAGCTGGTCCGTCCCAGGCTGCACAGGCTGTTTTTCTCTGTTTGCTGTCATCATTCTCTTTACTCTCACTCACACTCACACACTGACGCACCCACACACACACACACACACACACACACACACACACTGGAGAACTGTTGGCCCTGCTGTCAGGGAGCTCGGAGAGGCAGAAATCTCTCAACACACAAACACAGGTAGTGAGAGAGACAGATTTAACCTGCTGTTTGTCTTGTCATTAGTCTGCTGTGTGGCAGTTTGGGACCAACTCAACACACACACACACACACACACACAAACACAGTGAGAGAGAGAAAGAGAGAGAGGGAGAGAGACAGAGAGAGAGAGAGAGCTGGCATGCAGACAAAACAAGGATCTCTCATTCCGTGGAAGGCTGGAGCTCTCCAAACAAAACACTCATCTTCTGTCATCACGCCTATTCTCACACCTACACCATTTCAACCAGAACACACACACACACACACACACACACACACACACACACACACACACACACACACACACACACACACACACACACACACAAATAACATCCCAAACAGAGGAAGCCGCACATCCAAATTTGGGCTAAAGAGCTTCAGCAGGTCTTGGTGTGTACAGCGAGTTAAAAACATTGCAAACCAGAGTGACTGATTTTATGCTCCTGACCTTGAGTCTCACGAATAAAAAAGAAGAAGAAGAAAGAAAAAAAGAAGAAGCTCTTTTGGATCTTTTTGATAGTCAATGATATTTAACATTCTATTCTCCAAAGCTGTTTCAGCAAAGATCATGTTCCTTTGTTCCGAAAGCCAATGTTTTCGAACAAGGGAACACAACCTTTGTTTGAAAAGAGTTCAACACAATAAGTCATATGAAAGTTTATCTGTCAAAAAAGAAATGATATCAGATGTGCCGAGAAACGGAGCATCGCACACCAACCAACAAAGTGTAGATTTAAAAAATTATTAGAGGTCTTGACTTAAAATCCCATAATGTCCTTTGAGAGAAACGTCTTCAAGCAAAGATGATATAGAACATCATTATGTCTTCATTGGCATATGAGTCAATATGATTTACAACTGAAATGAAGGGTTTCGATAATCCTCTAAATTTATTATTCTATGTTAAAAGTCAATATAGAGTGATTACAGTAAAAAAAAGCTTTGTGCCTCACTCTTAATTTGTGGCCCCATTTATATGACAATGGTATCAGGATGAAACGCAAAAGTTTTGTTGCGTTTCGGCCTCTCGTTTATACAGAAATGCTGTTTCAGCTGATCTAAAATGCAACTTTTTGAAAACGCCCTCCAGAGTGGAATTTTTCTAATATGCTGCAGCCTCCGTTGCCGTGTAAACGGCAAGCCGGCGTTTTCAGTGAAAACACTGACGTCACGCTCCGTTTTGCGTGTGCACATTCCACTTTTGTTGTAGGAACTTTTGCAAACCGGACAGCAACAATAGTTCAATGGCGGACTTACCAGGTTGTGCTTGTGCTGCTGAATCTGCTGACTGCCTTTCAACAAGATTTTCATCTGTTGCTCCGCTTCTGCTCTCAGATAAGACACATTTAATACATATGCCAGATGATCAGCCCGCCTCTTCTTCGGCAGCAGACTACCAAAAGACTCTACAGTTATATTGCCACCTACAGGCCTTGTATGCATACTACAGCGTTTTTCGTCCCTCAGCATTTCTGTGTGAATGCAGATTTTTTTCTCTGCGTTTTTTGCATTTTCGAGTGAAACACTGTGATGCGTTGTCATATAAACAGGGCCTGAGTGTCCGGTGTCATTGTTTGAAAGGTCTTTGTTTTTACTCATTGTTTCTTGTAACACTAACCCTCTAAGAGGCACACTGGTATTGTGAACTACCCCTGGGAAAAACAACAACAACAAAAAAAACATTCTAGGTTGTTCTTGATTTACAGTTCTCTTTTATGAAACTTTCTGTTTTAGGGCGAGCTACGCCTGCTCACTGACTTACATTTAAGTCTTCTTTACTGGTACTTCTGTGAGTGAATCTTGGACCATAGCAAACCAGGATGTAGTCCCAGTAACATCGCTGTGTGAGCTTTTTTTTAAGAGCCTTTTGATGATGATGGCTGTAACTGGAAATGCTTTCTTTTGATCTACCTCACAGCAGACCTCTGTGTGCCCACCTGTCAGTCAGGTCCGCTGAACCCTTAATGATGAAAAACTTATAAGACGGGCTTTTTGAATGGGTGTGTATATGGCTTCCCCGGCTTTTGGAGCCACACTCAAGTGGTCACTCACGGTACTGCAGTGTTTTTCATTTCCTCAATGACTTCATTGCTCAAGACCACAGCCAGCTGCTCAGTGTCTACCTCTGCATTGTTTGCCACATTGATACCAGTTAAGGCTTTGATTAGCTGATAAGCATCATGTGACGGTTTACAACAATCATTCATAGGTGACTTTCTAGGACCACTACACTAACAGACGACATGATAAAATAACTGTGCTGCAAAGACTGCTCCATATACATGAGGCCTCCAACTGAGGCCACCAACCAGCTTCTCTTCTGACGAATATTAGAGATCAGCACCACAAACTATCATAAAAGTGGCAAACATTAAAGAGACAGTAAATTTAACAAATTTCCCAGTGATCCTGCAGAGCCGCACTTTAATAGAGACGGAGCGGTTCTGCGCTCTGACAGGTTGTGATTGATTGTGTGTCAGGGGACGTATTCTGTTTCTGAGGGCGATGCCACGAGACAAGGCCATGATGAATCCCACACTCCTTTAATTGCTGTTTTACATTTCAGTGGCAGCTATCAGCTAAATAAGCTGTCACACACACGACCTGATGACTGACTCGCAATTACTTTACCTAAGAAGAGAGCAGACATCCTCTCTCACATGGTTTAGAAAAGTTAAAGTGATGTTTGTGTGCATTATGTTTGAAACAGGAGCTGTGCCACACCTGAAGACAGACAGAGAGGTCATGATAAAGCCACGACGGGCTTTTGCGGCCAAAAATGGCTCATCCTCACTGTATTTTTGGACATTTGACGTACATTTAGAATTATTTTTTTCAACTGCAACAAAATCACTTTCTTTTTTTACTTTGTGTCAGTTTGTTGCACAAACTGAGTGCCCATCTCTGTCTGAATATTCACATGCTGGACCAAATCGTTATTTTCAAGAGCTTACAAATTTCCCTTCTCCTCCTCTAAAGTCATAAATCCATACTGAAGGTTTTCGTTGTCATCTGAAAGCTGGGTTTTTACTATTCGTTTGTGTCTCACCAAACCAAGAAAGTTATTTCACAAAGTATTTACAGTGATCCACCCTGAGCAGTGACTGTGTGGCAGCAAAGAACTTTATACTACAAAAACTTGTAACCACTTCATGTCAAAGTCACTCCCCATGATGTGCCCCACTCTCTTTGTTGATGGAGTCTATAAGACAGGATAATGTTGAAATCACTCATAAAGGGAAAGTGACTGTTTTTGGTAAGTTCTCTACACCCTACGTCACAGTACACGTCGTTGACCAATTAGCAGAAACCTGGAACCCATCCAATGTCCTCTTTTTTTCTGAAAGCAGAAAAAGGCTGAAGGCTTCTGTGTGGTACATTTTCAGTACATTTTGAATGTTTTCTTGCAACTTTTGTTAAATGGCATCATTGTAACTCAGCATGTTTTGTTTTTAAACCATCAAGATGTTTCTATTTTTATCTTTTATCTTTATCGATGAACTCTTCTCTGGCCTGGCAGGGACTACAGATGAAAACTAGCCTGATGGCTAACTCTTGCAGACATTGAGATACATTGAGACTATGTTGAAATGTTCATTAATATGTACTGTCCCTTTAAATAAATAAATAAATAAATGATGTAAGTGTTGTTTGTGGAAATTGTAGTAAAGTGAGCAAAATTCTGTTACAAAAATGCGACAGCCATATTTGATTATACTCCCTCTAGTGGTCAAAACTGGTCCGTCCAGTTTTTTACTTAAGTCCTATGCGTCTAAAAAGCAATACTTAGCACTTTTATAATTTATTTTTTACAAACTAGGCGATGAAACTTAGTACAGTATGTTTTAATATTGTCTAATGTTTTTATATCACCAGACAGTGATTCAGTAAATAATTTGATAAATAACACTGACCTTTACTTTCTATATGAAAATGAAATATTTTGAAAAATCTCAGTGTAGTAATAAAGTTATATCTCAAAATAGGTCAATGAGTGATCTAAAGGGTTAAATATAACTTCCTTTCTCTCCCAGTCTTGTGAAACAGACAAAACAAGGATCTCTCACTCCTCATCTTTGCTCAATAACAGCAGCGTTATTTGTGAGGCTGAATTCTTTTGATAGTTTTAATCCAAGCATGAAATAGTCAAAAATATTACAGGATACTTTTTCCAAGACATTTGAAGTATGGATTATCATCTGCATATAAAGATGTTCTTAACTAAAAAAAAGTGGCTGAATATCTTTGCATTTGGTTTCAGTCACTTTTGATCAAATGTTCACAGGGCGAAACTGCAGATTTTGTCTCCATCTTGAGAGTTTGGTCTACAAAAAAAAATGAAGGAACAAGAGGACTACAGATGTTCTCAGAAAGTAAAAGCTGTCTTTGAACTCTGCATCAGTTCCTCACTCCACACTGGCTGGTGGGTGTGTGAGGAGGGAAAGAGCGGAGCAGCAGAGGAGGAGAGGAGAAGGGCCGGTTTGTCATAGCACTCATCAGTAACTGTCGCCTCCGTGCTGCAGGCTTAATTAACTAGCTTGCTCGTTAGCATCGCAGCCCCCTTTCCTCGCCCTCCCTCCCTCTCTCCTCGCTCGCTGCTCTGAATAGGGACGCCTGATTATTCTGCTCTCAGTCGCAGCCAATTACAGGCTCCAAATGGAACAACATTAATCAAATCTTTAGTATGGTGGCAAACTCAGAGGTATCAGATTGCAGAGGGACGCAAAACTAATATGTCACTGTCAGTGGCGGTTGCACAGGCATTTAGCGGCTAGCATTAGGGAGACGGGCTATCGCCTGAGTGTAATATGGAGCCTGATCTGGAAACCATTAGCATGACATGGCAGCAGGAACGCAGAGCCTGTCCTCACCCCAAACTCATTTTTTATCCCCCACACTCCTTTCTCTCTCCTCCCTCTTCCTCCTTTCACACTCCTCAGCGGGCAGACAAGTGAGGAGTAAAGGAGGATAAATTGGGGGACAGAAGAGTTCAAACTGGATGAATAAAAAAGGAGAAAGGAAAGGGTAACAAGAGGTGAACCGTAGGAAACAGGGAGGACAGTGAAGGGGAACAGTGAGGGCAAGGAAAAAGCAGAGAGGTTTCCTGCCAGCATGGGCGATATAAGTTTTGTTGGTCAAGGACACAGAACCACATGATGCTCTGGCCTACTGGAGTTTGGCACAAGATCTGGAACAGGAGCTAGACCCACACAGAACCATGACCCAGCAAAGTCTGTCCTGCCACCTCACTGGTTTCTCAGGGCTTGGCCTGAGCCAACGAGCCAACGTTGAAGCTAGCCAGAGGACACCGCCGCATAATGGCCTCATTAGACCAAATGATTAAAGCCCGACTGAAATGTGCTAAATGCCTGTGTCACTGAAGTGGCCTTTAAACGGGCATAAATAAACAAGAGTTATGCTGAAGGTTTGGGTGTGCACCCTGGCAGCATAATAAATTACAGGGTAATGATATTAAAAGCACAGAGTCGTTAAGATGCCAAGGAGACGCCATAAATCCCGGTGCGGGCTCCCACTGGCTGTCCCCACGCTGAGTAATTAAAGCAGATTTATGAGCCGCATTACATCAGTGCTAGATAGTTCATATATCGGCCTCCCCTATTGGACAGCCTGACAGGCTCCAAAAATTATTGTTCTGAGTTCCCTGGCCCCTCGCAGACGAGAGGCCTCTCCCAGCACTACATCTTCTGCTCTGTCAGGTCTGTGTGGTCCAAATGGATGGAATGATCAGCCCCTCCGTCACTCCCCTCGCCTTTTCACTCCCCCTCTCCGTATTTCCTCAACAGGACACTTGTGACAGTACCAAACAGCTTTATCTTCACACAGCAGCTCTGTCATAGCCTTACTCTGTTTTCTCTCTGTTACAGGAAAGAAACGAAAAGCCCAGACACAGGTGGAAGGCTTCAGATGGACAGCAGGAGGGAGGAAATGAAAAACTTCTAATGGAGAGGAGTGGGAGATCACCGTCAGTGCGGTAAAAAATGACTTCTGGTTACATGTTCCCCTAAACACATCCAGGTCATCAAATACCAACTGTGAAAGAGTTTAAGTATTATACGGTGGCCCAGAGAGCACATGCAAAAAGACAAAACACAAGCAAATTAAGAAAACATCTTCATCAATTTGACAACACATGCACTGCAAAGACCACAACACAACACATTAGAAAAACACGCTGCAAATAGACTGCAACACAACAGAAGAGTTTCCAGAGGACACTAAAAAGTGATGCACACGCCTGGTATTAGCCAATATGCTAATATATGAATCATGCGATCACAATGTTTAAATAAATCAAAAGCACTTACTTTTATCCTATTTTCCAAAAACACTGACAGAAAGAAAACCTTAACAGGGCTGTGACTCAAAATCTGCGTCAACAACAAGTGTGTCGGGATGTGTGCATCACTTTTAAGTGTCTTCTGGAAACACTTTGGTTGTGTTGCGGTCTATTAACAGCACGTTTTTCTAATGTGTTGTGGTCTTTGCAGCGTGTTTTCTAAATGCTGTGCATGTGTTGTCATATTGATGAAGATGTTTTCTTAAGTTGTAGAACTGTGAGCTCTCAGGGCCACTGCAGTATTATACTATCCCATATTTTAAACATGGATGTGAAGAAACAACAATTAATGTTCAAGGTAAACGTGTAGATTTTCAAACCGCTACATATTCATGTGTTGTAGAAATCCTTGACTCTGACTGTTAACTTATCAAAACGGTCCATTCTAAAAACAGTGCAAAATCTTCACGAGATCTCTGATGAGATTTCATAAAACAATGAGGTCATGATATAATGATCTCCTAACTGGTTTATGGTGTGTTGGAGGGGTGGGCCAACAGGCCTGACCAATCAGAGTGAAGGGAGTTTAAGGAGCGGGAAGCCTTAAAGAGACAGCAGCTAAAACAAAGCATTTCAGACAGAAGCTGAAATCAGAGTTTTCCAAATACCAGTTTGAGAAAAAAATAGGGATTATTTTGAGTAAATTATGTAAAGCTACTACAGCTATAGAGGAGATATCAGAGGAACAATATGACCCCCACAAAACAGCAGAATACCCCCTCTTTAATGTTGATGGTTTAGCTGAAAACTAAAAACTGATATTCATGGTCAAGGTTACAAACAATAGAAACACCATTGGGATAGATTAAAGACACAATGACAAAATAGTGAGAAGAAGTTTTATTGAATTAGCATTAAAAAACATTCATGTTCATGATTGTTTTTTCCATTAGAATTTAAATTCTGTGAATGTTTTCTTTTAACTTAAGCAGTCTTTTTAAAACTGTCTAAGCTCAAACTCTGTGTTTCCGACCTGTAAAACTAAAACAAAGTGAAGTGTATTAAATCTTCTTGTGTGTGTGGCTTCTCAGCTCTGCGAGGGAACATTACTCTTGTTTTTTGACAGTCATCACCTTAATATTAGGGCTCAAATCTTCAGCAGCTCACACCTACTGTATCTCACAGCTCAAGTAAAACTTGTTGTCAACCCCAAGAATTTACAGGCTGTGTTTGTAGCTATTTGGCTTTTGGGGAGAGATTATAAATGGGATCACATGTGGAAAAATGAACTGTGTGGTAATAACAGCAGAGAAGGAGAGGAGTTTAAAGTTATTACAGGTGAATTTATAAAGCTAATGAAACAAACATATCCTTGAAAGGACCTTAGATTATGCACTGAAATGTCATGTACCTGGTAGGATATCTGCTGCTGTTAGTAATACACAGGAAAACAACAAAGTCTCATATGTTCTACTCTTTTCCTATTTGTTCTTATAGACACATAACAAACCTTACATTTTCCACCGTTTCAGTCGTGAATCTCTTCTGAAAACACATTTACATTGTTGAACATGCTGGAATGGCTCAGTAGTTACAATCTTCACTATACCTCAATAAAAACACAGTGCTCTTTAACTGCTGATGAACCTTAAATGCCCCCGCAGGAAACACACTACAAGCGCCAGACAACTTAATTGGTTTGGCTGCATGTAATTTTAATAGCGTCTGTAATTAGGTTGCTTATTATAAAGAATCCAGTCATAAATCAAGTAAAACAGAGTTACATATACATTTCCTGTCATTAAAGAATGCTGTTCTGGTGCTGCGACTGTGCTGCTCAGAGTCACGTGTAGGAAATCTGTGCGTCCTGTGTTTTAAAGCAGACTGGAGACAGAGCAGACAGACAAAAAAGGGCACTAAAGAAATAAGATGACAATGCTGACGTTAATGATTTTTTATGATTTAAAGCATCATAAAGGAGGGGAAAAATTGTATTGGGGCATTTTTTTTAAGTCCAGTGTTAGTAAATTTAGTTTGTTTGCTTGGGCCCAAGAAGATGGAAGATTGGGGAGAATTTAATTGCAAGGGAACAAATGGAGTAACCATCCCTCCTCTTTCATCCGCAGCCAAAGCAGTGATGTTATTCTGCTGTTTTTTGATTCATCGTGTTTCTTTATTGATCGCACAATTTAAAAAAAAAAAAACGTGACACATTTTAGATATGCTTCTCACCGGTGCAAATACAAAAAGTATGTCACGAAACACCCACGTGATTAACCAAAATGTATGTATGTCCTGAAGTGAACTCTTCTTCTTTACACACTCTCGTGCTGTGTGTGCCCTTTTCTCCACAGGTGTTACCCCAGGTGCAGCATCACCATCTCCCCTGCAACCATCAGAGCCAGTTTGCAGGCCTGGTGTAACCCTCGTTTCTGTCCCCCTAAATTAACTGCTGTGACAAGTGTTCCTCTCTGCAGTCCATAGGGGCACAGAGTGAGTGTGTGTGAGTATGTGTGTGTGTGAGTGTGTGTGTAGTGGGTGACAACTAGCCTGCAGCATAAAACGCCTGCTTTGTCCTCTGAAATAATGGACCATGGTTATATTTTAAAACCCAGCATAGCCCTCATTAATTTTAATATGTAGATCTTAAAAAACTCGCTCTATACAGCAGGGCATGTGGAGCAAGTGTCTTATAGCTCTCTGTTTGCATTCTTATCCCTTCAGGTCAGTAGAAAATCATTCTGTTGAATGCAGAGAGCCAAAATAATTGTCATTTGGCCTCCTTAAAGAAGGGTTACTGTGCTTTTCTGGCTTGTTTTGTCCCTCTGGTACTCTTGTAACAGCTTTACATGATTGGAGGCTTACAGAAAATAACTTTCC
The DNA here is from genome assembly GCA_030710495.1 of Labroides dimidiatus. NCBI lineage: Eukaryota > Metazoa > Chordata > Actinopteri > Labriformes > Labridae > Labroides > Labroides dimidiatus. The sequence goes on from CM061153.1 coordinate 26,236,861, forward strand.
TCTCTCTTTTTCTGCTGTCTCTTTAAGGCTCCTTACTTCAAAACCCCCTTCCCTTTAATTGGCCAGCACTCTGGAGTCCTCTCAGGGAAACAGCTATGGCTAGACCTTGGTGTTTGAGGCCCAGCCTTCCAATGTGTCATGAACCAGTTAGGACATCCTTATGTGATGACCTCATCATTTCAGCAAGTCTTGTCAAGATCTCATCAAGATCTCATCAAGATCTTGTGCTACTTTTAGAACAGACCGTCTTGATCAGTTTAAAGACAGATTCAGGGATTTCTACGACATATGAATATGTAGTGGTTAAAAAAATTGTACACTTTTTGCATGAACATCCAGCATCTTTTTCTTCATGTCCATGTTTAAAATGTGGGACAGCCTAACAACCCCTCTTTAAAGAAACCTTTGTAACTGAGCGCTGTGTGAAGCTGTGGTTCTCCTTTAAATAAATTTAGAAAGAGAAAGAAAACTAAATAAAGAATAAACAGTTTCTGCTCCTTATTTTTAAACCAAGTCTTCCTAGATATCCAGTGGTGTGAAAGTTGTAGCTACTTAGCTGCTTAGTTGTTGCTACGTAGATACTTAGCTAAGTTATAGCTACTTAGCTCTGTTCAACCTAAGAACAAACACTGCGAGTATGGGTCATTGTGACTCAAGCAGGACCTTAAACAATGCACACCTGCCAACCTCAAGTCTGTGTAATGTTTGTTTCAGTTGATGAATCAGATAACTATCCAAATGATACTGCGAGCAATTTTTAAAAGTTTTAATAATGTTACATGGGGCAGGGCTAAATCATACTCTCTTCTGCAGTCTTTTGAACTGATGTATATATAAGAACAAGGATATAAACTGTTGTTGTGAGCTTGTGTGAGAGGGTGACTTTGGACATCATCCAGAATAGATTTTCTCCATTTTATCCAGAGTTCATGAGAGAAAACACTTGAAAACTCTAATGCGGTCAGGATTACACCCATCAACTCTTAAATCTTCATTAAACCAGACATTCTGAATCAGGGGCAGGAATCCTGCTGGTCTGACAAAGTGATACAGTTCGTCAGCACTGATGGTGCATGAAAGCATGTGCCCAGATTAAAAGAGGAAGTCTGGCTGAATACATTCACTTGTAAAGGGTGATTAAACACCAGAATCACAAATTCTACTTAAACAAACTTTCTCTGACAAATGATAAATGACTTTTAGATCCCTGTGGTATCACTGACTGCCAAGAAGACATTAGCAAGAGGTCATATTTTAAGCAGCTGGATAATTCAGGTATTTAGTGGAACGATAGCATGTCATATTTGGCTTGTGACAACTATCTGTGGTCTAAATGTTTTTCCCCTGAAAAATGACCTAAACTTTTTACCTAAACTCAGTGGCAGTTATCAGCGATTCAAAGTGTTCATCTGAAGTCAAAACTTAACTGAACTGAGATACAGTCGACAGATTTTAAAGCTTGTCGCCACAAATTTTACCTGCAGACTTTTCAGTTCAATACTGCTGTTGGCTCCTCTCACCAACCTCTTTAGCTACATTCACACTTCAGTCCAAGTTTGGCTTGTACAGAAGTTTCACCCCAAATACTAACTACGTTCATTTCTTTGAGGACTTTTAAATCTAACTTGAAAAAACCTTGAGGCTGACTCCATTAAATGTACTTGTTTTTTGTGATTTGCTAGCTTACTTTTTAATTTTTTTAATTGTTTTTTATCTGTTGGTGTTTTATCTGTGTCATTTATAACAATGTTTTTTATTTGCTGCTGCCTATCTTGGCCAGGTCTCCCTTGAAAAAGAGGTTCTTAATCTCAATGGGATCATCCTGGTTAAATAAAGGTTAGATAAAAATTGGAAAAAAAAAAAAAAAAAAACTTCATTATCCCTCGAGTGTGACTCCTGCCTCCATTTTTGTTAGCGGTGCAGAACTATGTTGTGTCGCTCCGGAACAATATCAAAGTTTTATTAAATGCAACCTGGCTGTTCAGACCGTGGTCGCCTTTAAAAAAATCCTATATGTATCCGATTCGGCACCACATTTGGAAGTGGCCTGAATCTGACTTGGAAACATCAGATTAAATGTGACTTGTGCTGTTCATGCTGTCAGAAACAAAGCAGATATGGGTCACATTTGGCGGAAAAGAAAAAATCAGATTCAGGTCACATTTAACTGCAGTGTGAACATAGCCTTTGAAATAACACAAAAGCTAACTATTCACCGAAAACAGGAGTATTTTCCCATAATTTACTACTTTATTCTTGTATATTTTATTTTTCCCCTAAACATGGCCTAATACTCAATAAAAATGTGTTATTGTTAAACTTTAAGCATGCCCGTCTTGTGTCAGCCTTATGCTCAATGGTTGCTTTGTGATTCTGAATCTTGTAGATCATTGTTTTTCTTCATCATCAGCTTTATTATGCTGAGGAGGAGTGTTTCTTTCCTTATCTGAGAGGTGGAGTTCTGTTTTTTTGTAGATACTGAAGCAGCAGACGTGTTTGAAGCGCAGCATGTCTCTGTTTCTGTCTGCGTCTCTGAACAGGCGCAGAATGAGAATGAGAGCAAACAGCAGTGTGCAGCCAAGAGTAGCGTAGCCACTCCATCACAGTGATAGGCCTTGTCACTTCTCTCTCTCTCTCCTCCCTCTCTCCCACTCCTGCTCTGTTTCCCTCCCCTCCACTCCCAGTGCTAAGGGCGGGGTGTAAAGTTCACTCCTGCCTAATTTATCAGCCACCCCCGTTCAACGGCTACATTAGCAACACACACTGACACAGCATCACAACCCACACCCTGCTCTCATTTATTGTCTTTTTACAGCAAGGAAGCAGCAGCAATTAATTAAAGGCTAAATTGCCCCCAGACTCGCTGAGAGGGCAGGCTGTTTCAGACAGGGCTTGGTAGATTTGTGTGTTTGAAAGTGCCGGAAAAGACGTGAATATGCCCCTTTCACCTCTTTCTTCTCTTGTTTTCGGGGGTAATAAAACAAACCGTTTGTTATATTCAGTGTAGGATGTGCTGTTAATCCCTTCCACGAAGTGACGTATGATAAGGTAACATGTAGCCTTGCCTTTACGGTCAGAATTGATGGGGTTTGGTCCAATCAGAGTAAAGTATTTAACACTTTACCTGGGTGACTTTAAAGAAAGACAGGTGATACATTTGATCTCTAAACGTTTCAAAAGAGACTGAAGAGATGCAGAGCAGCAGGCCGTGTGGTACGAAACGTGAGTTGTGTAATTGTGGCCTGGCAGACCAGGTGACCAACACTCTCCTGGTGTGTCCTAACAGGTGCTCCAGGCTCAGTGACCTTGTAAGGGCACACTGTGCAGTACACAGTTAGACTGTTTACTCTCTCAGTCAACCAGCTGCACTGCACGTTTATAACACTCTCATAAGTACGCTGCAGATGGATACGGGTCCCCTCGCTGCCGCTCCCTGCCTCATGATTAATGAGCAGCACTTGGAGCCGCATGTGTTGCCGCCTCGCAGCTCCGACGTGTCTTTCCGGACCCGACATTTTGTATCCTCTGTGAAAAATGAGCTCCTTGGTGTCGTTCATTACACTGTTCCACTGCCAGAACCCTCCCATGCATATTCCTGTGTACTAAGCCTCATGCCATGCTCGCGCTGCGTGTGGGTGTCCGTGTCACTTTGCATCTAACTCACTTATCGGGACAGCTATCCTGTGAAATGTTCGCTGGGGGAAAGACTTGACTGTATTTTGGGACTGTTTCAGAGACATGTCAATAGAGGAAGACCTGGCAGCTGGAAAACAAGGAGGGATTTCAGTGTTTGGGTAGAGGACTCGATGCTTTAAGAAATCCTGTCACAGCTGATGTAACAATGGACTGCTAATCATTGTTTCCCCTCTGAAGTTAAAGGTGTCGTTTGGTGTGTCCATTTGTCTGAATGCATCCCACACTTGTGCAGATGCGTACACACCACAAAAGCTCATATGCCTTCATGCAAACACACACAGCACCGTCACACGCTGTCGCCCCCACACAGATAAACACACTCCCGGCTAGTCAGCACTCTCTCAAGGGCAAGTTTCAATAAAGCAGCATTGGAAAACAGCCATCTGATGGATTGGACCTGAGAAGGCAGCACAGGCGAATCCCCTAATGTGGTATAAATAAGGCTGTGGGGCTCCAATCGCTCTCCGCAGACAATGTAAATTATATCGTCAGGCGCAGTCACTTTCCTGCTCGCTGTGCAACTAACAAGAGTCACCTGCCAACGCTCGACTCGTAGAGGAGGAGCTACCTGAGGGAGGGACAGGGGAATTAATTCAAGCAACTCAGCTACACCATGTACACACACACACATGCTAACACACACACCCTCACACAGAGGCGGCGTATATACATGTGATTTATTCCCCTTGCTCCTGTGTGCTTCCCTCCTCTCCTGTGGCTCTCAGTGAAGGTCAATGCGACAAAGGAAAACGCGATGCTGCTCGCTAGTTTTGGTGTTTAGCTCCCTCCATGCGTGCCTGAGGCCTGCAGGTTCTCAAGGGGGCTTAACACTTAACATAGAGGTCTGTAAATAATGTGGAGTGTTGACTTCCATCAATTCAGAAGTTTCCACAGCATTCTTCTGAGTGATTCAAACCAAACCAGAAAAAGGTTTGGCATCAGTTTTATCCTTCATTGGCTGCTTCTTGGCTTATCATCACCTTTTATTTTAATGTCTGCTTTTCTGTCAGGTCTGATCCAAGGCTCACCATGTATGTGTCCCAACACCAACAAGTCCTTGTTGCTATGGTAGACGTCAAAAAGACCTGAGTAATCCTCAGCTCCTTGTAAAATGTGGTAACTACTTGTAAGAGCCGTTGGAGATGTAATGATATACAGACAGCTTCCTGTAAATGTGCTCTGCTTATGATGACAGAGCACACTCACAAATAGAGCTTGTCGCGCACAAATCCTTAAAGCGTTCAAAACAAACAGCATCTTTCCCGTAAACACTAAAGCCCACAAGTGCTTCTTCCTCGCAGTCTACCATGCACAGAAACAGCATTGCCCTCTCCCTGTCAAACATTTCCTCCCATAGCCGGCTAAAAAAGTGTTTCCCAACACTGACAGGGAGAATGGATGGCCTCCATTACGCCCGGCTACAAACACATTCCAGCAGGATGAAGGGGCCGTAAATTATCCTGCGAGCGAGCAGCTCAAGCCACAGCCGTACCAACAACCCCCAACCCACCCCACTCCCTCCTCGCTTTTAATGGGGGGAGACCATCCACAGACTGTACCTCACTGAGTCACAACCCCCCCTATCTAAACACACACTCTCACCTGTGTGTATACATTGTGTGTGTGTGTGTGTTGAAATACACAGTGCTGTTTGAATCTAACACCTCAGCAGAAGTCCTTGAACCCGTCATTTGAACGAATCCGATTGAAAAAAGACACACAGATAATGACGACAGGTAACTTTAAGGACAGACTTCTGTTAGATTACAGCACAGACTGTGACTGGCTGCACGCTGACAGGTTTAATGCTGCGAGGCTGGAGGGCGTAACTGTAGAAACATCAGCAGTATGTCTGGTCAAATTCAGTTCACATGACACGAGTGTTGTTGGCAGCTGGAAAACCCTCAAATAAGCCAAGACATTGGCCCACGGCATGGTTAAATACTCTGTGTGTGTGTGTGTGTGTGTGTGCATAAATCATTACATGCAAATAACAAAGTGTCAGAGAACACTGTGTTCCCATAAGGTGAAGCTTGTTCCTCTTGTGTGACAGCAGAACTGATAGAAATCTATGTCCTCCCCTTTGGCAGTTAACAACAAAACCCCCAGAGGAGGAATCTCTACGCTGTGACCAGCTTTCTTTCTTCTCCTCACATTTCACCTCTTTGTTTGTTCCTGTTTCTTCTCGTGCTGTTGGGAAATTCCTGAAAGGCTTGTTGTTTAATAATTGGGTCAAGAGCTTGGCCCATTTCTTTGTCGTGCAGAAAACTGTGTTTGGACAGACAGAGTTCTAAATCCGAGTTTGTGTATTTTTGGATGTCAGTGGAGCTTTGAAGGACAATGAGCGCTCACGACGGCTGAATCGTCACGAAATTACAACACAGCTGTTGTAACTGTTGTAGCCACTGCCTCTTTCAATCAGCTGCTGTTTTAATTGTGTCTCATATTTGGCATTATCAAACAGAAATAGTTCATTTAAAGAGACTTTGAAAGTCACCACAGTCAATGATTTGACCCCAGTTCAAAGACAACGATTGTTTTTATAGAAAAGAAAAACTCCTCTTATATTCGGGTCGATACGTTAAATCCAATGTTAAATCCTCGTTAAAAAGTCAAATAGTGATTTAAAAATGAAAACAATGTGACATAAAATGCTTTAAAGTGCTCACAAATTCAAAATACAGCGGTGCAAAGAAAAGTATAGATGTATAACAATAAACACCACAAACATTTTTCTGTTTTAATGTAACATAATTTTACGCATACCTCAGTTTTATTGAGTAGAGAAATGACTAAAAACTTTTCATAGACCATCTGAACTTTTACCTGTGACAGAATGGCCCCCCCCACCCCTTCCTTCAGCTCCCACCACAGCTGCAGGGTCCTGCCTGAGGTGGAATGGGCCTTGGTGACAGGTCACATTATACCTGGGTGCTGACAGGGGGAAAGGGGTCAGCCATGCTGTCAGGGCTGAGAGAGTACACATCAGGTGATGGGATGGGGAGGAGTGAGGAGGAGTGGAGCGCCTTTCATCAGCCCCTGCTGTCCGGAGTGACAGGCAGCACAGCTGTGACACTGATGGTGCATTCCAGCACACGTGGGCTTGAGTCCACACGGACAGGGGTGAGAGGAGAACCACAGGAATGTGGGGAAAGAGAGAGAAAGCACCCAGAGTTCTGTTTACACATCATTTTCATTTCAGAATAGGCTTTCCTTGTGTAAGAAATCATCCATCTTGGTGACATAAATGTGTCATTCTTGACCTTAAGGTCTGCCACAGCTCTAAGCGGCATTATTTAATACATACGTTGCTGTTTTCATGAGTTAATTTGAGACAGTCTTGTCAGCACCCTCACTTCAGCTGTATCCAGTTTTAGCTCCACTCCTTTCTTTTGGTATAAGTCCAAAGCTGACTAAATGCTTTGCTTGTGCATATAAAGGAGATGGAGAGACTCCCCCAGCAGCCTTTTATCACTTATTCACTACACCACAGGTTGGAAAGTCAGTATTACACCCTTGAATTAGGTTTAATAAAACGGTTTGTAAAGTTATATAAGTTTGTGAGTGGAGTTTCGAAAAATCTAATAGGAGAGCATTGTCTGTTAGAGCTTTGAAGGATCAGAAGCAGGAAACTGTGATGGATCACTACCAGTCAATACATGCAGCTCTGTGCCTCCGGTACTCACCCTTACATCCGTTTCCTACTCCACTGTGGCTTCAGGGACGGGGTCAGGTCACACTGGCAGTTTGTTTTAGTTCACCGTTGTTGCAGATCTTTGCATCTGAGTTTAAAGAAATGCAAAGATCTTCAGTCAAGGTGATCTAAGCGCCAGTAGTAAGTGTTACAGAGGATGCTGATCAGCTCGACCTTGATTGGTGAACCGACTGGAGAACCACGGCTCTACCACGTACTTTAGCTGAATTCATCAAACTCCAGTCAAAGTGCTAATCTCAGTGTAAAGGCCTGTGAGTGAGTCTGGTTTTTTTTTTCATCTGAATTTGATGCACGTTAAAAAAGAAATTCAGTCCCATGTTTTGTCAGTAATGTTTGCAAACGGACACCGAAACTTTCGTCCTTCAATTTTTTTTTTCGAACAGGTTTCATTTTCTGTCCAGGTTGTTTTGAGGGTTGTTTTACTATTCAAAAGAATATACCGTAGGCTAATGTTATCATCATCATTTAATTTAGCTGGCAGATTAAATAACAATCAATGACAAAAATGTCTAGGGAGATCAGGCGACACATTTTCTGTCATTTCAGGCTGTGTTTGGATGATGAATGAAGACGTGTGTGTGTCTCTCTCTCTCTCTGTATGTGTGTGTGTCTTTTCCTTCTTTTTTTGTAATTTAATGACTCTGGCTCAATCTTTCCTGAGAGAGCTCCAGCTTGTTTAGCCTGTTTAGCTTGTTTTGCTAAAGCCTTCTTCAAAGTGAGTCAGAGATACTGTATCTAACCTCTGGCTGACCCCACAGCATAAACACTAAGTTAAGCAGGATGTGAGGACTGGGTACTCCAACGGCCTCCAGAATAGCCACAGCTCTCTTTGTCCTAAATATTCTACATGTCTGTATGCTTTTAAGTGATGAGGAAGCTGCTTCTTAAACTTTGGTATTCTGAAGGTTTTGTATTAGGAGGCCATGTTCTTTGTCTGTTTAGGGGCTGACATCTAATGAAGAGTGTAAAAGGCAAATTACAGAGTCAAACAGAGATTAGAGGGCCACTTCACTCAAGTTCCTGTGTTCCTGCAGTCAAAAAGTCCTTTTTGATGAGCAGTCAGGTTTAAAAAATAATCCTGTGGTGAGAAAAGATAGCATTACGATTTACGATTCGCTTCAAAGAAGTTTTTCTAACATCATAAACTGATTAAATTAAAGTTATATGTAATGATTGTGTCTCCGTTTTATATTTTCTTTGGATGGCACTAATCAGATACTTTAAAATGTATTTTATTTAAAAAAAATTCTGCACTTCTGAAAGACAAAAATATGCACATCCTGAATATAACCGTCTCCTGTGTTTGTGTGAGTTAGGATCACCATGTGTGTATTCGTATGGTGAGTTTTCTGGCAGGGTGACAAGCAGAGTGCTGCTGATGCTGATTCTAAGTGACCGGCCGGTGTCCGCGAGAGCTGCTCTGCTGTCTCTGCACAGAATCCTTGCTGTCAGTCAAAGCTGAGCCACGCCCACCTGAGACACACACTCATAATAAACAATTAATTTTGACGGCAGAAATCATGGCGACGGTGCAGCTCTGCTGTCTTTTCAGGCTTCAAATGAACAACCAGTCTGACCTCCAGCTGGGGTTGAATCTTTGTTGATGGAGGTGTGAATAATTCCTCTTTTTTTCTTCCAATCCTTTTCACTGCTCTCTCTCTCTTTCTCTCTCTCTTTCTCTCTCTCTTTCTCTCTCTCTCTCTCGAAATGGTCATTATGATGACAGGGGAGTCAGCATCACCCTGCTCACATGACATTTGTAAAGTCATCTTGCTGGTCTTGTTGTGCGTTTCTAATGACCAAGATATGCACACACACACACACACTGAAAAGGATAGAAATCGCTGAGCTATTTAGGTATGTCAGTGCGATGTGCAGAGCGGTTTGTTGGCTCACTGGGCAGGATTACATCAAACAGACAGGCCTCTTCTATGGAGGTCCTTCCTCCCTCTCTGTCAGCCACACACAGGCATAACACACAACACACACACACAACAAACACACACTTTGTCCTGCAGGTAATGGGGGCCTGGAGGTCTTCCATGAAACACAAACTCACCCTCTTGACTCCACAAATATTGATAAAGAGTCTATCCACGGTGATTCAAGAGCAGTGAAGCGGACAGAAATGGTCTCCATCGGTTTTTAACATTTTTCAAAAAACTGCATGAAACAAACATGCATTCAAAATCCCCCGTGTGTGTGTGTGTTTATTAAGAAAATTAAAGATAAGTGTATGCATGCATATGGACGTATTCACACACAAATACACACACACACACACACATGCATTTGTCTCATAATAAGAGTGAGTTCAAAGAAAAGGCAGCCAAGAATTAGGGAGAAGCCAGGCATGAGGCGTGAGTGTCAGTCAGGGCAGATCATCCCATCTCCTTTGTCTGTCAGTCTGTCTGTCTGCTCACCTGCGTGTGTGTGTGTGTGTGTGTGTGTGTGTGTGTGTGTATGTGAGGAAGTCTGGCTGGCTGTTTGCAGCTCAGCCTGGAGTGTATCCAGGCCATCACTCACACTTTACCCAAGGAGAGGGCGTTGGACAGGTTTTATTAAAACTCTGTCAGAAGGTGTGTGTGTGAGTGTGTGTGTGTGTGTGTGTGTGTGTGCATGTCTGCCTCGGGCTCAGAAGAGATATCATCTCTCCTCTGACATGTTCTTTCATCTTGCCTTTTTTCATCTTGACAGACACCATTTTGGTTGCCAGTCAATTTTTTTACCGAGGCCTTTCCACGAGGCTGACTTAATCCATTGTGTTGTGTGCTGCAGTGCCTGAGATGCTCTCTGTGTGATACTGTTTCACTAATATCTTCAGCAAGAGGAATATTCAACGCTTCTGATTCAGAAAATTGGAAACTTAAAGTGAAGGTTTAGATCTTTTATGTTGATATATTAATATAATATTCACACGCATGTCGGAAGATTAGAAGATAGATTTAAACTCCCTGTTTCTTCTTTGACTCTTACACAAACTTTTCTATCCCTTCACTACAATTCTACAATTCTACAATTTCATTTAGCAGACGCTTTTTTCCAAAGCGACGTACAAACCACACACACCACTGAACAACAGTGGGAGCAATTTGGGGTTCAGTGTCTTGCTCAAGGACACTTTGACATGTGACTGCAGGAGCTGGAAATCGAACCATCAACCTTCCGATTAAGAGACGACAACTCTACCACTGAGCCACAGTCGCCCCAGTCACTCACTAAATTAAACCTCCACTGGTGTCCACACTCTTTCAGAGGGTCAGCAGCTCCTACTGATATCTTTATTAACCGTAAAAATAACATCAGAATGCTCTATTTGTTAAATGTTTCATTTAGTGATTCTGGTAAACATCAGTCAGTGTGTGTGGTAGTACATCCTTGAACCATCTTTACAGACTGATGAAATCAAACCTCACCTGTCCCTCAGGTGTCTCATGATAAGGGGTCAGTTTTCTGCATAAACATCAACAAACTCTGCTTCTGACCAAGGAAAATGTTCTCCATTAGGGGGCGATGTGGAGAAAATATGTCTGGATCAGGATCTGACATTTATCAGGATTCTTATTGATGATGTTTGTGAAACTATTTTGACCTGCAAACAACATTTTTTGACCCAAACATTCCTGATCCTGCATTCTGAACTATGTTTTGGACCAATTCTTGCCTTTCGCTGCACCATGTCATAACTTTAATAAGGGATGAATAATTTTGGAAAATAATCTAATTGCATTTTTTTTGGACCAATATTGTGATTGTAATTTGGCATGCCTTTTTTTTCTTTTTGGGTGGGGGCATTTATATTCTGCATTATTCACGAAACACAAACAATGAAACATTCTATTGTTTAACCAACACGACAAAGGATCCTGTCAACATATATATAAACAATTCTTTCCTTAGTGGTTGGGGTTTTAGAGATGAAATTGTCATACATGGCCTTGTGGTGCTTTCTTAAACGCTGGAACAGGTTTGTAGTGTTGCCCCTTGTTGCAGCTACGGCAACAATTTCCACAATACCTTCAGCTGTGCCGCATTTTCTTTCCTAAATCCAAAATAGGTCAAGACAACCGACGTGCTATTCCTCTATGACCACAAAGTCGCCTCTTCTGTCCTCTCTTGGTTCTTCTGCTGAGGCCATTTTTAAAGATGTCAACATCAACACAACGAATCAAAACTTAGCGTGGCTGAAGATGTTTTCTTCATCCCGTACTCGCATGGGTCTCTTTCTTCTTCAGAGATTTTTTGGCAGTTGGCAAACCAGCTGAAAGGTGCATTACCGCCAACTACTGCATGCATGTCACGTAAGGTTGCGTCCATGTACGTGAAACTTCTGTTTTTTTTAATTGCAGCCTTTGTGATTTGAAAGTTGCATTCTATTAAATTGCGATACCAGTTTAAATTTAATTAATTGTTCAGCCCTTACTTTAATCTAGTCTTGAGTCTTCTGTTTATTTATTTATTTCACATTATGATAAATCCGTTCATTTAAACATGTCAGCTGTAAGAGTTCTTAAGTTTCTACTTTCTATTCTATTCTATTCTATTCTATTCTATTCTATTCTATTCTATTCTATTCTATTCTATTCTATTCTATCGAAGAAAACATCAGCGCGTGCAAACACCAGAAAATTTCTACTCTGCATAAACTCTGATCAGGTGTTCATAGAAGACCTACTTATCCAGGAAGCTAGCTCAGTACTGAGTTGCTAATGACACACTTAGCTTTAGATGAACTCTGAATGAACTGTGTCCTCATAAAACACACACATGACCTGACTTCATGTATGTAGCCATGACAGCTTTATATGGTCTTTGGAATTTTTGCTGAAGGGAAACGCTGAAGTATTTTGAATACAGACAGAAATGATGCACTTTAACTCACAGAGACCTGAGTGGAAGTATTGTATTTAAAGTCATTCGGCCTTTCTTATTGGAGGGTGAAGAGGTTTTGTTTGGTCTTTTTTTCCTGGATGAAGGCGATTATGATCCTCACATTTTAGTGCAGCACATTACGAAAAACACCTTGGACTAGTCTGAGAGTTTATCAGATTTTCTTCTACTCAGATGGATAACTTTTCAAAGCTACGTGAAGAAGAGGAGTGGAGCCACACACACATGCAGCCGCAGCAGTAATTAAAACACGGAGACAAGGCTTCCCCTGTATGACGGGCTCTCTTTCCCCACTCTCACCCTCCTCCCCCCCTTGAGCTGCTCTCTCCCATCAACAGGCCGTTAGTTTTTAATCATGTTGAAATGATTTATTTAAACGTCAGGCAATGTGTCACCTCACTTCCTTTCATTTTTCAAAATGTTTGTGTTCTTTGCTGGATGATAAATTTATCTTCAGACAGCCCCAATATGACTAATTAACTCTGAAACATCAGAACCAGATGTTGAGCTGAAGGAAGTTTTTAACAGGCAGCCAAGAGGGCCGACTCACCTCCCACCTCCCTCCTCAAGCATCAGCCCTCCTCCTCTTCTTCACCCCTATGCCTCCTCCTCCTCCTCTCAAACACTGGCCTCCTCTAACCTGATCCAGCCCTCCACCACGCTCTTGGCTTGTTTTTTTTTTTTTACACACACCTTCCTCAGAAGTTTGAGCCGTCCTGTTGAGAACCAACACGTTGCACCAGGTCATAAATCTGGCGGTGAGATGTTAACCTGCACATGCCCTGTGTTTACCTCCTCCTCTTTTCCCCTCTGTGTCACTCAGCACCTCCACCTAATTTATTCTCCTCCCTCCCTCCCTCCCTCTCTGCACTCCTGACCAACTGGCTCTCTTTTCTCAGCCGGGCTCCAAACATTCAGGTTTTACTGATTTATTGAGCTCATGCCCAGAAAGTGTAACCAGACCCTCACTTAGTAAATGTGTGCTTGCAGACCCTTAAAAAAAGTCTAAATACTTCTTTTAAACTTATTCTGCTTTTTTCTGCTGCTAATCCTCAACAAATGTACTTTTTCATGATTTATGTCAGTCTTTATTTCCGCCTCATGTCAAAACTGTTTGGATCAGGAGACTTAAGTGGGAAAGAGTTCTGATCCTCTATTTTCTGGCTCACACAGCGATAATGTCTGGAGTTGGAGCGGTGGTGAAAAATCTTCTGTCCCTGCAGAAATGCCGAGGAAAAGCAAAAGGGCCCCTGCAGGAACGTTGCAGCGCTGACACTTTGACAGTTTGCCATGAGTGACGTCTGATCTGTACAAATTTCAGGACTAATAAATCTACCTGTCAGAGCTTGGGACTTGAAAGGGCCGCAGCCCTGCGGCACAGCTTTAACACAACTTGTGTTGATGAAATTCTGTAGGCTGGAGAATTATAGCTGTCAGAAAAACGCCCACATCAAACCTGAAGCCTTGGCGTCCTTTCTTTTTTCCCTTCCACTCTCTCAACACTCATATATTGCTCATTCACCTCCTCCCTCCCTCCCTCTCTCCCCCCCGTCCCCCTCTCCGCTGCCTCTCCCTCTCCAGACGTCTCTCTTTTCCTTCCTCCTGTTCTTTCTCACTGCTTGGAAAATGAAACATAGGCCTCCTTTCATGGCTTGGCGACCATCATTACATCATTTCGACACCCTGTAGACAGCCTTCCCCCCCAAAACACACACACACACAGATCCTCATACTCTCTCTCTCTCTCACACACAAACACTACATCCTAGTTTTTTAATCATTTGCTCTGCTGATACAAAAAGTTTGCTCAGAGACAATATGTTGTCAGGGGTTACGGGTATGTCACGTCAGCTCTCTTCTGGCTTCGGGCCATGATGGAGGACAAGAAGGCGGAGGAACCCCATTGGCCGGCCTGGGTTAAAAATGCAGCCCTGTCACCAGAGGATCAGAGTCACCAGCTGGGGGTTAAACGGACTGAAAGGTGGGAACGCAGCACATGATTTCACAAGCAGGGGTGTTGTATGCGGGTGATTTAAATACCAAAAGGCTCATAAATCAACCAGCCACCACTCCCCTCTTGCCACCTCCTCCCATTTCCACATCCTTCCAGGCCCACTGCCCACTCCTCTCTCTCTCCCCTTTCTTTTTTTTTTTTTTTAACTGAATTTATCCCTGTTTATCTTTGATCCCAGACTGGTTTGCTCCTCGCCTCCTTTCAACCCGAGCCGATGCATCCTGTTGGTGATAAATTATCAGCGAGTGTTTAGATACTCTGCTGCAGCCGCTGATTTTCCTGTAAACTTTCGGGAAGGGGCGGCTCACATCAGCGTTCTTCAAAGCTCCGACGTTGGTGTTAAAAGTTCACTGGAGCCCAGGAGAAGAATGGCAGCCCGAGTCTTTTGATTTAAATGTCAAAAGGTGCTGTTCCTGCATAAGGTTGGGACCCTCCTGGTGACATGTGATCCTTCATTGACAGTCGAGTCGGAGAGGCTATGAAGGTGCTCTGCTTTATTATTGAAATGATCCAGTGGCAGAGTACCTGTTGGGAGGCTTTTGGAGGAAAGTGAAATGAATATGAAACCTCAGGTAGAGACGGAGTGTTTTTGTGGCGAGAGATGCTGTCACGTTGCCAAAGTTCAAACATTTAGTCGTTGCAGCAGCCACTTTGTGCCTGTCATGCATGAATCACTCCTTTCAGAGTGTCATTTTAAACGCTTAAATTGCAAATCAGATTGCATTCCATGACTTTAATCCACTTTGATCCGACCCAAGCTTTTTTTTCATCAGTCATATCGGATAAAAGAGCGACAACAGAAATATCTCAGTTCATTAGCCCCATGCTGAAGCAGCAGCAGTCATTTACACTACACACACAGCCACCGCAGCAATCTGTCAATCCACGTGCTTGTCAATCACTCGGGGTCTCAGCGGGGAGCGGCCTCTGACTGACAGCCCGTGTGATCTCTCCCAAGGGCAGGCAGGAAGGCAACAAAGGGCCCAGCTACAGTAATTGGCAAGATAAAGACATCCCGCCAAAGCAGCACTGTCACTCATTGAGATCCGGAGCGATGAATCAACATGAAACATGCCACACCAGTTAAGAAAGGGGAAAGTATGCTTGTAGGCTAACCAGTAACCAATCAGAGGGCCAGCTTAGGGTCACTTCCCCTGGTGACTGGCTGAGAGGTGACCTGTTAAAACAAACATCACCCCCCCCCCCCCCCACCTCTCTAACCTTCTCACCTCCACTCTCCCCTCCCGTGTACGCCCTGACCTCTCACTGACCTGCTGGCCCTTTGCTTAGGTCAGCTTTAAAACGACCCCGCCAGCACCTCCCCACACCTCATCTCCCTCTGCCTGCTTCATCTTACTTCCAACCTTCGAACACCTGGTTTTTATTCCTCACATTTCACTTTCCATCAGAGCTGCAGGAGGGTTCACCATCTGTCTTTCTGTCTGTCTGTGAGGAGAACACTCAGCTGCCAACGTCAAAGACAATAAAACCGTCCAGGAACGTTTACAGTGAGATGAATGAGCCAGATTTAAAAACGAAGATAAGGGTCAGTTCATCAAGAGCTGCTCTTTTTTTGTTGGAGAGTTGAAGGGCCTCTGTAAGTACTGAATGTCACGAGTAATATCAAAGAAGACAAATCACCCTTCTGAGTCATTTCAGTCTGACTGTGCTTCAAAACCCTCGACTTAACCTTCTCATGAAGTAAAAAGGTTCTCTGCCGGCGTGGCGGCCCTCTCTCAGAGGTCAGATAGAATATCCGTGTCTCCTGAAGAGCTCTGTCACAGTTTGTCTCCTCCTGCCCTGTGTCTGACCTCACTCTCTGTCCTCTCTCAATCACCCCTGTCTCCTCAGACACCTCTCCTCCTCCTCCTTCTCTTCTGACTCTGCTGCTGACTGAGTAGAAAGGGGGGGTGGGGGGGTCCCTTGCAGAGAAAGCCTCTGAAGAGAGACCCCCTGCACAGCATGTAAAAGTCCTCTCTCATGCATACACACACATACATGGGGATCCCGTGTCCGCCTGCCTGGCTCTTCACAGGGCAGTCATTAGTCATCAGGCAGATCAAAGGACAACCACAGGAAGTGAAAGGACCCTGACAAGGAGGAGTCCATCTGGCTGGCAGGCCATCGCTCATCCTGAGCCGACAGGGCGGCACACTCCCCATCTGACTGCTGCTTCCACTTCAGGCTGCTGCTCCAAATGTGATCGTTTTGTATATATTAAAAAAAGTCAGGTGAAGGATTTGACTGCATTATAATGAATTACATTCACTTTCCTCCAACCATATTTAAAATGACCCTGACAAGACATGAAGAGGTTGGTTTACCTGTGTCACACCAACGAAGGCCGTGAGGCTGACAAAACTGTTACCACTACGTCTCCACATCAGCATCAAGGCTGTGATGCTTTTTTTCTTTCTTTTTAATTGAATCAAATAAATTCAACTTTTCAGTTTGACTTATAACTGAAACTAACCATAAATCTGTTTATGCTACACAAATTTAAGTCAAATTTCAGGACCTCTGACCCCAAAACATAATACGAGACTCAAAGGTTCATACAGGTTGCCTCCAAACGTGAAGCTGTCGCTGTCAGATAAGGGACACGTGTGTGGGGTCATGTGGAAGCTAATCATGACTTTTTACTTAAGTTTGTTCAGTTTTTATTGAACTGGGAAAACTTAATTGGAGATTAAAAATCTCTTCCTACAAGAGTGTCCTGGATGAAACCGCCAGCAGCAGCAGCAGCACGCTCCAGGAAACAAACAACACATAATTTAAGAAACATGTCAAGATGATCCTAGATCTTGCTGTGTGTTCAGTGATTACAATAAAGCAGCGGTCAGCAGAGTTAAGGTCTGGACCCAGACACCATCCTATATGGACCCGGACGTGTCATCAATATATTACGAGACAAGACACTTTTATTTTCACTGGCGCAGCTTTTAAAGCATTTACGGTATTGGTTGAGCTAAGCAGGAAACGCAGAGGCCATTTGAGTTAAGCTATCCCACATGACACTTCTCAGCCAATGAAATCTCCGCATTATAGGTTTCATGCAGACAAAAATTTAGAAGCAAGGGACAGACGAAAGAGAAAGAAAAATAAAGAAAGTGGTACAAAGAGAGAAGATGAGTTTGGGGAGAGAATAACACCCACAAATGGCGCAGTCTAAGAATAGAGGAGTTAACCGACTCAGTCATGTTTATTCCTCCCTCTGGAAGCACAAAACCCAGACAAACTTAAAGAGATAACAAACTTTTAACTTTCTACTGTAAATATTTCTGTTAATTGCATCATTAAGTGTTTTAATATGAACATTCTTTCTCCATGAGTTCACTACAAAAGTATAAGTGAGGAATTTAAAGATGAATTCCTGTTTTTGTTTTTTGTTTTTTTTCCCCCCTAAATTTGAGCCAAGGCACTGGAATTTTCTTGTAAGACTGAAATTAATCAAGAAAAAGATATGACCACTAAAACATTTTTTTTATACATATATATTTAAAATGTGTGTGTATATACACATTCACATAATGATGTTCCAGACATTTGATTCAATACATTTTCTTTGACTGGACTGGACCAATAAAGTTTGTTATTAAAAAGCTGATGAGGTAAAGCCGCACACTTTCTCAAGAGCTGTTGGCGCTTTTTTTTTTTTTATGAGTAACTGGATGTGTCCACAGCACACATCTGATGTTTGTTTCGTTTCAAAACAAATCAAAACAAAAAAAAACGTGTTGCGTGTCTCTCATCTGAGTTCACACTGGCGTTCTATCAAAACTGTTTCCATTTGGGATGCAAGACTCTGCAGCTCAGCAGCTCTGCTTGTGAATCTTTGGCAGTTGCAGGAGTTTGATTTGATAGGGGGTATCAGTCTGATCAAGGTATCTGGTGGATTTTGAAATGGTTTAAAAAACATGCTCCTACCTCCTGGACAATGTAATGGTGATTCTGGATAAAGCTGTTTTGTATTGGGAGCATTTGTTGATAGAGGATATTGAGTACTTGAGATTAATCTCTCTTAAATTGGAGTACCAACAGTTCTTGATACTCTTAGTTCTGTATTAAGACTTGAAAACAATAAATCCCCCAAACATAGATCCTTTGCTGTTGATTCAAGCTGCAGCAGCATTTTTTCAACCATCAGCAAAACTAAACAGAACACCACATGCATGATATTAACGTCACACACTGCAATAGCATTGTTATATTTTAATGTATACCTCAGGCAGGTTCCCAAGGGCTGTTTCGTAAGAGTATAACCAAAATAGTTTTTGTTTGTTTGTTTGACTTTTTTGGTAAAGCTGTCTGCTTTTCTTATCAGGTTTAGTTGGGTTTTCAGGGGCTCTGTAAGTATGGTGGTGGTTTGCACATCATTACTGCTATAACAGCAAAATAATTACCACAGGGGTTAATCATTGGGAGCCCCCTTACCTCCGCCGTCATCCCTCACCCCTTGCCTCCCACCACCACCCACACTGGCCTGTCTGCAGGGTGACCCCCTTCCTGTGGCTGCGTGACTGAGCGCCTCTCCTGCCACACAGGAGGCATCAATTACAGACCCCGGCTGTCCCGGTGTCACTGCTCTGTAATTAATGGGCTCTCCCGGCACTGCGCCATGGGGCCTGGCCTCACCGTGAACTCCAGAGGAATTCAGAGACAAACATACACACACCCAAAGTCTGACAACAAAGTTTACTCTACACACACACAGACACACACACAAACGCTGAAACTGAAGTGTTGTCTTTGAGAGGGTGGATCACACCTGTTTATGTGATCTTCACGTTTGGTTTAACAGTGTTCACACATGAGCACGATCAGGAAGTGAAGTGAAATAAATGCTTTAGAAATCACATCTAGTGAAACTGAGCAAAACACACACACGCACACACACATAAATACACACACACACACACACACATCCCGCCCCCCCACTGTCTGCCCTGTCATTTGTCAATCAGGCAGACAAACAGAAGCATGAGGTCCCCCCGGGTCACAGGGTCATGGGATCCTGTGATTCTCCTGCCGCCCTGGATCTCATAGATCTTAACTCACACACACACACACACACACACACACACCTTATCAGATACTCCTTCTGGTCAAACTAATTCTGTCAGCTCCTTTTCATCTACACCCTGAACCATGACGATGTTCACTTGCTCCATTTTTGTTGCTGCTCTTCTTCCAGCGGACATACTTGCAATATTTCTGCGCTTGTCTTCTCCTCTTCGGTCACAGCTTTTATTTTCCATTCTCTCCTCTTTCTGTCGTCCTTTCTGTCTTCTTTCTTTCTTCTTTCTTTCTACCCCTCCCTCACTCTCCCCTTCAAACATCACGCCTGGGGCTGACACTGAGTGTGACCCTGCCTTTATTGTTGCAGCGGGGCAGAGGCGCAAACACAGGGCAGGGACTGTCACCCCAGTGATTAAAGAGCGCATGTTTTCAGTCAAACGCCTCAGAGGGGAGTGATCCCCGGGAGAGAGAGAGAGAGAGGAGGGAGGACAGAGGGGAGGGAGGGAGCTGCTCAACTCAAGGCCCAGCAGTAAGAGAGAGAAAGAGAGAGAAAGCTCCTCATGTTTTCCCAGATGAAGAATAAAGGCGTTTTCAAAGTGAAAAGGCACTAAAGTGACACTTTGAAGAGGATTGAAATTGATTTATTGTGATGACATTTGCTTGTTACTAAATTGAAAATCAGTCAACGTTTTTAACTGATTGTGCGATAAAAGACTGAGTTAAACAGTCTTTAAGGGTGACGGAGTGAAAAATGTGCCTTGAACTGTGTGTCACCATGCCTTGAGGAGCTGCTGAACCACTTTACAGATTTAATTAGTGTGAGCTTTGACATCACATGATGGACTAAGTGCTGTTTGAGGGAGTTTTTCTTCTTTCTTTGAAGCTGCGTTATTTTGAAAAGGTATTAGGCAAAAAAAAAAAAAAAAAAAAAAAAAAAAAAAAAGTTATTGGCATTGTCATTTTAGCTCAATGAAGCCAAGGCAAGACCACCACATGAGAGGAGACAGGAGCAACAGAAATGCAGCTCATGAGGGGGATGTGTCCTTAGTGACTCAAAATGAAGTACATAAAAGAGAGGCTTGTTGAGTTATGGCTGGAAAAAGAGAGATTCATAGATGTGACATTTTTGACCATTAGGCCTTGCTCTGCAAAATATTATTTTTATTAATGTGAACAGGAATCGGTTTCTCCTACAACACTCATGAGGATTAAAACAAATAGGGCCATGAAAGCAGCAGGCAAGGAAAGAAATAAATAAATAGCGAGGCTGCCTCCATATTTCATGAAGCAGTCACCTCTAAGGGCTGTGGGCCTCTGTGTTAGACGGCCAAGCTAAACACTTGGAAGTTTGCTCGGTCATAAATTAACAGCTTGACAGTCAAAAGTGTTCAAACTAATTTGTCAAATCTTGCCTCCTTTTTTTTCCCCCCACCGACGTGTAAATTCATTACAGCAGTTTTTCTCTCTTTGCACAAGTCTACCAGAAAAATGTTGCAACGCAGCAGTCTGAAAAGATGATTTCAGGAAGAAAAAGGCTTTAACTGTACGTCACGTTCGATGAGACCAAAATCCATCAATCCCCCTGAACAGAATGAAGCTTTAATTAATTTTCAACCAAGTACAATTTATCTCCGCGGGTTGCTGTCGAGAGATAGGGCTCAGAAGAATCTCCAGGCATCAGATCAGCATTTATGACTCATCTGAATTAGCAGGAATACAAGTTGCTGATCTGAAGACGTGTTTTGCTAAAGTGGAGTAATTACTATTGACAAGTTTTTGAGAGCAAACACAGATGCTGCCTTTGGCACACGGCTTTAGACAAACATGTTTCATACAGACCAGCCAGAAACAACGCCGCTTCAATGAGCTCTGTGCAGGCTGTGTGTTGATTTCCTTACGAACCCTACTCTACTTGTCTGCAGCTTGGTTTATTCTTGACGATTCCGCAAGGTCCGTGGATCAGTTATGTCATTTTAGCATCATGCCCCCTTATGCGGTCCTTCTCAAGCTGAAAATTTTAACTTCAGGCACATCTGAAAATGTCTAACTTCTGCAAACATGAAATAAACATGTTTACAGCCTGGTATAAAAAATGTCCCCCGTCTGAATTGCTAATGTTGCTAACAGCTCACACTGTACAGGGAGTGATTTTTTTTCTAACTCATCAGTTTAGACAATATTAAGATTGCCAGTTCGTCCAATCAGAGGTGCTGCTCAGCTGACATGACTGCGGGCGCCCAATGGCTGTTACTGCGGAGACTCTACGCCCACCTCATTTCCAATATGGCCACGCCGGCTATTTTGCTTCAAAAGTTCGTTTCAAAAACAGATGGGTGACATTGCGGACATTACGTCCATTAATTATACAGGCTGTGATTAAAACCCACAAAAGGAGTGAGTTGTGGTATAAAGGAATTATCTACTGAGAACATTATATATGTTAAAGGTCTTTAGTGAACTGAGTCAGGCTTCTCCAGAAATCTGAAATATAAGTTAAACATCAGAGTTCTCATCCTTTTCTCATGACACACAAACCCCAAACTATTTGTGACCAAAATACGTTAATAAATAGTTTAAATTGAACACCTATGTTTTCGACTTGCACTGCAGTAACATTTTCTATCAAACAACAAAGCTCAACAGAGCAACGGTTACGTGATACTAACGTCATCACATCCTCTTGGCTCACGGCGCATTTTTTGGAAGATGTCCTGCTTTGTTCTCACATAAATGAGCCAAACAAGACCAGAAATTGCGTGAAATTTTCAGTAACTTTACGCTCTTGTGGAAGTATTTTTTTTTTCCAAAGCCCTTTTGATGCTGTGACCCACATCAACACAGTGATACACATCTGAGTAGTCTCAGCTGTGGTCCACATTAAAAGCCGCTCTTATTCAGAGTCTGACTCCTACATGAAGAGCCATTTTCCCTTCCATCCCCTCTGTGTGTGTGTGTATGAGTGTTTGGTCTGCTTGACAGCTGATGCCTATGGGTGCATGTGTGTGTGTTGTACCCAGAGAGACAGACAGCCACACGAGCATGAAATCCACCAAACCTCCTCTAATTCCTCCTGTAATTTATGGCTCTCAGATACATGTCAGGCTGAGGCTAAACAAACGCTCCTTTGTCACTGACAGCAGCCTTTGATCAGGATGAATCGGATTCGCTGTCTCGCTACAGCAGGAGATCTGCCCCTCACTGCTGGCTGCTTCTGCTTCTTCTCCTGCTGAAGGATTTCCACACATACACACAAACACACACATCTGTTGCCTGATGGTGCTGAAAGTTTTCCTCTCACACCTCGACTCACACATGTTCCTCCTCAGCTCAGAGCATGACTCTCCCCATCAGTTTACTCTGAACTTGCGACCCAAGCTAACACTCCTCCTGTCTCACCCTTCAAACAGCCGGACTCACTGTGGGCCGTCCCTCTACGGCAGGCCCCACTGGGTGATTGACGGCCAGGGGGGAATTATGGAGTCGAGGGAGGAGAGAGAGAGGGAGGCCAAGCTTCGAGGTCAAGCAACAGCAAACAGGAGAGAGTTCAACATCTGTAAAGTCCCAGAAGCTGACGCGACCCCTGTTCAAACCGACAGGAAAGCCCACTCATACACCTGAACATGTGTGCACATTTTCACCTGTTGGCAGCCATGTTTGAGGCCATGTGATTCAGATTCACTCCACTGGAATGAAAAAAAAAAGAAAAAAGAAAAAAAACATTTGGATTTGGCTGGTGTGTTTTGAAATGTGTGGGATTCTATTTAAACTGTCAGCCACAGGGACATCTGTTTCTGTGTGTGTATGAAGTAGCCGTGTAGAGTGATTAAGCATGTCACTGCTGGACTGTGGGATTGACAGTAACACCGCCTGACTTGGGCACACAGGCGGGAGAAAGACTGGGGGCACTTGTGTAACAGAGACTCACAGGCAGGTACTGTTCTCCCGCCGAGCTGGAAACAAACCGCTGTTGACATCCCTGTCACCAACACTCATTTCTAGCGCTCAACCAGATTAGACTCAACTGGCGGCGTTAGAGACAGAGGCATCAAATTAAGCGAAAGCGGCTGACAGCGAGCATGTTCAGTGCGATGGCTTTCTGCAGGCTGTTTTCTTCCGCTTTGCCTCGCATGAAATGTTATCTTTCAGCCTGCATTCCAAGAGGAGGGATCAAAGATTAAATTCAGGGTAGATTTGGGGAGCCGTTTGAAGAGCGCGCACACCAAAAGGAAGCGTGTGGGTTCAACGAAGGTGAACTTTGAGGTACAAGACATGCCTGGTAGACAGATTTCATCATTTGGCTTCAACTTTTGCAGACTTTGTTGTGATGACATGAGCATAATTCATTGCTCTCTTTCTGTTTCTTTGTCATAAACATGCAGATATCATATTCCCCACCCATTCGCTCATCCACCCACGTATACAGCCTGAGACATCTCATCCTTCTCACACACACAAACACACAAACACACAATCCCCACCCGCCTACCTACCCTTGCACTCAAAAGTAGGCTTTTTGACAGAGTGAAGTTGTCAGGGAAATGGAGAGGAAATGACACAGGGCATATTTTCACAAATCTCCCCTGTTGGCATGCTCCGCTCTGGCACAGAGCCTGTCAGCAGCCTGTCTCCTCAGTTTAGCCATCAGACACAGCCAGAGTGCCAAACACACAGGGACATGCTTGTCCTTAGACAGGAGGAAAAACAGACAGACAAGTCAACAGGGGACAGGAAGACGTGCACGTGAGTGTGTGTGTGAGGAGGTTTGAGAAAGATGTCGAGGAGGAGACAGAAGCCAAACTGGAAACTGTAAAATTCCAGAAGATGACAGAGAAAAGAGTGGCATGTTGAGAGGAACCAGTCAAAAAGACTTAAACGTGATGATTTATTTCACATCCTCAGAAAGACGTTAGGTCTCCAACCCAACTCTAACCCTGCGGCTCGCACTGCTCTCCTCTCCCTAACAGAAACGTCAAACGCCCTGCTATTATCCCGTTTACCGATACTGTAACATAAGCTCTGAGCTCAGGGCGCCGTGTGTCACCGCAACTTTGGGAGAAGTGACTTTGACGAGGTGGCGGCCAGCCAAAGCAGGAGGTCACACATCTACCTGCTTCACCGGAGGCACTGCTTTGGCCCTGATGGCAGCCTCCCACAACCCCCCTGCTCTCCTGCTGCTGCCTTAAACACACACATACACACACATGCGTGCACTCCCCAGCTGTGTGTGTGCCATCCCTCCGCTGCAACAGACACTTCACTGTTCTGTCACACACCTCCGGGCGAACACAGCCCCCTGTCACACAGCCCAGCTAATTATCTTGGCATTAGGAGGAAAAACACAGACAGGAGATGTTGCACATATTTTAAACAAATGCTGAGACCATGTTTCCTGGATGACAGTCATAGCAGAGACCATTCCTCACTTTATTTAAAGGAGGGTCTCCAATGAGCAGCCTGGGGGCCAAATCCGGACACGCAAAGATTTCATAAGGTCATAAACCTCCTGAAAGGAATCATGTGTGTGTGAATCTCTGTGCACCGTTGTGCATACTGATGGACTGTCAGCTTAATATGTAGGATCACGTTTTTGCCTGTGTGCTAAATGGGGCCTTGACTCTGCTGTGATCCACAGCTATTCCGTAGCGGTCTTAGGGCGTGGTTACACTGGCTACCCAAATCAAGCCATATTCAAGCACGATTGGCCCCCCGCAACACTGTTACCCCGCTGGCCAGTATGGCCATGGCTGGCAGGCTCCTATTATCTCCCTATTTTTGAGTATGGTCCTGTGATGACTTAGGGCACGGTTACACTGGCCAAACGTTCCGTGCTGAACTCAAGCACAACTGCCCCCCCGCAGCGCCACTCCTTTACTGGCCAGTACAGCCCGCGGTCACACTACTCCAAAAAGAACCAGACTTTAGGCACATGCACAGCCCGCCTACGGCACCATGAAACGTCTGTTTACATGCAGCGCAGTCTCATCAGAGTCAGCACAATGAGACACAGAGAACAGGATCACCACTTTTGTGACTTTTTCATGTTAAGTTGTTTTGGTCCGATGCAGCTGTTTAACATGGCGTTATTGCTTAAAATAACTGTCAAGAGGAGCAGTTGCGGCAATCATGCTGAAGCACACCTCTCTGAAGCATGCCAGAGAGGAGAAGTGTATTGCGCTCAAGCACGAAACCCTTGCGGTAACACTGGACAAACGAACTGGACTTTGGGGCTGACTTGTGCTTGGGCATGGAACGTTTGGCCATTGTGACTGTGCTCTTATATGTTTTTTCCAAGTCAAATCAAGTCCTGTAAGTGTGTCTTATATCAAAATTTCCAAAAGTATCCACCCCTCTCCCTGTTGTTGGTATGATCCAAAGATGCTGCATGAGTTCATCTGACTGTAAAACAGGTAAAGCAGATTATAGGTGAATTTTACAGCAATGCTGTCTGGAATAAGTGGAATGGAATAAGCTTAATATGATTTTGGTGGTTACTGTAAACAACAGACAAAAACAGATGCAACCCTACTATGTCAACAATTTTTAACATCAAGATTTATGCCACTGTGAAGTTTTCAGAGGGTAGAAAAACAAAGCAGATGTCTTTGACATTCGTGTTGGAAGGTAAACAGCTGGAGGAGAACGGAGGTCAGCCTGCTGCTGTCAGGCTCTGTGGAAACGTGGGGAGGACCAGGGGCCAGAGCCGCCTTTCACCACCGCGCAGCCTGCAACAGGGACAACACCAGGAGTACAAACAAGGACGTGCTTGCCTTCTGCAGTTTCCTGTGTAGTGTGTGTCTGTGTGTGTGTGTGTTTACATCATTCTGTTTTCTGCCAAAGGACTTTTGATTATCCTGTCCTGAGGGAACTGTCTCCTTTGGGAGCGTGGGTGATTAGCTTGTGGCTGTTGCTGTCACCATCACTGCTCACACACACACAAAGTTACTGAGTAACAACACACACATATCCATGTATTTTGTGCACTGGGAAGGAGAGATATGGTTTGCATGTAGTCCCTAGGCGTTGTGAGGTCACCCAGATCTCTATTTCAAAGGAGACAGGGTCACAGCTGAGCCAGGCGAGGCCCCGTGGAAGCAACCAGTCATGTGTGATTTTCCAGTCGGCTGCTCCGTGATGAGCAGGTCTGGCCGTGGTTCAGCCTCTTGGGCCTGGCCCGCAGAGAGACTGGCAGTCTTGGAGCTTGTCCACCTTCTGCTCCGGCCTTGTCATATCAACAGGAATGAGAGCTCATCATAGCTTGCCAACCAGCGCTGCAGTCATCATTCTCCTCCGCTCGCTTGGTCTCACTGGGGCCTCAGCCCTGGTAAATTATGCTTACCCACACCATTATTAGACTCATTATAGACCCATTTGAGTGGCTTTCAGCCTGTCACAAGCGCTCAACTATGTCTTCGGCTTGACTTGATTTCCTCTGACAGGCTTTTCTTAGACTAAAAGGCTGGGGAGGGGAGTTGCAGAGTTAAGGATATGGAGAGAAAGAGGAAAATGCATCTTGAAATAGTCAAGCAGTGGGTTTGGAGGCTGATGTCAAACCTTCATTTACTTTTTTGATGAGGCACATACTGCTAGTTTTGGCGTGGCTCACCATATCTGAAAAAATATATATATATATTTTTTGCATTTCAGTCAGAGACAAGGATATACAAGGTCTGAAGGGCAAAAAACTGGCAGGTTTTAGTCCACCATGCTGGTTGTTGACACATTTTTAAACACAGTTGAAAAATGACCCTCATTTCTGGAAACCTAAGGTCTTTCAATTTTACTGTGCTTGGCAAACCCATGCAGTTCACTTGGATTCCCAATTGCCTGTCAACTGCTGGGTCTGCCATCCATTCATTTCCCAAGTTGTGTCCCCACTAAGCCCTTTGCTACATCTTTCATTCTGTCATCACTAACATGATAGGGAATTCCCCTGGAGAAAGGGAAACTTCATTGGGAAAGGCTCGTAAGACTGTGTACCAGCTCCTCTCCATGCGTAAAGTGACCTGAGCCAAGATCTCTCAATCTGTGACGGCTCATTTGGAAATGTGGCCCTGGGCTCTTGTTCCCTCACACCAAGCCAAACACAATAATTCTGATTCATTTCTCCAGCTCAATTTTATAATTCTGTGATTTTTCACTGTCAGATGCAGTTTTTTTTAAAGTATTTTATTGCATTTCCTTTTGGGCTCAGCTCTTGAGTTCATTTCTGCCTTGTCCGAGCTCAGCTCTGGATTGCTGTTTCACTTTCCTATCTCATTCTTTTGCAAAATGTTTGACCTTTAAAGTCTTTCCAGCTCACTTCCAGTCTTAAACCCACTTGGAAAAAGCTGTCCTCCAGCTGCATTAGTTATAATCATTGTTTCTTCATCCATTTTCGTAATTTATTCACAGAGATTTTCCTTGCGTTTCGACCCCATGACTTTGTCAAGAGTAGCTGTGGGTGATATCATTGTGGTGTCACTTCTCATTTTCATCACATAGATTGACAGGAGAGCCTGGGCCAGCTCTGCTCCTGATAATAGCTGATCTAATCCATACCACTGTGTACTTTCTCCCACTCAGCTCCTCTGTTCTTGGCATCGATGCCTTTAAACCCAAAAGCCTCTCTCGCTCACCCCCTACATATGTTTGCAATTCTCCTCCAGGGGGTTATGATTCAACAGCGGCATCATCTCAATTCGTCTCAAAGCATGAAACATCGCAAGAGAAACTGAAGTCGAAGACAAGACGGCCCTTTCTGCCCCCCTTTTGGAGGCAAGAGCTTGAGTGTGTTTGGCGGAGTTGGACGTAAGGCTCGCTCTTTGGGATGTGGGAGTTTAAGAAGAGAGTGCCACGCTGGCCTAATCACATTACGGGTGCCATATTATGTGTCAAGCTGTCACTTTCAATTTGAGCCACCGCACTGCATCAGCAGGCCTTGGCTTTTCTTCCAATTCCTGTTTTGATTGGGGCTTGATAGTGACTCGACTGAAACTGGGCACACATCTTGATGATATTTTACCACAACATCTTCTGCTGATCACATGTTCACAATTACAACTTGACAAGTTTTGGATGGAGGCTGTGAGTGTGTCCAATGGAAGCAGGGGCAATTGTTCCTGTTGACCTCTTCACACTGAATCACGTCTAATCTTATTCTTGTCTCCTGTTTGAACTGATGTCATGTGTCTCATCGTCCAATCTGTCACACTGGTTGATGTGAAAACCATGTCAAAAGGCTGGGGGTTGGGTTTGTGCAGGAAAAGCCTGGTGGTCGCTCAGCTCCATGAGCGGGGTAATTTGAGGAGATACAGACTGACAAGAGGGAAAGAGGGGCTGGGAGGGGTTATAGAATAGGGGGAAGTGTGTGAGTTGAGTTGAAGCCAATTGTTCTCCAATTGAGTGGAATGACTCAGAGGAATTGGTCGGAGTTGGGTCCTTTGCGTAGCAGGTGGCTGGAATATTTGTGCAATCTGGTTGAAATCCCCTGTTTTTAACTTGAGTGTTTGTTTTTACAGAGACTTATTTCACACTATCTTCACCTTCTGTTCCATCCCCATCTTTGGCTCTCTTCATTAAAGAGAACCAAAGACCTAACCCAAGTCAATTAATTAACTGATTTTGAAATACAGCCAGACAACTTGTCACTGGTCAGAACTTGGAGGTGCTCATCCTGACAAAGCTCAGTATCATTCAATGAAGATGACATCAAGGGAGAAGAAGAAAGGCAGAGAGAGGGACCGTGAAGGAATTATTCAGTCTTGGCCATGATGACATTTTTCTCCTAATGCTAGAGTGTTTTAGAATTTACAGTTTTTGAGCTCCCAAAACTGTAAATTCTGTTCTCAGCTGTTATCAGCCTGGCATAACACAACAGGGGAAGCCTTCTCAACTCAACTCAACCTTTATTTATAGAGCTAGTTTAAAACAACGGCAGTTGTCCAAAGTACTGCACAAACAAAGCAACACATAAAGACTAAAACATACATAAACATATATCTGTATATACATTAAAATACACTAAAATACATTAAAATACATATGCATATATATAAAACTAAATTGCTAATATGCATATATATAAAACTAAATTGAGACTTAATAAAACTTTCTCAAAATGTCCACTCAGCCTGATTAAAATCCATGGAAAAGAAGTGAGACTTTAAGAATGATTTAAAAACCTCAACTGAGCTGGCAGAGCAGATATGCTCGGGCAGGCTGTTCCAAAGCCGGGAAGCAGCCGCCACAAAGGCCTGGTCACCTTTAGTTTTTAGTCTGTTTTTTTGGGGGGTCACCAGTAGCACCTGGCTCGATGATCTCAGTGTCCTGGCCGGGACATGGAGCTTGAGAAGCTTGGTCAGGTACGGGCTAGGCTGTAGGGAGCTTCAAAAACAAGCAATAAAATTTTAAAATCTATTCTAAAAGCAACTGGAAGCCAGTGCAGGGAAGCTAAAATGGAGGATATGTGCTCATGTTTGTTTTTTCCTGTGAGGAGACGGGCAGCAGTATTCTGCACCAGTTGCAGGCGGTGCAGGAGTGACTGGTCCAGGCCAGAATAGAAAGAGTTGCAGTAATCCAGTCTCGAATTTAATAAAAGCATGGATCAATGTCTCCACTTGTTAAGACGCAGGTACCTCTTGACATTAGATGAAATCCTTAGGTGGTAAAAGCTACTTTTGACATCAAAACTGATCTGGTGGTCAAGTTTTAATTTGTCATCAAATATAACCCCTAGATTCCTGACTGAAGACCTGATGTTGGCTGCAAGACAGCCCAGAGAACCAGCTGAAAAAGTAGCAGGACCACATCCAAACACTATGATTTCAGTCTTATCTTCATTCAGATGCAGAAAGTTTGCAAACATCCAGGACTTTACATCAATCAAACAATCCAACAGAGGTTTAACTGGGTCCGTTCCTTCTGTCCGTTACCGTCCAACATCACTCAAAGGCAAACCAATTGTTTGTTCTTGTTTTAAGCACTCCCTGTTGATATTTTACCTCGGTGTCCCCTTCACTCACTGCCACATTATCACTATTATCTACCAATCTTCTATCTTGTTAGTTCCTGATTCTTCATGTTTGACCTGTTTTTGTCTCCTCACGTTTCACCTGCCTGTCGGACTTGTACCTCTGCCTGACTGGACTCACCTGTGTCACATAACCTGTTTGGAATAAAACTCTGATCTTGAGCCTTTGTATATGGTTTATAAAATATCAAGATTATGAGTACTTCATAAGTATCTGCCTCTTTACTTCACACTAGCTCCAACAATAGTGAGATTAAGTCAGGATTTCCAATAAGGCACTGAGTGAATAGACTGTCCATTTACTGTCAGTGTAAACTGGCTTTTGCAGTGCCTCAACCAGTCTTTTCTCTTTCTTTAACAAATCCACAACAACTTCTTTCACACTGGGTGCAACAAAGTTGTAAATATAACTACCATAACTTGAATTTGGTAGTATGTAAAGAGCTGTCTCTGGGATACTTCGGACAGGTTATTTTTGTCTTGTTTTTAATGCATGGTTTACCTTTTGACAAGATCGATACATCCATGGTCAGCAACATTATTCATGCTTATTTTTCTGTGTGATGCTGGCCAAATTACAAAGGACAAATGAAGCAGCACAAGGACCTGATTATCCGCATGCGGTTACTGAGCCATCTATACAAGCCAAAGTAAGTTGTCATGCTCAGAGTGTTTCATTTGACTTGATTTATAATGCCTCATTTACATTCCAGCTTCTCACAGAGCTAATGGTCCATAAATCCTGTGTAGATAATGTCCATAGATTAAAGTGAAATAACAGGCAGTATAAATCAATCCCAGAACAGAGCGATCTGTTGTTTCAATAATGTGCACCATTAATATGAAACACAGACCCCTGACACACATGCATGCACAACACTTTAATCTTTTCAAACACCACAGACAGTTCAGTGATGGTTAATCTCACTATTTTTAGGTCTCACATTTAGTACAGTTCATTTCAACTCTTTTGACTGTTGTGTAGGTTGCAATTTATTTATTTATTTATTTATTTATTTTTTTTTGGGGGGGGGGGGGTGTTCTGTATTTATTTCTCTCAATGACTCCCAGTCAGTACGTTTACATGCAGATTAAAAAACTTAGTCGGCATAAAATCAGACTATTAAAACATATGTAAACAGCTTAGAACAGACTGAGAACATACTGAGCATAGCTCGATCGACACACTTAGGTAATGTGACTGCAGTTGTATTTGGCAGGTCTGGGTACGCCGCGGTGTTCAACATGAGCAAATTTCACCCAGAAGAGGAAGTAGATGACCGTGATGGATAGGGTCGGTGCATTCCAACACAACAAACACCATGGCACATACATAAATAAAAACATAAATAGCTACATCTGCATCCATCTCAGCCATCGGTGTTAGAATGTTGCCTACTCTTCGGGTGAACTGAAACTAGTTTGATGTGTACGCAGCTTCACTTATCAAAATAAGGACACAGTGCTGGATATTGAAGCAGAGTGAGACGTTCTCGGTCTGAAGAGTGCTCGGGCATGATTTGGATGGCATGTGTGCATGCCTTTAATGAATGTTATGTGAACCTGGAGTCCAGGCCCAGAGCTACATTAATGCAAAAGATCCTAAAAAAGGTTCCTGGAAAAGTTCTTACACCTGGTGTCAATGCACAGAAAGAACTAAACTAGTGAGTAGTAACTAAATTATTAGTAACTACTTTTTGGCAGTACCCTCTGCCACTGGTAACACACCACACCATCACTCATTTCACATGTTAGCAGGTAGCATGCTACTGATAGTTTGGTGGGTGCACACACTGAACTACATTCAACATCTTAGTAAGTTTCCTGTGCTAAGTTCGACAGAAACGTGCAAACACATTATACTTTTGAATTTACTCTTTATTATTGAAACATCTTGGGTTTGTTTGAATCGCATTATGCTTCTCTTATCTTACCACAGTGTTTCCTGGTGCTGGGCAGTGTCAAAGGACCCGAAGATAGTTTCAGGCTGTCTTTTATGGTGCCTGACTAATTAGGAGAGCATGCTCAGTTCATCCTACTGAACCATACCAACTGATGGGAGTGCTAAATGGAGTTGTGCAGTTATTCCTGGCTTCCTAGTGTTGTGTGAATGCTTAGTGAATCCCTTGATGTGTGGTTAGTGTAAGTGGACTCTGATGTGTTTTTGATAAAGGGAATGGCCTGTGTGGCTGAATTGTTTGCTTGATTGTTTTCAATTAAAGTGGTATGATCCAGTGGGAGGGGCTATGCCTTTAAATGGAGAGGGTCTGCACTGCTGAGGGAGTCAGAGAAGGACTGTGGTGCTCTGGGGAAGGAACTGTAGTTCTGGCAAGTGTTGTTTTTGTTTTTTGGGTTTTTTTAAGCCACATCTTTACCTTTATTGACTCAATTCCTGTACCATCTTTAAGGACAATAAAACACTTCATTGTGCACCAAATGGACTCTGTCTTCCTACCTTTTTCTTCATTGCGAAGTTAAAAACTACACCCTTTCCAGTCAGTTTTTTCAACATACTACCCTCACTCTAGGTCAGAGTGTGACGTACTTACTACTGTTCCTTAATCTAATCGGTACATACTCGGCCAGTTGATAAACCTGTTTTCTCAGCATTGGACCCTTATGGTGCATTTACACCAATTGCAAAACATAACCATTTAGCTCAATTGAATGAACAGTCACTGTACAAATTAGAGTAGTAGTAGGTTTGAGCTCCTGTCAGACAGTGAGAATAAAGCGAATTAAACACAAAAGTTTTGTTGCGTTTCAGCCTCTTGTATACGCCGTTTTACCTGACCTAAAACACAACTTTTTTAAAACGCCCTCCAGGGGGGAATTTTTCTGATACGCTGCAGCCAGTTTTATGCATACTACAGCGTTTTCAGTCCCTCACCGTTTCCGTGTGAACGCAATTTTTTTTTTCTCTGCGCTTTTTGCGTTTTCGAGTGAAACGCTGTGAAGCGTTGTCGTATAAACGGGGCCTTGATCTATGTGGCTTCTCTGATCTGTGTGACACTACCTGTGTTTTGTTGGAGCAGGAATAAAAAGGAGCTTGTTTTGTGGAAAGTGAGCGAAGAGGTCGGATTATCTTCTATGTTGTGAAAAGCTTTGTCTGTCACTTGATTCCAGCTGTTTGTTCTGGCAGGGTGTAGTGCCAACAACAATACAGGAGTGAACCAAACTGCAGTAAAAACACAACACCCACAGGATGACAGACACAAACAGAGGATGCTTTGGTGTCTTCGCAGTGTTACCACAGTAGTTTAATTAAAAAATTCAGCAGTAATAATAACTGAGCCCAGGTCATGCTGTATGGCCACTATTTAACGGCTACTGAAAATTTTAGGGTGGAGCGGTTTCTTTCATGTTACTCAGTGCATGATTGATGCCCAAGAATCAATCCAGCCAAGGAATAAAATGATTTTCAAACATTGTGGCTATCATCTGTCTCCAGGTTTAAAGGGACCCTCTCCTTCTCGCAAAATTCACGTCTTTGGGTACTCTTGTATGAAGCGTATTATTTGTGCAAATTACAACCTGAATTCCAATGAAGTTTGGGCATTTTGTAAAATGTTAATAAAAAAAGAATCCAAATGATTTGCAAATCCTGTTTAACTTATATTCAATTAAATACACTCCAAAGAAAATATGTTTATTGTTTAAACTGATATACTTTTCTTTTCTCAAATATTCAGTCATTTTGAATTTGATGTCTGCAACACATTCCAAAAAAGCTGGGACAGGGTCATATTTACCACAGTGTTACATCACCTTTCCTTTTGACAACACTTAATAAGCGTTTGTGAACTGAGGACACTAATTGCTGAAGCTTTGAAGGTGGAATTCTTTACCATTCTTGCTTGTTGCTCAACAGTCCTGGGTCTCTGTTGTGGTATATTGCAATCATCATGCGCCAGACATTTTTAATAGGAGACAGGCAGCACTCTTTTACTACGAAGCCACACTGTTGTAACATGTACAGAAAGTGTCTTGGCATTGTCTTGCTGAAATAAGCAGGGACATCCCTGAAAAAGACGTGGCTTGGATGGCAGCATCTGTCGCTCCAAAACCTGTATATGCCTTTCAGCATTAATGGAGCCTTCACAGATGGTCAAGTTAGCCATGCCATGGGCACTAACACACCCCCATACCATCACAGATGCTGGCTTTTCAACTTAGCTCTGATAACAACCTTCATTGTCCTTTTCCTCTTTGAACCTGGAGGACACCACATCCATGATTTCCAAAAACAATTTGAAATTTGGACTTGTCAGACCACAGTACACTTTTCCACTTTGTGTCAGTCCATCTCAGATGAGCTCGGGTCCAGAGAAGCCGGCGGTGTTTCTGGGTGTTGTTGATATATGTCTTTGTCTTTGCATGGTAGAGTTTGAACTTGCACTTGTAGATGTAGTGATGAACTGTGTTAACTGACAATGGTTTTCTGAAGTGTTCCTGAGCCCACATGGTAATATCCTTTACACAGTGATGTTGGTTTTTGATGCAGTGCCGTCTGAGGGGTCAAAGGTCACAGTCATTTAATGTTGATTTCAGCATTGTTGCTTGCTTGCAGAGATTTCTCCAGATTATCTGACTCTTTTGATGATATTGTGGACTGTAGACGATGAACTCCAGAAATTCGTTTCAGCTGTACGTTGAGAAACATTGTTCCTAAACTGTTGGACTATTTGCTCATGCAGTCGTTCACAAAGTAGTGAACCTAGTTCGATCCTTTCTTGTGAATGACTCAGCCTTTTGTGGAAGTTCCTTTCATACCCATGACACTTACCTGTTTCTAGTGAACCTGTTAACCTGTGGAATGTTCCAAACAGGTATTTTGAATTTTTCCCAGACTTTTGTTGCCCCTGTAGCATCGAATTCAACATGAAGGAATATTTGCATAAAACAATAAAGTTTATCAGTTTGAACAATATATATTTTGTCTTTGTAGCGTATTCAATTGAACATTAAACAGGATTTGCAATTCATTGTATTTTGTTTTTATTTAAGATTTACACAACCTCCCAGCTTCATTAGAATTTGGGCCGTAATTAAGTGAATGCACATTTGGTGTGAATGCTCAATTACACATCTTCAAAACAAAAATTGTGCGAAGGCAACTGCAGGGCAGGTTTTACTGTTTAACTGACAGTCAACAGCCTCTTTTCAAATACCTGTTCTGCAACAGACTCAGTGATGCAGCTAGGCCAATATTACACCTTTGAACTTTCACACTGAACCTGCGAT
The DNA here is from genome assembly GCA_030710495.1 of Labroides dimidiatus. NCBI lineage: Eukaryota > Metazoa > Chordata > Actinopteri > Labriformes > Labridae > Labroides > Labroides dimidiatus. The sequence continues at coordinate 26,272,447 of CM061153.1, forward strand.
GTGGTGTTATTGGTGTTCTCATGTGTCATTTCACATTGTGTTATGATAGAAAGCACAAACTTCACATGCACACACACACACACACACACATTCCTGTATAGAAATAGATGTGAGGACCGGAATACTATACATAAGGAGTGAGGACCACCTTTTCTGCTACACTTACAGACAATTGGATAGCATATTTGAACACTAGATGTCTCCCTTGTTCAGGTTACCACCTCAGATTCTTAATAAACACAAAAGAAAAGGAAGTTGGTGTAAAAGTTTTGTATCATTGAAGTGAGGACATTTTGGTGGGGGCGCTGTTTTTCTGTATCTGGATTGACTCATTTACCTAGAACTTATTTTTAGCTTAAAGATATTACAAACACTGACTCTTTTACTGTTAAATAGTCAAACATGATATCAAATTATTTCAAATTTTTAATTGAAAAAAAATTTATGTTCACAAATAAAAAAAAATCAACAGTATGACCTTTCCCTGCGGTAGATAAATAAAAAGAACAATCTTAAATTAACTGTATCATTACAGTGTACATTACATTACAGAATAAAATTTTTTCAGCAGAAAGAAAAAACAGATTTCGCTTCTCACTGCTAAACTCTGCTAGTTTGTGTGTTGTCATGGGAATGAGTGCCGTAAATCAATCATGTCCTGTCCAACCTGATCAGGAAGCTAAGAAATAGCATTTAGAAGTGTTGATTATGATCAGGCATATATCTAGAAGTGAGACTTATTCAAGAACACTTCGAAACTCCTCATAGTCCCTTTAAATGTAAAATTATGCAAGAACCCCAATGCCAGTTAACAAATCAAATTTTATTTTGTTTATTAACCAAACCAGACATATGCTTCTGGGTGTTTAAACACCTTGTATCTCTCCTAAATGCATCTGTTACAGTATAACACATCTTCGTTTTCTTTTTTCCAGCTATAGCATTTCAGTCTTTACAGTTTTTATTGTTAAACATTAGACAGGGATCTCATCACTGATATCAGACTGACACTCCATGATGTTTGGTACTTTTTTGGAGGAAAACAGGTCACAGTATCCCTCTTAAAAAAAAAAAAAAAAAAAACAGGAGCCACATGTGAAACATTATACTGTACAGCTTAGAGAATACTTATATAAGCATGTGAAAAATGCAAACTGACAGCTATAAGTAAACCAAAAAAATTGCAAAAAAAAATGTTTGAAAAGGACAGTATGGTTAGTGATACTATTGTTGCCAGACCCGTTTTTCCAACAGAGTGAGGCATCTCACCTGATTAAAATCTCTGCCGAGAGTCGCTCATGCGCAACAGCATCTCTGTCTCCGAGCAGTAATATACGGGAATGGCGGTGTCAACATCAGGTACACGTACCGAAACTTCTGAAGTTTGGGAGCGTTTTAGCCTGGATACAGCCAATAAAAAGTCTACTTGCAAGGTTTGCAAAGCAAAACTTGCATATTATGGCAGCACCTCGGTGAGGCATGAACACTTAAAGAGTGTATCTACAAACATCAGTTGTTAAAACCGTTAGATTTCAGACTGTTGAGAATTGTAAAGTTCTTTTGAAACAGACCGCTGTTGACCACTGAATGTACTTCACAAAATGCACATATTTGTTTTATTTGCTGCTAATGAGCCTGTTCTTGGTTTACAGGAAAAAAAATGTTTACTTGATTTTAATTTATTATTTATTTGCCTGTCCCTAAAAAATGGACAGAGGTTTATTTATATATGGATTTATGTCTACTGATGTAGACATAAATGTCTATTGGTTTTAGATCGGACATTTTTATTTAATTTTTGTATGAATCTGCAGTATGTTCAATATAAGATGTATTTTTCATTGTACCCATCTTTCTTGTGTTTCTTATCATTTGCCACATAATTAAATCAACTTCATGCTAAATTTAAGAAAAAATTAATAATTATCCGATTAGTTGACTAATCGTTTCAATAGTCGGTGACTAGTCGACTATTAAAATAGTTGTTAGTTGCAGCCCTAAAAACAAATCACAGTCCACTGTGTTTGTTAAGAGGCTCTTTCAATGAAAGCAGCATAGCTCAATTATTTCAGCACCTCAAAAAGAGGTGTAGAGTGTCTTATTACAACGTGGACTAAATCACTATAGTACACAAACATTTGCTAAAGAGTAGTTTATAGTAATTATTTTCCCATTGCATTGAGTAAGACAAAAGAGAACAATGGTGGGAAACAGTTACAAAAGAAGTAGAAATGCTGCATATTGTTAAGAAATAGTGCCCTGTTATACAGTCGAAAAACGCAGGTGCATCTACATGTGTGACACTACCACCACCTCAGGTAAGGCAGGACGATTAATTGAATTTTAATCTCGATTAAGATTTTGGTTACTTATGATCATAAAATCGTTATAATCAGAGAAAAACTATTTATGTGCTGCATGGCACGGCGTGTATCTAATTTCCTACGCTGCCCAAGCACTGTGAATGCATCAGTGTTGTGTGCGCAGCTGCAGCAAGGGCTCGATGATTAGCAACACGTGAAGAAAGCCGTTTACAAACATGGCAGAAAAGGAGCCTTTAGTTGACAAGAAAGGTAGGACTACTTCAGTCATCTGGAAGCATTTTGGCTTCAAGTCGTGGGACATTGAGCAGAAGGACATTACTTGTAAAATTTGTCACGCCGTCGTGTCCGCTCCACAAAGCAACACGACCAATTTATTTAACCACTTAAAGTTCAGTCACAAAGTGGCCTACGACCAGGTTTTAAAGGACCAGAAGAGCCAAAAAAGTGCTAGCTCGTCAGCTTCAGCCAGCGCCACAACAACAACACAATCCTTTATTCAGGACACTCTTTACAGTGCCACTCCATATCCCACCAGCTCCCGGAGACATCAAGAGATAACGGAGGCTGTGACATGTATGCTAGCAATGGACATGTGCCCCATCAGTTCTATAAGCAACACAGGATTCCAGAAACTTATTAAAACTTTGGACAAGCGTTACATGTTGCCATCACGTAATTATTTCAGCAGAGTTGCACTGCCTGGTCTGTACGATAAATGTCGTGCTGAAGTGGAAAAAGATGTCCCCACAGCTGACTATTTTGCCACAACAACTGACCTGTGGTCAAGCCGCAGGATGGAACCATTTATATTTCTTTTACAAGTTAATTTATTTTTGATTGTTCTTTCAAGTTGTAGTTTAATAAATACTCAAGTTTTGGAATTTTGAATAATCGTGGTTATTAATCGTGATTTCAATATCTATCAAAATAATAATAATCGTGATTATTATTTTTGCCATAATCGTCCAGCCCGAACCTCAGGTTGTATAGATGTGCTGCCACATCTATACAACTGAGTATCACTGACATTACTTCATCAGTTTGTATTACGTCTGTCTTTACTTTTTCCTTTTGGTGTACTTTTTTGAGTTCTTTGTTTTATGCACTGCACTTGCCTCTGTCTTTGTCTTTATCTTTCAACTTCTTTTCTCCAACATCTTCATCACTGGATGACTTAAAGAGCAGTGAAACTTTCTTGATTATTCTTGAATCGTCATCACTTGATGAAGAAAGATCTTTGTCTGGAAGATAACTCCAGTCCATGCAGATGGAGAACTCAGATGAAGAGGAATTGCTCTGAGATTCTTCCTCCAACTGGAAGTAAAAAGCATAGTACAAGTTAGACATAAAAACACTCAAAATCTCACATTTTAAGTCCTTAAGATACACTTTAAGCAATGTATGAAATTATTACATTGAATGTATATTACTTACTGTACGTTACTGTCCACTGTTTTGATACTTTTGTTGTTACATTAGCAGCTTTAGTATGAATGTTGTCTTCTTAGAAAAATGAAACGCTCTTCTGTCTGTCTAAACCATAGAGTAATCATTCATTAAGAGTGTCTACACCCTTGCCTTTTAAATACTCTGCAGGCAAATACATATGTACATCAAGTACAGAGACTAATTCCAATCAAGGAAATGCATGCAACAGTGCAACAAAGATACATGTGACAGTATAAAAATATAAAATCTGAACTAATCTAACCCTGTCATTTCCATGCATGTGGTGTTATCTCACATTAATGGAGCAATAATTAAACAATAGTGCCATAGTCATGAAGGCAAGTGAAGCTTTTAAAAATTAACTCTAGGATCAGATTTCTTACTTAACAAACATTAGAAGATACATAATTGTGTTTCTTTGTGAAATCTGTCTTCCTGCTCTAATGGCAGCACGCTCATATACCTGGGCTTCTAAAACTGGCTGCAGGAAATGAGATCAATGTTATAAAAGTTCTGATTTAGGTCACCATTACCTGCAGCACTACTACAGCTTGAGTTAACTTGAGCCACCCTGTGCAATGTGTCAACTGAAGTGACAAGTACAATCATTTATAATATAGACAATAAGCTACAAAAGCTGGTTTTAATATCTAGCTACTTGGTCAAAGTCAGTAAGTAGTTAAAGTCAGATTGATGACAGCCATATAACTCATTTGACATATAACTGTTACATGTCAAAGATCTTAGTTATACCCCAGGTATCATTCTTTCAGCAAATAAAAATAATTTGGTTCTGCTACTTGAGAGCATGCATTACAGCTGTATACAGGTTGATACTGAGATCAATCCTCGCATAGCATTATGCTAAAAAATAACATGGGAAAACCCATAGAGATACAGCAAAGCTAGCAGAGTTAGTGCTACCCTTTCTACATGAAAATAAGTTTAAAAAAATCTGAAAACAAAGTCTTCATGAACTCATGGTTACTTCAAGAAAGATGCATGAGCTTTACAAGACTAGCAAAACAACTTGGGAGCGAGAGACAAGCCACTGAACACCTTGGTGTAACGCAGCAGTCTGCTAACAGCCTGCCTGACCATCACTCATTAGTTAGCATACGAGCCTACTGCGGTCCTCAGAACTGCGGCAGGTTAAGTTTAAGCTAAAGTAAACCAGCATCCCCAAACTAAATAAAATCTCCTGCATCTACTTTCAGGTCAGACCTTATGGTTAAATAGAGAAAAAACAAAGTCATGACTGTAACTTTATCATTTGTATTAGGTTAACCAAACCTCTATCTTTTAAAATCAAAAGTTTGACACGTAGCATGCCAACATTAGCGCGGTCTAAATAAGCTATCATGTCAGAAAAATAAAAGTAATATTTTTATATTTCTTACCTTATAAGACTGTGCCTGAGCATAAAATCTCTCACACTCCTCATGATGCCCTCTCAGTTCTTCCATCCTTCTTCTTAATCTCTCCAAAACTCTGCCACCGTCCTCCAACTCCTTTCACTCTGTAGACGTGCGTGTTGACTGATTGATGGGTGGGGGATGGGCACAGCTCACACACAGCACAGAGCAGCCAGGTGCAGGGGGAAAGTCCCCCCTCCCCCTGATGGGCCATTAATTAAGAGTGTGCAGCAGCTTCACACAGACCCCACAATATTCAGCCTCAACTCTGAAGCCAGTTTACAGGCTGTACTGGTTAAAATAAAGCGGTTTTACTTGTTTCTTCGACAAAATACTCATTGTACTATGTTTTAAAATTTATAAACTTAAAAAAATATATATTTTTTTAAAATTCAGCCTCAACTCGGAGGCTAGTGGACAGGCTGTACTGATTAAACTAAAGCTGTTCAACTAGTTTCTTCAACAAAATACTCATTCTACTATGTTTTAAACTTAATATGCTTAAAATTATTATTTTTTTTTAATATTCAGCCTTAAATCTAAGGCTTGTTAAAAGGCTGTACTGGTTAAAATAAAGCTATTTTACTAGTTTCTTCAACAAAATATGTATTGTACTATGTTTTAAAATCTATATACTATATATATATTATATTTTTAAAATTCATCCTCAACTCTGAGGCCAGTGTACATGCTGTACTGATTAGAATAAAGACTGTTTTTTAGTTTCTTCAACAAAATACTCATTCTACTGTGTTCTAAACTTAAAATGCTCAAAATTATTATTTTTTTTTTATATTCAGCCTTCAATCTGAGGCCAGTTTACAGGCTGTACTGTTTAAACTAAAGCTGTTCAACTAGTTTCTTCAACAAAATACTCATTCTACTATGTTTTAAACTTAATATATATAGAATAAATTATATTTTTAACATTCAGCCTCAACTCAGAGGCCAGTTAACAGGCTGTACTGATTAGAATAAAGATATTTTAACTAGTTCATTCAAAGAAAACTGATTCTACTATGTTTCAAACTTAATATGTTTAGAATGAATTATATTTTTAATATTCAGCTTTAATGCTGAGGCCAGTTTACAGGCTTTACTGTCTAGAATAAATCTTTGTAACAAGTTAATTCAACAAAGTATTGATTCTACTATGTTTTAAACTTAATATATTTAAAAGAAATTATATATTTAATAATCAGCCTTAATTCTGAGGCCAGTTTACAGGCTGTACTGTTCAATCTTCTGTTCACCTGATATGCTTCTCCTCCAGGGATCACTCAATTTGAAACATTTAGTTCAATTTATTTTCACTGATCACATTTCAAAAAGGATGAACAAAATTCCTCAGAGATGTAATTGCTTTGCAGATATGTTTGGACCTAGCTGCATGACACAAGTAGAACTATGCATGTTTACTGAGCGAGACTTTGATAAATGGTGTGGAATCAAAGCCATGCTGGTCGAAACGTTCAAACAAATTTAGTTGACTAGCTTAAAGTCTGTGATTGTGACATGAAAGCATGCAGGCAGATTCATGCAAGCAACACAAAGGGCAGAACAACTAGTGAATTATAATTAATTTAGGCAAATATGTAATTCGAGACACATTACAGCAGCTAACAAGAACACATGAAGAAGTTTAACCTTTAGCAAAATCAACTGAACATTAAGTTACATCTTAATTTGAAGTGTCTGACAAAACAGCAAGTTGTACAGCGCAAACACTGTGGCTAAAAAAATATTACGATGTCTTATAATTACATTATTATTGTCAGAGTTCAGGTATTGTTTTTTGTTGATTTTTATCCTATAATATTCTAAAGTTTCCACTTAATTAAAGCAAGTAATATTTCATCAAAACTGCTACACTAATCCTAGAGCCTTCCAAGATATAGCCATATCCTCATAGTATAATTACTACCTCTAAAATTTTAAATTTTGTTTACAGGTTATAATAACCTGTTCGATTAACTTGTGTCAAAATAAGCTTAAATAAATAACTTTCAGTATTATAAGAATAAATCATTAAAATGCATTACATAAAAGATATACTTTGTGCAATCATGTCTGCTCGAACTTTAGACTAAAAAAATAAGCGTGACAGGGTATCATCAGGTCACAAGTGAAGTAAATTATTAAGTTATTCAGAACATATTAAAAAAAATGCATGTATAGCCTAACATCACCCTACAAACTCCAAGGGCTCCAGTCATGTTGTATTTTGAATAAAAATTAATAATTAAGCTATTTATATATATATATATATATATATATATATATATATATATATATATATATATATATATATTTATATATATATATATATATATATATATATATATATATATATATATATCAGTGGTGGGACTGTCACATTAATTCGATATTTAACGGGGGAAATTAACGGCATTAAAAAAAAAGACGCATTTTATCGTATTTTATTTTATAGTCTATATCACACAGAACAGTTCTCAGTGCACGAGTTTCTGGCAGACGGATTATAGCGACGCACTGAGTGATGGATAACACTGTTGACAGCGCCTTGCTTAGCTTGGTGGATGGAAAATTTACTTTTAAAAAACAGTCGGATGGAAGCCTGGATTCACACATACGCCGTATGTGAGCGCCGTGGTCAGCGCCGCGGTCCGTCAGCGCGAGCCACTTCACACTGCATCCGTCTCAGGAGCGGAGCGCAGCTCAGCGTACTCATAGCAGCTGGATACACAAGATCACAGGAGAACCACATGTTCCCGCAGGAATCACACCCATGACAACTACTTTCATGATATTTAGTATGTAAAACTCCCCTGCCCTCCCAGAGCTTCATTAATTCAGTCCTTCCCTTTTAGTCTCTGTTGGTGTCCTTATATAAAAGATGTGTTGTATCGTATATAATTATCTGGTTTTCCGCCTCCAATATAAACTTTTCCTCGTCCATGGCGTTAGATTTCCTCTGGGTCTGACCCGCTGATGACTGCTGGCCCTGTGCCAGTGTCGAAGTTTTAATATACGAGGATAATTTTACGATTGACAGGCTGAACATGGTGCTTTATTTTGAAAAGACCGGAAACTCTGATTGTTTTTCGTGTCTGTTTTCCTGTTTGGTACGATCTGCTCTGCGGAGATTGACGCGTTTTCAAAAAAAACATCTTTTGAGCAAAATAAATACGATTTTGTAGTTTAAGCTTCTGTATGTGACTATTCAATGATTTAGTCTTCTAACAAAATCTGTTTGAAAAGTGTTGCTTCTGATGTTGAATATCGATGTGGTTAAAATGCGATTAATTACAATTAATTAATTACAAATGGCATAATTAATTCGATTAAATAATTGATTAATTTTTTAAATCAAGTCCCACCAATAATATATAATATAATGTAATATAATATATATATATATATATATATATATATATATAGGTCTGTGAACTGTAACTTAAATATTTTGACCAGGTAAAACAATTTTTGACTTATGATAAATACTTCAAGAAGATTTATCTAGTGTTTTTTTTTTTAACAAATAAAGTCCCATAAGTTTATCTGGGTGAATTTTCTTATAAATGCATTTATTTTGCCTAATACTGCCTTTAGATCTGCATTATAAATCCTGCTGTCTAGTCAAACACGATTTGCTGAAATTCTCGAAAATATCAATAGGGGGCAGTGTGGAGTCAAAAGTGTGTGTATTTTAATTGAGTACACACACGAGTTTGTGTGTTTTTTTTCTCAGTAAACTACTTTTTTGAGGACCTCTCTGAAACTTTGAGAGAAGCCTTTAAACAATGTTTTAAGGCTATTACAGTGAAAAAAAAGTGAGGACCGGGGTAAATGTCCTCACTTCTGACTTTGGACCTCACTCTGAAGGTTACAAACCCATGGTGGTCCTCACAAAAATAGCAGTACAAACACACACACACACACACACACACACACACACACACACACACATACACACACACACACACACACACACACACACACACACACACACACACACACACACAGCAGTGACTGCCTGCTCCAAAAGCTCCCACTCCCTCCATCACCATCACCACTGAGACATTTAAGGTGAAATGTTACACAGGTCCAGGCATTTAACTCGCTGTATGAACAGGATAACGTCTCAGAAAGTGGTTGAGCTGGCATGACCAAACTGCACTGAGTATTCAGCCAGCATGGGAGGGGTGCATGTCTGTATGCAAATGGTTGAGTCCACTCACCTCCCCTCTTGGCCCCGCCCCCTAACCCTGAGTCAAAAGACTGCCTGCAAGAAGCTGGTTGAGTGGGTCACTGCTCTGTAAAAAGGGCTAACACTAAGCAGCAGCAAGACTTTTATGTTTTACAGCTGAGGAATCATCAGTATTGCAGCAACCTGTTAGTTAATGACTCTTTAATATTGTTTTCATACCTTTCAAGGATTTTCTTTTGCGCCCAAAACTGTAACTTTGGAATTGAATCAAAATGCAAGTCCTTGAGCTCCTAACAAGAATCCTGTATTCTGGGAAAAGTCTCTGTGGTAGGAAATGGATGTATGTGCTCTCCTCATTCACACAACAGACTCATATAGACAAGTTACATATTTTTTCACATCACCATGAATATCCATTAACCATACAGGGAGAGCTATTGCCACACTCACAAGTCCACACATTTGAGCCAGTAAACAAGAGGGAAGTCGAAAAACAACAAGCTCACTGGTTTATGAACCCACTCAGCACTTCCCAGCACAAGTGGAGTTTAATATTTTATGAGGGAGCAAAAGTTATGGACTCTAATAAATATGCGCACATGTGCAACTTGCAGAGAGCCGTTGGTGCTGGCAGGCCACATTAATGTGTCACATTTAAGTAGACCGCCTGTTGACAAGCCCTGTTTGACCCCGTCAGTGTGCAATAACCTTACACACAAACACACTGCTAATACACCCTCTGTGCCCTCAGTGATTTGTATTTTAGAGCTCTTATGCAGTTGTGTCTGACAACCTTTGCAGAATACAACATGTCTCCAAAGGCTAAGACCAAATAAAACAGCAAAGTTTGTGAAATGTGTCAACCACTTACAAGAGGAGGCATTAAGAGAAAATAAGCGTAAGAAAAGAGAGAGAGAAAGAAAGGAGAGAGACATCAAAGACCAAGTGTTTTCCATACAAGAGGCCAAGCAGGGCTTTAGATCAGACAAGCTCTTCTGTAAACAGCCTCCTCAGATCCTGCCAGCAGGAGGTTCCTCTTCAGCACCCTGCTTTGTCTATCAAAGTGATTCCATCGTATTGAGGAGCACCCAAACACTGCTCCACGCCTCTTCCCTCCCTCTTAATGAAGAAAGCTGGGCCACTGCATCCCCCCTCCAGCTGAATCACATAATGAAAGTGATGATCTCCTCCCGCCCCCACCCAGCACTTCCTCTTCTTCTTCTTCTTCTTCTTCTTCTTCTTCTTCTTCTTCTTCTTCCCTTTTCCTCTCCCCTGCTCCTCTCGCTCAGTGTTCTCCTTCATGTGTTTCAAAGGTCTTCAAACTGCTTTTATCACCTTGACTCATTCTGCAACTCCTCCTCCTCGTCCCGCCTGTGTCGCCTTTCAACCAGATGTTTTGTTGTTGGGAAAACTCCGCTTTCTAGAGGCCTGTTTTCTAGGGACTAAGGCTCCATTTAAAGGACAATATTTCACAATGTTTCACTCAAAAACACAGAGAAAAAAATCTGTTTACATGGAAACATTGAGGGGCTGAAAATGCTGTAGTATGCATGCCAGGCTGTAGTTGGATATATAGCTGTTTGAGTTTTTAGGTAGCCCTCCGCTGAAGAAGAGGTGGGCTGATCATCTGGTGTTAATATTGAATGCATCTTCGTGAATGCGGAAGTGGTGCAACAGATGCACATTCTGTTGGAAGGCAGTCAGCAGATTCAGCAGCACAAACACATCAAGGTAGCCCACTACTGAACCACTGTTGTTGTCCTGTTCACACATGGTAATTAAAAGTTCCCACAATTAAAGTGGAATGAGCACGCACAAAGTAGAGCGTGACGTTAGTGTTTCCACCAAAAACTCTTGCTGTTGACACGGCAACGATGGCTGCAGCAAAAGAGAAAAATTCCACTCTGGAGGGTGTGGCAAAAATTTTGCGTTTGAGGTCCGTGTAAACAAGAGGCCAAACACAACGCATACTTTTGCGTTTCATCATAAAACCATTCATCTAGGTATGCGTTTTGTGGTGTTTCCTTTGACTTAAACCGGGGCAGCTCCTAAAATTACCGACCCGAACTAGCCCACTTTGGTACCCTTCTGTTCGGGTACCAGACATACCGATCTGACCCCAGAAGGTGGAGCTTGAAACACTGCAGTACGTTGACTGGTCGAGAATAGAATCATCACCTCCCGTGGGACAGCTGTATTAAAGAACAACACATAACCCTGCAATGTTTAAGTCTCCAGTTAAAAGATAACTTTCTTTTTGTTTGGAAAATGGCGTCACGAAACAGCATTCCATGGTCGACTACAGAAGTGCAGACCTTCCTTGGTATTATCAGGGAAGAGGAGGTGCAGAGGGAACTGGAAGCTGTCATGCTATTACGTAGCTGATGTGGCTATTGGCATACGGCTGGCGAACCTCCTGCCAAGAAGGGGATGGTTGGATGTGGAAACACAAACAGGATCGGGCTTTGCCGATCTGACCCGTACCAAACTGTACTGATCCATACCGGACCACTTAGTGGAAACAGGGCTCAACGGATCAAGAGGACAGTAGAAGAGAGTTCATGAGAATATAATGCACCATGGAGGTCAGAAGAAAATAAAGCCCTGTTCTTGTTAATGGCGTCTCTCATGTGAGCCTGTGAAGAAATTAACTGTGGGCCTGACTCCCTTCTTCTTCGTCGTCTTCTTCTGCTTCTTCTCCTCCTCTCAACTCTTTTCAATGAGCTTCAGGAGCTTTACAAGCTCTTCTCTGCTCTCATCCTCCACTGATCAAAGCCCGCTCACACAGATATATTTCCCCTCACAGACAATGCCTCTTCTCAAGGTGCTGTCAGGTTCCCTTCTTTGCTTTAATTTCATCTCTTAAACTTTTTTTTTAATCCCCGTACCCCCTGCCTCCCTTCCCTCTCCTTCCTTTGTGCGGGCTGTCAGCCGTGACAGTTTGTTGCCAGGAGGGACTTGTGGGAAGAGAAGGTAGGTGCACTTTTACAAAGAGCCGCCGCCTGGCTGCACCTCACTCACACTGTCACTCAAAACAGGCCGACTCACGCTTGCACACACACGTACACACAGGCAAGGTGACACGCCCGGCTTTCATGCAGCAGCAAGGAGCTCACACATTTACACTCAAACCCACACGCTGGAACATGACAGACACCTTGACCTTGTGTTTGTTGTGTCACCTCAGGAATCAGCACTGAGGAGAGGGGGCTGGGGGCCGGGGTAGGGCTGGTGGTGAGTTGGTGAGCTAGTTTCACTGTCTGGGTGTCTTAGATCATAAGCCAGAAGGAAACTCGGAGCGACAGAGCCGTGATGGAGCGCTGGCAGAGTCGGCGCTGACAGGGCTTAGATGACAGACAGAGGCTGACAGACGCTGACATCTCGCTGTCGCCTCGGGGAGACACGCGGCCCTGAGTGAAACCTGAGGAGTCCTCCCTGCAGTTATAACTACCAGCCAGCCCTCACAAACCTAATCCCTTAAAGTTCGCACAAAGACGCCCAGGTGACAGAAGGGCAGGCGCAAAAAGGAAGACAAGAGGAGTATCATTTAATTTCCTGAAAGAGAAAGATGATGAGGAGAGCGTTTGCCTTGAGGGAGAAGGATTGAGTTTTTGAAACATTAATTACACCTTTTTCCTCCCTCTCCTCCCAGTACTGCCCCCCACCTCACCCCCACCCATCCAACTCCCTGCCTCTCTGTCTTCATTCTGGCATCGCCAGGCAGCTCAAAGCAGGTGAATAGCTTCATTTGTTCATGTGGAAAAAGCTGTAGATTTGCTGACGAGTACATCTGATGTTTGTTGAGATCCAAAGTTCCTTTTTTTCTCAGGCGTCAAAAAGCGTAAAACCCACAGAGGAATTAAATAGCCAAGCATGCTAGTCAGATCAGGGAAACACATCAAGAAGATAGAAGAGCCAGCTATTGGAAGCTCTCATCCACGGGTCCTTTTTTTCCCCGGGTTTACAACCTAACAGCATTCCGCTGTGAAATCAGACAAACCCAAAAATGACAACACCATCTGACTTTAACAGAAGTCAAAGGTTTCAGTAATCTTTCAAACTGTGTGCATGTTAAAGTTGATGTGAAAAGTAAAGTGGGTAATAAACATTTAATGGATTAACTGAGGTGTGTCCAGCTTCGCATATATCAAACGTTCACATAACTCTTGTGTGTGTGTTTGTCTGTCTGTAATTTGGCTGTCATCTGTATTTTTTTCAACATGTCCTTGAGTTGGTTTATAACATACAAAACTCAAACAACCAAAAGTTCAGTCAGAAAACTCACATTTTTCCTTGAATTTGCATTCAATCCAATTTTTCAAACCTACACAATAAAAAAAAGGGTTCATCATTTAGGAAGCAAGGACAGACGCTCTGGTTGATTTACAGTCTCACAGCAGATGTCACCTTTGTTTTCCCGACTCTATTGTCTACTGAACATCATGTTCTGTCTTTGTTGCCAGACTACTAAAGGAGCATCACAGACTGATTTGATTGCAGCTCATAAATCCTACCTGTTGTCCAAGGTGAAAAGTAATACCTTAACATCAATCAAACCAGACCAGTCTGACAAGACAAACTGTTGTTCTCCACTGACACAACTGGAACACACAGCGACACTTTTCTCACGTTCTGTTTTGTGAAATGTTAATTTGCATCGTAAATTAGGGTGTGATCTGGCTTTCCTGGAGACACTTCATTTTGAACTAAAGCTCTTCTGTGTCTGTCTGGAGTCATTTGAGCGTTGGCAACAGTTTGGTGTGAGCCAAATGTGGTAACCATCACTGAGACGCCTGCAGAGTGCTTACTCCATTATCAGGTCTATTGTTTTGGTCCTGTTGCAACAACATGACAAGTAACATATACCTGTCAATCACCCATGCCATTTTTAGACAAGAGGCTCCATTACAAAAACAGAAATCTGTTAATCTCTTTTAAGTCAGTGCATTTTAAAGGCCTTGTGAGGGCTCTATATGTGATCTTGAAATAGTCTCAGTTTTATACAGTATATCCACCTGCTCATATAGCCACCATTTAACATAAGATTCCTAGCACCTCAATTGGTTACTTCTGAATGCTAATTCTCAGTATCCATGGTCAGGTCAGAGTTTCTCAAGGGAACATAAATTGATTTACAGAACGCAGCCCAAAAGTCCCTTTGATGGCATTACGCTGGCTGGCTAAGTTTATTACTGAAAAGTGAGTTGACCACATGAGAAAAGAAATCTGTGTTTTTCTCTGCTGAAAAGGATTTCTTGGATTTATTTTGTAGTGATGGTGAACACTGGAGCTGGATAAGCATTAAGAAAAAGAACAGAAGAGCAGAGGAAAGCTAAACACTAGAGTGATAGAGCACAGGCTATAGGCTAAAACATGGGTTAAGCTGTTTGTGATAATGTTCATTCCAACCCACATGCAGCAGTTATACTGCACTGATCTGATCAAACTTGAGAGTCTGTCAATAAAATGAAGAGCCGGGTTAAGTTCTGCTTGGTAGATGAGCACTGGTAGGACATATCAAGGGTTCGCTTACGTTACACATTATATAGATAGGTCTCAGAGCACCAGCTGCTAAACTACGGTACAAACTTACAAAGTTTGCTTGTTGTCACGTTTCAAACAATAGCTCTACATAACTGTTGATAAACATCTTACCTTGTCGTGTTGTATCTGGTAAAAAGTTGTCTTGATCAAAGAAAAGTAGTGTTAAAAAGAAGATCTGATCTCCATTCATTTGCTTCAAAACAAATACAAGTGTTGTTAAGAGTTACGTGAGTGTGCGTGTGACTCTGACTTAAGTTGTCACTGCAACCCTCTTCAAACAGATAGTCCTCACAGCACCTTAAACAAAAAGGACAAAAAAAATATAATGTTTATTAGACTTAACATAAGATTTCCCGTGCATCGTATGCTAAGCACAAGACTGCTGCCATAAAACCATCTCTCATGAATCACTGCAGATAGTTTTGGCCCAGGAAGGATTAAAAAACACAGAGCCATCACTCACCCTATACTTCAAGGAGCGTGTGTGTGCGTGTGTGTCACCAGTACCTTTAGAAACATGCCCACACCAACACATCCCCATGTGTTATTTTTGGTCTTAAAAATGAGGAATTATTCTCTTTAAATGTATGCCAACATTAATTTGAAAATATTTCAGACTGCAGGGCTACAAAGGAGGCGGAATTACTCAGGACTAAAACATGATATTTATTCCTGTCCATCTAAAAGGGAAGTTTGTCATGTTATAAGCTAAGAAGAAAATTTTTATTTCAGTGAATGTTGGAGTGTCAGCGATCCACATTAAGAACATCACCTTTTCATCCCATTATCTGAACGTGTTAAATGATGTACAGTATCCGCCCTACTGTAAATGAGTTTCTGTCCCGCATGAGTCCCCCTGCTGCTTGTAAGGGGGCGCCTCACCTCCCAGACGCCCTCTCTCTGTTGTGCTGAATGGGTCGCCAGCTGGGTGCTATAAAATCGCTTCCAGCACTCAGTAACCTTCAGAGCTGAATGTCATGGCTTAAGAGATGATTGTGCTGTCTCTGATGAGCCAAGGTGTCTCATCTCACACCTCCCTTTAAACTTCAAGAGACGACCACTCAGCTCCCAGGAATGAGGATATTAGCCTGTCAGTGGGGTGACAAGTTTAGCACAATGGAGGCTTTTGCTTGAGAGTGGATGTATTCAGGGTCAGAGAGAAAGAGTCACATGCTGTGAGGCTCATGCTGGTTAATTTTTCAGAAAAACAGGACTCAGGCCCCGTTTCCACGACAACGTTTCACTGAAAACACAAAAAATTATTGAATGTGTCTACGCAGATTGCAGAAGTGGAGCAACAGATGCACGTTTTGTCGAAAGGCAGTCAGCAGATTCAGCAGCACAAGCACAACATGGTAGTCCACCATTGTTGCTGTTGTTGTTGTTGTCCGGTTAGTGCATGGCAATTGGAAATCTCCCACAGAGAAAGCATCGTGCACAAAGCGGGGCGTGACGTCAGTGTTTCCATTGAAAACTTTGGCTTGTTGTTTACACGGCAACGATGGCTGCGGTGTTTCTGAAAAATTCCACTCTGGAGGTAGATTTTTTTTGGTCAGCTAAGACACTGTTTCTGTGTAAATGAGAGGCCGACAATACCTTTGCATTTCATCCTAAAACCGTTGTCAAGTAAACGGGGCCTCAGTTTTTGTTTTAAAATCTTGGTTCAAAGTTTTATTGTACAAACCTGACTTAAGGGGGGTATACACATAACAATTTTCTAAATCTTAAGTGATTTTTTTCTGTTAGAGACCCCACACATAAAGATAAAAAAATCAGTCCTTAAACAGTTTCGATTGTACTGTGTATGGTGTGCTCAGATAATCTCAAGACAGATAGAAGACAGAAATCTTGCACTACCAAACATGATCCAACAAAACGTGGAAGAAGAAGCATAGCAACAGACAGCAGCAACCGGCTAACACCAAACGCAACATGGAAGAGGGAACGATGTTGGTCTTGGGAATATTTTTAACAGAAAATTCCCAAACCAAAAGGAAGAAAAGACTGTGGGAAAAATCCTGGAGACAGGGGAAACACACTTTCCTCACAGGTCAGCCATGCTTGATTTGTTTACATCTGCTTCCTCCTTCCTCAGTCAGCTCACCTCCTGATTGGCTACATTTCATTCAACATCACAACTGACGGAGTCATGACTCAGGAGTCGTTGGCTTTCCTCACACACATGAAGATTTTTGGTTGTAAAGACTGAAAAAGTTTAATATTAACAATTGTCGGCCCCCGACCCAGGATACATTCAATCTTAACACACCACAGACCACAGGATAATCTTATAAGATCTTCTTATAAGACCTCAGATAATTGAGCGTTGTCCGTCCTTGGTTGGGAAGGAGGAAAATCGGGACAAAAACAGCCTGACACTCATTATGTGTACCCCCTTTACTTGTAACTGCAAATTTTGCCCGTATGTCTTCTTGGTTGTTTACAGTTCCAGTTTGGTTATTTTAAGATTTGACACAGATGCAGCCAAAACTCTGACAAAAGCCAAACATTTCTGGATGCTCATAGAAAATCAGCCTCCAGAGCTCTTTTTGTTTCAGCTTTCCCCAACGGCAAGAAACACAAGCTACAGCTGCAAAGTTTCAGATCCTACGTGATATCTTTGATTGAGAGGAAGCTTTGAACACTGTGCATCTATTTTACTGTCTTCAAAGTCATAGTTTGTGATCTCAGGCTGTATGTTGGGTATCTGGAAGACAAAATGTATTCTCTGCTGTTCTTCTTTCCCCTACCTCTGTCTTTCTTCCAGCTCCTCCTGTGGCAAACAACACATTACTTTGACTGACAGCTCCAATCATTCCACTGTGTTTGCTTGGCAAGTTCAAAATGTGACTGACACTCAGCTCATTGGATGGGGGGTGTCAGGAAGGGAGGGGGAAATGGGGGCAAGAAATTAAACAGAAAACAAAATCCCCCCTGTGTGACAACTCCCCCCTCCCTCTGCCATCTTCAATCCCCCACCCCTGCCTCCACTCCTCCTCTTCCATCATATTTCCATTCCTGTCATTCCCTTTTTTTTTCTGTGCAAAATCCGTTTTGATAGCAAATCACCACGGGCCCGCCAAATGACAGATAATCCTTCACAGTTTTATCACTAAAACCTCTTCTTCTTATTTTGTCTCGCAGCATGTACAGTACGTACAGCTGCCGTGTTTGCTGATACAATCTGCCAGCGCATGTGAGCTGTGGCAGATCCCGTTGAGGAAAGGAGGGAGCGAACCTTCACAGACACACATAAATCATGATAGCACTCCTTATTTTATTTTTATTCAAAAGCAGGGAGATATTCACATGTTACGATGAACTCACACTGTTCCAGTTTTCTGTCATTTATTACACCTCCCACCTCATCTTGACCCCACACGATAAACTCACACATGAATGTGTATGAGTAGAAGTCATGTCACCCATCTCTCCAAGAAAACAGATTCATATTTTCTCGTATTCAGTCTTAGAAATTAGTTTCAGAAGACAGCAACATTTTCAAAGACTTTGAGGTTAAAGCAGAACGACGAAGCGGTCTGTCTTGTGGAAAATATGAGAATTGATGTGTTCCCTCCAATTACAACATTCAGCATTTGGAAGGACATACTGTGCAGCTCGGACTGGATCTTACTTTGAAAAAAAGGAGGCTTAAAAAATCAGGAAAACTTCCATTTGAAAACAAGATGCATCTCTTGAAAAGTGGAAGCTGGCGGGTCTCAGACCCAAAAGATGTTTGTCTTCATTCAGTTTATTTAAATGCACATTCAGTGTGGCTCTCTCACATTCCTGCTCACGTTATAAATTATACAGTTTATGAGAGGATTAGGAGACATTCCTCTTTTATCTACACACCTGATGAAAGACAAGTGACGGTATGTTTAATAAGACGCTTAAGAGAGCAGTCAGACAACAGTGTACGTCTTACCAAAGCAAGAATACTCTTCAGCGCACACAAATTCTCCTCCCTGTCCTGCAAACTTTTTTCAGATGCTATCCAAAACCACATGTGAACATGGTTTAAGGACTCCTGACTCATGATGTGATACTCTTGGCACCATTAGCAGGTCTGTGAGGACCCTAAAGCCCTGTTTCCATCAAGCAGTCCAGTTTGGATTTGTACTGTTTTGTACGGATCGGATCAGTAAAGCGTGATCCTGTTTGCATTTCTAAAGCCAACCGTGCTCTTCTTGGTGGGTGAGGTGTGGGCTGGATTACCGATGGTAAATGGACCAGTACTTATAGTGTTTTTCTAGTCTTACCGACTACTCAAAGCGCTTTACACTGCTAGCCTCATTCACCCAATCACACCCCATTCACACACTGATGGCCAACTGAAACTAATATAGCCATCAGCTATAGCTAACACCACATTCACACACCACTGAACAACATGAGCAATGGGGGTTCAGTGTCTTGCTCAAGGACACTTGAGGACACTTTGGCATGTGACTGCAGGAGCTGGAATCGAACTGATTGTGGGGCGACAACTCTACCAACTGAGCCACAGCCGATAGCCACAGTATCCACATAACAGCGTGACAGAGCCACATTACAAAATAAGTGTCAAAAGAAATGAAAGAAAAAAGAAGCATTGGTGTTCAAATCAAAAGGGAGAAACTTTTTCCACTGTGAAGATTGGGTAAAGGTGGAGTTAAGAGTAATGATATAAAGTAATTAATTTCAAAACAGGAAAAAAAACACTGCTGGAAAGCTGAATGAACTGTGTCGGCCTTTGTCTGCAGTGATATAGGACACAGTGAGTTTAAGTAAAGGAAAATGTGTGAATGCATAAGGTACAAAGGAAACAAAGAACTGTGTTTAAAGATAAAGCTGTCAGGGGGATTTACTCCGATCAGAGGGCTGGATCTTCCTCGCGCTGAAGTGCATCTGCTGGACTGGCCTGGAAAAAAATACAGATTTTTGTGTTTGGGGATGTAACTCAGGGTAAGACCTTCCACTTTTGTGTTTTTTTTTTCTGGCAAATTTTTTATTCGACTGATCAACTGCAGAGAATTGGATTACTTCTGGGTTTTTTTCTTGAGGATTACTGGACATGAGATCGACAGAGTGCAACATCGGGCAACGGACTTAAACCAAACAGGGACCTTTAAAGGATAAAAAGGACTTTTTGAAGTTAAGGGTGAAAGCATCTACCTTCAGATTTCATTAATAATTTAATAATTTTTTGTTCATTTTGGGGCGATCAATATTTAGGTTAAGGGGACATTTTGTTTGCGTCTAAATTTTGTTTGTTGCAATGAGCTGAATGCTTTTTGAGTTTCGGTATATACCACAATAGTTTTCAAACTATTAAAACTTTCAAACTAAAATAAAACTTACTGCTGTCACACAGGAAGTGATGATTCTTTCAACCAATCAACAGACTCCGGTGTTTCTAGCTCCACCTTCTGGGGGTCGGATCGGTGTGTCTGGTACCCCAACAGAAGGGTACCAAAAAGTGGGACGGTACGGGTCGGTTATTTGGGGACCTGTCCCGGTTTTAGTCAATGGAAATGCATTTGAGAGCAGAAGAAATAAAATGTCTTTGTTGATGCATTCATGACACATGTATACTCACAAAAACTGAAAGTGAACACAGATTTCTCAGCGTAAACACCTGTTTCCATTTCTGGTTGATTAATACTGTGTCAAGTGATTTGTTAGATAACACTTCAGCACTCAAAAAGCACAATAGACGCCACATCTATCTAAACCGCCCCAGGAGCTGAGACAAGAATTGAGATCCTGACAGCATGTGAACTGCCCTCACAGCTTACCTGTTACCAGTCAATCATCTCTATTAAAATGAGGAACATGTTCTGCTCCGTATCTACATAATAACTGATCATAAGCCATTGTGATTTATAGTTGTCAGTCTCGGAGCAAGCGGCACGACAAGCCGGCTCATCAAAGAGAGCAACGCCTCAGAGCAACTGTGATGACAAATACAGGCGGTGAGAAAGCAAAGCGTGGAATTAAGCAGATGATTTACTCCGGAAAGCTCTGCCTCCAATAATGGCTTGGCCTGAGGGATGACTCTGATCCTGCAGAGAGGAAGAAAGAGTGTGAATAAAAACAGAAGAGAGCCTCGATCCCTCCTCATTGTTTGGAACATTTACCCTCCTAAGTTCAAATCCTCATCTGATGAAGAGGTAAATCCCGCTAGTCTTTTATTCAGCGCTCCAAATAAAGGAGGGCGAGCCCGAGAAATCCTTCATACACCTGCACAGGGCGTAGTGCCTGCTTCCTCCTCCCTTAGGTCAAACAGGCGCTAAATCTTTTCACAGAAAAACTTCCTTTCAGCAGCCTCGCAGCACATTCACTGTTACACTTCAGATACACGAGGTCCTCTGAGATAGGGGGTGTCGAGAAGCGTAAAACAATAAAGCAGGAGAACAAGAGGCGAAGCGGGGGCGCGGAGAGGATCGATGTAGGGAAATGAAAAGGCAGAGGAGGTCTGAAGCCAAGTTGAGCTCTGGAAAGGGGAATCTTTGATGTGGTTTGTTGGTAAAAGGCTGGATAATCAACTAAATACACAGGATGAAAAACAAAGGATCTGCTGTTAGAAATGTTTTGGTTGTTAAAAGTCTGTGAAACATCAAAAAGACAGTAAATATCAAGTTTAAGGCCCAGATGGAGGGATATCTGTGTTCACCTCTGTTTGTTTGACCCGAGTGGCATTGTGAGTGTAAGCAGAGTGTGTGTGAAGCCCATGTGCAGGCATGAGAGTGTGCTGGGTCAAAGAAAAGAGCAGTAAAGTGTTCTTTTGAGTTTGCACTTGTTAAAGAGTTTGTGACTTGATACAAAGGAGTTCTTCTAGTATATGATGTGCCTCTTTATTAGAGTATTCTGAACAGGTATTAATGGACTGACACATGGTAGACAAAGATATAAAAACAGATCAAGAGAGAAAGATCATATGGTTCACACATGAGACACATCCTGCTCCTGAAATCCAAATTATCTCTTTGAATCTTCACTGAAGAGCATTTTGTTTTATTTTTTTGCAAGGAGATACTGTTACATTTTAAAGTAAATCCATGCCTGATTCATCTGCCAGGCTGGAGAGTGCTCATAAAGGTTTTATGTTAATGGTTTGCACTGACTGTTGTAGCAACACACAAATGGAAACAGGAAAAGTTTCCTCTAACTGCACAACCTTATCCTGCTATCAAGAGTCGTCTGCATAAATGGAAAGCTCATGCAGTCAGTGCAGGTGAAATCAAAGCTGCACCTGAAGCCTTTTTAAGTTGTTTTTTGTGCTGGCAAAGGTTGTGTATGGTACACAGTAAGTAACATCACAATGAAGTTAAATGAACACCACAAAGTTCAGCTCAAGTTTAGCTAAAACGGGAAAGATCAGCGAGGGATAATTGACCTATGGCTAAGCCACGCCCCCTTCACTCACTTGGACAAACAATGAACATTTCACAGGAGACCATTGATGATTATTGGAGACAACAAGATCACAGATCATCTAGAAGTCAACAAAAGGGTCTAAACTGCGCATTGGAGGGATAGATTGATCATTTTATTGTTGATGAAAAGCTTCAGTTACAAGACAAAACTGACGGGTCCCAGTGCAAACGGGAAAAATTGCATCTTGTTGCCATCACAGTCATCACTAAATTTGGAGCTTTTGGCTCAGAATATGAGAAAAATATATTTACCATCTTAACCAAGAGTGTGTCGGTTAGTTTGGTGCTACAGTATTTACAATAAATCATTCAGCACAACATTTGACAACCTTTGTGATCTCAGCTATTACAGATAAGCTAATGAAGCTAAGGTCCAGAAGTTCACTTTAGTTTAACCAGAGCCCTTTGGACAACAGCTAACAATGATAAACAAAAGTACAAAAACAAAACTGGCCAATGAACTCCAACAAAAAAAATGACACGACGAACGACGCAGCTAGGCGCTAACATTAGGCTAACTTTAGCTAACATTAGCGATGTTAAGGATAACTTTATATTTCTTTCCAGCAGAGTCACAATATGTTGCTTTGAGTAGGATGTTGGCTTACCTTAGAGCAAATGTAGAAACCTTGTTGATTTTATTCATGTTGATTTGATGTAGATATTTTTCTTGGTATAGATGTGGCTTGGGAAAATACAACCAATTCCCCAGACTCTCAGGATACATTGAGTAGGAGTTGCACGCTCACCCTTTAATGCCATTTGGTCATTTTTGAACTTAAAATCTCAGAAAAACCTCATAAAACTGAACAAAAAATGACTTTCTGCAAGGCATTTTATTGTCCGCTATCTGACTGTGATTGGCTCATATCATTTGAGGGCAGGACAAAGCCACACATCACTTGGCTCTTATTTGCTTTCCATGATGCAAGGTGTTTCATTTAGAGTGATTCACAAAGTAACTGGAGTTATTAATTAAAAACCATGTTGGTTCAAGTCAAGCCTTAACATGGGGTTTAAATTTCAAAGTAGAAAGATTTTGACCATTAAATTAAGTGCACATAATGCTTTTCCTGTTTTGGCTCCACCCTTTACTGAAAAGGTCAGAGGTCACTTTCAGGTTCACAGCCAGAGCCCCGGGGTGCTGTGAGTCTCAGAGTATGTTTGTGGTCTCCAGGGCCTGAACCATTTGTCCTCTGGTTGAAGGGCAGACTCCCTTTACTCACTCCAGATAAACAGAAACAAAACACCGTCTCATGACCACAAACAGGGGAAACAATGCGAGGCCTTGTCTCTGTTGGAGATTAAAAAAAAAAAGAAAGTCTTAAATGATTTCCAGAGAAGTAAGATTTCTGTTTATGTGCATGTGAGGGAACGAGGCCTGTGTTTCTCATCATCCCTCTCTGCTGCTCTGTTCCCTAGGTGTGTGCATGCACACACACAGACTATCTCTCACACACTCACTCACTCAGACACACACACACTTTAATAGCTGTGTCAGAGGATGAGGTCACCTTAAAATGAGAACAGACTCTCTTCATGTACCTTGTAAGGTCAGGACTGCAAAGAAAACCTCCTAACGACTATATTTTGATAACTCTGGTCGTTGATGGGATGTGACATAGGAGCAAAAACACTGAGAAGTACATACCTGTATTAACTGTTGTTTTTTTTTGTGGTGTTTTGTTTTTCATTTTCATGCTATCATGATTTTTCTTTTCTGTTTGTCTTTATTTCTTTCTGTTGTTATGAACTTTGCTTTGACCTGCTAGCAACTGCAGACTGGCATATTTACATGGATGCGGTAATGATCATTAACATCACCGTCCCTTTAAATAAATAAACGTGTAGAAACTTATTCATGAGCAAGGTGTTGCTCAAGAGTTTCCTCAGAGGGAGGCACGGAGAAAGCTGCTCGGTCTGCTTTGAATCAACACTGACATCCTCACTTTGTTTCTTCTTCAGACAACTGTTCCTTTTTAGCTCCAGTTTTACTCAGTTTGTAGGATATCATGTAAAACTTCGCTACATTACTTACTGGAAGCATAACTATAAATCTGCTGCAAGGACAGGGTGATATATGTTCATGTATACACTTTAATTTTCTGCCGTCTGTCATTTTCTCCTTCATTGGAAGGACAGGCACTCTGTCAGGAGAAGAATTCCTCTCTGCAGGCCTGCTGAAATGAACGACCTTGGCCAGGCCGTCAATTTGGTTTTAATAGCAGCGAACAAAAACACAGTAAATTTACAGCTGGGAACTACTCACTGAAAAGAAGCTAAATTTGCCAAAGCCATAAGTCCAGTCAGCAGTCTCTCCCTCTCACTGTGTCTCCATCCTTTTCTCTCTCACACCCCTCAGTGAATAAATAACCCCCCCCCCCCTCTCTCTCTCTCTCTTAGAAAAGTTCCACCTGTACAGCTCTGGCCAGAACATTCAGAAACCACATGCCTTCACAGCACTCATCAGTATCCAGCAGTTTTTAGCCTTGTAGTCGCTCATTTTGTAGAAATCTTGTAAGAAAAAATAAAAAGTTTAGCTCCTGACTGAAGTACCACAATAGGATTGGTTGCCATGAAACAATGCAAACACATTTGGGCTCCTCGGGACGTGAATCACTTTCTCCACAGGATGAGTTGACTGTGAAAGTAACGAGAGTCACAGCTGCTGTGTGTGTTCGGTGCAAAGTCAGAGTCAATGTATGTAAAGCAAGCAGAGAAAGCGTTAATTTTTTATTTTTTTATACCAGGAATAACGGTGAGACGTGTTGGGCAAGCTATTGAAAACTGTTTCAACTGCTAGTTATGATTGTCAAAAAGTAACGGAGTAACTAACAGAGTTCTTGTGTTGTTAGTTACTTGCTCGCTGCACATGAGTGTCCCAAGTTTTGAAGGCTGGGCCCTCCAAAGGCTATGGTCCAGAGATCAGGACACGGATTGTAAGTGAGTTGGTGGTTATGCTAATTGGAATCCCAACAGGGTGAAGTTAAACGCCAGTAGAGCTTAAGGTCCCTGTCAGTATTACAAAATAGGACTGGGGTTGAGCAGCAAAGGGTCATAGCCAGGAGTCGAACCAGCAATCAATGTGATGAAGTGTGCGATTCACAATACCTGTTAGCATGCTAAATAGTGAACCCCAAAGCAACTGTTTATCCACCGTTTTCCTGACTACCCATAGTTCATAGCGGTTGCCAGTTTTGCTCGTTTGGTTGAACGTACTGTTTACATCGCCATGGAAACCACAAAGCTGCTGATGTTAGCCTAGCTGTGATACTCGCTCTAATAACCGTCTTTTAAAAGCGAACAAGCGACAAAATGAAAAAAAATCGGAGGTGGAGTCATAGTGCGGATGTTTTTTTAAAAAGTGTACACTGAGCCCTGTCTAGCATTATTGATTTTGAGCGAGTTGTTTTGAGCTAGCTTGCCGTTGGCAGCAACTGGAAGTCGATAACCACAGGCAGAAGTCAACACCCTTAGGCTTCTGAAGAAACAGGTGGATAAAGTAGAGTTAGCACAACACAAAGTAGTATAATGTGTCAGATGTCAAAAATGCAATCCAACCACAAAATAGGTCTCAAAATTTGACATTATTCGACCTGTGAGGTTGAAAGGTAGTCCACTGCTGTCCTTCCCCAAACGCACAGCTGCTTTTTAACTTTATGCCCACCCATGGTGCGCACAAAACAAAACAACCTCTGAAAACTTTATGTCCCAGCCACTCTGAAACATTCATTATTTGTGATTAAAGACTCAAGCCAGAGTTTTTCAATATTTAAAACCGCAGAAACTACAACCCAACAAAACAGAATCACTCAATGGTTAAAGCTCCATGTGTTTAAGGACTTTCTCTGTCTCTCTCTGTCTCTGGCAGCTGGAGGTACTCAGCACCGACTCTTACATGGAGCTTTGAAATAGCAATCAATGCCTTTATACTGCAGGGAGGGCTCGTAAAAGTGTCGTTGGGAGGAATATATGATGTCGTATTTCACCCACCCCTCCCTATTTTTAAACACTGAGTTATAGCTGCAGAAATGTGTACCCATTAAAGGTGATATGATGTATTTTCTGCCTTGTTCAGGAGCTCATTCATCACCATGGACCAAAAAGAAAACTGCACTTACTCTTTCACCCTTCCTCCAACACCTTCCTTCCCCTCCTCACCCCGCTTCCCCCTCGCTCGTTTTTGTACGCTGTCCCAAGTAATTTACGATACACCGGTAGTGCAACCTTCTGGCTGAAACTGCTAGAGCAGCTTCCTCTCTCTCTCTCTGCAACTAAATAACCTTTTATAAAAAAAAAAAAAAAAAAAAAAAAAAAAAAAAAACTTGGCAGAGTCATCTGCTGCTGCCCATTAAGTCGGGCCAGAGTTGGTCAGAGATAGCCGAGAGGAGCAGGCGGAAGTAGAAGACAGTGAAGAGGTGGCCTCCTGAGAGCTAATGTAAACATATACTGCAGGTATGTTTGATTTTACAGCATCATCTATATCAATGCAGGGTGCTTTTTTTAAAAAAAGTTGCCTTAAGATTTATTTTATTACTTTACAGAGATGATTGCAAAA
Organism: Labroides dimidiatus; assembly: GCA_030710495.1. Classification (NCBI taxonomy): domain Eukaryota; kingdom Metazoa; phylum Chordata; class Actinopteri; order Labriformes; family Labridae; genus Labroides; species Labroides dimidiatus. The sequence goes on from CM061153.1 coordinate 26,299,350, forward strand.
TGCAAAAATGTAACAGCAAATGAACTTTGTGACCCCTGACTGTTTTTTTACCTTTAGTTAGCTCCCAAAAAGTGACCAATCTCCGTCACTGCATAGTGTCTTAACATGTGCTTTTGTGATTCAAAAACTGTCATAATATTGTAAGTATGTACATACTTCAATCTTTGCCACGTTTTAACTATCAGAGTAATCATTATGGACATCTCCGGTCAATTCATCAATTAAGAATTAAAGGGAAACTCAACCCAAACACAGGCATTAAAAGTCTGTAAAAGTCCAGAAGTTAATGTTACTTTTGGGCTTTTCACCCTGCCTCAAGTGGACGTCTGAGGAACTGCAGTTTTTGGCACTTCTGTATTGGCTCCCCTCCTTCAGACTTAAGGTTGCTGCCTGAAATGAACGTCTTTTGATCATATGATCAGTATTTCTTAAAGGCATTTGATAATTTTTTTAAAAGCCCTGAGGTTGGGTATCAAATGTGGTGACTGAGACTTTTTTTTTTTTTTAACTGGGATTAAATTTTTATCTTCAAAAAATTCTATAAAGGTTTATATATCACAGTATGAATACAAAATATATGATCATCTCATTTTCAAAAAAATTTGCAAATCTCCTAAAACTTCATTTCAGTTCTTAAAGGCATAACCATATGGATTCAGATCCATGGTTTCCACAGTGAGTCTTTTAGGCTCCACTTATAGGACAACGCTTCGTAGCGTTTCACACACAAATATAAAAAAATGCAGACATTTTTTTTGTTCAAACGGAAACAATGATTGACTGAAAACGCTGTAGTATGCATAGCAGGCCTGTAGGTGGCGATATAACTGTAGAGTCTTTTGGTCATCTGCCACCGAAGAAGAGGTGGGCTGATCATTTGGCGCATGTATCAAATGCGACTTATCTGAGTGCAGATTCAGCAGCACAAGCACAACCCGGTAAGTCCGCCATTGAACTGTTGTTGTCGTCCGGTTCGTGCATGGGAACTAAAAGTTCCCACAACAAAAGTGGAATGCACACATGCAAAACAAAGCATGACATCAGTGTTTCCACTGAAAACTCCGGCTTGCCTTTTACACGGCAACAGAGGCTGCGGCATATCAGAAAAATTCTGCTCTGGAGGGCGTTTTAAAAATTAGTATTTTACGTCGGCTAAAACGGCATTTCCGTATAAACGAGACGCCGAAGCGCAACAAAACTTTTGCGTTTCATCCTGATACCATTGTGGTAAAAACGGGGCCTGAGTGTTACGGATGTGTTGGGATCTACACTTTACAATAAGGATTAAGTCAAATGAAAACAAAGTTTGAAGTGGATTTATGAACTATATTCATTGGCCTGTCTGTCTCTGTCTATACAATGAGTCACTTCAAATCAGTGTGGATTATTGGATTATACCAGAACACTTCTACAGTACAGCATGTTTCCTTTGACTGGAAATCGCTCATTTGGGTGTGTGCAATATTAGATGCATGATTGTGGTTCATGAGCTTTAGTTAATACCATATAACTCTCTTTCCAAGCAAGAGGCACAATATCAAGAGGAGCTGAAATAAATCAACAGAAGCTGTAATTATTCCTACCAGAACAGAGTTGTTGCCAGTGCAGTTGCCACTGTTTTGTAGTCACCAGAGGTTGTGTGCGAGTGAGTGTGTGTGTGTGTGTGTTTGGGTATATGTGCTGTTTCAGTCTGCTCCCAGTGTCTGCAGACAGAGGATTAATCTCCCCAGCTGAGGCAGTAGCTAAGGTCAGCAAGGGAAATATTTCATAAGTGTCAGCTTGGCCCGTAGCCCTCAGCGCAGAGCTCGAAATGAGAATGCACGGTCGCATAACAAACGGCCGTGTGTGACTTTGTGAGGCTCACGCAGAGCACATGAGAGGGAGGCGCGCGTGATATATAGCCGTGCTTCACTTTCATGTATTCATCTGAGCCAGTGAATTACTGCCAGGAACAAGCACGGTGCTTTGTCACCACAAGGACCCTGTTGAGACAAATATTTTGGCCACAAGAGGTCTGTGTCTGGAATGCTTTCTCTGTTACTGCCTGTTCTCAAACCCTGTTTTTTTTATTGTTTTATTAAAGGGGAATTCATAAAAGTAAATCCAACTTCTGCTTCAGTGCGTTAACTTCAATAAGCTAAGTTTTATAAAACCCAACTGCATGTGTTGTTTCCATTTGCTCCTAAAAACAGTCTATATTGATTCTTTCTGCATTTAATACTCTCTCTGTTGCAGGTTTTGCAGCTCCCGTGGTGACCCAGGATTGGCAAGCACATGCAGAGGGATTAATGACAGGGCGGGCCGCTTCAGTGACTGTTTGTTTGATGTGTCAAGCCTGAAAGGCGCTGATTTACTTACACATTGACAGGCTTTTAATTGAGCTATGCCATCTATTGTCACGTCAAAGCCGGGGCAGCTGACGTGACTCGGCATTGCTGCGAGTTGCGGTGACATGTACTTCTGAGCCCTGCCCACCCCGCCCTTCATCACCATCATCTCTGGTTATGTTTGGCAGGAACTTCACGGCTACTGAAACGTCCATTACCTTCTGTTGTTTATCACCCGTGAGTCAAAGTCTTAAATAGACTCAAGTGGTGAGATTATCAGATAGATTGAGCAACTTTCATTTTCAAAACTTTCTTCTGCTGTAGAAATGTTTTGGACATAGAGGAGATGGTTTCAAAGATGGAGCGTTCTCAGCAGGCTCCTCCTCCTCAAGAGGTTTGAGTGATGAAGACGCCGAGGCGGTGACTTTGACCCTGAGTGGAGGAAGCAGCATTGACTTTAACAAGCGTGAGGAATGTGTTGGGAAGATTTTCTTTGCTAGGCCTTTTGTTGCTTCTTTTACAAGACCTGTCACGGGTCCAGATCGTGAATACCTTGAATTGTGCTTCTATCAAAATGACCCCCCCTCCATCGTCGCACCAACGAGAGAGAGAAAAAAAACTTTTTGATGTCATCTGAAATTTCACACAACAATGTCGGACAATCTGATTCGAGGCAGACGCCGACTGGAAGATCAGGCCTGTCCCGCTCCTCCTCCTCCTCTCTCCACGCCACGCTCTTGATAACTTCTCCCTGTGGAGGACAATGGGGGCTTTTGTTTCTGAGCGTGGAGAGAGGACTCGAGGTTGCATGGGTGTGGGCGGTGTGCAGCCTACACGGCTGTCTCTGAGCGCATTTCAGGTGTGGCGAGAGAGCGACACAGTGGCACCCTGCGCGGTGTGGGATTCGGAAATAAAAGTGCCAATCAGGAAACACAGAGGGAAGCCTATTATCCTGGTGTGATTATAATGCAGACAGATAGACGACAGGTAGGCAGAGTGGATAAGAGCGTTAGCTTGCAAGACGTGAGGAGCTGACAAGAGAGACAATCTCCCTCCTAAACTGGAGAGATAAGGTTGTCAGCCGCAGCTCTGACTTTGACACGCACACATACACACACACACACACACACACTCATAAAGATTTACTGTGCAGACACTCAGATAGATGATACCATATGAGAGGTACAAAAAACACCTTTAAGATGCTATCATGCACAACATGGCCTGTCTGTTTGTGTTTGTGCCCAAATTTCTCGTGTGAACGAAAGCACATTCATCTGTAAAGGGATTAGTGTGTGTGAGTATGTGTGTGTCGAAGACAGAGGGAGAGGCAACCACACAAAGATAAACGAGGAAGTGTGAATACATTAAGTACACTGTGTAGATATTGTTTGTGGACCTTTCAGCTCAAGGAAATCCTTGTTTCAACATTCGGTCCCTGGCAGGAATGTTGCCTGCAAGGCTCTTTTTAAGTGTTTGGGTCTAAATGCCATGTCTGCTACACCCCATGAAACTGTCTTAATCCACTTTTTTTCCTTTTGGTTTTATTACTGCTGGAGAAAACACTAGGGGTAGAGCAGAGCCCCAGCCTCAGGCCTCTTTTCCCATTCCACACACCCCATAAGTCAGTCACAGATAATTAAATAGGAGTTATTTACACTCGTTTCCCTCCTCTGCCTCTCTGGCGCTTTTATCATTTCTTTCTCCTTCTCTTTGTACAGTACAGCACGCAGCCAGGCCTTGTCAGAGTCTGGCTGACACCAGTGAAGGCCTGTAAGAGTATAATAACATGAAAAAGAAAAAAAATAAGAGAGACAGAAAAAAACAAGACCCTTATGAGCTCACATCAATGTCAGCCCCTCATTAAACAATCACACGGCGCATCTACATCACGCTAATCCCAGTGCGCTCCGCAGAGCTCCTCAGCACTTCTAAACACAGCGAGAGACAAACGAGCAGATGAGGATTTGTTTGAGCCAGGTTTGAAGAATTCAGCTGTCTAATGTCAGCGTTATATATTTACTCTGGAGTCAGGCAAACAGCAGCTTTTCAACACGGGGATGAATTAGGCCTCGCCACAGAGCTGCGGCGTCTATTACAGGCCCCAGTGGCTCTATAAATCACAGGATCACAGGGGCATGTGGGGTCTGCTCCTCCTCACTCCTCCTCACTCCTATCAGATCCATCCTGGGGGTTTAGCTTGGCTGTTGTTCCAAACAAACCAAAACTGCTTTGATACAGACATGGAAATGCCCCGAGGGCTGGCGGGACCTGGACATGCTGAGAAGCCTCTTTAAGGGGAAAGCTATCCCCTTAAAATATCCACAACAGGAAACAGCCATCAGTCATCAACACGCCAAAACAGCTGTTACCAGCCTACATCAAGGGGACACATAAAAGGGGTTGCTCCCTGTTGTTTGAGCCCTCCCTTGTTTCATTCTCTTGCCGCCTTTGTCTGGCTTTTCCTCATGCCCTCCTCTTTGGTCTCCTTTTAAACGCCCCCTTCCTTATGCAACTCCACCCACACTGCAGCCACTTGCCCACTCACCCTTTTCACATGTGGATGACTGTATGATAAACAAGAGAGCAATCACAAATCTCACAACTCGACTAGCGGCCTGTGTTGTAAACGAATGTCTGAAATCCCCTTTAAGCTCTCGGCGTCACCTTTACGTCTCAGAGTGAGAAAGCAGTTGTTGCACGTCACCTGTTTATGTGTCTGGGCCCGAGGTGGTGACAGACAGTTTTAAACAAACAGACTGATTCAAAGGGAGATTGTAGTGCACTCAGCGTGGCGATGTGCACGTTTGTGCTCACATATTCTTGGATCTCTGTAGGTCATTGAAGCATGAGTGGCAGTGTGTGGGTGATGACTGATGGCTAAGCCTAATGATGACAGGTCAAACAGTGATGCCGTTGAGTGATTCTAAAGTGACTTCATCCCCCTCAGACAGCTTTTCCTCTCAGCTGCAGACAAATGGCAGAAGCCATTATTAAACAGTATGATAAGGCCAACTGGTGCTGTAAAACGTCAACCAAAGTTTAACTATTATGCCTCAGAAGAAAGGCTTGATCTGCTTCACTGTGACCTGTAATCAAAGATCCTCGATACCACAAAAGACAGATGGATTAAGATTATTTTTAGTATCTGGGTTAAGGATCAGCCTTAAAGCAGAGCTTGATGTTCTTTATGGAAAATAAAATCAAGTTACCAGACTTGATAAGAAGAAGTTCTTCTGTCTCTTATCTGTTTTTTTCACTACGGTGGCCCTGAGGGCTCACAGCACTGCAACTGCAACTTAAGAAAACACCTTCATCAATTTGACAACACATGTGCAGCATTTAAAAAAAACGCTGCAAAGACCACACAATTCAAGGTTTCCAGAGGACACTTAAGAGTGATGCACATGTCCGTTATTAGCCAATATGCCAACATCTGAATCATGTGATCACAACGTTAAAATAAATCAAAAACATACTTTTTATCTTATTTCCCGACATCACTGAAGGAAAGAGAACCTTAAAGGGATGTGACTGAGAAATCTGCGTCAACAAAAAGCATGTCGGGATGTGTGCATCACTTTTGAGTGTCCTCTGGAAACAGTTCCGTTGTGTTGCGGTCTATTTGCAGTGCGTTCTTCTAAATGTTTTGCTTTTTTTCCATGTGTCCTCTGAAGTTGCAGTGCTGTGAGCTCTCAGGGCCACCTCATTTTACACTCATAGAAGCTGTGGGAAACTTTTAAAGCAAAACCAGTAGATGTAACACAAGATTAGTGGGGTTTTTATTGTTGTTGTTTTTTTTTAATATATGGCTGTAAAACTTATAACAAGATTTTTTTCTTTATCGCTACAAAAAAATGTGAGAATTAAATCAGTCACCTTTTATCTGAATAATAAAACTGAGTGAGGTCGCTTGAATGTAATAAAATAATTGCCATACCAGAACCATATGATGAAATTTAGTTTTGGGTTGTTTTTTAATTTATTTATTTAATCATGTGATATCCAATAGAAAGTGAATTCTCTCCACATTAGTTTTGATGATGTTGAATGTTCATGTTTCATTTCCGTGACACGGTTTTTCATATTTTGTGTATATAGTGCGCACGTTTGTTGAAAGAGGTCACTGACACACATCACGAACCGCAGCATGGTGAGGGTGAGGCCTGGAGACTAACCACACCCTCTCCCCTTGTACCGCCTCCACTTGCGAATGCAGGGACCTCTGATTGGATAGCGGCTCATCGCTTTGAAATCCCTCCCTCACGTCGTTAGTATGTGGAAGAAGTAAGGTACTGAGGAGCTGCGGCAGACGGAGAGAGATACACACACACACAGGAGGACAGTCGCGCGCACCAACTTCTGCTTGGAGATTTTTTTTTTACTCGCTCCGTATTTTGGTGAAAAGTGACTTCTTCTGTTTTTCTTATTTTTTTTTTCTAATGTGTCGATCTCGATTTCACTTTTCTCCAGCGCTGCAAAAGGAATATTTAGGGATACTTAGCGGCTGATACTGGAGAGCTTGATAGAGGATGACAATTGGGCAATTTGTCCGTCTTTGAAGTCGGAAACGTTGGACGAGCATTGCGCTCATGATCCTGGGAATACCGACCCACAAACCTGCTCATCATGAACGGTGCTAGTAAATGAATGTCGATTCCGTGTCTACTCATTACACGCCGCCGTCCCATTTCGTGCTCCGATCCAGATGAGAGATCACCCCGCTGGAACTGAAACGCTTTTACGCAGCAAATCCCAGGAGCGCAGCGCCAGCAACACAAGCGGTGATCTGCACCGCATTGAAGCGGAGAGATCGTCTGTTTTTACAGCCACATCTTACCCCTCTCCCACCGATCCCTCAAGACAGGCTAAAAGGCTTCCTATCCGGATCATAAAGATGTTGACGGCGCACAGCGGCCACTTGCTGCACCCGGAGTACCTCCAGCCTCTCACGTCCGCGCCAGTCAGCATTGAAGTAAGTGATTAACAAAATGCATGCCATTTTTATCGAGCAGAGAGGTGGTCATAAACCTGCCGGATGTCATTCGGACAGTAAGCACGCTGTGCAGTGTGTGGCTTTGTGTCTTATTTGGAAGAAATAAATAAATAGAAAACACGACAGCTATGCGCCATTTTACGCACAGCGACAGTTGCAAGTAGCTGAGTTCGGACATAAATGAGAAAAGTACAGCAGCGAGTGGAAGGTGTCAAATTTAATGTGAACATTTTCATTACAATTTATTTTCAAAACGTAACACATTTGAAACTTTGATATTAACGTGTTGTTTGGTCTTTTTCTTTTTTTTTTTTTTTTTTTTTGTCTTTTTTACTTTCTTTTAACTCTGCTGTAACTTTTTGTCTTTGCTTTCTAATTTTTTTTAAGAAAGACTCCGAGCTTAGGATTCAATTGAGATGCATTATTTTTATTTTATGTAAAATTGTTTAGTAGTATAATATTCAGTTTGTGTTACTTGATATGACTCCAGCACACAAACTCATTGGATACAGATGTTGATGTTTAATTGAATCCCCTTTAACTCAGTTTATTCACCTTTTTTTTTCTTTCAATCTTAGCTGGATGCCAAGAAGAGTCCTTTGGCCTTGCTGGCCCAGACCTGCTCTCAAATAGGCAAACCGGACCCTTCCTCCTCTTCCAAGCTGGCCTCACTTTCTGCTGGCAGTCTTGGAGACAAGGACTCGTCCAGCCGATCTTCCAAGCCCGGGGAGCAGCATCACTCACTGGAGGACAAGTCCAGCTTCAAGCCTTACTCCAAATCACCAAGTGACTGTCGTAAGGATGTGTCTGGGACAAAGGGGCCTTTGGATAAAGCATTCAGGGTGCCAAATGGAAGCTCCAGCAGTGGCACTGCTTCATGTCCATCTTTTCCTCCTCACTCCCGGTCACCAAGCTCCAGCTCTCCTCCACTGCACACCCAGAGTCAGCCCCACAGACAAAGCCATTCCCCCTCCACACAGCCCCCACCAAACTCCCAGGCCCAGCACACGGACAGCAAACCCGTGAACTCAGAGCAGGCTGGCTCGGACAGTAACAGCAACAGTGCCTGCAAAAAAGACTCAGATGCAGCGAAATCAGGGATGGATGGGGCTCAATTAGCAAACTCAAGTCACGTACGGGCCAGCGCAAACTCCAGCAATGCCAGCTCTGCCAGCAGCCCGCGGCCGGAGAGCAAGGCCGACCCACAGGCCTCTTCACAGGCGAGCCTGGGCTCTGGGCATATTGCCCCTGTCTCCCCTTTTAAACCAGGACATTCTGTCTTCCCCTTGCCTCCTGCTACCATGGGTTACCATGGCTCCATTGTGGGGGCCTATGCTGGCTATCCCTCCCAGTTTGTTCCTGGCTTGGATCCCACCAAGTCTAGTTTGGGGTTGGGACTTCCAGGAAAGCACCCCAGTTCCAGCCCGCTCACTGGAGCTTCCCCTCCATCCCTGATGCAAGGTTTATGTCGGGATCCATACTGTCTTACGTACCCCAATGCACCTCACATCGGAGGAAGTAACTGCTCCACCTGTGTCCACGATCCAAACACCCTAAAGTCTGGTTTCCCCCTGGTTTACCCCTCCCATCACCTCCACTCTCTGCACTCCAGTGCGTTGTCTTCCAGTAGCACCCCCTCTCTGTCCCATCCCCTCTACACCTACGGCTTCATGCTCCCCAATGAGCCGCTGCCTCATGCCTGTAACTGGGTGTCGGTTGGAGGTCCCTGTGACAAACGGTTTGCCTCATCAGAGGAGCTTCTAGCCCACCTGCGTACCCACACTGCTCTACCTGGGATGGTGGACAGTAAGTTGTTATCAGCGTATCCGTCATCGGTTTCATCCACAGCCTCTTGCCACCTCCACCTGCCCCCACCCAGCAGCCCAGGTACCCTTCCTAGCTCCTTTTCCCTCAGAGGATCTCCTGGTTTGGGTCTGGCTCGCTATCACCCTTATGGCAAGTCCCACCTGCCCGGAGCCCCAGGGCTTCCCATGCCCTCCCTCCCTTCCTCGTCAGCCTATTACTCCCCCTATGCTCTCTACAGCCAGAGACTGGGCTCAGCCTCAGCACTTGGATACCAGTGATATTCAAAATAGTGTTGAAGCCACAGACTGCAGGCACCAGCTTGGACTCTCCGGAGCGGTCCTGAAGATGGATTCTTGAAATTGGGGAACAGGGCATCATGCCTGCTGGCCTGCCTGCCAGGAATGCCACCTGTTAGCCTCAGGATCGTGACTGGCGCTGCAGAAGCAGAGTTCGTGTGATGGATTGTCTGCAGCACAGAACCAACAGACTTTACCGATTAAAGATGCCGGGACACAGAGCTCAAAAATGATGGAATTGTGGGATTATTGCAACAGTCTTGACTTTGTTTTTCTGTTTTATTTTACTCAATATCCGTCTCCCAGAACTGAAAGTCTGTATTTATTTTTCACTTAAGCGCTTGGTATTCAACTCTGGGGGAAAGTTTTGCTTTCCAAATAAATTGTTCTCAAGTATTCTAACTGAACAGAATGATTTAATTATAGTACCATTATGCCTATCATACACTCTAAAAATAAAAACCTTGCACCACGAAGAAGATGGACTGTGAGGCTTTATTCTGGGGACCCTTTTTTTTTTTTTAATATTATTCTCCTTTTAACTCTGCTGTTTTATTGTTTTTCTTCATCATCTTGTTCAGACTCTGGAGAATTGCATGTCCAGGAGAATGATTTTAAACAATGCCATTATTTTTATTTGTAAATATGCAAAGATGTAATATTTTTTCAAGCTTGTCTGGGGTCAGCAAGTTTGGGTCACCCCTGCAAACGGTACAAAGATAAAGAAAAATGACATAAATAAAATTATTACTGATGGCTGTGCTATCAAACCAATAAGAAATGTCTTATTTTGTTAAATAAATAATACGAGATGCATTTCACTTGTTTTTATTTTGCTCTTTTTTCTATACTTAGCCGTGAGGTAGCTTTTTTTTTATCCCACGAGAGAGTCCCGCTGCATAGCACTACTTCCACTTCCATCATTAGGGCTGTTAAAGCCACACTCTGTGTGGCTATGTGTAATATTTCATGGCTCATATCAGCTGACAGGTCTGTCCCAGACAGGGCAGGCCGGGTCACATTAGCCCTGTTAGCTTGTCTCTGAGGACTTCCATCTCTCCTCCTCTCTCCATCACCCACATTGCTTTTGTTGTTGCGAGTGCAGCTTTTAATTGCTGATTCGTGTTTGTGAGGCCTGAAAACAGCCTCCTCAGCAGAGTGGATGGCTGTGTGGAGTGGCCGCTGGGTCACTGGGACTTCAATAATGACCTGAGGGAGGTGTCGACCCAAGACCTCCTCACAGTCTGACGGATTGGCCTGCAACACAAAGGCCAGTGCTGACAATGGGAGGCGGTTAATAAAGAAATATTCATCAGAGTCCTGACACCTCCCCTGAGGAGAGCGGGCTCTCGTACAGGAACCACAGACACAGAGGCTGTGCTGATGTGCAGAGCTGTTTTCCCGCCGCTCTGTGCTGCGGTGTGGTTTAGATGAAGTCTTGGGGCAGTCAGATACTAATTCAAAGAGAAGGAGTGGGTTTATCATAAAGCCACTCGGCTGCCGTTAGAGTGTATCGGCCCTGGTGATGTCTCCGTATCACCACTCTATTCGGCTGACAGGCTGTAGGTGGCACAAAACGAAGAGGCTGTAGTCACTGAGGCAGCTATTGACCCCGACTCCCAGACTCCTCTGCTCTCGCGGTTCATTAGCACTCCAGACAGGGGAAAGGCGAGCACAGGTGTCACTTGACAGGACCATTAACAAAATGGATGACCCTCCCAAACCACATCCAGCCCCTGCCACACCAGCAAGGTCACGGCACCCTGATCACTGCTCTGGGAAGCTCTCTGGCACGTTGCGCATATTTTTCTTCCTTAGAAACTGGAGCTATGTACATCTTTGAAGCAAACTTTCTTTTGTTTCGCTACTTTTTATGATGGATTTTTTTTAAAAAAAGGAGTCTGGATAAAAAAATGGGTCAGTTTATATTTAATGCATCATTGCACTTTAAGGTGCAACTTCCTTCTTTGTGCCTCGCAGCTGCTGCTCTGCTTGAATCACACTGGACTGTGTTGCCCTCTAAAGTTAAGTTGGTGTACTGCAGGTGAAATCTGGTCACTTGTATTCTGATATGTAGAAATGTGGATCTCAGGATGCTCTTTTTCAAACTGTAGATAAAAAACATTGGCTCGGTTGTGAGGATGAGTCACACTGGAGGTCATGCAGAGGGGAGAACTTTCAATCACGCCGGGGAGGTGGGATTAATTCCACTGTTGCCAGTTTACACTCGTTCATCAAATGCCTCACTATTCTCCCTATCCCCGCACTCATCAATCTCCTGCATCTCTCTTCTTCCCCCACACACTCTCACAGCTGAGTCAACACCCACACACTCCATTTCTGTCGCCTGAGAGAGACTGTGTGTGTGTGTGTGAGAGAGAGAGAGAGAGAGAGAGAGAAAGTAGGTGGTGTTTTCAGCCCCAGTCCTTTGTCCACAGAGGGTTACACACGAGAAGCTGAATTCTCAGTCTGACTTTTGTCAAAATGACAAGTTTTAGTGTAAAAAACATAAAACGATTTTAAGGTTCATTTGATGACTATGCTTTATTTTTACACTATTACAGCCGTATTCAGAGAGCACTGACTCCCTCTGATTGTTTTCTACCATTAACTTCAAATAAAACTTTTAAAACAGCAATGAAATTTAAAAAACAGCTAAGCTAGTCTGTTTATTTGTTATTTATTTATTTATTTATTTACTTAAGAAAATACAAAAGTTTATCACCAAAAAAAATTTCAATTTTTTTAAATTGCTTTCTTTCAAAAAAAATTAAAGATGAATTTTAGGTTTTCTTTATCTTTTGTTTTAACTTACAACATGTAAGTGCTAAGTTTAGCAACAACAACAACCGTGTTTCTGCCTGAGCTTGTTTTTTTTCTTTCTTTATTGCTCCTCTGGTGAGAAACTTAGGTGACCTAAAGATGTAATGTGCTTCATTATTCCCATAAACTGTCCCACAAATTTTGACTGCATGTGCAATGAATTGGTGTAGAAAAAGGTTGAAACAGATGGAGGAATGTAAAAAAAAATGAACATTTGAGCCTCTGTAATCAACATATTTTATCCACCTACTGAATCCACACATTTTAACATGTGAAAAACACAAGATAACCGTATATTCTCCAAATTCTTTATTGTGCTTTAAGTAAATATTCCCCACTTTTCTCAAAGCTTGAATCCAGTCATAGTTGATGGTTAACATAGGCACTGAATACAGTTAATCATTCTTGCGCCTTATTCTGTGTAAGTAAATTTGTCCACTGTTAAACAGCCTACATGTACCAGGATGCACTGCATTCCTAAAACGGTACACTTTGGGTTTGGAAAATGTAATTATATAATCAAAAATGCTTCTTTATACCGTGCAATCGTATTTCCTGATATCATCCCAGCTTTTGAAAGCTGCAAGAGTTTGCACTATCACCAAAGGTCACAATCTGTGTCAAATGACAGAGCTGGTTTAAGCAGCGTCTCAGGAGAAGTCGTAATCAAAGGAGCAGTTGTATATATCAGTGGGATAGTGATGCTGATGGAGGGACTAATATTTTCCCCAGTGTGCGTCAGCACTGAGACGGTGCAGAGTGTCACTGTGAGGTCCTGAGCAGCCGGCTGACAGGCCTGGTGATTAATGACGACAGGGTGTGGAGCTGCTCTTCAATTAGACGCCAGCTCTACCCCAGCTCGCCATCCCTGCTGACAGCTAGGACAGAGAGGAGAGAGAGAGAGAGAGAGAGTGGGCACTCAGGCTCGCGCTCACTCACTCGCTCTCTGTGTCTCCTGAACAAAACATTAACCTCAGCTCCATGACTACCACCTCTGTGTTTAACATCAGGACACAATACAGAGCCTTCGGCATCCAACAGTGACCGCAGTGTTAAAGCAACCCAGATGGCGTGAACACATCGCTCATCAGGGCCTGTCACACACTTTCTGCTTTATTTCTCCACATAAACCCAGTGACTGACTACTTTACATGCCTGCTCCAGCTCCCCTCTCATTCACATCTGCACTCAGCCACGCTGTAATGCTCCCTGTGAAAACTATCACAGCCACATTAAGGACTTCCAGGTTATTAGGCGGTTTGTGTTCTGGTTGGAGGGATGTCATGCCACAGTTTTATGCATGCTAATGCTCTCTCAGTCAAACAAATTAAAAGATAATGAGAACTTAACTCCCTTTTCTGTAGTCTGCAAACTTGTTCCATAGCTGTTTTAATTTGCCGATCCCACCGAAAAATACCAGTTAATGTTTTCTGCCAGGGATGAAATTAAAGCTGTAGGGTGCAGTTTTTAAAAGCAAACCAACCCTTACAACTCATTTTAAGACCTTGCAGGAACAACAAGTCAGCAGCAAAATATTAAGCTGCATTAGCCAAGCACAGCTAGTGATTCAAGACAAATTCTTTTATTATTATTATTATTATTATTATTATTATTATTATTATTATTATTATATCTATCTATCTATCTATCTATCTATCTATCTATCTATCTATCTATCTATCTATCTATCTATCTATCTATCTATCTATCTATCTATCTATCTATCTATCTGTCTGAATCAGAAAAGGATTGCAAACATTACTCTAGAGTCGGACCGACACCTTTCCAATACTTGTTATTGCATTGTTCACAGTAACTTTATGGTGCAACAAAGTCTTGATGTAGGGTTGGTTTACTGATTAATAACAAACAGGAAGAGAAGTCCATTCATTTGGGTTTCAAAATAAGGAATGAAGCTTTTGATTTAATTTTCCATCCAGCCTTGACCTTGGCAAACTTTGGTTCGTCTCGCCATGGAAAGCTGCCGGGTGCTGCTGTGGCCTTTCCAAAGTTTCAGTGGTGTGGGCGAGCCCCTGTTAATAGACATACCCTCCATAACCACTGGTAGTGGAATGGACATTTCAATTACAGCACGGTGCACTGCTAATAGCACTTGGACTGCGTCTCCAGCTGGATTCCATTTGCAGCCGCGCTGGGAGCTCGCCGGGGAAGATGTCACGAGTGATGGCCAATGAACGTGCCTTGGCAGAGGACGAGGGGCAGCTGTGATGGTTGGGATTCACGCTCTGACTGACAGCTCGGTTTCTTCTTCCACTTTGGGACGACGTGGTCATAATGTACACACTCTGAGAATCTCAGAACGTATGTCTGTCCAACGTCTCCCATGGATGGGCATCCAGACTCAGAGGTTGCAATTATGATGATTACACTCATCTTATCCAACGCACTGCTGGCCAAGATACCATTCATGCTCATTTAAACATGAGCTTAACTTCTCTGACAGGATTGTTGCAGCCTGGTTAGAGCAGATTTTACCTTCCTGAAAAAAAAGATAGATGGATTGTGAAGCAACAGCTGGTCCATCTTACAAACAAGAGCGAACATCCTGATAAATGGCTCCTGACTGTAAAATTCAGAGTGACTGTGTTTTAATCCATTTTCATTTGTCACATGTAACAGAAAAACAAACAGTCAGAGATGAATGAAATGAGGCGTGTTTGATAGATGCAGGGTCTTTATTTCCTTGCCAATGATTCAGAAAAATCACAGATGTCACACAACGTCTTTAGTCACTGAACACACTCGAGATGTTTTCGAGCTAATTTGGAGGAAAGCATGACTTCAGCTGCAAAGACGACATAATGCTGGTGCTTGTGTCTGAGTGTGTGTGTCTGTGTGTGTGTCTGTGTGTGACATTCAGACAAAGTTGAGTCACAACTGTTCAAACAGATACATTATTCCATGTGTCAACACATCGCAGGTGCCCAGCCCAGGGACACACTTACTGTATAGACAAAGACTCATCTGTACACATTACACATCCAGTATAGAAACAGGTGAGCTGTTTCCCAGGGTGTCTAACCACGCATTAAAGCTGGGAATAAACTGGATGTTTACAACAACAACAACAACACCAGTTATTCAAACTCTGCCTGAAGGATGACTCATGGTGTTAGCCAGGATGTCATTTAAACTTTTCGTGGATTAACTTCTTGTTGTTGTTGGTTTGAAGATCAGCCTCTTTATGTTTTGTAACATGTCTTAAAATCACACAGACTTTAATGGGGCGTAGAACAGACTGATGTAAACCCTGAAAGCAATACGTCATCATAGCAATGAAAACAGTGAAAAGGACAAATAAACAGCGCGGCATGCTGACATGGACATAACAGGAAAAGCTTAACTAATACAAAAGGTTGTCTCAGTTTCATCTATAGTGTGTATCTTATTGTAAGCTACTCAAGCACTGTTAAAATGAAAACGTAAAATTGTTGGACTGAAAATGATTTTTTGGTTAAGCAAACAAAAAAGGTTAAAAGTAGTTATTTCAACTACCTGTATTAAGTTTGTCATGTAAAGTTGGTCTCAGTTCGTGAGTTATGTTGACGAAACTTCAAACTATAAATTTGAGGCTAAATTCTTTGAGTATTCAAGAACGGGGTCTCCAATTCAGATTGACAGGGGTCTTCAGTACTTCTGGGCTCTTCAGTGTTTTGTGTGGACTTTTTCATCATTAAAGTGATTTTTTCTGTTTGTTTGTTTGTTTGAGTATTTCATTGAAACTCACGTGACTTGGTATGGGGCATCTGTGGAGCACTAGTAGAGTCATTGTCTCCAGATTGGTGGGTCAAGGGTTCTATTACAGCTCCTGCAGTCATATGATGAAGTGTCCCTGAGCAAGACACTGAGCCCCAGATTGCTCTTGCTGTTGGTCAGCAGGGTGTGGATGAGTATGAATGTGTTAGCTAAAACTAATGGTTCTGTGCCATCAGTATGACTGCGACATGAAAGACCACCTTGTCTTTGTGAATGGTCAGAAAGTTACAGGAAAAAATGTTTTACAAGTTCTGATCCATTTACCATTATAAGTTAATGTAGCTTTGATTTCTTAGTTTGTTGAACAAATCATGGCCATTACCTAGCGTGACCATATTCTGAAAACCCCAAAAGAAGACACCCTACCCAGCCTCTTGGAAATACTGCAAGAATACTCCAAGATACTCAAAGATGACATAAATAAATAAATAAATAATGCCTGTAAAAAAAGTACTTATCTGTGGCACTGTGGTTTTTCAAGTCTCCAGAACCTTTATTTGCAACTGACATATAGGTGCCAGCTTTGCATATAGTACACATTGCTTCCCACCACTGAAGGTTACAGCCACTGACATTTTTAAGGAGTCAGTCAAGAGCATAAATAAGATTTAAACCAGTGAACCATTCTTCTGCGAAGTAAGGAAGACAAACCTACTTTTTCATACAAGATATGGTGATATGTGCAAAGACTAAACACAATGCAGCATGGGACTTTGAAGCTAGCATTTTCAGAGGTTGAGGTGGAAGCATATAAAGACTATGATCACAGTCAAGTATTCGAAAAAGGTTGCTTGACTGAGTTTTGTCCAGCGACAAATGAAAAATAGCCTTTATCAAACAACCCTTCATCTGAACTTTTTAAGTGTTAAGCTTTAGTAACAAATGTTGCATAACAATCAAATCTATGAATCAGGTCAAATTACCAATAAGGACCAAAATGTGAACGGACTTCACATCTGTCACTGGGCAGGAATTAAGACGTGTTGTTCCCTTTATAAACAGTCATCTGTTAGTTGTTCATGTTTTGGTTCACTGACCCACAGCCTGACAACCACACTTACAGCTTCAATTTTCTCACTTTGTGCTGCCTACCCAGCAGCAACTGGCAGATACATAAACATACTTTTACGACAATCAGCTGAAGAAAGATTGGTTTGAAAGAAGGAAAACGGATCAAAGGAGATGTTACACATTGTTTTAAGGATTTGTCAGGCGACCAGTCACACAGCTTCAAATGAAAGCGTGTGCGCCTCCTTAACTGGAACAAAAACTGGAACAAAAACTGTCAGATGATTTAAAAACAGAAATGTAGTTTGAAATGGAAGTCAAACATCAAATTATTAGCTAATCTTTTCCATTTGAACATGACAGAGTGTTTAAACTCTGCAGGCCTCTTTCTGTTTCATTTATACTCCACCCTGTCGCCCTGAGGTGATGCACTGGGAACTCAGGAGTCCACAAACACTGTCAGTCCAGCAGCTTGATCCTGTTACTGTAGTCATAACACAATGATCTGAGCTTCCCTCTCACATACCAACAGACCAACTAGAAGTTAGGGAGAATTATTTCACCTACTATAGATGAGCTTTAATATCCTGGCCACTTTTTTTCCACCACTATCTTTTAAAAAACTAAAACTGGTCCCCTTTGAGCTGATTAAATCAACTATTAGTATTCTCCCAACATTCACACATTCCTGACAAGCTTTCCACATTAAGCCCTTCATGTTTCATGTCAGTGGTTCTGCGCCATCCATGAGCTCTCTGTGTTTCATTTAGCCGGGCCGTGTCAGTGTCAGACTGTGCACTCACATACAAGAGTTTATATTAGCTGAGGCCTTGCGGTTTGTTGAGTGAGGTTGAAAAAAAAAGCGTTTTTCCACAGGCAGCGCGTGATTATTTTCACTTTTAGGAGAACCCTTTTAGACAGTGAGAGACCCCTCCTTCACCTCCACAGTCCCTCCTCCACCTTCTCCTCCTCTAATAGGGAGCTACTCACACGCCTATCATGGTGCTCGGGGCAGAAAGGGAGGAAAAATGGGGAGGGGATATGAAGGAGAGCCAGGAGAGGGCGGGAAGGGAAACAGAGCTGATTATCCAAATACAGTCATTAAAGGGGAAATGTGTTTTTCAAGCTGTCAAGATGATTAATGGGCGAGAGCAAATCCTCACAAATGCTCTTGTTTAGTCTAACTGGCAGACACGATCCTGCCCATTGATTTATGGCAGGCCTGCTGTGTGAGACCATGGTGAGGTTACAGGGTGTGTGTGTGTGTGAGTGCAATCGTGCTTGATTGTATGCATGTGTATTGCACCTGCTTGAGTGCGTGCATGTTTAACTTTGTTTGCACATGCAGGCCTGTGTGTGTGTGGCAGTGTAAAAGGACCGTGTTGATCCACATGACCGGGGGAGCAGACGAGAGGCAACAGAGGAGAGCAGTGAGAAGGTTCACATCAGCTTTCAACCTCTGCTCCGACAAATCGCCTACACAAACCCGAATGTGCTGGCTGCTGCTGAGCTCTTTTTTTTATTTTATGGCTTCGTGATTGAACATCAACAACAGGATCGATAATTCATCCAGAATAAATCAAACAGCTGTCCAGAAGTACTTAGTCTTTCATTTGTCACTCGACAGTATCCCTTCTCACAGATGAGATTGGAACAGAACAAGCGATATTTCTCTCATTGCTCAACTGTAGCTGATGTTCAGCTGGCCTGTGTTGTAGATAAAATAACCTAACAGAACATTTTCATGGCGCAAGGCAGTCATCAGTCGGAGTTTAATAAAGAGAATGGTGTCATGATGTGTTTTTAAATGGACATGATGTCTTAAGAATAGTTTGACATTTTGGAAAACACATTTATTTGTGAGGGATAAGGTCGTCTTTCTGGGAGAATGATCATCCATACCACTATTAACTATTACTAAATCCATTTATTAAGCCACCAGAGGCTATTATTATGGCCCGAGCCAGAGAACAAGGGGCAACATCCGGTAGAGAAAAATAAAGCTTATGCGGAAGTGCTAAAAGTTGCAGTTCATTGAGAATTCGCTAGAGGCTGGCTGCAGAAAGACCGGTAGTCACGTACACATCAAGCAAAAAAAAAAAAAAAACAGACTTTTACGGCATTAAAAAGCATATTTACATCCTGGTTCAAAAAATGGCTTGGGTCCGAAATGCTAATTTTGCTATCGGCACACACTGTACAGTGAGGGAATTTTTTTCAAATTTGGCGGTTAAGATGATATGTTCAAAGTCTGCGTCATATTCAAGATGGCTTTGTCCAATTATTGGTTTCATTTGACTGTATCACGAACAGATGGGGGATATCGCAGAGACCACGCATTATTAGTCTCTTTCCAGCGCCTTTAACCCCAAATTTTGTGCCTTCAACGTGCTTAAAGTCCGAACGAAACTTGCCAAAAAAATTCAGTCACAGCAAAAACTGTATAAATCCAGTGTTTTTGTGCTGATTCGTGCTCTACAGCGCCCCCTAGTGAGTTTAAACTTCAGTCCCTCAGGCTACTTTGAGCTACAGGCTTGATTCTTGGTGGGCATCATGCCAAGATGTACAAAAAATTCTCTTACAACCATGGTGAATTCCGAACAGGAAGTTTGGAAATTGGGGTTAAATGTCCCATTTTTACAATTCAATAGGGTACATATTTCATTGAACCTGTCCCACAGTTTGTTTCTGATCATCCTAAAAAAATTTCCTCTGTATACTACACACATTGATGATTAAAATTATGAAAGGATTTTTTGAAACTCAATCGGTGTGGCCAGGGGAGGTCACCAAACTTGACAATTTTGTTCGGCTAAATGAAAATCTTAATACCACTTATATACAATGTTGGATCTGGACCAAAATGCACACACATCTTCAGTGTCACAGCCTAAACACATATGTATGCTTTTTAAACTAAAAGTAGCCTACACCACCCTCTACGGTCAACAGGAAGTCATGTCTTTTACTCTGTAATTAAATATCACAGTTCTACACTGCACTCATATACACACGTGCATGTGTAGACTTTGCTGCACATGTGGCGGCCGCAACATGCACGAATGGTGCACGTGGCGAGGGGCCGCTTAATATTTTACTTTTTAGCCTAGCCATAGAGTGAAAAAGAAAACCGTAGCCTCTGGCAAATGAAGGAGCTTTTGTTGGGATCACCAAGAATAGACATGGTTTAGAAAGGATCTTGGACAAGGTTCACAACTTTTCTCAATTCAAACCTCTTTCCTGGTTCTTTAAAGGTACAGTGCAAAACAAACATATTTAAGAATATCTAGGGGTCAACATGTGCTTGTCTTATTTTTAGTAAAAATTGACTTAGTATACTTAAAGGGGCTGTAAGGACTGTCCAGAACAGTTAGTGTTTTTCCAGGATAAAGACTCAGTTTCCCATGATCACTCGAACCCCCTATCTTGAGGAAAACACTGTGGTGTCAGTCATCAAGTCTGACTTCCTAATATTTCCAAGAAAATATTAAAGTATGCCGTTAAGTCTCAAACAACTTTAATATGTTTAGACTGCAGGAGCAAACTTTTCTCAGCTTGACAGAAGTGTTAAACTCAGCACCACAAGGAGCTGATGTGTCAACACATTTAATGAGTTCAAGTTTCTTATTCTTTGAATGTTCACATATTTAAATCCAGAACAATGCTCCTAATGACACATGATGTTTCCTCACACCTCAAACCATGGCTGACCCAAGGAAGCAGGTTGAAACTATGTGTCAAAGTGATTCTGTTTTTATGAGCCCAGTTTGCTGTTTGAGGATTAGGTTGAATTTCATTCCCTTTAGGTTCAGAGAAAACATTGATTTTTGCAAAGTACGAGAAACAATATTACTGTCAGTTATTATAAACCAAAACATGTTCCGTGTGTGTTATCTGTTTCATCCAGTTCTGTGCTTTTATACTCGTGATTTGTTTTCTTAGCTGAAAAACATGAAGTTAGTCACCTGATTCTTCACTCAGAAGTTTATTGGATCTAAAAGAAAAATGGCACCAGAGAGGTAACTTAAAGTGGACCAAGAATCACCATACAAAGAGCCCAAAACTTCATTAATAAATCATTTTAGAACAATCATTTGAAACTTACAGCACATTTAATGAACCCGTGTGTATGGATCATTTGTGGTGTTTCTTTTCGGTATCCTCATGTTGTTTTCTGCTGCAGCAATCCAGATTCCACGGACACATGACTTAAGTTGTTTCTTATTGCATCTGATGAACTGCAGTTATTCTAGACACTCATCGATCCTGCTGGGTTGAATGATCCAGTGTACTTTTCTTCAGTGGGCGAATACGTCACCGTGGAGCGCTCCACTCGGCTTTCCAGGCTGGTCCAGATAGATGGATAACAGCTGTTGGCCCTACAACCTCTTCCCTCAGCACAACCATTAGCCCTATCTGTCTGCAATTTCCTCATTCTTCCTCGGTTTCCTCTGAAGTCCACTGTGATTGCTTTCCCACACCCCCACAGCTCAGCTCAGCTCAGCACCGCACTGTACGGATACTGCAGCAACGTTTGGCCTGAGTAGACCCGGGCCTGTGCACTGCACCAATTACTCTGTCCACCCTAACATACATACACACAGGCAGAGTCTCTAACACACACACAAACACACATACACACACATACACTTATAAGTGCAAGCTAGAATACAGCCATAAACAGCAAGAAATACACTTCCACACAGCCAGGTTTGAAATGTGATGTCCGTCTCCAACATGGCGCACCGTGACCAAAGCAGCAGCAAAACATTTTCTGACGTCTTTGGTTGAAAATGACAAGAGCATGGTTGTGCTTTAATAATTCATAAAACTTCAACCATCCAATCACCAGGAATGTCCGGTTTGTAGGTATTTATCGTTTGTATCTTCTCAGGGCAAAACACAGAGAGATGCAGTTTTTTGAGTGTCTCCTTGGTTGAATGTTTTCAGCTGCAGGACTTTAGTTTTGTCTGTTTATGATTTATTTTAAAATGCAGATGTTGAGCCTTGACGTTGGGATGTTCAGCTCTGCAATTTCCATTTCGTTAACATTTGACAGCAATTATTGGGTGTGAGATTAATGTTAGCTACAACAATTTGGGACATCCCAGCTAAAATTGCGTACGTTTCCATAGTATGGACGTCATCTCGCTCGGCTCAAACTGAGGTCGCCACAGAAACTGCCAGACACCAGAGATGTGGGATCCTGAAAGCAGAGCGTGGGTCAACAGAGATGAGATAAGATGGGAGCATTGGTCACACGACATGAGACAAAGTGAGGGAGTTCCAGAAGTAACTCAGCATGTTCTGACGGGACAGGTCACTTATTTACCGTGAGTCTCAATCTACACAGACATGCATGTGAGGTGATCACTAAAGCCCCATGTAGTCCATGTTGACCATACCCTGTAGGCCCAAGGGGCTCAAAGACACCCCTGAGAAGCCAGGCCACCCAAGACCCACCAGAAGAGCCACAGATACCACCGGACCCGGCAACAGCCCCAGGACCCAGAGGTAGTGTTGAAGCCAGGAACACACTCCATCCCCCAGAGGAACCAAGCCCCAGAGGAGCACAGGAAACCACCACCAAGGGAGCTCAGGGATGCCCCAGATCCCAGGGCGTGAGAAAAAATAGTTTTTGTTGTTATTGTTGTTTGTTTGTTTTTTAAGCTGTAAACCATATAAAACTACCAGGAGGGAACCAAAGGGATAGTATAAAGCCTTTAAACAACCCATAATACCCCTCTTAAAGAAGAGAGAAAAAACTGTCCCATTGAGACCAAAGAGAAAGAAGTTAAAAATCTGTTTTTAAAAAGTTACACGATAGAAGTGTGCGTGACACTTAGCTTTTTAGTCCAATTATGGTTTCACTTTTTTTTCTTTTGCTAAAATTGGACCCAGGCTCCAGAAAGTGACATTTTCACTGGTGTTAAATTGCTATTGACTGTCACCAAATTGTTCCACCTAACCCATGTTCAGGAGAAAGCAATTATGTACAAAATCCAGCCTGACTTGACCCCGACTCTGTCAAATCCAGAAGAGTCCTGATGGATTCAGAACCAAATGTGCAGCTCTGGAGGGGGGGTCCCACAAAATCTGAGGCATGTAGGCTAGCTGTGAGCTCATTCTCTCTGCGTGTTTATGTGCACACATACCACACGTTTACACTCTCTCAGTGTGTATACATGTTCAGTGGGATTTATTCCAGCTGCAAGCTCAGCAACACGTGTCACAGCTACTTTTGTGTGAGTAGAAAATACATATGAGTGTGTGTGTATCTGTGTGTTTTCATGTGTCAACGACCAGTGATTAATGACCCACAGCCCAGCTTTCTTCTACTTCCTTCCTCTCTGCTTGTGTCACACACATCATCACACCTCACCATAATGGATGTCGGCAGACGGCCGTAGCAGCTCCAGCCTGGCCCCATGGATACAAACAGACCATAACATCCTGCACATGCAAATACACTGACACATTTACATTTAAAGCTGCACAGGGATGTTTTTACATGTCAGTAGCAACAAAAAGTGACATCAGTAGAGTTTTCTTCTCTGACCTGAAGCGGAGGTCAGCTTTGTGATGGTCTAGTTCTTCACTGGCTGCTTTTTTCAGAGACCTTTCAACAGTGCATGACAGAGATTTCAAGCTGACATGCTCTGGGAGGATTAAGATGAGCATCATTTCTCAATAAAGAGGGTTAAAACAGCTTTTTCATGTCCGGATAGTGAAGATGTCATCTTCAGAGGATACTAGAAGTTCTGAACCATTATTCCTTAAAAATATGGGTGTAACAAAGTAAAGGTGCACAAAAATCACGGTTTGGTTCATTTTTGGTGCAGTGAGGGGAAAAAACAATGAAAAAATGTCTTAACTGTATGAGGAACTGCTTAATTTATTTTAACAGAGAACCAAATAAACAACACAAAGTACAATACGTACTGTCAGAACTCATCTTTTCTTTTGAAGGAAAAACTTTTATTAAACACACTTTAAAGACAGAATCAACCTAAAAATGCATCAAGAGCTCTAAATGTCTATAAGTCATCAGTGCAGCGACAGATGTCTTCAGATTGAGAACAGCACAAGCTTTAGCTTGATTATAAAGGGCTGGAATTACTTTTTAGCTAAAATGCAATATAAATTAGTGGTTTAATCACCTTAAATGTGTGTATAAATCCTGTGTTCTTAACAGCTGAGTGTTGTCATAGATCTGCTCCTATGCACTGATGGCATTTATTATCTCATTTGCCTGTAAGAAGCTACAGGGAGCTCTATTTACATTGCAGCGTCTTTTTCCAAGTTGAAACTGTATGTTTTCAGTTTATTCAAATACTCTGTTACATTCAAAACACTGGACACTGCAAAAAGTTAAAACTCTGTAAGTGATTTTTTTTTTAGTACCACTAAAAATGTCTTAAAATACTTCATTTAAGGCAGATTCCCCTGGAAAGTCTAGAAAAATATCTTGTTTCATATTCAGTATCACAGGTAATAATAAAGCCTGAAGTGATTGTTAGAAGTAAGAAAAAATTCCTTGGTGAGTTTCTTAAAAAATTAGGACAATGTCCCTAGTTCAAGACACTAGAAACGTCATTATCTATTTTATTTTATCTTGTTTATTTATTTATTTATTTATTTATTTATTTATTTATTTATTTATTTATTTATTTATGTTTATTCAGTTGGCAGATTTTTCTTTATTATTCTATTGTTTTTTTATTGTTTTTATTTATTTATTTATTTATTGTTTGTTTGTTTGTTTTTGTTTGTTTGTGTGTTTGTTTGTACAATCAATCCAGGGCTTACGGCTTTTATATATATATATTTTAAAAATAAATAAATAAACTTTTTTTGCTCTCTTTTTCCAGAAATTAGACAAAAGCATTTGCTTGGGTTTTCCAGAATGATTGCAACTGAAAATATAATCACTATCATTTTGTCTTATCCTCTTGTCTTTCACTATTGTTGTATTTCAAACTTAAGCGTTCCCAAACAGCAGCCCTAACAGAGGCATCAGCAGCAAGTTTCTGCTCCTCATTCGTTCACGGCTGCTATGACAGACCAAATGTATGTGTGCAGAGCACTCTCATCTTCCAATCTGTGTGGGAACTTTAATTTAAAGTACTTTTTCCCCCTAAAATTATTTTTTGAAGCCTTTATTAGAGAGGACAGCTGAGGGGAGACAGGAAATGTTGGGAGCAGAGAGCAGAGGAAGGTATTAAGTGAAGGATCTTTGCCAAGCTGGCGACTGCTGCAACAAAGATAAAGCCTCTGTAAAGGAGACCAGTGTTAGCCCCTGGACTATTGATTTTAAGTACTTTTTGTTCTAAATATATTCCAGTCAGCATGTATGGGATATCAAAGGTCCTGTCTCAAATGGTCTAGCATGGCTACATGTACATTACACCCCTACTCAAAAATAATGTGACAGTTCTTCAGATCACTGTTTGGACACTATATGAGAAGACAAGCTCCCTCTGCTTCACACCTGCAACTCCAAAGCTCTAAATAATGCTCTTACATGCTGTACCCAATCTTTCTTAACAAGGGTCAGTCTTGTCCTGTCTCTTCGCTAAGCTAAGCCATTAGCTTCTGTCTCTCTAGCTACATGCACAAATCTGGCAAAATCAGGGCAATGAGGACAAATACAGAAGTATCTGAATAATATTTATAATAATTTTAATCGTATAAAATCTTCGCTTGAATTGTTTGTTCATTAAAGTCGCTACAATATCCTAGTTACCGCCGGTTACAGTCCTCCTTCCTTCTTCCACATTTGAATCTCACAGGATGAGATTTTACTTGTTATGCACAATTCTAGTCGTAATGGAAACACCGGCACGGAGCAATTGTACTTTATTGAAACTTCAGAAATATCGCTTTTATTTTGCAAAAAAAGTGTAATTGAAACGCAGCTGCTGACTCCTCTAGCCTGAGCTCCTCAGGAAAGTTGTTACAAAGCCAAGTGGCCCTTCTGGGAAAAGCTCACTCGCTGTGGAACGACCAGAAGAGCTCCACTCGGAGATCTAAGGCTTCGTTTATATGACAACGCTTCACAGCGTTTCGCTTGAATATACAAAAAACGTAGAGAAAAATCTGTGTTCACATGGAAATGCTGAGGAACTAAAAATGCTATAGTATGCATAACAGGCCTGTAGATGGCGATATAACTGTAGAGTGTTTTGGAAGTCTGCCACTGAAGAAGAGGCGGGCTGATCATCTGGCGTATATATTAAATTAGTCTTATCTGAGTGCAGAAGTGGAGCAACAGATGCACATTTTGTTAAAAGGCAGTCAGCAGATTTAGCAGCATAAGCACAACCTGGTAAGTCGGCCATTGACCGTTGTTGTTGTCCGGTTCGCGCATGGGAATTAAAAGTTCCCACAACGAAAGTTACTCAGGCAAGACCCAGAGCAGCTTTGAAAGTGATCGGAAAGATCATTAAACAAATTTAAAATGCACAGGGAGCCAGATGAGGGAAGTAAGGACAGGAGTCATAGAGTGTTTCTCTTCAACATGAAGTTAAGGTCAGTTATTAGCAAGCTGATCGTAATCAACATTTCAAATATCAACCAGCTTTCATATTTGAGGGAAATGCTTCAACACTACAATGTTGTACTTGGAATGACATCCTACCATCAAGTCCGTACATGTTTGAGCCAGTAAAGACAGCTCATTCATGAAGGAAACTTCAACACAACACGCAGCACAATACAGGCTTTTCCAAACCTGCCTGTCAGGCACACTTATCATATCGGACGCCTTAAAAAAAAAAAGAGTGCTAAAGCCAGTGTGTTTTCATCTGAGCACATGTGTCCTGGACTGTCTGCTGACATTCTGCAATGTGCTGCAAGTGTCTGTGAAAGAGAGGCAAAGAGACAGCTAAAAGAGAGAGAGAGAGAGAAAAGAAAGGGAGTGTTACTGACAAAGAGGGAGACAAATGAGAGTGTGAAGGGGCGATAAAGAAAGAAAAAGAATGAGCAGTGGAAAAAGTGGGAGAGAAAAGAAAGAAAAGGGAACAGCAGAGAGAGACAGAAAGCAAGCGAGTCGTGCATGTGTGTTGGTTCCCAGCCCTGTCAGGGCCCTGTCAGCCTGTGATTTATGGCACCGAGACTGGGAGCAGTCTTCGCTGCCAGCTCAGTATTGTTACAACTGACAGCTAATGAGGCCGGACGGGCTTTCAAGCACAGCACTTAACAGAGGCCTCCATCTTCACAAGTCACGAGCTCTCCCCTTTCTTTTCTCCCCTCGCTTTCTCTCTCCCATTTATTTCTTCTTCCAGGGTGGCAGCAGTGTGGCAAGCTCGCTCCACATTTCTGGGGGTGAGGAGAGAAAATAAGGCAGGCCGACAGAGATATATGGGCGACACTCTGTTACTGCTGCACTTCCCCTCTCTTCCTCCGGCATGCTATTAAGCCAAAGGCTCAGCTCATATAAATGAGGGAGAGAGGGTGAAATACACAAAGGGAGAGATCCAGCCTCTGCCGTGCTTTACTTTTCTCAAACCTAAACAGTCTCTTTCTCTCTGCAGTTACTCTGTCATGTTTTCCAAGCCTGGAGCTGCTCCACACTTCAGCGTCTGTGTGATTATGTGAGTGAGATCTGTGTGAAGGTACCTGAACTTTATAGCCTTGGTTGTGATGTATTTTACCTTCAACACCCCTGGCCTGGACCGCTTGGACCCCGTTCTATAATCACTACCAGAGTCTCCGGCAGAGCTGCCCTCCCTCTCCTCTCTCTCCTCCCTACCCTCCACCACCTCCTCCCTCGGCCCCTGGTTTCTTGTCAGTCGTGATTAATGGCACTAGGGCCCCGGCGCGGCTTACTCTGCCAGTTCCAGCGATGTTCCCTTGATACTTAATGAACTCTGACAAACTTCTTTTCCCTTGCTCTGTTGTTCCCTTTCTCCCCCACCACCCCGCCCCTCCCTGTTTAAAATGCACGGCACAGAGCTGCCACTGCAGCACCTTGGGGTTAGCTCTAGTCCTTTGTAAATTTCTCGAGAGGCCAACATCTAAAAATAAAGCACCACAGCCATTTTAGTGTCGAGACCTTTGACTGTGTGTCACCCTCACTGGTTGTTGCTGATAGAAGAAAATAAATAGATGCTCAAGTTTTTTCTTTAAAGCTTTTCTGATTTTCTTTTTCACTCCATATGTTTTGAATAAAGCTCCAATATTTAGTTTGTTGCTTTTGCTGACAGTCAATCATGACGTATTTTATTAACGAATCATTGTTTAAATAAACTTGCTGCTGGACAGCAGTGAAATGCACTGAATGTTAAATCGTTTTAATCATGCAGTCCTCTCTCGACACATCTCTAATGAAAAATGAAGCTGTAAATCTGAGCTGGTCTCTGTCGCCATCTGCTGCTCACTTCAGGAAAATGGACAAAACGCCTAATTTCTTTCATCTGTGCAATTTGAAGGTCATTGTAAAATAAGAGTTTTGACAAAGACTGTTGGGAAAGTAGTTAATCATTTGTATCAATAATAACAGAGATGGAAAAAAAGATGACTCAAAATTTTGCTCTCATTTAGATGATTTTGAAGGTTATGCCTTTCATTGTCACTTCATCCCTTCTATATAAACACATTGTACATGTATATGTGTCTTAAATGTATGTGAGTACACTAGCCCACCAGATTTCACACATTCATTTTCATAATCATATAAACTATTTTGTACAAATGTTTGAAACATGAACCCTCCCCCAGGCCCTTTATCCTCAAACCAAATGTACTCACAAAATGATAATAATAATAATAATAATAATAATAATAATAATAATAATAATAATAATAATAATAATAATAAGAGCAAAGATAAAGCTAAAAATAAATTCTCTGCAGCTAAGAACACAATCCTCCTCGTACGTCACACACCTCTCTTGTTCTTCTCCAATAGTAACAGGTGTGTCTTCAAATTGTGGAGTACATAATTAGTTTGTCCTGTCAAACCACAAACTGTTTCTGCACATTTTATGGATTTATAGTCAATGAGTCAGACAATCACTAGAACAGTTTTATGACTGTTCCAGTTTTAACTGCTTGTGACAGCGTACAAACAAAAGCTGGAGTGCACCAATGGATGATTGAGGATGACCTCAATCACCACCTGAAAAATTAAAGTGCACTGCGTTTTTCCATACTGTCAGTTTGAACACACTTATGCACTCAAAATAGTAAATTCAGAGGTACCAATTTGGGACACAGCACATGTTCTCCACAGTAACAGCCATGGGGCGCTCCACAGTCACATGATCTGAGCTGTACCTCTGATTGGATGAAATGACAATCTTAATATTGTTGAATCTGCTGAGTTAGAAAAAGAATTCACCCCCCATACAGTGAGTGCCATTAGCAAAATTAGCGATTCAGACGGGAGACATTTTTTGTACCAGGCTGTAAATGTGCTTATTTTGTCTGTGAAAACAGCTTTTTTTGGCTTGGTGTGTACGTGACTTCCGGTACTTCCGGAGCCAGCCTCAAGCAGACACTCGAGGAACAGCAGACTTTAGCACTTCCGCATTGTCTCATATTTTCAGACCGGAGGTTGCCGCTTCTTTTGAAGCAAATCAGCTGGCACGGCCATATTGGAAATGAGGTGGGGCAAAAAGGAACATGTCTGATCTGAGCTGTGCTTCTGATTGGGCAAACTCACAAAACTGCCGTTTAGATGGTATCAATAGAAGATATTTGCACTGTACAGTGTGTGCTGTTCGCAGCTGGGTGTGTATGTGACTTCAGGTACTTGTGGAGCCAGCCACGGTCAGCAGATTTAATCACTTCAGCATCGTCTCATATTTTTAAACCAGAGGTTGGCTCTTGGTTCACACACATCTGAACCCTGCCTCTGACTTATTAATGTGGAACCACACCTGCAGTAATTTGCAGTATCAGTCTGTATAACTGGTTATAGAGCAAAGGCAAAAAAGGAGACGCTGGCTGAAAAACAATAAGCACAGAACTCACTGTAGGTCCGGTTAGGACAGAAACAGACTGAAATTAACAGTGATGTATTTTGATTATACAAAAAATGTAAAGACCATCAGGAACCAGAGTGATTATTTCTGTTTGACTGCATTCACTGCCTGATACCACTATATGGGGTTGAATCCAGATCAGGTGATTCACATGATGCTGAAGAAACAGCACTCACTTACTTAAATAGTTACAAACAGAAAGTTACCCACAGGAGCTTAAACACTAAAACAATAAAGTTATGTATTTTTGTTATTATGTCAGCAGACAAATTTATAAAATAAGACAAATTGTTTCCTGCATTAGAAAAGTTGTTACACTTGTCTTGAGGCAACCTTATACGTGTGATTTTTTTTTTTTTCTATCATACTATTAAATATGATTTATACGCAAGGTCCGCGTGGCTTCGTGCGGATGAACGTCATTTTAACAGCCTCGCCCCCTTGCACGATATTAACAATTCCTGGCGTGAAATTGCGGCCAAACTTAGCAGAGAAGAAGAATTTGTGAAAAAAGAAAATAAACTGTGTGAATATAGACTGTATAATTACACTTTTGAAGCAAAACAGCCGACGCGGCCATATTGGAAATGAGGCAGGCTGTGAGTCTCCACAGTTAAAACCACAGGACGCTCCACAGTCTTGTGATCTGAGCTTTGCCTCTTAATATTGTGGAAACTGACGAATTAGAAAAAAAATCACCCCCTGTACAGTGCGTGCCGTTAGTGAAATTAGCGATTCAGACGGGAGACATTCTTTGTACCAGGCTGTAAATGTGCTTATTTTGTCTGTGAAAACAGCTTTTTTTTGGCTTGGTGTGTTTGTAACTTCCAGTACTTCCAGAGCCAGCCTCAAGCGGACACTCAAGGAACAGCAGACTTTAGCGCTTCGGGATTGCCTGTGAACAACCTCTTCTCTAGTTTTGTACTGTGGTAGATGTGTCTGTGACACACCGCCCCCTGCAGTTTAGGAACAGACACCGCGCAGAGTGTGAGAAAAAAGGTAAAAGCTCCAGCGGTCTCTCATGCAGATCTCGCGTGTCTCATTTCCGTGCGTCACGTTCATGCGGAAAGCATTATCATCCCTTGAGAGATCCTCTATCAGGAGCTTCCTTACAAGGCCCAAACCCTGTGACCTTAAGTGATCAAGTCTTCGCTTTTCAGGCACCTGATACCTGTCTTCTGAATCATCATTTAAAAATGCCAGTGCCCGTTTTTTGGAAGCCTCCCTGTAGGTTACACCCTTGTCCCGAAGAGTTATTGACAGTCATACTTTTGATGTTTATAGGTAGAGCTGTCAGTCACTATCATTGAGAAAAACACTAACACTGGTTTCCTGGACACACCCAAATCTTTCCTGTCCTGCCAAACCATCACAATTCAAATCACAAAGCATACACACATCTCACAGCTGCCTTATAAATACAGTGTGAGTGTGCACAGTGCACACACCACACTGATCTCTACAGCAGGTATGTAGTGTGTTCAGTCATGTTTTATTGATGCCAAAAGTTGTGCTTTAAAGACTAATTTGTATCTTTTAATTTAGAAAGGTTTTCTGCTGCACATCATAACAGGTCAAAATGAGTAAGTCTCTACTTTTGTCATTTTTCACTGACCTCATTCAGTATTTCATATGTGAGGGGGATTATACACTGCTATCATGTTATCATTTGTGCAACACAGCTCATGTTTGCTTCTTTAATGCTATCATAAATCGCCATAAATTGTCTTTTTGCTGCTGTTAATTTTTTTTTTGTCTTCATCATAGGTTGCGGATTGGTGAGCGATTTCCTTACTTTGCAATCTTTCATAATATATTAAAATTCTAATACAGCATTAAGCATAACAGCATAAAAACATATGAACTGATGAAGTGGCCCCTCTTTTGTAGATGAACTTAGAGGAGGCCATGACCCCTGAGGTAAGATGTCTTTCAGCTCTCTAAAAAGTGCTTTATGATGATCCATCTGTTCTTGTGTGATGATTTTTGTCTTCTTTTTTTTTTATTTCTTTACTTTTAAAGTTGATCGGCCTAGGCTCTGCTTAAAGTACAAATCGTTCTTCATGTGATTGTTCACAGATGGAGGAACAAGGGGGTGAAAAAGGATATATGAAAAAGAAAGGAGGAGAAGAAAAAGGTAAACATGCAGATGACAGTGACACAAAATTAAAACTTAACTTATTGCAGATACATACTATGTGAACTTACATGAAACTACACTTTTTTTAACCATAACAGCAATCATTTGAAAAATAATTAAAATGAAAAGCACTTATTGTAAAAGAAAGAAACAGTTATTCTGTAGCGTTTTGCACATAGCAGCTTATGCTTTTTGTTTTTCCATTCACTTTCACACTTTTTTAAAAGCAGTATCAAGAAAAAAAGTTGTTTGTTTGTTATAAATCACTCAGTCTGCTGCTGTTAATCTGTACTTTTTTCCTTGTTTTCGTTAAAACAGGCCAGAGAGAGGTGAGTGACTGCACTGTCTGAAGAGTTTTTGGTACATGTCAAACAAAATGACAACATGCAACAATAAAGCTTTATTTATTTATTTATTTATTTTAATTATTATTATTATTATTATTATTATTATTTTATTATTTATTTATTTAAGGATTGTGATGGAAAGCCAGGAAGTGATGATGGTGACATGGTCTCTGAAACTGACTCTAGTTCAGACGGGGTAAGAGGTCCTGCACCCTCCTAATGAGCGCTTCATGCTGTTTCAATCATCTGCTTGTGTTTTGACTTATGACTTTCTTCATTTATACAGCATGGAGGAAGGTGCAAGGCGGTAAGTTTTCACATATTGTTTGACTTTAAAACCGAATCAGCCTATGGTCCAGTTTTTATTCAAGTGTTAATCATTATTCATGTGACTGTGAACAGAAGGACGGACGCAGACGGAGGAGGAGGAGGAGGAGCGGAGAGAGAGGTGGTCCAGGGAGAAGAAATCGAAAAGGTAATCATGCTGATGCTAGTGGTTGTTGTAAAAACTATATATTACAAAATTAAGAGGGTGTATGATGATTTGTTTGAATTTTTTGCAGTTATGACAGCAAATTCATGTAGCAGTCCTCTGATAGGCCTCCGCACCAGACCAGGCTCAGAGTTTTGTGGCTACAGCAGAAAAATCTGGCACTTTAGACGACACTATAAAGTTCATGAAACCCATATGGCAGCTTTTGGTTTTGTAGGATGTAAATGAGACTATGTCTGTTAAAGATAAACTTTAATTTGTATCTCTTTTTCTGTTGTTCCATCACAGGCAGCAAAGAGGTGAGGGATTACTTTAATTCAAAATGCTTCAGATCTGTGAACACAGCAGAAAGACAAGTTAATCGCAATATGTTGATTTTATTTTGATAGAAGCGTGGAAAAGGCTCAGGAGGGGAGGACAGAGGTTCTGGATCTGAAACTGACTCAGATGGGGTAAAGATTGCTTTAATACTGTTTTTGTAATGTGTTTTCATCATTTTCACTTAAAGGAGTAAGGCGCAAGACAGCTGGAGTCATAGATCTCCTATAGCTCCTTTTCTTTCTTTTCAGTGTGCTGATAGTTTTCCACATGTTTGTTTTCCAGGGGGGACGAGGAAAGAAGAACAAAGGGAAAGGGAAGGATCGCCGTGGTGGTGGCGGTGGACGTGGCTGTCATCACTGAATCACAATCCTGTGAAAGGGAAAACTAAAAAAATCTTCTTTTGTTAACCAATGCAGAAAAAAATATGACTGGTTTGTTGTGTATTCCGACATAACTTGGGATTTTGATGGATTTCTGTAAGGTCGATGACCTTTCTTAAGTTCACACCTGTTACAATTCTGGAGTCTTTGGGTTAGAGGGTGACACGTGCATGTAAAGCTGCCTGATATCAGTAAAATCTAATGGGAAGATTCAAATTGTTGAACCATCACACAATAAAATCATGCAGAACAAAGTTATCTCTCTCACGTTACTACTATATGAAGCTGAAAAAACCTGTATACTCTGTAGGCTAAAAATACAATGTCAATTTTGACACAGTAATGAGAAATGAAGGAGCACTTAAAATGAAAGACCAGCACATTCATGTCATGAGCACACTGAGCCTGAAAGTTGGTCATAAAAGGCAGGATATCACCCTGAGGATATAGATAGATAGATAGATAGATAGATAGATAGATAGATAGATAGATAGATAGATAGATAGATAGATAGATAGATAGATAGATAGATAGATAGATAGATAGATAGATAGATAGATAGATAGATAGATAGATAGATAGATAGATAGATATTTTATTTTCAGCTTGTTAGTCTCCAGAAATATTTTCTGGAAAAAGTGGAAACTACTCATTATTAGCTTCATGACAGTCCAGTTTCACAGCAGCAGTGACAGCAGTGCTACCAGAGTTAGGTATTGATGAAAATCCTCAGTTAAGGATCAGGAAAAGCTCATCTTCCTCTTGACAATACCCCACAGATTATCTGTAGGACTCAGGTCCAGCAGGTTTGCTGGCCAGTCAAGCACAGTCATATCAGAAGCACCCTACCCTGAAGCATGCAACCCTGTGTAACCCTTGGATATGTCCTGATGTTTTAATAGCATCTACTTCTCTATGGTAGAAAGATGAATGTAGAAAGTCAGGTTGTGACTATTGTCAATGTTTGATGATGTTTGTTGAAGAGCAGCGAAGACAGACATCCAATGAGATGATGTTGAAAGAAAACGCAATGCTGTGTCAACACAAGGAAAACATACCGTGCCAACTAGTAGGAACAGAAAGCTGGCGCTGACGCTGGCTCGGATGTCTCGGATTGGCAGGATGAACCATGTGGGCGCGCCCTTCTTGTTGACCTCATGACAGAACAACAGGTGAGCCATTGCTGTGCATAATGGCCTGAGGGAAGAAGCATGGATAGAGAACATTCATTGGATGTTTAACAAATGACTATTCAAACGTGTTTTAACCCTTTAAGCCCTGTCTCTTTTTGGGTCTCTGCTAGAAAAATGACAAACCCAAATTGAAAAGAATATATCTTTACATCTACAAGCTCTATTCAAATCATTCTAGTGTCATAAATAAATGAAGGGAACAGTTGTGAAGTGTGTCCAGAGGTGTTCAGTATTGATATTTGTGTCACTGGCTCGGAGTAATAACTCAAGTATTACTCAAATTAACAGAACGTTTGGTTTAAGCATGACGTATGACTTTTATTTTAGTTTTAATTAAAACACATTTAACTTTTTTCTGAGGCAAATCTCCCAAATGGGGTGAATATGAGAGGCAATATGATGGACCAATGTTATGGTAATGACAGAGGTTGTTAGTTTACCGTCCGCTGGGGGGCGCTGACGCTGTTTCCTAAACGCCGAACAACCTCACACCATCCAAGAAGAAGAAGCAGAGAGGAGTTATGGTAGCAGGTGTCTGAAGTGCCTGCTCTTTTTATCTGTTGTTTGTATCCATTCGGGCGAAATTACAGGTAAGACCTGCCGAGTGTAAGGCTATACATCTGTAAACAAAGTGTCCGGTTTCTCCAGGCTTGTTAGACCAAACATGAGCATATGTGAAGCAGATTAAACGTACTGAGATTGCTCTGCTAACTTGTATCGTTAGCAGTGTTTAGGTTTATCTGGCCCTGTGTTGTGCTTTGACGCTGTCGTTGAAGTGTGCTAAGATTATAATAAGTAGCCTAACTAAGGTGCCAATAAACCTGTCTGCTGTTGTTAATAGATAAAGTATCACATATTTATTCTGCTGTATTATCATGGTGCTAGCCATGTCCACAGTCCTCCAAACCAAAGCCTCTTTAATATTTGGACATCTTACGCTAACTGTTAAGTATTATACATTTGTCTGTTGTTTCGATTGCTTTGCATCAGTATATAAATTATTACAGTCACACCCGCTAATCGGCTTGTGTATGTTACCTAAGATCGTATTTATCTTAATAAACTCTAAAGTTTCTTGAAATAAATGTAACAGGATCATTTCCGTAAACTTTGGAAGCGTAATGCTCAGTCATATATAGTAAAGCTGAAATCATCGTCGCGTGAAATTAATACAGAATAGTATTTACACCTGTGATTCAATGTAAGCCTTCGACTCCTTAATGATGTCAGATAACTGCGTGTTTACTGTCCTGTCACTGCGGGGTGTCAGACATAAACGTAACTGTTACATCGCACGGCACCTTCACCTGATCACGTGACTCTACATTCTGCCATGATCTGGGTTTATTTACATTAAAATGTAGGACCACTTCCGGAAACACGTGACCACTACCAAAACAAAGAGCTGCAGACTAGTGTTTTATTCAGGAAGAGTAACAACACAACCCAAACTGAGATTAAACATAAGAAAAGGTGTATCAGTGACAGGTTCAACCAACAGATAGAAACTGAAGAAACACTGCTTTAAAATATAACACACCATGTATATCGATTCAGTGTTGACTCTGCAGGAGCCCTACATTTTTAATCCTTACTAACCAAAGCAGAGCAGCACCTCATCCACCTCTGTCGCCTCGATCTTATTTTAAACAAACATCACACACTTAAGAAAGCACATCTACTGTTGCAGATGTACTCTAAAATGTTTATTGCATTCGATGAAAGGTCAACCATTTTCTGCTCCAGCCCAAATCCTCTTTAGGTGTGACAAGGTCACTGAGTCTCAGCTGATGCCTGGCTAAGCCTGAGCTGAGAGGAGATAAAGCAGTGAGCAAGAAGCTGGCTTCAACGTGTAATTACAAGCTGTGTTGGTCATGCTGACTAAATTTACAGGCAGTTAAATGTTACTTTTGGAGTATTAGAGTTCAGTCAAAAAGTGAAAAATAAATCCTCTGATATATTCATGCTGACATCCCTGTTTCTCTACAAAGGATGGCACAGTGGGGTGCCTTACTCTCAATAATCACCGCTCTAGGAGGAGCAGCGCTCTTAGGATCCGTCCACAAGATTGATGAGGGGCACACTGGAGTTTACTACAGGTGAGACAGCAGCACACATTCTTGTTTTTCATTTTGTTTATGAGACACTGACACCAAACTGCTCTGCTGTGTAACTATAAGAAGCTATAAAGTAGAGAGCATCTGCTTCCAAGGTGTTTTTCTTAAGCAACTTAACTTTTAAACACTATAAATACCTGGGAAGTAAACAAAAACAGTTTGTTGTTTCCTCTTGGCATTTTGAGCACAGAGTATTTAAAGTTTTCACTCACAGAGAAATGCAGTAAATAGCACAGTTTTCATAACAGAGGATTAAAATATTACTCAACACCTGCACCACGCTCAGATTAAAACTGAGGCCTCTCATGGGTCAGGGTTAAACGTTCAAAGATCAATTCTTTATCATGTGCAAGCATTCATGTGGGGGCTTTCATCTACATCTCTTATCTATAACTCCTTATAATTTAGGTGCCAGGATGCAGGTGTGTAAAACAGGGATATCTGTTCACACCATCAGAAATATAAAAAAAATAGATACAACCCCAATTCAACAAAAGATGGGATGCAGTTTCATTAAGAGTTTGTACAAAAACAGAATGGGATGGTTTGCACATCCTTTTCACCCATTTGGAAATAGAAACAAGATCAGATGCTGAAAGTAGAACAAAATGTGTTTTTTGAAAAAAAAAATGCTCATTTAAACTTTGAGGCCAGAAACACATTTGAAAAAAGTTTGAACAGGATATGATGATAACCATTGTGTTGCATCATATCTTCTTTTAATAACACACTGTCGGGGTTGGGGGGGCATGGATTCTGGAGTTCTGAAGGTAAAGTGATTTCCTGTTTTGCCTGATAAAGATTCAGTCTCTGTTGTCTTATTTATTTGTTTGTTTGTGTGTGTGTGTGTCAGTCTCTTATAGAGTGATGTGAGTCATACCTTCACTTCTGAGAAACAGTCTCTCTGGAAGGCCCTTTTATACCCAGTCATGTTTTTAACCTGTTGCACATTGTTACTGTTAAGTTGGAGATGTTCCTCCAGGCGTTTTTTCAACTTTAAAGACAGGGTTGGTAGTCACGGAGCTCCTCCAAAACACATGCACGAGCGCCACTGATTCATGACCATATGATCGTGACTGATTCAAAAACCACAGACTCAAACTGGTCCTCAGCACATCATTTTTGTTTGCACCACGTTACCAGTAATCAGGGTATGGGTAGTTTTTCTGCTGTTCTCCAGCGTACTTAGATCACATTGAATCAGGGCTAGTGCACGCCGGCGAAATGTACGTGCAGGATGCGGGCAGAGCGGCAGGACAGGATTGGATTGGTTTAACAAATTGAATCCTAAATGCTAGGATTGGTTGGTGTTTTCCAGGTTTACTCCTGCTGCAGACAGCAGATACTTTTCACTGTATTTTAAGAACACATCATGCATTGATTGCCATCGAGCATAAAGATCATTTTAACCAGAATAACAAAAAGTGGATCTAAATCTGATTACCAACTCTACCTACCTTCTACCTTATTTTTGCGCTAGTTAACTTCCATATAGGGTTCGAATAATTTGCAAACTATTAACTAAATTAGAGGTCCTTTAAAATTATGTTTTTTATTGTACTCTAAAACCTAGCCCTGGATATAACGATCAAACTGTGTTTTCCAGGGGAGGGGCTCTCCTGACCACCACCAGCAGCCCTGGTTTCCATCTTATGCTTCCATTCATCACCACCTACAAGTCTGTTCAGGTGAGTCAAGTGGATTCAAAGTGTATCTCTGTTCATGTTGGTAGAAAAACTCCCCAGAAACCCAAACCCACTGAAAGGGTTTGTGTGTGTGGAGAAAGAGATTATAAGACGGACGCTGTACATTAACACTGGTACATTAACAGTGGGTGTAAAACGAGGCTTAATGACGTAAAGTTTCACAACTTTTGATTCTGGTCCGGTCTGGTTTCATTCTGAGTTGTGTATCTTACTCCGCTCCGATCACTGTGAGCCTGGTATTTTTTCAGAATGATTTCAGAGGGACGCTTTCTGTGCTCATTCAAAGACGTATCAAACATGAGTTTGTGTTTTTGTCTTGCAGACGACGCTGCAGACAGACGAGGTGAAAAATGTGCCGTGTGGAACAAGGTGGGTGAGCTTTAAGGATCCACTTAAGTAGTTTCAGATGTGGTCTCCAGATCTCTTACGCAAAGTATTCTACACACATTCTTAAAAACAACACACTCACTCAGCACTACTGAACCACTAGCATCTCCCAGTTTAAGAAGTCTGATATCTTGTTTTTACTCTTTGAAAAATAAAAACAAAGACAGTCAAATATTTGACATTTGTGTGATTTTTCTGTCTTTCAGTGGAGGAGTGATGATCTACTTTGATCGCATCGAAGTGGTGAACTACCTCGTTCCATCAGCAGGTGAATCACCAGTGTTCAACTGGCCAAAAACATCAAACAGTGTTTGTTCAAACTCCTCTCTGCATTTTCAATCACATCTGAGGATAAAGCTGCACCAGCTGGCACATGGGACAGGATTTTATGGCCTAATGTGTCTTTTTTTTTGTTCTCTCTGCAGTGTATGACATAGTGAGAAACTTCACAGCAGACTATGACAAAGCTTTGATATTTAACAAGGTTCACCATGAGCTCAACCAGTTCTGCAGCGTTCACTCGCTGCAGGAGGTCTACATCGGCTTGTTCGGTGAGTCTGACTGGATGTACTGTAACTGCATATCTTAAACACTTCCTTTTAGATATTTTATGAGGACATCTGCATGAACAGCACACAGTCAGCCGCCAGCGAAGGGATCAAAAGTAGATCCGTTTATAGCTTGTTTCATTGGGTTCCAGGACCTCGTTATTCTACAACTGCTACACATGTGGATGAAGTGCTAGCTATCCTTTAGTTCACTTTGCTTCTTGTTGAAATCTTGCTGCAGAACCACAGACAGCATAGCATAAACAGCTATGGCATGGTCGGCGTAAAAACATGCATTATCGTTAAAAGAGTGATGAGTTTTTTAAAGCAAATCTACTCTTATGATACCAAACAAGATAGTCTTGCAGAATGTGCATCCATTTCGATTCCATCGTTGAATCAGAGCAGATCAGCCCATTAAGAAATAAGATCTCTTACTGCTAAAATTCCCTGGATTTAAAGCTCGTGAAATATTTTCTGCTTTCTTTCCTGAACAGATCAAATTGATGAAAACCTGAAGCTGACGCTCCAAGAAGATCTGACAGCCATGGCTCCTGGACTCATCATACAGGTACAGAAAGAAGACCTCTAGAAAGACTGCAAAGTCAGGAAACACCAAGCAGCTTTGGCCCCGTTTACATGAAAACGCCGTTTTAGCTGACCTGAAACGCAACTTTTTAAAACGCCCTCCAGAGTGGAATTTTCCTGAAACGCTGCAGCCTTTGTTTGTATAAACAGCAAGTATCAAAATACTTACAGGTAAATGTTTTTCAAACAGAAAGATAAAAGAAAATTTCTGCGCAGACTCATGGCTGACTTCAGCTTAACTACGGCAAGCTCAAGGTTCCAAACATAGCATTGCTATGCCACTTCAAGACACTAGATGGCCTCCTTCACTCAATAACATACAACAAAATAATACATCGTTGTCACATCACATGCGATTTTTGCTTATTTTTATTTAAGTCCAGCGATATCCAGATCCAGTGACCAATTTCATATTTATTTACAAACTCAATTACATGTTGACACAGAAAACCTGTAAAGCCGACTTTTTGTACGCAGAAGATTCACAGTAGGAATTGGTAAGAGATTCTTATTAATACCCATCTCTAGTTATCAACCTGAGGGATCAATTCAGATCGAAAAAAATCCATATCGGTCGGACCCTAGTGTTTAGTTTTAACTAACTTCAGGAGGGAAGTTCAGAAAGGAAGTTCTGGGCAATGTGGTCGATTACAAACCCGAGGAAGGAACAGTTAGGAGATCATGAGAGGGTTATGAAATTACTCGCTGGAAGCATTGAGCAAGGGATTGATATTAATATTTTTAAAAAAATGTTTTATTGTGGGACTATTTTAGAGCTGCAGCAATCAATCGATTCATTGGTCATCAATCAATTGCTAAATTAATCATCAACTTTTTTGATAATCGATTAATCGGTTTAAGTAGTTATTTAGGAAAAAGAAGTCCAAGTTCTCTAATTTCAGCTTTATAAATGAGAATATTTTCTTGTTTCTTTGCTTCTCTATGACAGTCCTGAATAGCTTTGGTTTGCAAACAAGACGTTTGATGATGTCATCTTGGACTCTGAGAAACACTGACATTTTTACACCATTTTTAACATTCATAAAATATCAAAAACAAACAACTACTCAATTAATCAAGAGAATAATCGATAGATTAATTGTTAGTTGCAGTCCTGAACTGTTTCTAATAGATCTACCTGGATTACAGCATTATTAGCCTTTTCTTATATGAACCCAAGCTCGTGATGTTACATACCATTGTCTCCATGTAGTCTCTCTTTAAAGTCAGACTTTACTGCAGGACAGAAATACAGGACTGTAGCTCAGTAAAGACAGCATAATGAAACCCTGTTCTCAGACTCCATGATCATTATCGTCTCTCTTTACAGTCTTGTTTTGACTTTAACATCCTCTAAAAGCTGCTCTCCCGCAGCCTTTGTCATTAACACAGAGGACAGTTTTGCAGGATTTTGGCCTTCTTTAAAAGGAGATGAAGTGCTTTTTCCCCCCTTTTGGACCCACAGCAGCCTCCCACTCCACCCACACACACACATAGACACACTCTTCATTCCTGATTGTTAAGTGCTCCGTTGGGCTTTAATACTCTGGCCTTGTTTCCTGTAAATCTCCGGAGACGGCTGAAATAACAATATTGCTTCTTCTTGAGAAACAAACCTTCTTTTTTGACCTCAACCAGGACTTTCTTTGTTTTTTGGTATAACTCCGGTAAAACTCTTTCCTTTTGGTGATCTCTCCCCTGATGTTGAAAAAAAACACTGATCTGCTTATTGCACATAGTTGACTCTTTCTCTGTCTGTGTTTGTTGATCTGCAGGCTGTCCGTGTCACAAAACCAAACATCCCAGAGAGTATTCGCAGAAACTACGAGCTTATGTGAGTTTTCTTCTTTTTCCTGTGCCCAACAAAGAATGTTCCCTGACCCTTTAGCTTGTGTTGTGTCTTTTTTTTCCTCCCCCGAAAGGAGGGATTTGATATTCTTCCAACTCCCCCCTGCCAAGCCCTGTAAGGAATGAGAGACTCTACTGCTTCATGTCAGTCTGTGTATCAACACAATGTGGTTAGTCACACAACCCACAAGGGGACAGCAAGGGCAGGAAATTTAGGGCTTAAAGTTAAGACCAGCAGGAACAAATGTTGATATGGACTCAGGCTGTAGAGATGGACTGTTTTTTTTATGTAACCGAGGCAACATTTGATCTTGTAAAGTTTCAGTCTAGTTTGCAGTCACTGAACGTAATCCTTAATCTTTTTGAAGCTCTTTTTCTGGAGCAGATTCACACTTTTTGAATTAGGGGAAAATGTTTTTGCCTCTGTTTCAGTGTTAAGGGTTGAGCAGTGCTCTCTTTTAATTCTTATTTTCTTTCTTAATGCCATAATTCTTGTGGTTTAAAGTAATAGTTACCCACCAACCTATGAGGCTGTGGTAGGGAGGACAGTTATGTCACTTACAGTAAATGGAAAGCAGCAGATGGTTACGTAGCAGACTGGAAATCCCAGAAGTTTCAACCAAAACGTAACTCCTGTCAAACAATCAAAGATATGTTTGAGCCGGATTTGTCTCGCTGCAGTGAGTTCAGCTGCTCAGACCATAATGAGGGTAATTCCACTTTGCTTCAGCCTACTTATTCCCTTTTTATTAAGTGGCTAACGTTTCAAGTAAGTTTTTTCTTGCATTTTCACGAATATGAACAACATTTGAACTTTCTTTCATAATAAAATGACTTCTTTTAAGCAAAAGCTTGCATGAAATTGCAAATCCAAAGTTAAGTGCACATGCCGAGCACATCATGATTGCACAGGGATCAAAGGCTCGATTTGGACTTTGCATCAGAAGGTTCGAATACTTTGTATTCAAGCAAAGAAGCACACAGACCCAAGAGTAACCTGCAAGAAGAAGTTCAACCTCATGGCTATGATACTGCTGCACTGCAAAACCTGAAATCTAATCAGGAGTTAATGTCTTATTTTTATTAAAATTTCCCTCTTAGACTAAATGTGAGTCACATTCACCAGAAAATAAATGTCTAATTTCAAGATATTAAAAGACAAAAAGCCAACTAAATTGTTTGTAAAGATCGGGGGAAAAAATTGCAGAAGGGAAAGAAAGATGTACTTTTTTAATGACTTGTTTTAAGACGTTTTCTTATTTCAAGAAAATCGACAGGTAGTCTTTCTCACCCTTTTGGCAGTTATTTTACTCTTTACAAGCAATTCAGGTGTCTTTATGAGTTTTTTTTTTTTTTACTTGTAAGGTGAAATCAATTTTACTAAAAAAAAAAAAAAAAAAACTTACTTAGATTATTTTTTACAGTGCATCTGCAGCATGGCTATGTGTTTGAACCAACATCCTCCTTAGAAAAATGAAGCCTGGTGCTAAAAATGCTAAAAGTAGCAGTTCTTTGAGATTTCACTTGAGGCTGGCTGCAGAAAGACCAGAAACCACATACACACACTGAGCCAAAAACAACAACAACAACAAAATTTTTTTTACAGCATTAAAAAACATTTTTACAGCCTGGCTAAATTTTTTATGTAACTCAGTAGTTTAGAAGCTATTAGGATCATGAGTTCATCCAATCGGAGGCACAGCTCAGCTCACGTGACTGATGGGCGCCCTATAGCTGAAAGCCCGCGTCATTTCCAATATGGCTGCACCGACAACTAGATTTATTACCAGTACTCAGATACTCGGTCACACATCACTCACACATTAGACGCGTATACATACTATATTATCTGCTAAATATTTGTTGTTACTTTTGTTGTTCTCTAACATTTTTTGTCCTTGGTTTGGCATTTTTAGTATTCTTTGTGTGTCCTTTCTATATATTGAGCTTTTTATAAATTTAAAAAGAAAGATCTTTAGATGGAGGCTTTTTACTTGTTAT
Source organism: Labroides dimidiatus (assembly GCA_030710495.1). NCBI lineage: Eukaryota > Metazoa > Chordata > Actinopteri > Labriformes > Labridae > Labroides > Labroides dimidiatus. Next base: position 26,343,441 of record CM061153.1, read on the forward strand.
TTATTCTATTATTTTTCTCTGTATTTTGTTTTTCATGAATTGTGCAAAAAAAAAAAAAAGTTTAAATACTATGCATCAGGGTGACATAGCGGAGACTACATTCATATTTTATACAGTCTGTTTTGAACTCCTTCTTCAGTGTCTCAAATTAAGCCCAAAAGGATGCCACAAACTGAGAAATACCTCAACAACCTCCAGTGTTGCAGAACTTTGTGAGCTTTTCAGAGTTTGTGGTCCTCTTGTTCCTCAGGCAGTGGTGTACAGAAGTGCTTCCTTTAATGACTATTTTTGTCTAAATGCATTTAAAGACAGTTGTTCATTTGAAACCTTTTGACTGTTTTCTCTGCTTTTATGCAAAAGCTGATCCAGGGAATGCTGATGCTAAGTGTAATCAGCTCCAGGCTGCCTCCGTGTAAAACCCGGCAGTGTGTGAGGGCTGTCTCGTGAACTTTTTGAGCCCCCTCTGCACACGTTTTTGTCATTTTTTGATCAAGTTTGATTTCCTCTTCATGGTTAAACAAATATTTGAAGGAAACCTGAAGTCTTAAGAAAAATCCAGAAGCAGAAGTGCTGCCAGTGTCAGATTTACATGCTCACGACAGTTAACACAATACTTTTAAATGAGGATATAAAGTCCTGAGCACCACCAAGAAGAGTCTCTGAGCTCTGAGCTGGGTGGGGCAGCGAACATTTGCAGGTAGCAAGTCTCAGATCACACCATGAACCAGGGCAGTTTGTCTCTTAATTTTGACCAGTCTTTCAAGACCCATGTTCTATGTCTATGTAAACCCCAAAACGACTAATAGAAAGAGTTGACTCTCCTTTCTTTCTACCTTTTTCCGTTCCTTAGAAATCAGCACTAGAACAAAGGTTGGTTTCACCAAAAACAAGCTCGATTAGTTTTTAGTTTTCGTCATCTTAGTAGAGCACTGCTGCCCCCATACAGGGGTCAGTTCTTCAGTCACTAGTTTACAAGCCTGATATTGATAGACAGGCTCCGACAGACCGTCTGCCAGCGTGCACTGTTGGAAAACAGACGTCATTCGTAGTCAACGCTTGTAATCAAATTGATGTATATAGACGTCAACGGCAGCCAATGAGCTAACAGTCATTACACTCACTCAGGTTTTTCATGTGTTTAATATTTCAGTGAGCCTGAACAGATGCACAAAAAACAGTTTACTTTTCATGATCATGAAACACAGATTTAACTACATTAAATTAACCAATCAGCTCATAGTTATTTTGTCTAATGTTTCTTAGTTTGTTTATGTCACACTCATACTTGATGGGAATGGAAATCTTGTGTGAAGGGACTTTAGTGTCATGTGTGTCTTTATGTCTGCAGGGAGAGCGAGAAGACGAAGCTGCTCATCTCTCAACAGACGCAGAAAGTCGTGGAGAAGGAGGCGGAGACGGAGAGGATCAAAGCAGTGATAGGTGAGACATTAAGAGCGAATATTCAGTATTACTGATTTGTCTGGGGAGAGGTGCATTGTGAACTATATCTGCTTCTTTTGTTCCACAGAGGCGGAGAAAGTGGCACAAGTGGCTGAAATTAAGTTTGGACAGAAAGTGATGGAGAAAGAAACCGAAAAGAAGATCTCTGAAATTGAAGGTTTGTAACTGACATAAACTTCCATTTCTCAGAAAGGTCTCAGAAAGCAAGATGTGGCATTGAAAGGCTGTTGAAGAATCCACTGTGTTGTACATTCAAGATGGCAAACATGAAGCAGAGTTGGAAGCTATAAGGCTGTTTTTTTAATGTTTATTTAGACAGCGTCCAAACCAAACCAAACCAAACCAAAGAGTGACCGATACTGGAAAGTAGGAAAGAGTTTGAAGTGGCTTCAATATGTACGAGAGGATGGCACCATTTGCAGACTGGCTGCTTGTTGTAAACATAAATCATCCTCTCCTACTCAAGTCTGCGTGACTTCTCTGTGCTGTGTTCTCACATCGGCTAGCAGCGACCTCTTGTTCAACTTCACAAAGGGGACGGGGAGTGAAAAGGGGTGCTGGTCAGAGGAATTTTTGGCATGTCAGACATTTGGGGTGTCTGACTGCATCCTCTCACACAGTCAGAGCAGCGCAATGAGCCAATTGCTCAGCTTTCAAAATGTGTTTGAAGGCAAAGTGGTAACAAGGCGTGGAGAACTGAAATACACATCAGGGGTCGTGTCAGGCTCTTGTCTCACCCTGTCTGGGTTCTGTTTCTTATTACTATCCACAAATCATACATTATCCCACCACTTATTACCGGCTATAAACTTAAAATACAAATGAGGAAAAAAAAAATAATAATTTAATCATTTCAATTTTTTTGTGAAGACGGTTTTTAAAATAGTCCACTACGATGGATTCTTCTCATAGCATTCATAGCTTCTTCTCTGCGCCCTTTGGTTGACAAACCTTTAAAAATAAACAATGTTACAGCTATGAATACTGCTGCTAGCATCACCAACGCTCATGGTTTCAGTTTTTTGTAGCGATCATTAACCAAAAGTTTCTCTCATCTGCTCTGATTGCTGGAGAGGATCCAGCATGAAAATCTCCATGTTGTTTAGCCTCCTGAATCAGCATGCTACCAAAGCTAATGTTTTAGCAACATTTATGAAGCTAATGGAAGCTAACGGTGTCCTCAAGTTAAACCCTCTGAACTCTTTTCTGCAGGTGGGTTGACATGACGTCCATAACCTGGCGTTACTAGTGTTTATAAAAGTTAATAACCCTTCAGTATCAAGCATGTAGATCAGTAAGAAAGACGTGTAATAACGATTTATAACAATCAACCACAGTGCTATGACATCCTGTGCAGTCTGATTCCAATACAGCAGCATTAGGAGCTTACCATCCGTCTTTCAATGACGCATAGATCCCAACAGCTGATGGCGCTGCAGGCGTAGGATAATGTGTAGCTGCTAATAGTACAAAAAAACAGTTCGTTTCCTGTCATGTTAGTAATGAGTTCTCTTCAGTCACGCTATTGATACAGAGCATTTATTTTTACTGCTATAGTTCAGTGGCCATACCAGGCAGGACACTCAACAATAGATTTATAGATTTAAAAACTGAACTGAAACCAGGGCCTCAGCGATAAAGTCTCTGAGAGCATTTCTTGAGGAAGTACACTGTATTTTCAGAGAAGCTTATCTGCCAGTTTAAAACTGTGCAGAGATATTAAAAGGTTTTTAACAAGTTGGTCATCAAGTGAACTGGCGCCCTTTTATTACCAGGAACGACCACTGTTTGTTCTTCATGTGATTTCATTGCTCTTCCTTTGTAAGCTGAGTCCGTGCTTTCATCAGTGTTTTCAGATAAGCTTTAAATGTTACAGCTGTGAAAAAATTGTTTTCTTCGTGTGACTAACAGACGTGCACTTTGAGGAATGAACTGTAACGATGAGTCAAAAACTTAATGAGAACTGATAACGGTTGCAGAGAAACCTGGCGCTATTACAACGAGTTCATCACTGCGCGGTTTGTAGCAGCCGTGCTGTGTACAACAATACACGCTCATTTCCAAACATCTGAGCCCTGTGTGGCTCTTTGTGTCTGGGAACCAGCTTTAGTTTGAACCCACGTTTGTTTATTTAGCTCACTACTTTCCCAGCAGTGAAGTCAATCCACTTTTCTTTTTTTAAATCAAACCCTCTCCTGTCCATTCTGAAACCATTTGTCTCTGACTCTCAGACAAAGCTTTTCTGGCACGGCAGAAAGCCAAGGCAGACGCAGAGTTTTACACATCGCAGAAAGCTGCTGAGGCCAACAAGGTAAAGAACATATTACCTTCACCTCTTTGCTCTTAGTTTTTTAGTAATTGTTCTTTAATTGTTATCATTTTTCTTAAATTGTTTTTAAGAACAATGAAACAATTATTTCAGTGATTTTACCTGTTTTTGGTTGTTTTTTTTTTTATTGACTGCTTTGTCTATGTTTTAAAGTGCTTTATAAACAAAGTTGAGTTCAACTGCGCAGAAAGGGACTGGGAATTCAGACTGCTCTTTCTGATTTGATCCCGTTTCATTTTTTGCAGATGAAGTTAACACCAGAGTACCTGCAGCTGATGAAGTACAAGGCCATCGCGTCAAACAGTAAAATCTACTTTGGGAATGACATACCCCACATGTTTGTGGACTCTGGCTCTGCAGGGAGCTCCATCAAGGCCTCTGCGGCCATGGACATTATTGGTGAGCAGATGTTGGACCTTGATTAGCAGAAAAAGTAGCAGACTCATGAAACCACCCAGGAGTGGAGGACTCTCTGTTAGAGGGGGAGACCAGGGCCCAAGATGGATGGATGGACAGATGGTTTCGCCTTCAGACGCTCTGCTGGCCTGGATACAGATTCCTGAATATCTCAGACTCAAACAGAAACTCATCCGTTTGAAAACAAAGGACTTGAAACGTTTTTAGGATCCTGTGCTTCTGCTCTGTACTGTTCTTAGCTAATTAGATGGAGGAACAAAACACAACAAACCTTAATACTCAACATCATCATCTGGCCTTCAACCAAAACAATAATTTAAAGGACTTGCCGACCTGCTGCTGAGCTCATAAAGTTTTATCAACATCACAGATCCATAACTACTGATGTGTTTTATTGTTGAACGTCTGTTCATGATAACAAAACATCCATTGTATGCTCTTATCATGTTAAGTGGCAGAGAAACGACCAATTATCAACTTTAATTAAGCTGCTTTTTGCTTTTTAGATGTTTTTTTATCGTTGTTGTAACTAACAACAAGCTAATGTGGTTTTCACTAACACGCATTGACCATTTGCCAAGCCTCATCTTTCTGAGTCACTGTTGCTCAGCCTTTGAAGTTTTTGTTCTTGCACCATTCAAACGTAGTTAACAAAAACCGTAAGACAGATAAATCATCTGTTTGGCTCATAACTTCTCTGAACAATGATTTCAGAGGTAAACCAAAGCAGGGTTCTCATTACTACCAACCCACTGTGGAAACAACATCAGTCACTGACTCATAAAGGTTACGGAAATTTCATTGTAATGTTTCAACCTGGTTTGCTTGTGGATCGCAAAAAGGGTTCTTTGATTTTTTTTTTTTTTTTTTTTCATAAATGATCATATGCTGAAAAATGTAGGATAAATGAGTCATGACAAGAACAGGGAATAAAAAGACTCTTACCTGTGTTATGAGCCAAGAAAATGAATAATTAATGTAAACAGAAAAAAAGAATAATGAGGTCAGGTTATTTAAGGATTTACTTGTTTGTTTCTTGAGCAGTATGTCTTTATATTTGTGACATACTTTACATTCCAGACCAGGGCAGCTCTTTAAATCTGAGAACAACTTGACAACTCCAAAAGAGTCGGTAAAAAAGATGATGTTCTGCTGTAAAGAAGGACCAAATATATGTCGCTCTCAGGCCGTGATCTCTTATTCTGATTTGCTTGAAATTATAAACCCTGACAGGACATGTCAGCGCTGACTAAACAGAAGGTGGTGAATGTACTGAGTGGTAGCTGCTGGCTGCCAGATGAAATATCAAAACTCCATTTGTTTATTTATATTTTCCTTTTCTTCCAGCATGGACCTGTTTGATATAAATTGATATCTATGATTGAGGATTTACCAGATATAGCTGTATATGTGTGTAGCACTTTGTGTCTTGATATGTACATTTAGAATAGAGGCTACAGTATATTGCCACAAGGCACTGACATTGATCAGCAGTTTGTTCAGAATCACCCATTAAAAGGATCATGTTATTATGACAGGAAAAACCACTCTGAACTAGAAACGTCACATCTGGTTTTCTTCTAAAAACCATTTTCTGCCATGTTTAATAATTTGCTGTCTCTCTCTGTCTCCCGTGCATCCTGTAAGAATCAATACAGGGTATGAATTGCCTTAGAGCTCTTGAGAACATGTTTAGTTTTCCTGCTGGAGGAGGGGATTTTTTTGTTCTTTAATGTACAAGTTGATGAAACAGTAAGAAGAGGAACTGGCTACAAAAATTGATTACCTGAGTACGTCAAAGATGTCTTTAGGAGACCTTAAAACCTCAAAGGGGACCAAAAACCAAACTTCATTTAATGTGTGACCACCTGTCTTCATTACTGGATGAACGAAGCTTTCAAACCAGGATTTGGTCTTAAGTTTTTACATGACACTGAGTAGAGATATGGGTTTGAACAGCAGCGAATGGCTGACTTGTTTTCCAAAGAATTAATTATTTTCCTCTTTTTTTTTTTTTTATGAGACATGCAGGCATGTTCAAACATCAGTGCTTTGCTTCGTCCGTTCATCTTGGTTAAAGCAAACATGGTGCCTCAGTAAGAAACATGTTTGTACAGCCTGAAGTCAGTTTCCTGTGATTCAGTGGAACCTTTGTTGATCACATCTTGTACAAACACTGATGTTATGCAGGTTTATTGGCATCAATCATTGTTTTGTCCTAAGGTTGGCCCAGTTATTCCTCAAATTGACCTACAGCTTGGAGTTTTTAACTGAATGATTCAAACTTGAACTTGAAAGTCAAATGTTTTTGCACTGATTTCAATTGTGAATGTGCAATCAATATGTTGTCATTTGACAATAAAGTGCTGATGATTATTCTTTGAGAAATGAGGCATTTTTTTTACATCATGATACAAAGAAGTATTTAAGATAATAGTTCAAAAACATTTTGCAGCATTTTAAATGAATTTCAAGAGAATAATTTAACATTTGCATTTACAAAGTCTGGATTTTGTCCCTCTAATAGCTTTGAATTATCTTTATGTGATTCTGTCTCTTAAAGGGCCCTTCAGCACTGCAAGAACTCACATTCTGGAAGCTTCCTTCCCTTTTGCAATTCTTTTTTTCACGGTCACAATTTTTCCATTTTTAGGAGATTCAGCTATTGATGATGTCACAACTTTGATCTCGGTGAATCCTCATCTGAATTTTCGAACAAGCCTTTCATAGCAGTTGTTCTACTTTAACGTTTTCTGCTACCTGGCTTGGACTACGACGTCCACACAGTTTCCCTTCACTTCGCTACTTTTGCATTTGTGTCCATCTATAGTCCTGACAAAGAAAAGATTCACACAGCTGCTCTGGTGTCATGTTTCAGTGTGGCTGCTGTACTATTATTACGAACTCTGTAGCGTTAACCAGATCTGTTCAGACCCTTCAAGAGGACTGACAGGTCTGCTCTTTGTTCCAGCAGTAATGCACTTCCTCTTTTAAAATCAAATTACTAGTCGCAAGTGTTGCATCATATTTCACTTCACCCTTTTGGCCGGAGCTCAGGTTGCTCATTTAGACCTTGTGAGAACCAGCGATGAGATGCAGATGTTTGCTTTACTTGTAAACTAAGATTTTTTTAAAGAATGCATAAAAAACTGAGTGTTATACTTACTGGAGGGATCCATTTTTCATCAGCTGTTGGTACAATGAAACACACAAAGTCTTGTTATGATGAGATGAATACATCAGAGATCAACATTTCTAACATAACACAATCACAGAGGAACCGATAAATCAGTGCAGCCAGATTACTTACGGGAAATGCTGCTGGATTCTTGAAACAAACAAGCTACAGCATTATGAATCGTTGTGTAAATATACGATATATAGATATTTATTGTCTTAAATTCTGACCACATTCCTGGTAAGTTTGTTGAGACTCTCAACTATGCTACAAAAGGGTGGAAAATTTCTGGTTAAGTTGAAGAAAGTTTCCTTAAGATTTCCATGGGAATCTTAGCTCAGGAATATTGGACATTTTCAGGGTTTTGTTGCCGTCAAACTGTAATGAATTTTCTAAAAATTTCTAGGAAACATTGTTTTTTTTTTTCTTATCAACTTGAACAGGGTTTTGAAAAATGGCCTTAGTTGAAACAACATGATTGAATGCAAATTCAGCTGTATTCTGTTAATCGCATGTGCAAACAATCTAAGCACATTCGATCACCATCAATCATGACTTCACTAGACTTTAGCATTTCCACTGAGACCACATTTCTGGATTTGGAAGCCTTTAAAAGCATTTTTTGATGATACAACTGAGGTAAATTTATGTGACCGTATGGTTTAACCTTAAGTAATGGATACATTTATATTAAACTAACAAATGCTAATCAGTATGTGTATCATTTTTTGAAGCTAGCTAGCCAGTTAGCTAACCAGTTTTCTGTTAGCTCTACCAGATTACACCACTACCTTACAGATGTAGGTTAAGTAATTTGCATTATAGTGAGCTAACATTGGTTAATAACTGCATTGTAATGATAGCTAGCTAGCTAACTTAACTTTGGGAAACTTGCAATGAACTGTGGGCTCCACTAATTTAGCTAGCTAGAAAGAAAACCATTTTGTCAGTTCATTTTCTAAAGTTATACATAACCTATGTTGCTAGCTAGCTGGGTGTTTGAATGCCAGCTTTCATCTTCCTGTTTATTTGTCCATAAAATAGTGGATAGTGGACTGCTTAATTGGCTAATTGGTTATTGTTTAGCTTGTACATTACACTAAAACATGTCCTCTTATTCAGTGAACAATGCCGCATGCACCATCCAAAGTATGGAGTCATTTCACAAGGGAAGGTTGTTGTTTACTTGTGCAACTACAGCTCAAAACCATTATACTAGAAAGGCCACAAAGATGCAGCAGACTTTTTTTTTCCCCAGTTCTGAGGAGACATAAGGAATATGTGTAGGCTATTGTAAAGAACTGAATCTTCTTTTATTTTTCACCATTCATGTTTTTTTTTTCCTGTGAAAGAAACTATTAAAGTTCTACATTTATAAATGTTGTATCAGGCATATTTGCATGATTGTTTGCTTATGACAAATATTTATGCCTATATTTATGACGGACTCAGATAAGGAAAATACCAGAAAATTCCCTGTAATTCATTTTAAATGTCATTACAGTATTACATCAGACATGTTTGCATGCATGTCTGCCAAAATGTTTCATATTTGTACATGTTTATGACCAGGTAAATGCATAACATAAAGTCCTGTTAATTCCCATGGAAAGTTTCCAACTTTGAAAATTCCCATAATTTTGCAACGCTACTCTCAGCTATGCTGTAAAGTTGTTTTAGTTTACATAAAAACCTCGACTCTGGGGAAATATTTAGGTCATTTCTTCAGCTCATAGCTGCAAGAACTGAGACTGAATTATGTTAAAGTTGCAAACCACAGAGCTGAACAATGAGCAGCTACAAAGCTGCACTGGCACAATTTTTCACCATGTAATTTGATCACTGATTATACCGGATTTAAGTCTTAAATAACTCAAGACTCTCCACGCCAGAAGGGGTTATAATGAAGCTGGATCCTCCCTCCATGAGATTGCATAAACTCCAGCCCACACGTGTGCAGGTCATCAAAATATGTGGAGCCAATGAACTCCCAGAATCTAAGGTCTGATGGTGCTCACTTTGCCTGTTTCTGTTTCAGTCTCAGCTACTTTAATACCCTTTGAATCTGTACCTGGATAAATGTACCTGTTGAACAAGTTATTTGGTGACTGCTTTATAATGCTTCTTTGTTTGATCACAGAATGAATTGAAATACAAGAGCATTTTAAGGTACGCAGTCATTTTTCCTGAAAACCACCTTTTTTTCCCCTTGTTGTCTTTGAAGCACACTAGCACTGAGAGAAACATGATATTAATCTGAGTTAGCGTCTGCACTGAGCTGTGTAATCTAATCAGTAGAGACAAATTCACCTGAAAAAAAGGGGGCCTCCTAATGTGACAGCACTCTGCAGGAATCCCCTTCATTTCCAGCAACTTTTGTAGGTGGTTCAGCTGCATCTGATAGTCATGAGGGAGATTGCTTCACCTACTCAGTCACAGAGCTCTTCAGCATTGAAGAAACATGAGAGTGAAAGAAGTAACTTTTGTATGACGGCCCCTCCTCCTTTAGAAAGCGAAAAATCTGCAGCATTGTGACTCGACTCCTGGAAGAAGTGGGAGAGCAGCCGAGGAAAAACACCTAAATCAGCACTTTTTACAATTTATGGAAGATTTAATTTATAAGATATGCTTCTAAAGTCGGACTGAAGTGGAGACTCAACATTTTTATGAGGGGAGAAGCTTAAAAAAGGAGGACAAATTTGCACATCTGCTAAACGTTATTTCGTTGGAGGAGCTGGTGATGTAAGGGGCTGCTGAGGAGAAGTAAGAGCGGTGATGAATGAACCCTGCATGGCCTATGGAGAGGCATACCAGCCTGTCCTGCAGGGTACCTGGGAGTATGTGAGAGTAGGTCAGGAGGAGATCCTGCGCTCTCCTTACCTGCCTGCGTCCTGCGCCTTCTTCCTCCACGTGCTCTTCAGCACACCTTTCTTCTTCCTGGACGCGCTGGCCAGCGTCAGTCAGCGGGTCCGCTCGTGGAGGATCGCTGCGGGCTCGGGTCCGCCACCATCCCTCCGTCAGTGGGTGGATTGCTTCCAGAGGGTGCTGTACAGATACCTGACAGTTGTCCTCCCTGCCACCGCCGTGTTCCAGACTCTGAGGAGCCCGGCTGTTCCGGAGCTGGCTCCGTCCTGCTGGCAGCTCTTTGTGGAAGTCTTTGGATGCTTTCTGCTGTTTGACACACTCTTCTTCTTATGGCACCTCTCCATGCACAGGTGAGCAGCAGACACTTATTATGACATGCTGTACCTGTGGGTTCATAATTTTTGCACCACTGAATTTGTTGAGCTTTAGCTACTTTTATTCGTCCACTGGTGATTCTTTTAGTTTATGTAAGTGTTGAGTTTGGATCTCTTCCATTAATCATCTTTACTTCTGGGGGATCTAAGTTTGGTCCCCAGTGAAGATGAAGAGGCCAAGGAACACTAAAAAGACTGCTTATACTGGAGCAAATTTGAACTGATGGCAGCTTCAGGCAAAATATTTTCTCTGTCCTTATCAGTCTTCTCATAAGAAGAGTGATAAATAAATACTCCTTAAGTTTACTTGAGATTTTTGACACCCATTATTAATAATAAATACATCCAAATGCTGTACATTAGATCCATTTGTTAAATTAAAAAATCACATGAAGTTTTACTTTTTATTCAGATCATTTAAGGTGCAAAGTGTGCAAAACATAGTTCACAGAATCATTGGTTAAACAATACAACATGTCCTCCACCAGAGTGCTGCAACACCTTATTATACCAGAGGGATTTGTTGAAGACAATAAACATGTGCTGCTCATGCAGAACAGATGAGCCCAAGCTGTGAAGTCCAATGTGTTCCATGTGGCTCTGCAGAGTTTCGATTAACGTCATTAGATGTTGTTCCATTGGCTAATATATACATACAAATTTCCATTTAGGAATTTAGGATCTCTTCTTGTGAAAAAACACATCCCTGATCACTTTAAAGGACACACACATAGGCCCATACGATATGTTTTACTTGGATGCGTTGTTTTTGGAGGTATAAAAGTATTAAGGAGTAAGTAAATTAAGGAGCTGAGACGCAGTGGCTGATAATCTTTTTTTCATTAGAGTACCCCAAAACAAATGCTGAGCCCTCTAGCTCCCTGAGAAAAAAAGTAAAGGTTCAAAACAAAACAAAACAAAACAAAACACAAGTTTCAATGTTTTGACAAAATAAGTAAATAAGAAAAATTGTAAGAATATGAAGTGCACATGCCAGGCTTGACATATCTGGACTTGTAGTCGCTGGTGATTCAAACTCCAAAAGCTGGGGATATTCCATATTATTGCTAACATCTTGCTGGTTTGATGTTAAAATTGGTGAAATTCCATCTCTCCACTCTGCAGAAATGGCTGTCAGTGCAACATTGTCCTTAAATAGTTTTAAAGTCATCCTTAACAACATTTTGGTTAACCAGTGATAGTGTCCTTGCTGGTAAGTAGCAGTAACACTGTTGTGAAATTAGTACTTGCAGATCGGTAGAATAAACTCTTTGGACTCCACAGTGATGTCACTACAGGGAAGGTGTAGTGATTTTCCATGGCAGTAAAAATGTAAACAGAGCCAGCTTGTTGTCTGTTTCTCATCAGGGTTCCTTGGCTCTACCGAAACGTCCACCAGCTGCATCACCAGCACCACATACCTTTCGCTCTGGCAGCTCAGGACAGCAGTTCAGCTGAGCTGCTGTCTTTGCTGCTGTTTGCTCTGAGCAGCGCCTGGGTCCTGGGCTGCCACCCCCTGAGTGAAGCCTTCTTCCATCTCATCAACAGCTGGCTGGCAGTGGAGGACCACTGTGGCTATGACCTGCCGTGGTCTCTGCATAGACTGCTGCCCTGTCTGGGAGGAGCTCCATACCACCAGGCCCACCATAGTTCCCACAGCGGGAACTACGCACCTTACTTCACTCACTGGGACCACCTCTTCGGTACATACCAGTCGCCAGTGCTGACTTAGCATCCCGAGTGAGGACAGTATTTGGCAGCTTTTAAAGGGACGGATCAAGCAGAGCTTTCAAGATGCAACAAAGGGAGTCTAATATGAGATTATTTTGCTAAATAGTTATAAACAAACTAATGACATTTATGCACTGTACTGAACTCTGCAGTAACAAAATATTCCCAGGTTTGTGAATAAAAACAACAAAAATAATAGTAATTATGTAAACATGACTATAACTGTATTTTTTTTCTTAAGTGTCTAAAGATTTACTGGGCAGGGTTAGAAATCTTTATCTTGATGACAATGTAATCCATCCATCTATCTTCTATACCACTTATACTGTTCAGGGTTGCAGGTGGCTGGAGCCTACAGTTGTCTTAGGGTGAGAGGCAGGGTACACCCTGGACTGGTCACCAATCAATCACAGGGCTGACACACAGAGGTAGACAACCTTTCATACACAGACCTACGGGCAATTTAGAATCACCAGTTGACCTAGTGAGCATGTTTTTGGATTGTGCCGGAGTACCCAGAGAGAACACACGCATGCACGAGGAGAACATGCAAACCTTCTTGCTGTGAGGCAGCAGTGCTAACATCTGCACCAACGTGCAGCCCGACAATGTAATCAAATTATAAAATCCCAGGAACAGTTTTTGAACATATTCCCTTTCCTGGATGCAACATATCTGCCAAAAGTTTAGAGGCTGGTACCTAAAAACCAACATGGCAGAATGCAGAGCCACTCCAGTGAAGGCACAGACAAACCTGAAGGCACAAACCTTAAAGACAGGAAAGAGCACCAAGATTTGCAACGTGGAGGCAAAATACTGTGGGTGGAAATAGCCTACTGCAAATCAACAGCACCATTCAACAAGGCGTCACACAGATGTACTATCTGAAGAACGCCACAGGAGAAGCCTTTACCATCCAGCTTCGTCATGCCCAGAAAATAAGAAAGATCATTTTTACATGCTAAGAACAGTATTGATGATAGTGCTAGTTACCCAAGCTTAAGTCTTTAAACAAAGACATTACATACAGTGCAAAGCAGCTTGATCACACAATATGCAGTGCTGACAGAGCAACTATTGTATTCAAACTCCCAGCTGTTACTCAGCTGTAATGATGAGATGCTAATGGGAAAACCTCCTGAACTAATGTGAAACTGATTAGGCAACGTGACATCTGAGTGCCTTCAGGGGTTTTTTATACACTCGTCTTGTTCGATGCTGTGAGGTCAGTAAGATACATTTATCTAAAGGATGCTTGAAAGTTATGAAGCATATGCCTGCATGTTTCCACTCTGCTAGAGGGTAAAAATCAGCACTTGAGAAGCCTCTTTTTTTCTTGCTAAGTGCTATGTTAAAAAAACATTATCTAACAATCAGTCATGCATTCATGAGTAGGAAAAGTGTTGACAGAATTCAACTTGCCGGAGACCGGTGTTATAATGTGTTTATATAACTCAATCACTATTTCTGGTACTGAAGCAGCAACTACATTAGCTCAGTCACTGGACACAGAGGTGAGGCTACACCCTTATCAGCACAGCAGCATTCTGGGTTAAAGAATATAGCATGCAGTAAACAGAGAATAGCTGACAACCATTCATGTGTGCACTCTCTGTCTAAACATGAAAGACTAGAGTGTGTTGGAGTTGTTGTCTGTGTGCAGGAAGGAAGACTTTGTCCACTGCCAAGACAAGTGATTATAATCCTATGAAGCACCAAATCTGCTGCCAGAGAGCATGGTGCTGTAAACACAGGTGACCCATGTGCAGCCAAAGGAGCAGCGACTCCATCCAGGTTTGATTTTAAATCACCTGCAGCTTCAAAATCTCTAAGCCAGAAAAACTCAATGCACTGATTTTACGGTTTGTTGTTGAAGACATGCTTCCTATATCAGCTGTAGGGTCTGCTGCTTACAGATGAATTATCACTAAATAGTATAAATTCATTTTGTGGTGTTTTTTATAGAGAACATTGTTTATACATAGTTCACAATTAAAGAAAGTTACTTCCCGCATGAAGCTCATTCACTAGTACGATTTAATCCCTTGTTTTTCACAAAGTAAATATTTTAATGTAGCCTACCTCAAACAAGTCACCAAATAATAGAACTCTGCTATCTGATTAATATATAAATAATTCAGAGATATGTTTTTTTTCAGGGCCGATACTGATTATTAGTAGTCAAGGAGGCAGATAACTGATATTTGGAGCAGATATTCATTTGCAATAAAAGTAAAAAATACTGGCATCAGTTTTTAACAATACAAACTCCAACACTGAACTTTGTTTAAATGTCTTTAAACATGTTTATTAAACAGCTCCCAGGCTCAGCAGCATGTCTTCCAAAGTTAAATGAAAACTTAAACTAATAGATAGCTCCCTCATGTTTTCTACAGTAAATAAAGTTTTCCCAAAACTTCGATATAACTGAAATGTTATTTTACCTTTCACTTCTCTTTGTTTTAAATTCAAACAAAAACAAAACGTGCAGGTTTTTCCCAGGGTCAGCAGCATCTCTTGCAAAGTTAGCTGAAAATTTAAACATATAAATAAAGAAGTGTGGTGGCTCTACGTGGAACCAATCAGATGGTGCTGTGGGCGGGACAGTGCTGGAGACAGAGTAGTGACTGCAACAGAGAGGCGCAGCTGCATCTGAGCCAAAAAACAAATTTATCTCTTATTGTCCATTAGATTTTTTTTTTTTTTTTTTTAAAGTCAGATGCTGATATGCATCAAAACGCTGAATATTGGCATCGATAACAGCCCTGCTGATAATTGGTCTATCTGTAAATAAAACAAAATACTTCTTACAGTAACAAACTAACACAGCCACAAATGACCAATCAGGCACTTTTTACCCAATAGAAAGGAGTCATTGAGGGAACATTGTCACACTGAAGGGCATCCAGACGGCACTTTATCAAGTTTGAGCCACTTAAAGGTCCATTCCCTCATTTTCCTCTGAAATACCATAAGGGGGAAGCTTTTTAAAAAAAAATTCACCCACTATCGGTGGTATCCCAGAGGGCACTTCTGCTTGTTTTTATGCTGCATGGCTGACTATTCTTCACACATGGTTAAAAGACGAATCTCTGGACATTTAAATGTAATGTGAAAAAATGTGTTTTACCATTGTAGAAAGTATCGCATGTCCTGAGAGACACATTAAAGATTTTTGTAAGGGACTGGTCTCCAATGGCAGTTTGTCTGAAAAGAGTATGGTTAAGAGTTATAAGTATGAGGATATCAAATATATCATATCAAAACGCTACCTGTATAAAGCTTTCTTGTTGTGATTGCTTCAAGCACTAATAATCTCAGAAAGGTTTGTTTGTTTTTTGATTATTGAGTGGGTTGATTTGGTGTCTGTTTTATTTTCATGTGTTTGGGTCTTTGGGGCATTATGTGTTTCCTTTACTGTGGCATTTTTGGGCTGTATTACTTTTATTGATGAATAAAAATACTGAAACTAAAAAACAAAACTGCAAAAAAAAAAAAATTCAAACATGGAAAACCATTTATTTCACATGACAAAATGTTTTGATCGTAGTAGTGGCTTGAGTGTTATTACGTTATAAAGTGAGTTGCTGTAAAATGTAAATATTTCATTGGACCTGTCTAAAATGTAATAACAGACAGGAAATGTGAAGTGAGCACGCCACTTTGAGCCAAAGCCGTTGTATAATTCGAACCATATCTACTTGGTCTGTTATATTCAGCGCCTTGTTTGGACATTTACATCCAAAGTTTATTTATGAATCACTGTCTCACAGAGGTCTGACACATCCTCAGTTATGCTAATGGGGTTAGTGATCTGTTTGCCTTCGGGTCTCTCACCATCCTTGTTTTCCACAAACTGGGTCCCCTGGGATTTGACCCAACAATCAGAACCACATGTTTTCAAAGAGGAGAAGGTTTCAGTCACAATTTCACTTCAACATTTTACTCATTTCTTTCTAAAAGAGCCATACTCCTCATACTCTTGTTGTCATGCAAAGAGCTCAAGATTGCTCAAATGTCCTACACCTCATCAAAGAGATAAGTTGCTCAACACATAATGACTCAGTGTGGGAAGTCAAATACAGTTCTTCACAGATAGCAGGTTTGATACACCTTCACATGGCTGAAGCAGTGATTTTATGAGCACTTGTGACAGAGAAATGTATACCATATGTCTGGATATGATGAATAAAGGGTTAACAGCTCTTTTGTCTGGACTTTCACTGAGCTAATTTTGCTGAGAAATCAGTCTGAGGGTAATATTACTTGGCTTGCATTAGCATGTGAGCTACTCCAAACATCTGCTTTTCATTAGAACACTTTCAATGGGATTTTTTGAAATTTTGCAATATTACAGTCAATAAAAGGTTCTTTAAGGGTGTTTTGACTGTTTGAAGGCACTTGTGCATGTGATCAGTTAGGCAAAGAGAACGTTTCATGGGAAATTTGAAAACAGACCGAGAGATGAGCACTGGGTGGTTGTTTTTCAAGAGATGGACTGATAAGCACGTGACCCAAAACGGAAACAATCAAGCCTTATTACGGACCCACGTCAACTTCAGGGCAAGTCATGCTTCTCAGCATGACACACCAACACACACATTCACAGCATGACACACATCCAGGTCTTGCAGCTGACGTCAAGATCCCAGGCATGGGATTCTGATATCTCCGTACAATTTTCAGCTGGTTGGGTTGTTTACTTACAGTTAGGTGTGCGCCACAGATAATCACGTAGGCGGACAGCCTCCTGAATAACAACAAGGATTCTCTCAACAGTAGGAGCCATGTCAAAACAACGGAGAAAAGCACATAGCTCTGTCCACTTGGACTCATCAGAGCAAAGACTGAACACTTCCTATTTCATTATGTTCCCTGAAAGTTTGCCACGCGGTGACAAAGGCCAGATTCACATTTCCTCCAGCATTCTGTAAATACTCAATTAGTGAGCTTACAAAGCTGAGCCCTGCTGCTGTCGATGTAACGGACTGAAATTCTTGACCTCTGCTCTGTAACCATTTATAGATGACCTCTGCTCTCATCTTTCAAAAGAGGTCAGCCAGACATGTCTTGTTTGCTTTCTGAAACATCTCAGTGCACTTGTCAATGGTGGGCTTAGTCTTTTTAGAGGGTCTTAGACACCATTGCTGTCATTAGCCCCCGAAAGGTCACAACATGCTGTTTGAATGTGGATGAGAAGTCACTGTGTGTTCAGAACATGTGGTAGCATGTTAGATCAATCTGCTATGTGGCTCACATTAAAAAAAAAGCTGCTGCTAAACAGAAACCAAAAGATTAGCAGAAGTCTCTGAGATAATGCCTTTGTTACTATGTAGCAACACTGTTATGATTGCAGAAGACGTATTTTCCCCCACCCACCTAATTTTTTTGTTGTAACTTTAACCAAATCAGTGACTATAATCCCTGCAATAAAATTGCCCAAGGGGTGCATGATTACTTTAGTTGAATGATACCCCAGTAATGCCGTGTTTTTTAAAGATTCAGCTTTAATAGAAGCAAAGAAAGGAAACATTATTTCAATTTTAGACACATAATTCAGTCCCTTTTATGACATTGCTGTTTAGCACTGCAACACCTTCCTGCTTCTTGCTTCTGCAATGATGGAAAATGCACAGCTGCACTTTTGAGCAGCAATTTTCCCTTAAAAGATACCCAAACAAGTCAAGCGCAATCTATGCTATGCGTCAGTTATCACCAAAGTGATTTAAGTTTGAGTTACGTCCTTTGAGCTAAGCATACAGGCGCAGGAAACCACACTATATGTGAAACACACAAATATTAAATCTAAAAGTGTTGATCATAAAGTAGACTTTGGTGCAAAAATCAGTTTATGAATACTTCAAAAATATTCTTAACTCGATTTAAAAAAAAAATGTTTTTACAAGTCACCAATAATGCATAACCCTTGGGGATTATCATTCCACTACAGGCAGCTGAAGTTGTATTTTGGCCCTTTTTGCTCTCATGAAATCATCCTCACACTTTTTTTTTTCCCCAAGACAATTATTGCTAATTTTCAAGATGTTGCAGTAAAAATAACATCTAAATTGTTACTCATTTTTGAAAATAAATATTCCCTGCATTGAAAGAATGCATATGAACTGAAAACTTTACTAAAAAGGTGGCCAAAACTGTCCAATTTATCAAATGTGATACAAAAAAATATCAAAAACAAAATGATAAAGCAGTATTTTTGGTAGATTTTGTTTAAAGGGTAAATAAACATCTCAGTTCCAAAAAAAATAGAATTTTCTGTGAATTTTTTGATGGGTCAGGCTTTAAAGGGTTAAGAAAGTAGATGTCTGACAGCCCTTTGTACAAAATAAAGTTCAATAAATCTGCAACATTTTTCGCACAACTACACAAAACAGCACGATCCCTGCTTGTAAATATAAAACATCCCAGAGCATGATTCAGATCTGTAAGCTTTATTTATATACTTAGTGTACGTTGGTACAGGAAGAAAACACAACACAACTCCCTGAACATCAAGAAGAGTCACAGAAAATTAAATGGGATCTGAGGCACTGAGTCTAAATCTTTGTTTGGGTTTAGCTCACATTTTCCACTCATGGACAGGTTTTCCATCACAGCTCTCTGTATCTGCTAGCTGTCAGTTTGAGCAGCACACTATCCGTTTTGTTCATTAGTAGGCCTTCAACTCAGTTTCCCATGGGTCTTTGTTTGTGTCATATATGAACTATGACCCTACAGCTGATACTGACGGGCTAAATTATCTGAACGTCAACAATGCATGGTATCATTGGTCCGCCAGCTTCCTCCTCAGACGATCAAAAGGAAAGTTGATCCTTTGAATGATAATTCATGTGTAAAAAATAAATAAAAACAACACATGGTGCGATCTTTCACTCAGGATTCATGAAGTGACTTTTATTTATTTATGAAATTGACCATTTCTCTTCCCAACAAGATAAACTTTTCAAAAACTGGCTCAACATTAAGTAACTTACAAATGTACACACACAAACACACAGTTACCACAGGCTGTTGTAAAAAACAATAAATTAGAACAATAAATAATAGTAGTGTATTTGACACGAAGCAGCAGAGGTATCAAAAGACTTTAACAAAGGAAACCATAAGTGACTTTTTCTCGCTTATCCACACAGAAAAAGAAACAGTGTCCCACTCACCACTCTGAAATTTGGCCTTCAGATAAAAACCGTCAAAAAGACAAATGTTACCATAAAAGTGATGAAGGACTCGACTGAAGAGTCGGAGATATTATGTTACCAAGGAATGTGGGTAACTTCCGTACCCCTTGTTCTGTTCAACTTCCCATTCCACCACCCCAAAATCTGCCCAGAAGGGCATCCAGTTCTCAGTTCTTTGAGTGGTGGCATACATGTTTCTCAACCCCCTACACCTTCCTATCACTGTTGTTCGGGGGAGTGGAAAAGAGGCATGTGAAGTGGGAAACAGAGTTGGAATAGATAACCCTGCCACTAGGACCCCTGAACAGCTCCTGCGTATCAGGAGGCAGGAGGTGGGCCTGCAGAGTTCATGTCTTGTCAGGTTGCCTCAGGGAGGTCATGTCACTGCGCCAGGACACATGAAGTGCTGATTAATGTTTGCATCAAGTGGGGAGGCCAGAGATAAGTGGAGAGGAAGACAGATGTCAGGAGGAAAGGGAGGGAGGGGGACAACTGGCCCACTGGTTCCCACCAGGCCGCACACTCTACAGGGAGTGTATGGTTAGGTCCTTCGAGAACTCTCGCTCCTCATAATTCTTAAAGGTATGAGGACATACCTTGGCGTCACTTGTCATGTGTTTGTTAATCTACAACACACTGTCTCTCCACAGTCTGAATGAATGCCAGTGACATCCCTGCCTATGGCCACTTCTGAAGAAGTTCTGGTTTCTTTTCTGCTGACTTGTCTACACAGTAATTATTTGGTGGCACATAGTTTCAGGAATAACTGATGTGTACCTCCACTCCGACTGGGTGACCCATCCAGGGATCCCAAAAGTATCCCTTTGTTGAAAACAGTTTTGTCTCACACCCATGTCCAGGTTATTGTAAGTTCAGTCTCTTTCCTCTTGGAGTTAGACTCTACAGAGTTAACACTCCGCAAATATCGACTATCTGCAGCCGCACTCAGCAACCACCATGCCTTCAAACTTGTACTTATAGGTGACCACACCCGTATCATCCAGGTACAGCATGGAAATAGGGTCCAACTTAGTGGGAACACAACACGCTCGTGCAGCCTTCTGAGGACTGTTGATGTTCACCAGCGTCTGGACAATGGCATGCTTGGTGGGTGTGACGTGTTTAGTCAGTGGGAAGGAACAAACACCACTGCATTCGAAGGCCTCGTAACCTGTGGGTGCCAAGATCCAACTGTCCCATCCAATATCCTTGAACTCCACATACAGAGATTGTTTCTTGCAGTGGTTGCCTTTTGCATTTCGGCGAATGCGAGATGCTGAGTCATAGATGAGATTGGAGCGCATCTGGATGAGGTCCTCTTCACCAGGCTCAGCTTCTTCATCTCCGTTGTCGGTGCCCCTCCCCAGCTCTCCCCACAGCTCGTTCAGGCCCATTCCCAAGTCATTCTCTAGAACCATGTTTGAGGTTTCATGGTCAATCATCTCGTTCAGCTCACGCTTGTCATCGCGATGATCACTGCTTTGGTCGTCAGAGAAAATGATTAGTAGAGGCTTGTGCTTTTCATCAGGGCTGGTGTCAATCTCCATGTCTCCTTCAGGTGGATTCCTTTCTTTGTTGTGTTCTTTCATTCCTTCACTACCATCTGTAGCCATGCTGACAATGCGCACCTCCAGCCGGTGTGTGGTTTCATGGTCAGATTTTCGCCAGCGCTGAACAGCAGCAGTGAGGTCAAAAGCCTCCCAGCCATTATCTCTGCCGTAGACCTGCCTTGAAGCTAACTCCACCAGCTTGATTCGCTCTCCTCCCCCACTGAATGCATCCCCCCTCACCGGGCTCTCAGTGGTAGTGTTTTCGTCTCCATTAAGGGATTCTATTTCGTAAATAGTGACCTTGCGGTCGACCCCAGCATACAGGTGGCGGTCAATTTGGACAAGCGTGTAGAGGCGAAGCTCAGCAGATGTGATGCGTTCATGATGGGGGACTGACACGTTGAAGAGGAGCGGGTGACATCTCACTCCTCCAGCATCCACAACACTTGGTGATGAATCTAAGGAAGAGAAACACAAGGTCAGAGTTAAACCTCTGTTTATTCAGTATTAAATTTTTTTGATGAGGTTTGAGGGTTATTTTCTGCAAAGATTCTTTACTGAACACTTGATGTGGTTTTCACCCTTCTTTACAGCCTTTAAAAACCCCAAACATCTTCATATCAAAAGACTGTTATCACAAGATGAACAGGATACTCAAAACCAAAGTCTGATCATGTAAATACAATTTAATTTTCTAAAACAAAATTCATAAAAACGGTTTAAAATCATTCTTGTTGGAAAGTGATGCATATGACTGTTAGTGGAAGAGGAGTTTTACCTTCATTTTTGAAGCTGCGAATGATGTTGGCAGTGGGCATTGCACTGCGGTCATTTGCAAACCGGTTATAGAGCTCCATCATGTACTCAGGTGGCTCTTCTCTGGTGCTTCCAGCAGGCAAGGGAGGAGGACCAACGCCAGACAAGTTGAAAGTCCGCATGAACTGTTCCTTTAGACTCTGCAGCAGACTCTGCATGTTCATGTTGTTGTCCTGCTCCAGCAGTGATGGATCTACAACCCCTCCATGCCCGTCTCCCAGCCCTGGTGCAGGGCGATGCCTCTGATGTGTGTTGGAAATTGGGCTACTTTGTCCACTGAGGGGCCCCTGGAGCAGTAGTGCTGAAAACAACAGGAGCACAGTCTTGGAGCTGCAGATGGTTCCCAGTACAGAGACCCAAATGCTCGCCATGGGAAGAAAAAAAAAAAGCAACTTTCTATTGTATGCCCCTAAGGGTTGTTTCTAGATAAGCTGGTTCTGGTCAGCAGCAGAACAAAATGGAACCAAAGGTGAGTTCAAACTGTCAAAGGTTTTTTTGCAGTGGAAGAAAGTCCTGGTTCCTTGCTGGCAGACAATAGTGTTGTTGACCCCTGCACAATAAGTCCTCTTCATGCAGGAGCATGTGGTCCTGTTGCTATCCCCCAGACCTCACAGCATTTATTCTCCTGCACACCTTTTGATGTCCTAAGCGATGGAGCTGCAGTTCCAATGACAGGGTGGCAGAGGTTTGGCTTCGTCCATCTGAGTCATCTCTGTAGTGTCCTTTGGTTTGTCAGTCACTCTCTGGGCTGTGCTCTCTTACTTCCAGCCCTTTCTTTCAGTCCCTTATCTATGATATGGTGGTCTCTGCATAGCTCAGTGCTTATGGTCTCTTTGCTGGTGTGTGTGTGTGTGTGTGTGTGTTTGTGTGCGTGCCTTCCACTTTGTGATGCACATGAGCGTGTGTTATCTTACAACTCCCTTAATGAGGCTCGTGTAAACACTGTCCTGTAGCTTCTTCCTTGTGGAAGTGCTATTTTGTCTGGGTGGGTACTCCAGAGTTGATTTTCTTCATTTGTTTATTTGCCCTGTAAATGATGGAGTTCTGCAAACTACTGTGTAGCTCCACTGAGCGCTTCTTCTTGACATGATACGCCAAGTGTGTGTTGATCTTGCTGAATGTAACAGGATATATCTATTAGACAACAGATGTCAAAGTGAAATTGAAATGCAATGAGGTGTGAGGTCTTAATGATCAAGGATGAAAGATATTGAGCTGCCGATGAGAAAATCAGACCATTACAGGATAACTCACTGTGTCTGTTTCACAAAATAACAATCACAACTGTGGGCTGATTGCTGAAATGTTCTGTTTATTTCAACTTCTACAAAAGAAACTGGAATGGGTAATCTGTCCAAAAAATTGCATTACTGAGACTGTTCAAAACAAATGTAGAAAAGACACACTGAACAGGCTTCAGAGGGACAGTCCTGATCAGAGAGAGTGTAACATGTCAAACCTGATGGGTAAGGAAACAGTGCAGATGGCATGAATAAACTGTACACGGTGAAGCAGACCAGCAGAGGCTGGTGGGATAAATCCTGATAGCATTGAGCATGACTCACAGATTTCATGAACTGTTCCATACGTCACCTGGACTTTCCTTCCACTACACAACCGTCCTTCATTCCTGAGCTTCTTTGTGTGACCTGCAGATACACTCCTGATTGTGGCGCGTCACTGAGATTGGAAGGAATGAGCTTTTCCTGCCTCTGCCACTCATCTGCCAGCCTGACAGTTGACAGATGTTGTGTTATCTGTCGCTCTGTTAAACTGCTGCTGCGACAGACTATCACGTCTTCCTGGTGGACGTAAGAAGACTTGATAAAAGAATTATCCTTCAAAACACATAAGATGCTTTTCCACCAGAAGTACCAGGAACCTTTTTGTTTCACGATCCTCTCTTCCAGATACTAAACGGTTCATTGTTGTCTGTATTTCCACTGAGACATGAAGCCCTTTAAATATTATGCAAATCATTTGAGTGATGTATGGAGAAGCAATGAAAGAAAGTGAACTACTCCACCAGTCCAGTAGAGGGAAGTATGAGGAAGCCTAAGGCCATTCAAGAAAAAAAAGACACCACAGAAGAAGACACCAGAAGCACAGCTCAGCTCACATGACTGCTGAGCGCCCTATGGCTGTTGCTGTGGAGACTCAAAGCCTGCCTCATTTCCAATATGGCCACATTGGCTGTTTTGCTTCAGAAATCCGTTTCAGAAACAGACGTGGCATCGCGGAGGCTACGTCCACTGATTATACAGTCTATGAAGACAATCCAAGGGGCAACATCCGGTTGAGAAAATTGAAGCCAGTGTAGAAGTGCTAAAAGTTGCTGTTCATCGAGAAACCTCTAGAAGCTGGCTGTAGAAAGACTGGAAGTCACATACACACCAAGCCAAAAAAACTTACTTTTACACCATTAAAAAACACATTTACAGCCTGGTTCAAAAAAATGTCTTGGGTCTGAAATGCTAATTTTGCTATCAGCACCAACTGTACAGGAGGGTCAATTTTTTTCTAACTCAGCAGTTTAGAAGATATTAGCATCATGAGTTTGTCCAGTTAGAGGCTCAGCTCAGCTCACATGACTGACAGGCACCCCATAGCTGTTAGAAAGGAAGCTCAAAGCCTGTGTCATATCCAAGATGGCCCTGTCCAAGGATTGGCTTTATTTGACTACATCAGGAACAGACGGATGACGTCACGGAGACTACGTCCATATTTTAGACAGTCTATGGAACAATCACACATGGAAGGCAACAAGACTGAGAAGCAAAGTCAATTCAAAACACCGCCATGCTCGATTTAAAGGGGCTGTTAGGACTATCCGTTTACAGTGGATTGCAGCGACACCTTTGGCCGGAATAGTGCGCACTTTTCCAGATACTCTTAACATCATTTCATTATTCATCCCCCCAACCCCAATAAATAAATCAACAAATACATTTTTTTTTAAAACAGTATCACATTTCTACTGTTTTATTAACTTATTATTGCATTTGACATCATTGATGATTTACTTTTTATAAGACACAATATATTTTCCGTCCATCGTCTGCATTTTTAGTCCAGCTAACCTCTGACGAGAGGGATCAGTCCACAAGCAGATGTTACTTTTCACAGCTCCAAAAACTGATTTTATTTATGATTTAAAAAAACCCCTGATAATTCAAGACTATTCAAATCTCTTTTTTTAACACATTCTTGAATTAGCCAGTAATTTATCTTGATGATCAAACTTGACTCAAATGTTAAAAACCCTGTGCCCTAATGAGGGACAGTAATATTTTCCACGACTATATTTGGGGAAATTAGCTCATATGGGTTTAATAAATATCAACTATCTATATTCTAGTGGATCTGAGTCAGATCTTTTTTTAGGTGGGAGCTTTTGGCTCTTTGGTGATGAACTGCTGAATGTCTCTTTGCAACTCCTCGTTGCGTTTCTGGGCTTCATCTCGGCTTCGCTCAGCATTTCTCAAGCAGATCTCCAGAGCGGCCACATGGCGGCGTTCTGCCTCCAGAGCAGACTGGAGCTCTGTTACTGTGGCCTTTAGCTCCTTGTTCTGATGCCGTAGACTGAAAGGAAGAGAGAGAGAGAGAGAGAGAAAGAGAGAGAGAGAGAGACAAAGGGTTAAGCTGAACAGTAAAGACTCCTAGAATCTATTTTCTATTCGCTGTTCTTTATTTCAGAAACAGAAAGACCCAGTCCACATGTCCACCTCTGCAAGTTACAAACCAAATATCCTGCCAGTGCAGAGATGATTCATCTGTTTTTAATAGAAATCAACTTGAGTTGTTCTTGGTTTTTGGCCAGTGGTCTGTGTCTGCCAAGTGTTTCGAAATGGTTCATGAAATGATTGTTTATGTTTTCATCAACCTGACTGAACGGTTCTAATGTTTTGTTTTTGTTTGCTATTTATTATAAAATATATGAGGGAGATCTCAAGAGTGTAGACTGGGACAGTTCTGTGTGTGGTATGTTGGTTTTGAGGTACTCGTTGTGTTTTAAAGATGATACCTGTCTATAAGCTGCTGGCTGTCTTTCTTCTGTTCTGATCCTCTGTCGACCTGCTGAACCGAGCTGCTCTCTGTCAGGTTATCCATGTTCTCGATGCTCTTCTGTCGAGAAAGCACTGGAGCAGGCCTGGTGTCAGCCTCAGGTTTCTTGGAGCCGGCTGTAGAAGAACCTGTGTTGTCACTTCCTCGTCTGGCTGTCAGTCTATCCTCTCCCTCCTTTTTGCTGATCTGAGACTTCCCAAACAATGAACTTGCACTGCGCAGGTCCAGGATCTTAAAAATGTCCTCTGAAAATGTACCGCTGTTCTCATCCACGCTCTCCTGGATGCGACTCCATCTGTTGAGGGCTTCAGCCTTGGCGGCTATCCCCGTGAGGGGGCAGTTAAAAGTGGGGAGGGTCTGAGTGCGTTTGCGGGGACTTCCTGACCAGTCGTCTGTCGAGGATGAGAGAGGCTCCTGAGAGATGTTTCGGGGGCTTAAGGTCCCTCTGACTGGTCCTGGACTGTCATTGTCTTCCTCCTCTTCTGGAGACTCCGAGAGGGAAGCATCGCCCATCTGAGACAATAAATGGAGATTAATCACAAATACAACGTCTGCATTACATGATTCACATCGTTCCACTGAAATACGATTTGGCATGTCTAATAACTTTAATACAAGGGCATAAAAATTGGGAGAAAGAGCACATTTGTTTGAAGTCAGTTATGTTTTTTTTAGATGTTTTATGAACAGAGAACTACCTGCTCCATAAACCCCCTTTACTCTGATTGGCAAGCCCTTTTGAGGCCTGTGGGGACGCAGAGCTATGGGCAGACCTTGGTGTTTGAGGCCCACTCCTCCAAAGGGTCATCAACCAGTTAGGACATCCTTATTTCAGCATGTCTCATGAAGAACTTGTGCTATTTTTAGACCATTTTGATCAGTTTACGGACAAATTCAGGGATTCCTACAACATTTGAATATGTAGGGGTTTGAAAATCTGTACACGTGATCTGAACAGCCAGCATTGTTACTCTATATCTATGTTTAAACATAGATTAGCAAAATACCCCCCTCTTTAATCAATGTCAAATGCTGTTTTTCCACATTACACAAGCAAAAAAGCCATGGTTAGACTCAAATGGTAAAGGTTTATATTCTTCTACTAAAGCCTCAAGCTAAAGGACAATCTGAGAGATGAAAAACAGCTTTATAAGCAAAGGTAGATAGACAGTGATGACTCCAGTCATTATGCTGAGCTACATTTGGTGTAGATATCTGTACTACTTGCGTGAGCATTATTAAAAACCGACATAATGAAATTCTAGCATCAATCACCAAGTTTGGATCATTTATTCCATCTTTTCTATCAGAATTAAAAAATATTCTAAGCTTGAAATATACCACACATGGCACCACTGTCCTACTAACATATAAATGTTTTCAGATTTGGTGTTTGTTTTTTTCCTGTTGATTGCTGCATTGCCTTGCTTTTAGGATAAGTCCAGTGAAACATCAGAGGATCTCAGACACAGGTCTGTAAAAATGTTACAGGCGCTCACTGTGTGGTCCGCTGCCCTTACCTCTGCAGACTCCCAGCCCACAAAGCTTCGGGGTGTGTTCTTTTGGCTCTCAGCCTTGTTTGAGGGAGAGGAGGGGAGCACGTCTTTGGAGAGAGGAAACAAAGTCTCATGCTGTCTGATCATCACAGTCATCAGCTTCTGGATCTGGGGAGTCGCTGCGAAGAACAACAAACAAAGATGTGAAAGATTCAAACTAAGATGTCCAGTCTTCAGGTTTTTATGCAAATTGTAGATTCACTTTCTGAAGTCTTTTGAAAAACGGGTGTAATTTTGTTTGAGATAATCAGGGGCACAGACTTCCTGCAGGTCAGTAGAGGTGGTGGTGGTAATTGTTTGAGTTTGAGGAAGAAGTACAAAGTTTTTGCCGTTTTCTCCACCAGTGCATTATATCACAGTGGTTTTTAAATTGAAGATATTTTTCTTCACTTATTTGTTTGATTTTGCTTTAAATGCCTAGTAGAGAGAAGGGTGTAGTCACGGTGCAGTATTGCAACATATCATTGCTTAATAAAACAGCAGACACACGTTCTTTGGAGTGCTGCTGTTTCTCAGATGCTGAGAAACAGTTTTTGGATCAGGCGAGGAACGATACTCAGTGTTTACATCGTTCTCAGGGACAAAGATAAAACTACAAGTGTTATAGTCTTACCTTTCATCACAGTGATGGGGTCTTCTATCTGAGGTTTCAGCAGGTTGATCCCCATCACTGTGGCCAAGTTCTCCACATTCATCTTATTTACTTTGGAGTGAAGCTGCACCTCAAACAGAAACCTGCAAGAGATAATCAACGTGGTGAAAGGGGACAGAGGCCAGTGTCCGAACGGTTCTGCATTGAAACTGATCCCAGGGAAATTTGTAAATTATGGTAGAACGATCTGTGATTGGTGATCCAATAAATGTGTCCCACAATGCTTTGTGTCCCGGCTTCTACTCACCTGCAGACATAGCTAAGAAGGTTGTAGTTCATTCTGGGGAGGAGAGCTATTTGTTTCTCAAACTTTTCCCAACCCTGAGAAGAAACATGAACAAGAGTTCACCAAATATGTTTCCTCAAAATCTGACATTCATGATATATGTTAGCTCTCTTAATGTCACACAGCAGTCCTTTTTTCTTTTAACATGTTGCACCTCTGTGTTGTTGGAATCCAACAGCATGGTGCAGTCCAGGAAGTCTTGGTACTGAGTCCAGGGCACCACTGGCTCAGGCAGCTCACGCAGGTAGAGTTTGAGTAGTGATGCCACCGTGTGGACGTCTGTGTCACTGCAGGTAATCAGACACATACAGTAATTAACACTTTTTAACCACACATTGAGCAACCAACGAACAGTGGCATGTTAAATATCGCTGGCCACCCAAAGTGACACCCCAAATTCTGAGTTATCATTGGCAGTTTTCCTTGTTAGAGGGGCGGGGCTTATGCAAAAATCAACTAATTGCATTGTGTTTCAAGCACAGACTGTATGCTGATACAGAGTTTTAATGGAGGCCATATTAGAAATGCTTCATTCAACTGAGCTTAGTTCGAGTTTGGATGAGTAAAAGAGTTCTTTTTTTTAGTTTCTTTACAGACAGCTAAAGGGTGTCCCCCTGTCAGTCAAGTCAGCCATGACTTTATATGGGCAAAATAACTTTTAACCAATAATAACCATAGACTGCATATACAGCATGGCTCCGCCTTTTACCATTGTACGATTCTGAAGCCAAAATACCTCTGTCAGAGGCATTGCTATTTTGCAGTCAGTCTGTGCAATAGAGAATCTGAGTGGAGCTAGGTAAGAAAAAAGTTTTTTTTTCTGAAAGTCTAATCTCTTCTTAACTCTTCCTGAAAAAAAAAAAAACTACACAAGAATAGTAGTTGTCTATCATCGTGAAATGTCAGTAAAAACCCGGTTTTTAATGTCTAATAACTAAACAACAAGATTAATAACAAGATTTTGTTGTTGTTGTTTTTTGAAGTTTGACCTCCGCCCATCTGGAATGAATGGAGAGACAGACTTTTTGACCTATACCGCAGCCAGTCACCAGGGGGAGCTGTTTTTGTGGCGACCTCCCTTCAAGCTGAGCGTGATGACATCAATTTTTTTTTTTTTTTTTTTTTTTTTGTTAGAGTCTATGATAATAACTAATGACTTAAAAAATAGCAAAGTGTAGAAAAAAAATCACAATGCAATGTTTATTATCTGAAGAACATTAACTTCTGGTTGAAGTATAGTATTTTATTTACAATGTAGCTTTAAAGAATAGCATATAAAAGCGTTGGACCTGGATATCCAAAAAAAAATTATTTCTATAGTTTCTTTTCATAAAGTGTAGCCCTATTTTTTCACCTTGTGTCCTGAAGCTTGAATGTTCTTAGAATACCTATTTTCATATATTTTGATGAAACCTGTGATGAGTTTTACTGATCTCTGGATTGGATCGGTTTTTATCTTTGGACGAAGTCATTGTCCAAATGACACACAAAGACTCTCCTGCAGACAGTGCTGCAGACAAACTCGTCAGGTGAAGCTGAAGTTTGAATCAACAGTGCTCTGTCGGAAGAGTTTATGTTGTTGAGTAATACAGGCTTCCTCCTGTGTGTCTTCCTGAACAGGATGTGGTATCGCCTTCAGCTCTGAAACACAGAACCTATCAGCCGCTTTGCATCTCTCTCATTTCTCCCTTCTTCCTCAGTAAAAAGCTGATAGTGCCGATTGAGTCATTTTTCTCCTTATATAGCAGTGATCTTCTTAAGCGTAGTCAATGTACATCAAAGTCATTCCTCTGAAGAAACTTCTAAATGTCTCATTCTGTGATGAATAAACCACATAATAACCCATGTGCTCAGTGTTTCTGGGTCACCCAGGTCTGGTCTGCATCGATGTTTGTATGAGTGTGTATTACCTGGGGAAGGAGGGTCTCTCTCCAGCATCGAAGGCGTCCCTGAACTGTTTGACAGCGTTGTCCTGACCCGGTAGACGAAAGATGCCTTCTTCATCCAGGCCATGGTCTTTGATGAACTCCACACACTTCTGCACCAGAATGGGCACCAGGTGAGGCCCAAAGCGCTGCTCATAGGTCACCGTGTCCTTCAGACTTTTTCCAAAGACTGCACAGAAAAAATGACACTTTGAATCAGTAATGTTCACAAAGGAAGAGAAAACTTATCAGGAATCATGAATTTGATGAATGAAATAAGGATTTTTTATTTTATTGCATTATCAACCTGTGTTTATGTATTTCTGTATGTTGTTTGTTTAGGTAGTACCTCCAAGGTTGAACACTAGCAGAAGACAGTTTTTATAACAGCATGGGTTTTAACTGAACCTCCACTTGTTGGTGCTCCTATGACCCTGCGCAGGGTGCGGACCCACTCCTCCATGTCGCTCTGGGAGTTCGTCATGAACACGTAGGGACATCGCTCTCTGTCTCCAGTTGAACCTGTGAGAAAATGGGCATTTATTTGAAAAATGCATCTCACTTAAAAAGAAAAAAAAAAAGACGCCTGTCCAAAAATGACTGAAAATATTTCAGTTTTTCAAGAGTAGCTGATAAAGACACTGATCTTGTTTAAGTCTTGCTCTCTGATAAATGCAGTGTCAACAGGGCAGATATCAGACAGGAACATGTTATTGCAGAAGTAGCCTCGATATTTAGAAACACAGCATACAGGAAATGTTAAAATTACTTTTTTTCTCTGTACATGTCTCAGCTTTCAGGAAAGAAAAGAGGCACTAATAACCTCGAACTATGAACGCAGGCCCTAAACATAACACTAGTATATCTGCTGTGTATAAAACGAAGCTGAGATGCTAGAACAGATCAACTTGGCTCTTTTCCAAAGGTCAGTCACATGCTTACGTGGTACAATCTCAAACAGGTATTTCCCAGGTTCTTCGGAGTTCAAAGGGAGTTCATTGACTTTACTGAAGCGCAGCTGAATGACTCCCTGTAGACCAGAAAACAGACAACAGGACATTAGAACTAACCACTAATGTGGGTACATTTAGTCAGAGACCATCCATCCATCCATCCATCCATCCATCCATCCATCCATCCATCCATCCATCCATCCATCCATCCATGCGTGTGTGTCGAGGTGTAGTCTTTTTGATGGGTTGCCCTCAAGCTAAAAAAAAAAAGAAAAAATGTTGGACATGCTAACATAAAATTTTAGCAAAGTAATTTTGTCTGTGGAGCACAGATAGTGGGTCAGTGACAGCCTGTGCCCCCCACACATCCCTCCCCACTCACGGTTACAAAGCACAGCCACAACAAAAATTACTTTGCTAAAACCATTTTCTTAAAGTTTAAAGGAGCAGTTCTATTAAGTTTGGTTGAAGAGAATATTTAATTGATAAGTATGGAAATTTTAGGTTAGCTCGTCTAAATTTTGCGTCAGATTTATTGTGATGATTTGAAGTGAATTAAATTACTAAGCACATGCAAACCAATGCTTAAACCAATTATGTTAGTCCAACAAAAAACAGTTATTTAAAAAAAAACTTGAACTATTTCTGTTACCAGTTGAAACAATATTAAGTTGGACCAACAGTTTGTTTTTGTTTTGTTTTGTTTTGTTTTCAGTGTGGGAAAAAAAGGTCAGACATACAGTTTTAAACAGAAACTTAAGTGATACGCTTAATATCACATCAAGGTAGAAACGCAGAATTTCAAATTGATATGAAACAGAAAACTAGACTGGAAACCTTAACTTAAAGAAATATGACGTGCGATTCATTCGAAAAATTACATTACTTCAGCTGATTGAAAATTCCTCTTTGACAGTGCAGCTGAGGTGCTGACTGATGGTATGAAGTATGTGTGCACTTTGACATTTTAAAAGTCAAAGACATGATATAATCGTTTTTGTTAATTTACTTTCAGAAGTAACTCATGACCAACAGCAATTAACTCTCACTCACTTCATTGCTGAGTGACTTAGAAAGCGTCATAAATGACAAAAAAAAAAAAGAAAATCTAAGCACTAAACAGGAAATTTGCTTAATTTGAATGAAAGGAAAGCTACAGCACAGCCCAAACAGTTAAGGTTCACTCAAGTCCCACCTCTGAAAGCCAAATAGCCAATCACAGCTCACAATTTTGGAGTGAGATCTGGGGTGGCCAATCAGGTTTCATGTGGTCACCCCTCATCCCGCCCCTATTCTGTTATGACTTTTTACATGGTCTGTGAGTTTACTGTGAGAGGACGTGAGGTACGATGTATGTCACAGTTCACAATGTGTACAGTGCACTTCCTCTTATTCCTTATTTCTGTTTTTAAACCAAGGTCAAAAGTGTAACTGAGTTTGAATGACTTTGTATCAAGTACAGTATTTACTGATTGAAACTACTAATATGAGTGTGAGTGCTTAGAAAAAGGACTATTCTATGGCTCCAGGTGTTAAGATTCAGGACTAAAGCAGTCTCTCAGTCTCCAACTGTCTTCTTCTAACAAACGCTTTTTGTGCAGCCACTCAATAACTGGTTTGTTAATTCTATGTTTCTGTTGAAACATGGGTGATTACACAGTGATCTAAAGAACTAAGTGGCATAAAGTGACCTCATCATACATTGTTCAATTTTTAAGCACATGTATACGATCTTCAAATTTAAACAGCTCCCTGCGTTGATGCTTTTTGCCCACCCTGTAAAATTCACTATTTATGGCATGTTTGTCCCACGCTGATACTTTGTCATCAGTTCCATGCTGTGATTAAACCACATTGTTTGTGAATGGATGGTTGTTAACCAGTCAAGCACTAAAAAACACAGACATCAAAGTTTCATAGACCTTTAAAGGCAGGGTTGGTAGTCATGGAAGACTAGCATATATTTGAATGTCATATCTCCTCAGGACTCTCATTAGCCCTCACCGCCCACACTTGGAGCGCCTCCAAACAGACGCCCCCGCTCAAATGCACGAGTGCCGCTGATTCGCAACTATATGATTGTGGCTAATTCAAAACCAGGGACTCAAAACCAGTTCTCAGCACATCATTTTTGTTTGCCCTACGTTATTTCGGGGTATAGGTAGTTTTTCTGCCATTCTCCAGCGTACTTTGATCACTCTAAGCTTGGCTATGTGCATTGAATCGGGGCGAGTGCACGCTGGCAAAATGTATGCACAGGAGGCGGGCAGAATGGTAAGATGGGATTTGATTGGTTTAATAAATTGGATCCTAATAGCTTGGAATGGTTGGTGTTTTCCCATGTCTACTCCTGTTGTAGTCAGTGGATATTTTTCACTCTTAAAGAACTCTTTAAGAACACATCATGCATTGATTGCCATCCAGACATCATGATCATTTTAACTAGAATAACTAAAAGTGTATCTAAATCTGATTACCAACCCTCTCTTTAATGGCAGAAGATCTATTTCACAAGGCTTCAAGCCTTATTTGTTTTGTTCACAGGAAGTGTGCAAAGTTAGCCACACAGCTAGAGTGTCTGTGGTGTTGATTGGAAATGTTTGAGGACACATTTTTCCATTACACCCTTTTAAAGGGTCAACACAACACCAACAAGACTTTCATCTAAAACTAACTTCACAGAATGAAATGCAGCAGCTGAGTAAGGCTGGTTTGATGTATTAATGAACCTTTTCTCCTATATGGTTTAGCATGTAAGTAACTATCCTTCAAAAATGATGTCTTTGCTTGAATTGACTTTGAAAAGAAAAGAGTTTTCTTTCTGCCAAAAAAAGGTCTCACAAAAATATGCATCCAAGTGAACTGAGTTTCTGACCTGGACCGTGGTCTCCTTGTCATCTTTGTGGTAGGTCAGCGTGCTCCCTCTTAGCACAAAGTAACGCTGCTGCCAGTTCTTCACTAAAGACCTCTGCTGTTTCTTGAGCCAGCCGGCTTTCAGAGGCCTCTCCATGGACCTGGAGGAGCCCGGTGAGCCCAGGCCAGGGCTTCCCTCTCCAGGTATCACACTCCTGGATCGAGCTGCAGAACAACCACAAGACAGGGGTTGGTAAAAGTGTTAACAGATAAGATAATTAACACCGACAAACCTGCTGTGTCACAGCCAGAGCAGTGAAGGCGACCAAAGCACCAGTGTGATGATCGACTGCAGCTCAGCAGCACTTCCTCGTTTTGAAATGAAATGCATCAGCCTATCAAGGTGAAGAGGGGGCTGCTCACTGTAGCCTATTTTTGTTCCCACTTTTAGACTGAAAGGAAACCGCTGGTCTAAGCTGACAAGTTTCCTGTGGACGGTGCATGAATGCAGCTGTGATTGTTCCCCATAAACAGCAGAGTGGTCTGCAGCAATTTTTTTAAGGTCAAATATTAAGGTCTATTTTTTGGAGGTTTCTTAATAATGTCACCCTTGGCCTATATGTGCCACTCTTAATGCCTCTGCCTGTGTGAGGTCATGTGTGATGATCTAACAGAGAGCTAAAGGAACAGAGGAAACAAGTCTACGTGGCCCTGAGAAGGTGGAGATGGTCTCAATATCATGCAAGGAGGTAGAACTGCAGAGATAGATCGATGAGATAAGGCCCTCTTGCTCAGTTCTTCTTAAATTCCCCGTGTCTTGTTCAGAACACTGATAGAGTCGAAGAGAAGAGGAAGGACAGCACCGGGTAAACAGGAAGCTGCAACATCATGGCTGGAGGGCTGGCAACACTTTGAAGGTCTCCACCTAGAGGTTTGAGAGCTCTTTGGTCTCACTTTGATCGAGTCACCCACCCCCTGATTAGTGGAAAGTTAAAGTGCTGTTGAGGAACCCTGAGCCCACACACAGAGGCAGATTTCACACCACACCCTCAGCTGACAACAGCTGCTTGAGGCTGGTCTCAGTTCGTGATGAGCCCACGGTCCCACGATACCTTGAGGGAGTGTTCAGTGTCAGCCTTCAGAGGGATCAGACGTTCAGAGCAAAACTTTCAAACCACTGATTGATACAGTTCAAAAGAAAACTACAGTGTTTTTTAAAAAAGCATTTACAAAAAACCAACCATACAAAATGTTCATCTTTGAAAAATGTGATGACTGAATGTGAAAATAAAAAATTAAAAACTGGATTTGTTTGTGTAGATACGTATAATCCATCACAATGGAATCAGTATTTGTGCATATCATCCAGTGGTTGTCATTTGTATATTTCTCTTTTTTTTTTTTTTTTTTTTTTTTTTGGATATAAGGGTCATGAGCGAGTCTGACATTTTGGGTGGAAAATGGTTTTGATCTCAGGTCTGTATTATATCCAACGTGTTAGCCTAGCTTAATGATAAAGGTCAAAACAAATGGCGACAGGTGGCTGTACTCTGTGAAAGAAAAAAAATCCAGAAATTAATTAAATTTGGAAAAAGCCAGACAACTTTTTTTTTTTTCCTAACTCCTGCCTTTGCACCAAGCCGAGCAACGCAAACTCTCCAGCTGCTGCTGAAGCATAATTTAGCAGGCAGATATAAGCAGTGTCCACTTGGGTTGTACCATGACCAAGAGGGGCAAACAATCTTAACGGGGTCAGAAATTTAGATATTCAAGTAATAAATGCAAATCAAAAAGCAACCATGAAAACATGCTGCAAAGAAAAAAATGCTGTCAGAGCTGAAACAGCTGAATAACCATCAAACTCCCTGCAAATGATCTGTAAAATGAAAAACATATTCATTAACGTGTTCTAGGCCTGAACATTGCTTTTAAGCATGTAAATAAAGATAACTTATTATATTTATGATATAGTTTATAACTACTGGGTTTTTACCATCATGT
Organism: Labroides dimidiatus; assembly: GCA_030710495.1. Taxonomy (NCBI): domain Eukaryota; kingdom Metazoa; phylum Chordata; class Actinopteri; order Labriformes; family Labridae; genus Labroides; species Labroides dimidiatus. Next base: position 26,379,649 of record CM061153.1, read on the forward strand.
GGTTGTGCAGTGGAAAAATGCCAGATGATAACTGGCAGCTGTTTGCTAACTACCTTTAAATAACAAAGGGAGAAGAAAACACTCGTCATTTGCTGATAAAGGCCATAAACAGTATAAAACATAGTTACAAGTGGCCCACCTGCCAGTAAAGAATAAGGAAAAAACTGCACCTCTGTACAGTGTGTGCTAATAGAGAAATGAGGTACTCAGACTGAAACCAATCTGTATTGGACTGTACTGATGTTTAATTTTGCTGTAAATCTCAAAAAGGTTATATATTTTAAGACCCAAGGTAACTTCTTGGTAAAGTTTTAACTATAAGAGTTTAAAAACAAAACAAGTGTGGAAGTGCAAAAACTGCAGTTCCTAAAATTTTCACCTCAGGCTGGCTTTTAAAGCAAAAAAAATCCATCAACACATGTTTCAAAGACCATTTTACACATGAACTAAACATGATCACACCATAATAAAAAAAACTCACTTCAGCTCATTTCTTGAGTCAGACACAGTCTGTGGGGTGAGCTATCTTTTACCCTCATAAGGTCCTCATGTGTGCCTTCTACCATGTGTCTTCTGGGGTCAAAATGACCCCACCTGGTTTTACTGTTATTTTCAGCATACAGTTTTTAAAAAAGTCATCAATTTGGTGGTAATTTGTCTCTCTTCAGTCCAACCCATTACCACAATTTTTCCTCTTTTGTTTTAATCTAGGGTCAACTGACCTTGCTAACAAAAATGAATACCATGTTGTTCTGACAGCAAAAGATTTCATTTGGGGTCAGAATGACCCCAGGACAACACGAGGGTTTATAATTTAACTGTTTTTTTTAAGATACTGAAATAAAAGTTATACATGGATTTGCATAACAGCGAGGGGTACGGCTGAGGTTGATAAACAGGAGGGAGTGCAGGATGTAGCTGTTTGATTGGAGACTGAGGTTGCCCACCTCAGCTCAGCTTTCAGGTTGACCAAAAACTAAATTGAGTTAGCATTTCCAGTACGGCAACGTTCAAAGTCTGACTTCGAAATTCTTCAAAAGAAACCAGTGAGAGACTTAACTGAGACAAAGTTCATCCCTTAAAGAGTCTTTGGGTAAAACAGGTGAAGCGCTGCGAGGTTTGAGACTGGAGGAAAAAGCTGAGATCTGCTAGCTTAAACTCTTTGCTAGGTTAAACTAGCTTAAATAGTGTGTTTCCATCTATTTCTATAGGAATATGGACAGTTATGGGTCTGTATGTCTCTATCTGCTGCATGTGTCTGCCGAGAGCAGTGTGTGTGCGCGTGTGTGTGTGTGTGTTGGTGTGTGTGTGTATGTGTTTTAAGCTAGCTAATGAGCACACTGCTTCTTAAAAACTTCTGTTCATTGGACCATAATGACTAAGTGTCTTTCAGATTGTGTTCTGATGCAATATTAACTCGTTTCATTCCAAATTTTTCCCTGCAAAATAAGTGCATGCATTTCATTCCTTAGACCTCCCAAGTACATAATATGCATGCTTTTATTTATGTATTTGTTTGTTTATTTATTTATTTATTTTATTCCATTTTTTTTTTTCAAAAGATCCCAGAAGTATAGAAAAAAAAAACAGTGCAGCAAATATTGTTGTCAGTGGGATTAAATGGGTTAAGAAAGAGAAGTAGACACAGACACACACAGGGAGCGACAGAGTCAGAGCTCTGCAGAAACTGAGCTCTTGCATCAGTTTCCTGCTGAAAGCCCGCATCACTTCAGTTCCAGGGTTTAAAATCCCTCTGAGTCCGCAAAGCATTTCATGCTAAAACAATGAAGAGTTAACATCTGTCAAGCAGCCATGTCTCCAAACTGGAGTAAGAGTGTGATGAGGATAAAAGTGACTAATTTTCAAATGAGTCAAAAGTGGCTGCAGCAGCAACTTCCTTCCACATACTGAACAACCAGCACCACAGATTGTAAGAGTGATAAGAGCTGGTGCTAAAACGCTGCACACTCTGTGCCACGAAGAAGAAAAGCAGTCTCTACTCATGTTCAAACACACCTTATCTGAATGTTGTAACTGTTGTGCCATCTGAGCTGGAGAGGAAACTGCAGACTGCGTTTCTGAGTCTGCAGGGTGACATGACTGCAGACACTTTCACACGCACAGACTCAAGAGTTAGTTAAAGCCCGGATTTAACCCAGAACTAGATGTAAGTTTTGAACAAATCAGACAAAGCAAGTGGGGATATAAAAGTAAATATATGTTTTAACTGAAAAAGTCTATTCTGGTTATGACAGTGATTTATTGTTTACTTTTGAATAAAAAACAAGAAATGTTGGCTTGTGTGACCACAGAGCAAAAAGCCACAAACGTACTGAAACCAATGCTAAGACAGTGAGGTACAAATCAGTCACCAAGAGCTCAGCCATACTGGACACACAAAAAAGTCACATTAGAGGAAAATTCTTGAAAAAGAAGAAAAAAAGAAGAAAAAAATAAGAATATAACTTTCAAGAAGAGCATTATCTGCTATGGGGGTTTTTGGTCCAAACATTTTTATCTTGATGAAAAACATGAAATTATAGCTTATTCCTCATTCAGCTTGCATGTCTTTTAAGAAAGCTTTAAGTACACATTAGTAACCCTTAGTGATACTAAGCAGTCAGTGAACGCAGCACGGCCACAGACTTACCTATGCGAGCTGTCTCAGCCTTGAAGGTGCTGAAGTCCCAGTTGCGAGGTAGTTTCAGAGACATTGTCCTTTACTCGTAACACAGGTCAGTGTTTCATATCACACACACATACACACACACACTACACATATTGATACACACACTCAAACACCCACAAAGTGGAGATAACGCAGATCAAACTTCCTACTTCCTGTGTGTTGATTTGTCTTCTTCTTCTTCTTTTTTTCAGCCTTTCTAAACGCGTCCCCTCATGCTGCCCTCACTTCCATGTTCATACTTGTTCTGATCAAGTTCTCTCCAATAAATGGCTTTCAGGGCTGATTCACTCAGAGATGCAGAGCTCAAAGGCTCTGTGTAGAGAAGTTAACGTATGAGTAACGTTCAGTGGCGTCAGAAGGAGGAAAAAACCCCACAAGTGTTTGTAAAGGAAATGGTTTTCACCTCCAGGGCCGAGCGTCTCACTTTACAGATCAGAGAAGCAGCAGTAAAATGATGCTAGGTTTAGGCCTGAGATATCATCCACTGACTCCTCTGCGTTATAAATTGTCTTTCACAGGTTTTAAAGAAATAACAGCTGAACAAAAATGTGTCAGGATAGAACAAGATATCTATTCTCAAATGGGGAAGAAGAAAAAAAAGAGGGAAGAAAGCAGGTCACACAAAGCACACTACATTATCTTTTTTCCCCCTTAACTTTAATTTTCTTTGAAGCACATTTCAGCATGAAAAAGTACAATTTATCTCCAGACAAATAAACACAAACCATTGCACAGCTCTAGAAGAATATACTGAAATCATACAGCTTTAGAATGAGCACAAAATAAAACATCCACAAAAGGGAGAGCCTACAAGAAGTGGGGACGGTTATATCTCCCATACATTCCTTATAGAGGGTCCTGGCCTGGCAGGATTCACAACAAGCTAAGTGGCACTGTTTGGGTTAAAGACGGCACAGAGGTGTCTCCTCACGTGCCGTGAAATTAAAAGACAATCACCTTTTTTTAAATCTGCCTCTCTGTGATCAAGGCTCATCATCAGGGGAAACTGGAATGTATCAAACAGCAGCGTGAAAGGGTCGAACCTTCCTGCTCAGTGCAGCATCAGTGTTACACTCGACCAGCCGACCACAGGAGCTGCAGCTCCCTCTAGTGGCCGTCTGTAACACCAGGCAGAAAAATGGCAGTAGAGAGCTGCAGGGCTGAAACCAAAGAAACCACATCTGATGCTTTAGAAATGTGAGAACACATTTCTGGAAACTTCCTTTTTAATCAAAGGGAGACAATGCAACACAGCGCTACAAGTACCAGTGTTGCATTAACTTGCTCTGAAGTTGACACACGACAGCTAGCAGAGAGGGGGGGGGGGCTAGGAAACACCCGACTACACTAAAGTCACAGCAAGAAACAACAGAGATAAAACACTCCTCTGCTATCTCAATACTCTCTCTTATATGGCAATAATAACTTTAAATATTCCTCTAACCAAAAATACTAAAAACACTCAACATGTCTCTTAACATCTTTAAATGTACAATATAATATTTTTCAAATTTGCTTTAGAATATAAAATAAATAAGACATGAAACACAGGAGTAAGACTGGTTTGATGTCGCAACTTGAATTCAACATGAATCAAGTGAAGCGTTCACACAGATACGAGATAAAAATGTTAGAATAATCATGTGACATCTTGATTAAGTTGTACAGAAACTGATTTTATCAAATATCGATGTCATTGTTGCCAGTAAAGCAAAATGTGTCAACAGGAAATGAAGATGGCAAGACTCGTGACTGAAAAGAAGTTTATGAGCTGAATGGAGACAAAGACACTGAGCCTTCACATCCCTGCTGCACCCACACTGTGCACATGTTCCTATCGCTGTATCTGATAACAAAGAAGTTGTTGTGTCTGGGTCAAACTAACATCAGCGCTCCCTCTGCGGTTACCGTGGTTATTATTGGAGGAGAAATCAGTTCTGTTCTCTGATTGGATGGAAACCTAAATGATTAAGTGTGCACAAACATTACAGATGAGTGGAGAGCTCGTCTGTCTCACCCGAGCCCGACCCTCACACTGCTCAGGGCCACATACTGTCAGCATTTACAGTTATTACTGGAGATCGTCTACCACAGAAGTTCACCAAAACGCTCCAGAAACAAGTCATCAGTGAGTGTTTGCAGATTCATTTCTACATATACTTTTTGACTTTGAAAATCTGTAACCATAACATATATTTGAGTTTGGTTCTCCAGGCTTTGGAGCAATTCATTTGCTGCTCACCTGTTGCAAACTGTAAGTCAACAGTAACTCAGACATCTTCACCCAGGCTTAATTTCACGTCATATATTTCCAATTAATCGTAAAATAAAAAAAATAAAAAGGAAAAGGCTGATTCTGTTTTGAGCAGGAACTCCATGAATTTCATTTTGAGTTTTCACAAAGTTGGACAAGTAACAAGTGACAGATTCAAATAAGATTTATGCATCAGAGCCTTTAACACTGAAGTCTGAAACCCGATCCTATACTTCTCAAATACTAGAAGCAAATAACGTGCATCAAATCTCCGAGCATGAAATGTTTTTGTACCACTGTGTTTGGAACTCTTCATCAAAATTACATCAACATGTTTTCTTTTCCTTTAAACAAGACCTCAATAAAAGACATCCATCAAGTGTGTCATGAGCTGAGGTGTTCCTCTGGTGTGGTTGCTTTCTCTCCACGTTTCCTCATTATATAAAGTCAAAAATCCCAAACTTCCCAAAAAATTAATTACACACTAAAGAATCTTTAGATTTTGTATTTTACTGTTAAATGAAACGGACATTGACCTTCTCGAAACACTGACCGATTTTAAGCACCTCCTTCACCTTTAGGTCAAATGCATGAGATAAAAAGCACACCTGCTGTAACAGTTCAAGCTGACCAGTGACGGTCATGTGGAGGGTTTCTGTGACGCAGAAGTTGGCAGTGTAGAAACCAGTGTTCATGTCTTGTACAGTCACAATCCCTGAATTGACATAAACAAAAACAATCCCATCCCCCGTGGTAGACATATAATTAAACAAAAAAGAAAACAAGATTTTGATCCACGTTTCTGATTGTTCCATAAATCGGTAAACAGGTTAGGGGAGATTGGGAGTCTTGTTTTGAAATGCTGCACGCTGACCTCTGGAGGTATTTTTCATTAATAATAAAACGCATTTCTCTGTGGAGAATTCATTTCCACTCCTGACGTCACCAAAACAACAAAAACCAACAAGCCCTCAGACTAGATTCTTGATTTATGAGATTCAGTGACCCCCTTAAACACGTCACAGTAGCTCAGATGATCATCACAGGACGCTGCTGCTTAATCAATGATATGACGTAAGTTACTTGGCGAAACAAGAGGCTGAAATGATGAATGACAGTGGAAAAAAACAACAACGGAAAGATACTTATGTGGCTGATGGCAAATGTGAATTCAGTCTGATAAACAGACACGATATTAATATATAATAGAACATAGCAAATATAAAAACCATCTATGTATAAATAGAAACAATCACAACAGAGGAAATTAAAACTCAAACCTGGCGAGGGGAGCACCTGGGGTAACAATACAGTGAGAAACAGGGCTGAGAGCAGTGCATCAAAACAAAGTACAATAAAATATCCACACACATTTATCAGTATATAGAGGTTATCCTGTTTACATGTCGAAATGTACAGCTGACCAACAATTCAACGTGTGAATAGATAGAAGTTGGCTATGATGTGTGACAGTACAGTAACCCACGAACTCAACCAGAAAACAGTGTCAGAAACATGACTAACAGACTGTAGAAACAATAACGCTCCACTCTCAAACCCAAATCAAATGGAATGACCCAAAACTGTAGTTTTTTTTTTGTTTTTCTTGGATGTGTTCTAGCTCACTCGTGAGTCTCCAAAAGCTCCAAATTGGCACCGAGGCCCCCGGGTGCCTCCCTCCTCTCTCTGGTCTCCGTCTCGGTGTGAGCCGGTGTGGGCGGCTCTAGGCGGCAGCCTCCTCCAGAGCTGGCAGGAGGCCCTTCTCTGTCAGGTGAGTCTTCAGGGAGTTAAAGATGTGGAGCTGCTGGTCGACTCGAAGGGCCAGGAGCTGCTGGATCACCTTGCTGGGGTTTGGGCCCCTGAGAGGGAGGAAGGAGGAGATGATGAAACAAGAACTGATCTTTCGCCAGATTCTTTCACGAAGCAGTGACATTTTAATTATAACTGGGATTTTAAGGGTTTATAAAACAGGATATTGATCTAACATACCACGCTTAGCCCTTCCTTCAGGCTAAAGATGAGCATAGTATGAACTGTCAAAATCCAGTACTTAGACCCTTTATTACCAAACATATATTTGATTTAGAAGACCTCGATCTCATCAACACAAGAAATATTTTCATTAAAAACCTGTTTAAATATATATTTTTTTATGTATTCTACCACCTTAAGGATCATCATTCCACTACAGGCAGCTGAAGTTGTATTTTGGCCCCTTTCAAAATTGCCGCTCTCATGAAATCATCCACCTTTTTTTTTTTTTTTTTTAGGAAAATCATTGCTAATTTGTTACTCATTTTAAAAAAAAAAAGTGTTTCTGCATTAAAAGAATGCAAATTTGCTAAAAAAAAAAAAAAAAAAAAAAACTTGAAAAAAGGTGCCAAAACCACCCAATTTATCAAATATGGTTCAAAAAACTATATCATAAACAAAATGGCACAGCAATATTTTTGTAGATTTGTTTCAGCGGTTTATAAACATCTCAGTTCCAAAAAAATTAAAACTTTCTGGATACTTTTTGATGGGTCAGACTTTTCGTGCTTGTATAACACTAGTGTTCACACTTTACCCATAAAAAGACATCACAGCTGACAACAAACATATTCAGGTGCTGTTTTTCTTTTTCTTCCTTTTTTTTTACACAGACTTTTGTTTACCTGATGAAGCTAGCAATGTAGACATTCACAAATGTGGCCATGAGGTACTGACAGTCGAATCTGTCCATAATTCCACCGTGACCCGGGATAGTGTTGGCAAAATCCTGAAAGGAAAAAGCACAGAAGATGTCAGGACTGTAAAAAGAGCTCATTCATAGACACGAAGGGGCAAACACAAAGAATATTTTGTCTGCAGGAATATTAACATAATTACATGCTGTAGTCATAGAAAAAAACAGCGGTGCAGCAGACTGTAACAGTTTCCTACCTTGATCTTAAAGGCTCTCTTGAAGCCGCTGGCAAAGAAGCCCCCAAAAGGTCCCACGATGGAGGCGAAGGAAGAGAGAGCAATGCTGTGGATCTGGAATGGATAGAGATGGACTGTGGTCTGCGGAGACAAGACCAAAGTGTTAGACTGAAACAGACCAAGTGTTCAATATGAGATCCTCAGACAGGGCAAAGACAGCAAACAAGCAAAGGCGTGAGAGTAGGTGAGTCTTACCCATCCAGTGACGGACTCCAGGATGCTGGGCAGAGCGTAGTCCTGGAGCTGGAAAAGCTCTGACGGCTCGCAATCCACCTGGAAACTGTTGGAGTCGTTGTTGAATTCCACCGGACACACAAAGTAGCGCCAGCCGGACATCACATAGGAGAGCTGTGAGGAGAGCAGGCTTCAGTTACTCTGCTGACACTTCATTGGAGTCCAGAGAAGCTTCAAAGAAGGAAAATCAAATCTGCAACAACGCATCCAAATGTAGAATATTCACACTTGTTGCACAACTTAGAGATACAGGCACGATGAAAAACCAACATCTGAGTTTGAGGTCCTTCAGGAATGCGTGTAAATCTCAGATCATACTGATAACATATCAATGCAAAAGTTTTTTGATACACATCAACAAAACCTTATCTAATGAAAGTGTGATCAAGAAAAATGCACAAGTGTCAGCCTCCATTGTTTAAGAACTCTGAATTTTCTGCAGAACAGACTAAAAGGATGATTCTGTGTTACTGAAGCAGGGTTGTTTGAGTTGCATGTCACTACTAAGTGTATTAGCCACTATGAATGCCTGTAAGCTCAGCTCTTTTAATGAGAAACAGCACGCAAGCTAGGCTACTCTGCAGACGGGGCCAGCTCAGGAACTTTAGAACACTTCACTTTGTCATCACACAGCCTGTTTGTTTTTGCACTATGAACAGATGCAACAGAGACGTGCTCTTCTGCCTGAAGCGCACTGATCAGCTGTTCAGTTCTGCAGGTTTTAAAGAGACAAAAACAAAACCAAACTTCACGACGAGTGATTCTAACAGCACCAATGACACACTGTTTACTATGGACACTGTTATGAAACTGGTACTGCAAACTAAGTTAATGTGCATGAACTGAGAAAACGACCTGCTGCTACAAGTGTGTCCTGGTAACCACAGTGCCTCTGGATCTTCAATGACTGGTTTATAACGGTCATGGTCACTGCTGTGAATCCACTGCCGTCCTGAAAACTGCTGTTTGCTCACAACTTTCTTCAATATTTAAGCCTCTGAATGCGTTTTAAAGCTGTGTGTTCAGTTCTAGTTGTTCTGTTTTCTTTTAATACACAGTGACACAAGCCATGAGCCGCATGGTGTGTTTGTCTTATCTAAACACACCGTGTTAGCTGTTGCAGGGCAGCAGATATTAAAAACTCTACGGCTATAAATGTGTCTGCAAGGTAAACTTGTGCATTCAGTGCTTGGAATACAGACAAACAAGGCCAAAACTATGATCAGTGCAGCAGAGATTGAAAAAATTGACAAGCAGTCAGAAAATACGAGTACGTTATTGAAAAATCGTCCAGAAGCACCCGTTACTAGATCTCCCAATCAAAACCTGGACCACAAGTTTGTTTACCAAACGTGTTTCACATAGACTTAGCAAAAATTGCAAGGAAATTCATGTTTGGTAGATTATTTATTTGATGTTATAATGCTTCACAGCAATTAATCGTACAACATTGGAAAGCCTGTTTATTTCCCCCATGTGAGCATTGTGTCCGCTACAGCAGTCAGTAGTTGTCTGCTCCAAGGATCAGCATGTCATGTTTGACTGACCTGGATCGGGCCTGTAGGGCCTGTAGGGGTGGTTAATCCTTCTGATTTCCTGAATTCAATTCAATTTTGATTATTGAGGTCCCGATTCGATCAACAACAACTCTCGATTAGCAAATATTTATTTTGGATTATTTGACAGTAACCCAAAATTATTGCACCATTAAAAAAACAGCCAGTTGCTGAATTACTTACTTATTAATTACTTTTCTTTTATTGAGTAACAATTCAAAGCACTTTCCTGTGTAATGTACGTGCAAATAAATTTGCACATTTGGAGTTGCTTTACAAGCTTATGTACTGTAGAACACAGAAACGTGCTTGGGAAGAAGGTGAATCTGCGCACTTCTTTGTCAAAATTTGAGCGCAAACGAGATCTGCGCATACGGCTGCAAAGGAGCTGCTCGCGCCTATAAAACAATAATAATAATAATACTATTAATAATAATAATAATAATAATGGTGCTATAGATAACAGAGATGGCATAAACCTGCACCCCCCATCTTCTCAGAGCTTTTTTGACACTCTCTCTCTCTCTTTGTGGATATTTATCCATCCTTAAAAGCCCAGAAACAGCGAAGCAGCCTGCTGATCGATTCATACTCCTTTATAACATAATCATTTTTTTCCACTACCCCTAATGGCCTGTACAAAAGGATGACTTCAAGCTGATATTCCAAGAGTTGCAGTATTATTTGGAGCGAGCGTCGTTCAATTTCCAAAGTGAAGGCGGGATAACGGTGGATGTCGGGGACAGGCTGCGAAGTGGGAGTCCTGACAGCGCCATTTAAAAGGGAAACAAACAGGCTTTCAAACGGTAAAAGATTTATTGTTACAACAAAGAAATAATCTACCAATCGCAGATTATCTTACTTTTTGTGCTAATTTAAATGTGACATTTTATTCTGTTCAAATATGAAAATAAATTTTAGAGACTGAAAACATGGCTTTAATAAAAGCAACAAAAACCTTCCCAGATTTATTTAATGTGTTTGATCTGCTTCTCTTTACACTGCTTTTGGTTTGAAACTTTAAAAAACTTACCATGATTCCAAACACAATGGTGGCAAACAATCCACCAATGAACCCCTCCCATGTCTTCTTAGGGGACAACTGAAAAGAAGAAGAGTTACAGTGTGGACACCAGGTGAATATATCACTTTGCAGAGCATTCGCAGCATCAGTATCAGTAAAAGCTGGTGATAACAGTGATGAACGAACCTTAATGAGAGGGGTGCGACCAAAGAAGAATCCAAACATGTAGGCCATGATGTCATTACAGATCACGCAGGAAATTGGCACGATGAACCTTTACAGACAAAGAGGATCAAACATCAGACACTGAAGTGACGGGGAGCATTAGGAGACAAACACTGGTGCTATTATTCTTTATAAAGTGAGGATTTTCAGCATCTCGTTATTTTTTACAGGCTCATGACCTCCGTTACATGAACACATTCCCAACATAATAAATCAGAAGGAGTTCATAAAACAGTTAAAGAGATAAAAGGCCGTTTACTAACCAGATCATCCCTTCAAAGAGGTTGTGGATGATAAGGTGGGACTGCGTCACCACAATCAGCAGAGTCACATGAGTCCAACCAAACTGTGGAGACAATACAATGAGATTAAACGTCTAAAAACTGAACTCTGAATGAAAATTAAGTGTTCAATTCTGAGTCTAAAGAACAATAGAATCAGACAAATGGTCTTTAAACGGTACGTCCCAAAAGATCAAAGCAAACAGGGTGGACAGAGAGAGAGAGGGAGGGGGTTCCAGGATACAAACTGACAGCAGCAGCAGCAACATTTGACTAAATAACAGGTTGACTTAATCATCAATGTGACCGTTTGTGTGTGTGGATGAAGTTTCTCCTGATTTTAGCAGCTAGAACGTCTTCATAGATACAAAAAAATGTAAGCGATTAAGAGCATAACTGACCGACAAGAGAGGAATGTTTGAATTTATGGAGCTATGTTCAGTGTCTGAACAGTGTTAGTAATAAAGGCTGATTTTTATCCCAAATGAAATGAACTTTCTTTTGTTTACTCTGCCTGTGTCGGTTCAGTAACAAGGACATATTGTTGTAATGCAGGTCAAACTCAGTGGATTCATGAAAGGACACATTTGTCGCTCTTTGTGTCACAGAAACACTACATTGTGCAGTCAGATGGCCTGTGAGTCTATTAGAGCGATCTCTGGCCCATTTCTCTCTACATTCGACTCTCCTTCAGCTGGTCTCATCAATAACGCAGCAGCCTTGATGCTGAGAGCCAGCAGGAGGCAGCTCGAGCCACTTACCATGTAGAACTGAAGACGGTAATGCTTCTTCACCAAACTCAGCACAAACATGCAGAAACCTGCAATAACAGGACAAAGCATGTGTGAAACACTTCATGAGGTTACAGTTAGTCTCAGGTGCTCCACACAGAGGGGGATAGGTTAATCTGTCCATCCTTTGGTCAAACTCTGACCAAATATAGCTTGACCTACTTCAGACAAAGCTCAGAGTTAATGAGGAGTCAGATGGCTGGAGCCATTTGATTCAGGCTGTAGATGAGACCGAAGTGATGCAAGGATGTTGTGGGCAGACAGAAAGTGCTTCAGCAGAACAGGAGAGGTTGATGTTTACTCTTTTTTTTTCTGAAACATGCACGCTGAGTAGTTAACAGAAGGAGGGAGACCACAAGACTTCCTTTAAGCAGTTTTGCTAAAGTAAGTAAAATTTCTGATGCCTTACATTTAAAAGAAAACATAAAAAAGCAGGAAAAATTCTACGCCCCGGCCTTGCCCTTAACCTGTTTGTTGTCGAGTTCAGTTATCGCCCTAAGTCTCTACTTCCTCCGACTCCTTTTCAGGCATGTAGCATACAGCACATGTAGGTTATGGTGGGCAGTTTGCCTTCTTTGTTTTTGTTTTTATCTTTGTTTTGTGGACACATGTTGTCTATGCTGGATATTTCTGGGTTTTTTTTTATTTATTTCTTTCTCTATGCATGTTTGAAATTAAAATATTCAATTCAATTAAGTTGTTGTTTTTCCTGTTGATAATAGTTTAATGAAAACCACACTTCAAATATTTGTCTGTAGAAGGAATGTCTGACGGTACGACATCTTTATTTTATTTTTACTTTAAGTCAAGAGGCAGACACAGTCAGGGCGCTTCCTTCCTCTCCACATCCTGTTTGGCACCAGTCAGCAGCTGAAGAAGCACTTAATAACTAACTGACAAACCATAACGCAGGAAGTGGGACTCTGCCAGTTAGCAGCGCCTTGAATAACCCACTCTGACCCGCCAAAATGCGGCTCTTTTCTCTTTGACTAATGCATTAATTTGATTTGTTAAAGCAGTGAGTCATTTTATTTTTCAAGGACTTTCAGTAACTACTTTACTGTAGATTAACTCCTAACAACTCTGGATTATGGCCAGTTTTTAAAAGACAGTATTCATTAGAAGCCTTAGACAGGCCACAGTCCAAAGAGCAGAAATATTTAGTGGTATCAAAATTCATCTTATGCAGTCAAAGTACTTCACAGAAAAAAGTTTAATGTGGTCCTTGAATAATGAGCTAGCTGAAAGGATCTCTTCCATACACAGACTCCTGAGGTCCAGTGTTTGTACCTGTGAGGTAGAGGGCAAAGGAGATAAAGCGGTGGTATTTGCTGAGGATGCGTAGCGGCTCCTCCCTTTGCACCAGCGTGAAGAAGTAATCTGTTACCGTCTCACCGTAGAAGAAGTAGTTCACACACAGCAGGAAATACCTGTGGCGGGAAGAGATTAAACAGACGCACCATTTAAGAGTTTAAGACTGAGACTAATCAGATCCTTGACATTCAGTATGCCTGCAGTAAAATCACTGAAGCTCAGATGCTGAATTTTTACTCTGACTCATTTCCTGAAAAAGAATAAATAAATAAAAAGAAAAATGATGTACTGCAAATGGACTTTAAATTTTGCATCTTTGAGCTCACGGCATAGTGAATGTCAGGATTTTACTTTCTATCACACTAAACTCTTCACCACTACCACTGAAATCAAACAGCACTGCTGATTCACAATGTCTTCATCCAAATTTGCTGATTAGCAGAGTGATCTACACTCTCTACATTAAAACAGGTACGTCAACAAACCTCAGGAAGTCTGAAACACAATAAAGAACATGAGACGAAACAATAAAAATTATGCAAGCAAAGAGATTTGCTGTGTCTTTCACACCTGTGTTGAATGTGAGAGATTGTGTTTGTGACTGTGTCTGCGTTCAGCCTCACCAGCTCAGCGTCCTGAACCAGGGAAGGTGGTAGGAGTGGTACACGCTGTAGCCGATGGTGATGATTTCATGGAAGCACTTAATCTGAACACAGAGGACCTGCACGGAGAAACAGGGACTGAACCTCCAGAGCTTTTCCAGTGAGTGAGTGTGTGAGAGAATATGTCCTACATCCTGACACAAAACGGCTGTCAGGCCTATTTTCAGGGGATTCCCCAATGACATGAACAGCCTTCCTGATTGTTATTAGAGAGCACACTAATCCTTGAGTTTCAGTTTTTCATATCTGGGTCAAAGTTCAACTGAATGTGAGGAGCAGTTTTCTTCCATACACTTCACGGCGTAATGAAGAAGTGAAACTAGAATCACACCAAGTGTCCTCAGCATAACAAAAAAACACTTTGTCTAATCGTTTGCACACAACCATGAGCGTTATTTGTACTCACAATCATCATAAGCACCATGGGGCCCAGGTAGATGATCAAGAAGAAGAAGGAGATCATGGCAAGTGTCAGGATGCCTCGTACCCACCAGTTCTTCCATCTAAAGAAAAACACATACAGAAAGCTCAAAGTTTGACACAGCCGTAGACGGTGTGAAGCATAGATGGAGTCTCACTGTATTGGAAATGTTGACTCAACTTAACTTTCAGTAAAACTACAAGAAGCAAAGATGTGGGGTTACCAAGGTTGTGAAGAAAAAGGAATGAGTGACTTAGACCAAACCTGCTTGCTGAGCCAGGCTTTAAACAAGCATGTTTATGCTATTAAGATCACAGGCTGTATAATACATGGATGTTGTCTCCATGACGTCATCCGTCTGTTTCTGAAACAGAGTTTCGAAGCAAATCGGCCGGTGCAGCCATACTGGAAATGGCACGGGCTTTGAGCCTCCACACTAACAGCTATAGGGCTCCTACCAGTGATTCAGCTGAGCTCTTCCTCTGATTGGGCGAACTTGTGTTCTTAATATCTTCTAAACTGCGGAGTTAGAAACCCTCCCGCCTTGTACAGTGTGTGCCATTAGTGAAATTAAATCTTCAGACAGGAGACATTTTGTTGTACCAGGCTGTAAACGTGCTTGTTTCTGCTGTAAAAAAACAGCTTTTTTGGCAGACACTCGGCTAACTGCAAATTTTAGCATTTCTGCATTGTCTCATATTTTCAGACTGGAGCTCTCCGCTTGATTAAGATGGGTTTTTCAGAATGGGTGTATGGTTTTTGGAGTTGTTGTAGTTTTAGCATCAGCCTCATTTCTTAAAGAGGAGGTTTTGTGCTTTTTCCGGATCTATACTGTCCCTGTAGGACCCTCATAGGAGCTTTACATAGTTTACAGCTAAGAAATCCTCATGTTTTTCACACTGGTGTTTAAGAAACCCTTATTTCAGCCACTGTCTGAAACGCTTCGTTTAAGCTGCTGTCTCTTTAAGGCTCCTTGCTCCACAAACCCCCTTCCCTCTTATTGGCCAGTTCTCTGGAGACCTGGTGTTTGAGGCCCATACCCATAAATGAGATCCTTATGTAATCATCTCATCATTTCAGCAAGTTTTGTAAAGAACTGGTCCATTGTGATAAATTTACAAACAGATTCAGGGATTTCTTTGACATTAGAGATTTGAAAATCTGCAAATCCAGAATTGTAACTTTAAAATATGGGAGAATATCTCCTCTTTAAGACTGGAGGTTGCCACATGATACAACATGCAGGTTGATCAATAAAAGGGACATCAAACCTTTAAAATTTTTAAAATAACCTCAATAAGCTTTGTGTATAAATCATTTAACATGGCATGTTACATATTTTCATCTATATGCAGGGAATCAGTTATCCAAATAACAGTTTTGAGACAAACATGTTTTAATCACATTCAGGATTTGATTTCAGCAACATTCACCTAAATATTATCGAAACATCTGTTTCAAACCTTTAATACCATCACGCTGCCTGAACTGCTTCACAGGGCAAGACTAAAACACCAAGGCACATAAAGCAGAAAACAAAAATGGATAACAATAAATAGCACTTAACCTCTTGTGTTCAGAGTAAAATATGTGCGCAAAGAGATTTCTGTGCATGAATCATGACACCTCCACATGTGTAACGGTGCTGTAAAGGCATTTCCTTTACACCCTTGGCTGTTTTTAGAACAGTGTGGTGACTCGCAGAACGACTCAGACTACAGAGCAGTTCCTGACAGAAAAGATGTTAAAATCTCCCAATCAGCAGGAACAAAACTCCTCAGTGCTTTACCTTGAGGAGAGTCCAGACAGCGCCTTATTTAGAACCTCAGGGGTGTCATCAGGTGGGACTGGTACCTCGGGGACCCCTGAGTCCACTTTGGATTCAGTGTCGGACATCCCATCCTTTTCCACCTTCTGTTCGCTGTCAGAGCCCTGAAAGGAAAACAAAAACAGACAAAGGAATAAATATAGTTGAAAAAAAATGGCATGTGACTGCGTTGACACATTTACAGATGGTTAATGAAGTCAACTCGTGGAAAGAGCTTGGATCCTGCTGTTGGTTGTGAGTAAGCTAACAGTTAACACTGTGGACAGTGTAGAGCCCAACCAATCGACCGATAACTGATATATATATCAGCCGATATATGGAATAAGAACATTGATGTACACAGAATATCTACTGTACATGTACAAAAATACTTATAACACCCAAAATATGATTTAAGACAAAGAATCAGAACACTACTAAATTAAAATAAGGAACTTTGATTAGTGATGCTGTCAACATAAAGACCGTAAACCCACTGATTTCACAAAGATGTAACTTACACAACTTTAAAACCATATTATTATTATTAGATAATAAGTTAATGGTGACGATTAATCGGTGATACGCCATAATCGGCCCGATTAATCGGTTGGGCTCTAGTACAGTGTTTCGTCTAATCCTCCACATTTTTGTGACTTTATGGAGTAACCTTAAATATCAGGAGACAAAAACACATCTTTTTCTCTTCCTATCGCTAATTCAGCCTCAAAAGGAAGACGCTCCACAGCTGGACAGACCTGTTGTGCCTGCTCAGTTAGTTAAACTCTCAAGGAATAAGAAGTGTTCAAAGATGTTCACATACACACACACAGTACTGGGTAAAGGTCAAATCGTCAAATTGATAGAGGCAAACATACAGCACATGTTCAAACAAATACTCTGTCCTCTCATTTCACAGTTCAAACATTTTCTGTGCTCTGAGGATGAATTTCTGATCTGTGATTGAACAGTCAGCAGAAATCTAATGATGTCAGGGTGAGCATGCAGATTTAAACAGCAACAGGACTATGTGTGCAGGGTTCTGTGTGTGTGTGTGGGCGGCCAAACCCTGCTGCGCCAAATCTTCTCCATATTGTTTGTATCTCAGAACCATCTGTTCAGTAATGAAGGCCTGCTCCAAACACATCGATCTGCCTCACCACAGAGACAACAATAAGAGAGGAGCACACCGTTACAGGTCATCTGAGGAAGACTGAGGTTTCTTCAGGTCGGTTTGACCTTCAGCTCTTCATCACGAGGGAGACGACATCTTTAATCCACAAAAAAGACTGTTTACTTATAGTTCTGTGATGTCTGATCAGTCTGAAGCTGCAGGTTCAACAATAAGGGGTACTTTCCCCTTAAAATATGACCCAACAGTCTAATCAATCACCTGCTGTTTGATACTTGATTCTGATTGGTTCAAACCTGATAACACACACAGGTAATTCATTCTAAATATTAAAATCATAGAAAGAATAAGATCACAGACATGTCTGTATTTTTTACATTTTTTTTATGTTTATATTTTTTTACTTGCTTTAAGTCCTCTCCTTTATCTCACTTTTATATATTGTTCTTGATATTTATCGGGCTTAAAACAGGACCTTGAGAGGATAATTTCATGCTTTCCATGTGTAAACATGTACTCGTATGACACTGTTGATGGTTTTGATTATAAACTAATCACAAACAGCAACATGGTTTGAGCCCAGGGGCCCGTTGCACAAAAGTCGGATTAAGACATCCGGGATAAATGAGTGAGCTCGGCTCAACGAATCCAAAACATGAGCGTCCAGGCTTAATTGGTTGCACAAAGACCAAGCCAGGATGAACGGACACGGATTCATCAAGCCAGGTGAAACCAATCCTGGATCAGTGCGCGCACGCGGCTTCCTCAAAAGACCCCCGCTATTGATCACAGATTTACCGATTTACCATGACAACGAGAGCAGCATACTGTTCCCCGTCGGAGGCGGAAATCATAACGGAGGCTTTTATGAGAAGGTAAAGGACCAAATAAAACAACGACAACACCGCAACTGTTTTAAAACAACGACAGAAGCTTGGCAAAGCACTGCAGACCGCCTGAATGAGTAAGTAATGAGGACGTACACACTCAGTCCTCCGCCGAAACATCACGATTACAATCCAAAGAGTTAATTAACAGCTCCGTAAACGTACCTGTGCTCAGATTATGAATGAGACGAAACTGTGTAAACGTCACAGATTATAAAATCTTATTTTAGCTCCTCTTGTCATTAGACTATAGTGTGTGTGAGTGTGTAGGTTAAACATAACGGGTCCAGCATTAACGTTCAGGCGAACATGACTTTTTAAATTTGTCAGTTAATGAACGCTGTGTGTTTCTTGTGATGGTCTTTGGTTTAATAATCTTGATCTTATAATTGTAGATGGTCTGCATGCTGACTGTCTCATCAGCAATGTGACAAAGTGGTCTGGCTCGGTCCATGACTCCAGAGTCTTTGGACCTCTGGAATCTCTCAGCACCTGTCACATGGTTATAAAAAAAACATTTTTTACATCATGACTGTATCAGGAGTGTTTTTCTGTTATAAGTTGTGATGATGAGATTTTGTACATTTGACAGGTGAATCCTCAGGTGTGCTGCTGGGGAACAGGGGGTCTGCCTGCCACCCTTTTCTCCTGACACCCTCCACAGACCCCCAGGCAGCACAGCAGGCCTACAGTCACGCCCATTCCAGGACAAGGACCGAGAATGATAGACTTTTGGCCTTCTGAAGGCACACTTTCACTGTCACGATATAAGAGTCAGCACTCTGAGGTCATGTGACATCACTGTGGCCTGTGCTGTCCTCCATGTGGTCTGCTGAGGAAGGAGAGAGCCCCCAGAGTGCCATCACACATGGACTGGGACAATCCTGTCATCTGCCCTGATGACGACAGTGGTCGGCCGGTCAGGGATGAATAGGTGTTAAAATATTTTAGTAAATATGCATGTTTTAAATATAAGCTACATACATGTTCTGTCAGAGGCGCATGCTGTGAATTTCAGTTAAATATGGCTGCATCAGCAGAGGAAGCTGATTGGGCCTCTTATAATGTTTGTGTTGTACAGTGTGTGTATGAGGTGTGCTGACATGTGGGGTGTGTTATATACAGACCTTTGAATGTGTATTTATTCTTGTGTTCTATAACATGCTTTGAATTCATGTTTTCTCTCTTGTAGAGTCACTGTGTGAGTTCAGTTTTGAAAGGAGCTGATGGTTCACTTGCTTTAATTTATTTAGTAAATAAAGGAACATCATCACGTTACTGTGTATTTATATTTATGGGTGATTCTCCAACTATCAAAGAATTTGTGTCCCAGGTGGAAGTGAGAAACCCCCCCCCCCATGTTTGTCATTTTTTAAGAACTCTGACAAAAAATCATGATTAAATTACTATTTTTATTATGTAAAACATGGTTTTATGAGTATTTTTTTCCTGTCTTTTGTCCATTGACCATATTTTGTATCCTCAGTCCCTCATAAGACTGAAATGAATTTTGATTCAATAGGAATTACTTATTCTAAAGAAATAAGTTTTTGTAAAATATTAGTATTTTATTTATTTTTCATTATAAAAACACCTGTCCCTTGTGGTTACTGTCATTTCCACAACACCGCAAAATGTTATGATATATGAATTTTTTTAACCCTTATATACTTGCAATCTCATCAGTTGTCATGATTTTTAAAGGTTTCTTTTCATGTTTAACATAAGATACCAAAATGGATCACTTGAAGTCAAGGACAATAAAAGTGAATTAAATTCAGCAATGCTCCTCATTTCCAACACATGATGGATATGACATTTGTTGGTGTAAAATGACAGGACAAATCTTTTTTATTTCCAGAAAATTCATAAAAATAACTCAGCTACACTCATAATATTTAAGAGTTTTGAAAATTAGACAGTTATGTTTAAAGTTCCAGTCTTGGATTAAAAAACCTGCATGATTCTGAAAAAAAAAAAAAAAAAACTTGATTAAAGACTTCTGTAAGACAGTTAAAAGGTATTTGTTATCTAGATGGTGAGAACATGTTTTTCATTAATAAAAGCTTAACATAAGTAAAGTTATGCATTTGGATTGATCTATGAGTGAAATTTCATTGAATGTCTTAAAACATGGGTTATTCTGCTAATTTTATTTGAAAAACATCTTTTTTGTGGTGGTGTGATTGATATGACACTAATAAATCATTTATATATATATATATATATATATATATATATATATATATATATATATATTAATGATCTGAAATGTTTAGATAATGACAGTGGGTCTAGTTGAATGTGATAACATTGTGTAGTGGGCAGTTAAATAACTATTAGTTTCTATTTGTGGTGGCTGCTGGCTGAGATGAGGGATGAGATTAAATAGATCCTGGAACTTAGCCTGGTCTGGAGCAGGCTCACTCCACAGGATAAATCTCCATGGTAACTAATATCAAAACATGTTGTGCTTTCCTCTATCCTGCTTTTGTGCAACCGGATCACAGATAAGTTGAGCCAGGATAACCAAGTTAGCCTGGCTTAATCCCTTATCCTAGTTTTGTGCAACAGGCCTCAGGTTGTGTGACAGGATTGGTTGAGTGAGCAGCAAATGAAAACCTAACAGCTACAGAGAAGAAGTGCTGCTGTTTTTTTCCATCTGACGTGAACACTACAGGTGAGTCAGGTTTTTTTTAACGCTTCGAAAAATCATTTCATCAAGAAAATAAATAAAATGGTTTACGCGACTATTATATCATCTTAAACAATCATTTCAGTTGTTTTAATGAGCCCCTGGATGTGATAATATCCACCTGTTTCTTCAGAAGTCGATGGGTGTTGACTTCTGTCGGCGGTTATCGACTTCAAGTTGCCGCTGCCGGCAAGCCAGCTCAAAACAACTCGCATGAAATCATTAACACTTACACAGGGCTCATAGTCAACTTTTTGTAAAACATCCACACTATGACTCCGCCTCTGATTTTTGTTTATTTTGTCGCTTTCTTGCATATGATATGTAGTATGATAGCTAGGCTCACACCATCAGCTTTGTGGTTTCCATGGTGACATAAACAAAACATTGAACCGGACGAGCAAAACCGGCAGTCGCGATGAACTACAGATAGTCAGGAAAAAGGTGGATAACCGGTGTGGCCCTGTGAGTTTCAGACTGCAAAAAACAAAGACTAGGTTATGATCAAATGATGCTCTGCAAAACAAGAATGTACGTAGATCACATCCACCTGTAACAAATTTAACTCATCTACAACAACTTTGCACCATCAGTACGAATTGATTCCTATTTCCTTATGTCTGCTGGGGTCGAGGAATTATTTGATCAAACAAATACCGAGCAGTGACTATTGAATAGCAATTTATTTGATATGCTCGTCCTAAATGAATAGTGATCGAGAACTAATAATAATGCGACTTAAGGATGAAAGAAATGAGAAGTTTAATGTGATTCATGGCAGAAAAGTGGCCTAATGTTAAGACTTAAACAATCACAGCAGCAATAAACTGATGTTTCATCAACAAATAATAAACTACTTATTCCTTCAATCAATTAACTACTTATTATAACAACATAAATCAAGTTACGTAACAAGAAAAGAAAATGTAATTTAATTCTCAAGAGGATGAAAAGGGCTCCTAGTCTTAACAAAAAAAAAAGATTATTTTTACATCAGCCAAACTGAAATGATTCACAGGCTTTTTAAAAAGATTCAATATTCAGGTCATGGATGTGGTTGCAACATCTTGAACCGACTGAAGTGATTCTCCACAGTGATTTTAACAGAGCAACCCCCCCACACACACAACCCTCCACAGGACTAGGTTTCTGTTGGATCGGCTCAGCTACATGGCACCGACACTTTAATTCTTCCTCTTATCAAAAACCACATCGATTCTCTTTCAAATCATGTGTAACACTCACAACTGCCAATAGATGTCGAAACCCATCGAAGGAAAGCAGGAGCATGCACAAGAAAGCACATGCACACACACACACACACACACACATTCCCCGCCTACTGGTTTCTATGGAAACAATATCCGTCACTCAGGATGCTGGAGTTAAAAATAGGCGCTCCTTTTCACAAATCACTCCTCCCCTTCCATGCTCAGCGGTGGACCAGCGGCAACCCTGAGTGTCTCTGTTTGTCTCCAATACACGGAGAACGAATGCAAAGCTATAAAAGGAGTGCACTTCAGGTTCAATGGGGTTTGAAACAACACTACATGCTGCAGAGGAGCGGTTTTTAAGCTAGAAGAAATAATGCAGAGATGGAAGCTGGAGGTCTGTGATTCAGGTCTTCAGCTGTGTGCTGCTGTGAGTTCATCAGCCACAGATATATTCGCAGCACCTGTTCCAAACATCTGAATCGCTGAGGAACACACGAGTTAAAGATGTGGTCTAAAAAGAGACTTCCCAACATGCACTGGAACAACTCACAGACCCGCACACATTCTGATGACAGCCAGAAACAAAGTTACAATGCAGTGAGTCATCCCTAAATCTGAAAGTTGAATTTCACTTTACACTTGGACTAACCTTCAGTCCTCATCCTCATTTCAAAAACTGATGTCATTTTTTTAAGAGCTTTTTTCCTCCACACAAAAAAAAGCTCAGCAGGATCAGAACTGATTTCACAGTCACAAATTTCTAACACCTCTCTTTCTTTCACTTAAAATGATCACGACGAGCACATTTCTGAGAGGGGACCGTCGATTAGAGTGCGCATCAGCCGGCTGGGTTGGATTCTTAAATCTGATTGGTCAAAATCCCTTCACAATGCTCACTGAGTCTGAATAGCTACGGGACAACCTGATCACACAGGTCAAATCTAATCTCTGCAGAAAGCAATAATGACACATTCGGTGCTGTTGATGATGATTTCACCTCTTCCTGTTGACAAACAAGACTTTTGATTCCCACCTACCGAGGGATTACTTTTCATCACCATAAATCAACCATTTCTAAATCAATTAATCATCTCTAATTCATTATGCAGTGTCAGCTTTGTGACGTACAGATGCATACTTTAAATCACATCCCCATAAAGCACATTACGGGACTTTTTATTAAATAGCCACTCCCAAACATGCTCTGCTCTGCTCTGTTTGGAGCAGATAAAGTCTGGACTACGCTCCAGTCAGCTTTCAGCCGTCCTCCATTTCTCTATAATCATATCTGCTCCTCCCATACTAAGACAGATCCGTGCACACATCCCTCAATCACCACGCCCCTCTCCAGGCCCTCACAGTTCGACCTCCATGTAGACAAAAGAGAGGACGTCTTCGTTTCCTGTCAGGACAGTGTGAAGTGTTTCCAGACAGACTCATTTCTGTGGCTTCTGTTATAACCGCTGACAGATAATCCTGTTTCTAATTTCAACGAGTCCTTCGGTAAACAAGCTAAAGTAAACAGATTGTTTAAGCTAACCTTAATGCTGTTACAAAATAACCCTATATATATATATATATATATATATATAGTATATACTGTATATATTTACATATTTACCCATGAACTAACAGGTTTTTTTCCACAAGGTTTTCCAAAGATGGAGAAATCAATACAAAAAGTGACATAATCTTGCTCTTTTTTTTATTAAATTTGACTCATAAAGGTTTGATTTTACCAGATTTATGCAGAATTCTGGGTTTTCAAACCTAAAGGGGAGTGACAATCATAAATCAAGGATATCTTTAGCTATATAGAGACAATGGAGGCTGTTAGCTGCAGAAGAACATTTTAGGAATTCCGGAGACTAAAATGTGAAATAATAATGGATTCGTAGAGGCTAAAATCAACTTGTTGGTGAAATTCACAAAATTCTCTCTTTTAAATGCTTAAATACTTTTTTTGTCCAATGCCAATGACATCTTTCGTAAATAGTTCAATTTCCATTAGACAAGTGTTTTCAAACCCCCTTTCTTGTGGAATCCACAAAAACATCTGGACTGGTAAGGAAAATAACTTACTTACTTACTTACATACTTATTTTATCATGTTCCTCACTTTCTCCATCATCTTCTCTGACAACATTCGCAGTCAGCCGAGAATCTCTGTCCTATTGCTTCTCCGTGGTCTGTCCAAACAATCGCTGGTCACCAGTCACTACAAACCAATCAGTATTTACGTGCTCACTACCAGGTATAGTTCAAGTTGTCAGTGGCCCAGTTTGATACAAATGGCAACACTGGAAGCACACGAGGAGGAAGAACACCAATATCTGCAAACTTGAACAGCAGCTAGAAGCATGTTTGAAGTGGGACACATACACGCACAAAGTGTGCCATAAGGAAAGATAAACCTGGATCTATAGATTCTCATACAGCATCATTGTAGTTATTCTTTTTTTTTTTTGTGGTGAAACCACTTTGGCCATATCGGTTCCAAAAATCAAAGACACACCTTGAGATCTTTTTACCCAAACGTGTTTAAAATAAACATGAAGGCAACTCAGAAGAAAGCCTCTAAAAAATCCAAGGGGGCCCATGACATCCTCAGGACACACCTCTGAACACGAAAGTCACTATTCTCTTCACTAAGGGGGCAGTAAACAAGCTGAAATTAGTTAGCTTTTTCATTATACTCGAAAAAAACACATTTTTCATGACTGTTGACAGACCCTGATGCTATTCTAGCACTTGTGTCGCCGTGATGTTGTCACGATCGCGTTAGTAACCGTCATCGATCACACCAAGGCGATAAAAGCAGTCTGGACTTCTTTCTTCAGACAAAGAAAACACTTTTCATCCATAATTTTCAAATTAAGAAATCACAAACACTGTCACTTCCAACGAGTATTTTCGCATTTGTTTACTTGTTTTTGTTTTGTAGATGGTAGCACACCCAGGAAGATCGTAAGAAGGCTCAGCCAATCAAGTCAACATTGAGAGAGCTGTGGCGGATGATTTGTTTGTTATGGCGCATTTCAGCAGCTTTTAAAACCTAGTTTTACATCCGACCAGTATGCAGATATAAACGTTTTAACTATTGGTTTCTGATTAAATTTTGACTTGAAATTTTCTCTAGCTACTCCAACCTTGGAGTACTAAATCAGCACTACCAAAAAGCTACTCGGCTAGCTAACATTAGCCCTGTCTCTGGTGGTGTAGAGGGGGTTCTTGCTACCTTGTCCTCTGACGTCTGCTGCTCTAACGTCGGGTCGGTGTCTCTTCCTCCTCGGTGTCTCAGCTCCGTCATCTCTGCTGGTCGTGACCGTACGACGACAGAGAGGGTCCTGTGGTTCCGAGATACTTACTCGGTTAATGGACTGACAGAGCCCTTGCAGAGCTTCTAGCTAGATTTTCACAGCAACACTTTTCCCCCGAAGTACCCCGTCTATGTCAAATCACTTGGAGTGGGTGATACATAACAACTTCCGTTTTTTCAAAATAAAGTATGCGTTGGTGACATTCTGGAAGGTGGCTGATAAAATATTTCCTCTTTGCTTCATTTCACATCAATATTATCTCATATTTTTAAAATATTTTGACCTTAATTGAAAAAATAAACAATTGTGAATAGTTTTTTTATTTTAAAGGCGTTTTGCAACACCACTATCAGAGTTGAATATACTTTCCAAGTTTGTAGAGAAAACTGTTTTTAAACAACATAGAAACATAAATATAGCAGTAGTGTTAGCCATTTATTTTCAAAAAGTGGGAAAAAAAACTAAAGGCATCTTAGAAAGTAATGCAGAGCTGTGAATCTTAATCTGATGATCTTTGTAGAGACTTAATAAAGAAAAGGCATTTTTTGATCACTATTCATTCAGAAAAATAACACCCAATTTTAGTTTTCTAGCCTGTTTTCATTATAACAGGATCATAACACTAAACACTTGCCATCCTTAGCTTTTATAACATAATGTAAGATTTTTTTTTGTTTGTTTGTTTGTTTGTTGTTGTTTTTCAATGGGACAAGTGTTTCATTTTTATAAAGCAAGTACAAAAGTGGAGATCTCAACCAGCATTTTTTTTTTAGTCACAGAATATTAGTAAAAAATGAAATCTTAAACAAGCAGTACTATGCATTTTTGCAGATAAATCCTACACAAAACAACTTATTAAGTTAGCAACCAAAGTAGAAATATATGAAAACTGTGCAGCACCTGATCATGATGCCGAAAACAAAGCGACAAGAACATTTATCAGATTGTAAGCAGACTTTGTCTAACAGATCCTTTTCTTTTAGAATTAAATAATGCATTTTTATCTTTTCTCTGCAGTTCAGTTAGTCTATTTATTACAAATAAGGATGTGAACCCAAAGGGAAAACATTGCTTTTATTTTGAAGGTATAGTCACCTCATATTTATGTGTATTCCAACTAACTTGACCTCATCGTAACAGTCGTCTGACGTCATAGGAGGTGTGTGCTATTTTCAAGGCAAATAAGCAACTGTGTGAATGCATCGATTATAGAAATATACCTTTGATCAGACTTCGTTATGTGGCCTTTATTACTTTGTAAACAAAAAAATCAGAGACTCAACCCAAATTCCCCTAAATAAATAAATAAAGGAATAATACCTTTTGATCTTTTTGCTGATAAAATGCATTTTAACACTGACCCATCACTACTTACTGACCTTTGTGAATTTATTTGCAGGATTTAAAGTTGAAAACCAGATTGGATCCACGCAGAGCCTATTTTGTATGCAACAGTGATCCAATAACTGATGTCCAAATAAGGCGCTTTGGACATCTCCATTGTTTAAAAAAACATATCATCGCACATTGTTTAGTTTGCTGCTACTGAAAATACGATATGAAAGTATTAACCCTCAAATGATAAAATTTAGTTTAGCTTTTAAAGAAAATCAAACAAGAAAGTGTCCTACCTCTTTAGACTTTAAGGCAGCATGTATTACATTGTTTTCGACAAAAGAAATCAATATCTTAATAACTGAGAAGAGCCTTTATTAGACCATTATTCCTTTCAGTTTGGTGTTGGCTAGTTTTTCCAGTGAAGGTTGCCTTTAGAGGAAACCTTAGAGGTAAATAAGGGGCCTCTGCTTGTAACCCAATATGTAATTTGCACCTTTAACACCAAGTGGCAGCAAAAGCTCGCTGTAATTGTGTGTGGGTGTGTGTCTGTCTGTGTGTGTCAGCTCTGTGGCCTGACAGCAGCCAGCAGTTATAAATACTTAATGGCCTACCGCTGTTACTGCAGGAGTGAAAGGAGGCGAGCGTTGCTGCTCAAATAAAACAGTTCAATAAGGGCTGACATCTTAGTGCAGTGTTTTCCACTTAGCCTACAGTGGGGAGGTTGGGCTAACAGGGCTGGAGGTCTGAAACAAGCTATGGTGAAGAAAAGCGTTTGATCTAGGTTTATCTAATAGATGTGAATAAAGTTTTCACTTTTGAATCGTGTGTCATAAGCTTGTGCAGGGGATGGTCACGATGTAAACAGGGAAATTACTGCTATACAACAAAATCAAAGCTATACAAATATTTAACTGTCATAATTTGGTTACTTTTAAACAACTTTAAATACTTTATTATTATTATTATTATTATTATTATTATTATTATTATTATTATTATTATTATTATTATTATTATTATTATTATTTCATGTGAAACTCATGGGGTTTTTTTCTGTCTCTTATTGCATGAGGAAATTTTTAGACTTCTTTTGAAAATCAAAAATAAATAGTTGTGATTTTCCGAATGGTTTTCTTTGAAATTGAAAACCCCTTAGAACAGTGAATAGGAGTTCATCATTTATCTTACAATGAGCATCTCAAAACTTAGAACATTTCGAAAACCTTTGTGTGTTTTTCTTCTTTGTTCTGCATGCTTATAAAAAAGGTAAACTTCAGTATATTCTATGTTCAATGTATGTCAAGAGAAATATTTCAGCCTTTTTTTTATTGAAATTTTGATTATTAGAGCATGAAGCTCATTAAAATCAGAAATTAAGTATTTGAAGTTGTTATAACATTTCCATATTCCAGAAAGCTAATCATTGTTGCCCTGAATTGGTTCGGACTCATTTACCATGAAGCATTATTCCTGTGTGGCTTGAAGGCGATCAGCCCCTGGCTCTGCTGAGATGTTGCTTCGACAGTCACCTGCAGCTCACCTGTATTTTTGATCATCATTTTCTTACAATTTCCCGCTGATTTCTCTGGGTTCGGGTCAAGCAAGTGACAACAGGGTCAGCAAATCATTTGCTGTAGTTTTGGCGCTGTGGGCAGGTGCGAAGCTTTGGCTCCTTTTCTTGCTGCACTGACGCCAAGCTTCAGTCCACTCCTTGTGAAGCTCTCTGAAGTCCTTTAAGTCAACTTTCTCCTACAATCCTGCCAAATACACTCATCCCTGTTGCTTCCTGCCACACTTTCCCCTCCACTGTGTTTCACTGACATCTTTTGATACAACACTCTGCAAACAGTGACATTGACTATTCTGTTTGAATTGTGTTTTATGCCAGTTTAAAATTTAATATTGTAGTATTTTGGCCAAAATAATCAAATTTAAAACAAAAAAGAACCAGAAACATTTTAGTTTTTGTTTTGTGAGTCTTGGATATTTTCTAAATTTTACCATCTTCTTTAGTACTAATGAATCTTGATACTGATGTTCTCCTACATGCAAGATTTTAATCTGTGTTTAATTGTATTGTTCTCTTCAATAAAATGTTATTTGGCTGTCTTTCATCTGCAGGACTGATCACACCTCTTTCATATGGTTTAGTGTATTGTTGTATTAATGTTTTTATCCCTCAGCATCCATCTTCAAGGTTGTGAAATATGTCAGGCTTATAAAAAAAAAAAAAAAAGCAGCCGTGACTCAGCAACTCGTTGAAAACTTCAGAGCAAGAAAATCACACTGAACGCTCAAAACCTGTTCAGAGAAATGAGCACAACAACAAGAAAACCTTCACACATCCTCCCACCATAAGACTGACTGCAGTGACTCTTTTCTGTGGGGGGCACTTCATCCTTGCTGCAGTGTGATGCTGGGATGTTGCTGAGCCATGCTGCGGAGCATACAGCACATGTACACTGCCACTGTGTGGAGTCACTGTCATGCAGGAAGTGTCCCATCTTGTGGCGCGCAGTCAGTGTATCGTATCTGTTCCCTACAGCTCTCTCCCTCTCTCTGTGAGTGTGTTTGAGACAGACAAAATTTTGGCTGGGGCTCCTCAGAGCTTCTCCAGAACTGCATGGCTCTGGGACATCTGCAATGCAGAAGTCTATATATAGACATGGAGTTTCAGAGAGAGGGAGAGAGAGAGAGAGCAGGGGAGAGGGAGACAGAGAGACTAAGACAGACACAGGGACAGAAGATGAGGGGAGACAGGGAGCGGAAGGACATGACAGAGGAAACAATGAATAAAAAGAGGGTTCTTGAGCTGAAAATGAGCCACAGATTGATCCAAGGCTGACACAAAGCAGCTTTAATAACTAACTTCTGAGTCAAACAGTGAATTTTAAGCTCATGAAAAGTACATTTCTGGTTTGTACCAAATATAAGATATTAAACATTTATTTTACTCTATAAATTAACAAGAATGAAACAAATGAAAACAAGTGTCCAGTCCACTCAGGCAAGGTCATGTTGAAGTGTGTTTGCTAGTGTCTGTGTTCAGCTCACTGTAAAGAGGAAATGCAGTTACGTGTCAGTGGACTCCCAGCAACAGGAACACAGAACGGAGATTGTTAAACGCTGAGGCTGAGTATTTATTGCTTTATCTCAAAGGGTCTCAGGAGGGCACTGGAGGAGGAGGAGGAGGAGGAAGAGGAGGGGAGTGGTTCAATTATGTATGCACCTCCACAACAGCAGAATGTGCTGACAGCAGAGCTCAGCACGCACACAGCAGCAGCAGCAGCACGACCAAATCAAGGACACTGCTGGCTGTCCGGCCGGCAGCGGGCCACGGCCTGCAGAGCTGTGGGATTGATCGGACTCCTGAATTTTCAATAAATCTGCCCTCTGACACGCTCCCTGTCGGACTTGCTATCACAGGGGTGCATGCCAAGTCATAACTCTGGTGGTGTCACGGTGAAAAGAGAGAGCATCAATCACAGAAAGAGGATGGCTTAAGCAGCAGCAGCAGGAAATTAAAGTCAAAGAAACATTTTTTATAGAAAATTCAACTGTATTGATTCCCAATCATTCACAAATTATGAATTCACTGAGGCATTTAGGAGTATATTAACATCATGAACTTTATGTGCAGCACTAATGTGAAGTTAAGGTACATATCAGTCTCACTTCTAACTTGCTGTCCTCAGCACATTCAGAGAAGCATTTTCAGCTTTTTTTCCCTTCACTTTAATGTATCAGGTTGCATGTTCACTTCCTGAACTCTCCTCAGCTCCTTTTCACCTGATACTTTAGTCAAAAACATTTGTCCTTTCCCTCCTTTTTCTGCTTTTCAACACATTCATTCATTTTCTTTAAGTGCTGATAATGTTTTCTGGCTGCTGTGTTGATTATCTCATCAATACTCTCTCACACACACATGCACAGGAGTACAGTGTGTGGGCAGGGAAACAAACAGTCTGAGGCGGTGATGAAGTTCTTGCTGGTGACAGCTGTGCTGGTGGGCCGGTGCTGGCAAGTGCCATCCATCTTAGCCAGCCCCATCCTTCACCTCTGGGTGCAGGCGGGCAGGTCTCAGCAGAGGCTGTGATGAGGCTAACACCCAAAGGACATGATGCAGCTCCGCCCAGTAATGATTGCAACGACCGCAGCCTGGAGGGTAAGGAGCAGGATGGTGACAGAGAGTAAACAGTTTCTGTTACTTCTGTGTGGTTTAAAGTAAAAAGGTGCACACGTCTTTTAATAAGTGCTGATAAAGAGCCTTAAAGCAAGGCAAGAGGTTATTTAACAACGCAATGTTGACATGTGAAAGTGTGCTGAATTCAGGTTTATAATTTAAAGGTGTGTCTGACTTTCACTCCTTCAGGATTATCTTGTGGGTTATATGAGGGGGTATAGGTAGTAGGGGAGAACGGGGGTAGTTGTCACATGGGTTGGTTGTCACATTCATTATCTCTTGCCACCAGAAGGGCAAACTTGGGCAAACAGCTGAGCTTGAAGTGAGACGACTTTTTGTGTTTTTCATGTGAAATTGTAAAAATTCAGCTCCTCTGTATTTTTGTTCTCGGCTTTAACACGATGAGTTTATAACTAAACAACTATTACCCTTGAAAAGTGTGAAGGGAAAGCTACAGTTTAAATCATTATTAGCTAGCTAACTAACCGTTACACTGTTGTTAGTCTTGATGCTAGCAAGAAATGCTAGTTGGGGTTGGTTGTCACATATATATGTATATGTTATATACAGTAGGCTAGTCTAAAGATGTGTTTCCTGTTCATGTCCCTTTGCTCATTTTGTGTTAAGATGCATTAATTATATTTGCATGTAATTGTATTGTAATTGTATGTATTTGTCAACTTTTCAGTACAATTAAACTTTCAAAATCAGTTCTACTTTCTTACCTTTTTAAAAAGATTTTTCCCATTAAAATAACATGTGTGTGTGTCTTTGATAGTTATTTACCTTTTTGTTACAATGAGTTGGAAAATGAAAGGGATACACATTTCAAGCCAACACCTTAACCTTTCTGTTATGTTTGTTTTTCAGGTACAACAATAGTGTTCACGGGTCAGTTTGACTCTTTACTTAACCAAAAGATCCAAAAACAAAAAAAGATCCATTAAAGCATTATTGGTATTTCACATCCAGCTCCATTGCTAACTATTCTGTCCATATTTAGTGCAATGGTGTTCTTTACCTCTCACAGGTAATTGTATAATTAGGATAATTTACTTGTTTTTCCCACAGAAAATACATGTTCAAACATTTTTTAATGTTTCATCACTTTATTACTTTTGACAGACCAACATATTTAACACAATTGTCTTTATATAACATTTAAATTTTGTTTTACATACATTCACTGTTTCTGAACCAGAAATGAACAATACAGAGTGAGCCAGAAAGATTTAGCCACCATATACCTCTACTGTGTTTGCTTAGCTTTTGTCCCAGAAGCTTCAAATTTTGCGTAGTTTCTCTCAGGAGTCATATCTTTTGATGTGCCTGAGTTCATTTGTCTTCCCCTAAGAGTATTGAGTATGGCATTGTGGCCTTGATGAGGCCCGTTTCACAACAACACAAATCATGAAAAAGGTGAATATTGTGGTAAGACTGTTTAAAATGTCATGAAACAAAACAAGGAGACTGGCAAGACCATCAGCAAGCCAATCCCTGGAAGACAACATTCAATCTGAACCAACAGGGTGGTTCTGATGGTGAAGAAGAGAGTCCAAAGGAATCCTCGCAGGAGCTTGAGGGCAACGGCAAAGTTAGTGAACATCACAAGAACTTTATCGAGAAGAATTTTCAAACAGAATCTCAGACTGAACGCTCTAAAAATGCTGCAGGAGATCCAGAGTGCCACAAACAAAGCCCTGGTTTGGTCTGATGAGACCGTTCAGGCAGTGGTCACTTCTTAGGATGACAGTGTTTATGCTGTTGCATCTGATGGTTCAAAGTCTCCTTTGGTCTTCATTCAGGAGGGTGTGAAAGTGAAGAGTCAGGTCTACCTTTAAATACTTACTGCCATGTTAACCAATGCATTTTGAAAACCAGTTTATCTTCACACAAGATGGTGCACCTGCTCACACATCCAGTGTCACAAAGGCCTGGCTTCTGGGACAAGAACATGTGGCCTCAGTCAAGTGGGGACATCAATCATATGGATTTTTCAATCTGGTCTATCCTGGAGAGGAAGGTATCAAGTGTATCTCACAGCAGTGTCACCGTTTAGAGAGAAGCTCTGATGAAATCATGGTAAAAAACCTGATGCAGAGAGTGTGGCTCTCATGTCAGGCAGTGCCAGGTCGTCTCCAGGCGATGATAAAGGTAAAGGGTGGTCGTATTGAGATGTAGACCTTTTTGGTGGCAGAGAATGAAGTGTGAAAACTGTTTTCAATGTTTGATATGTTCGCAAGCATTTGTGTTTGTGTGTTTGTGTGTTTGTGTATGTGTGCATGTGTGTCTCTGACATTTCTGGCACCCTTTGACCTCTAGTTTGAATGTCGGGTCAGATTGATCTGAACACAGTATCGATGTGATATAAACATGCAGGGGGTAGTTACAAATATGTGGGATGAAAAAGTTTTATTTTATGTTTATTACACTAAATAAGGCAAGCAGAAAAAGTTTAATTCTGAAAAAAATACTTTTAACTATTTTTCTTAGATCCTTAAACTTTAACCCAGGTCAATTTAACCCATAACAAAACAGGAGGGTTAAGATTCAATTTAAAGTTGAAATGATGGTCCTGTCCAACCTGATCAGAAAGAAATAGCATTTAGAAATAACTTATACTGGTGCTGATAATCTCATTTTAAGTTGTAGATTACAATCAGGCAGATATCTAGAAATGAGACATTTTCAAAATCACTTAGAAAGTCCTCACAGTCGCTTTAAATCCATTAAACTAAACGTCAAACGCTGACCTTACTAAAGATGTAAAGTGCATTCCCTGGATTGGAGTTACAATAATACATTAATTTGATTCACATTTTTATTGTTTATCAATTCAGGGTGAAAGGCTGAAAGTTGAGATTAATTTTAAGATTAAATCAATTAATTTGGATTTTCAGTGTATATGGAAAAGTAGATTAGATCAGGAATTAAAGCAGATTTTATTTTCTGTCACAAGCAGCTAACTATAAAGTTGATGTCATGTCTTTTACTTGAACTGTCATGAAATTTCATTTAAGTTCATGTTTAATATACTGATTATTGCAAATAAGTATTTCACACAATGTTTTTCTTTTCTTTTTTTAATTTAGTGGTGAGAAAAATTGTGGTTTTTTATGTTTTTGTTCTGTTCTGAGGTTTAGTCCTGTTAGTGACATTAAAAGCACAACAGTGTGGGAAATGTTTGGTTAATAAATGTCTTTATTTGGCTTTGAGAGGAAGTATCACTGCATGAGATAGCAGCACGTACAGTCACAGTTGTAAAGCAGAGGTCTGAAAAAGTGTCAGCACTCCTCAGTCTCCACAGAAACAAGTGAGATGCAGGTGAGACAATGTTTTATTTTAACTTTCAGACATGGTTAAGGCAAGTTTTTTAATTTAACACACAACAAGCAAAAATCTATCCCATCCAGCAGATATTCAAGCTCCAAGAGTCAGGCCATGCATTCATGCCCGATGGTTGATTCATTTGTCTGAAAGTATAAAGCACGAGGGGGGAATGAAAACTAGCAGAGACGTAAAATCATTCAGAGCGAAATGATGGAGGAGGTTGTGGAAAAAATAGCCCTTATATGTGACTCTGTACCATATAACCATGACCTCTGTTGCCTCACCTGCCACTTACAGTCTGAGCCGAGGGCCGTCAGTGTCATCATCAGCTGCCTGACAGCAGCGGCCACGCTCATCTTCATCCTGTTCCCTTCACAAAGCTAAACTTAACAAAAGCACCACCACATTTACATGAGGAGGAAGGAAAGGCCGGTGGAGTAACTCTCAACGTAAAACATGGCTGAAAATTGAACTCACAAATGAATCAACCAAAGGGGAGGGATAATTCATTTTTCCCCCAAAGAAATGATATATAGCGCAATTTAAACTCTACGTTTGTCATTCTCAAAGATGCACTCAGCACTCCTCCTCTCAGGCAACAGAAAACATCACCCACCCATCTCACACATCTGTACATAGAATGTTCCAGAGTTGCCGTTATTGACGTGCTGTGACAGTGCAGTGGAAAGAAGAGAATGGATGAGGGCTCGAATGGTCGGTGGTACATTTCATTTTTGTCGTGGCGGGATGGGATGAAGAGC
Organism: Labroides dimidiatus; assembly: GCA_030710495.1. Classification (NCBI taxonomy): domain Eukaryota; kingdom Metazoa; phylum Chordata; class Actinopteri; order Labriformes; family Labridae; genus Labroides; species Labroides dimidiatus. The sequence continues at coordinate 26,414,731 of CM061153.1, forward strand.
AAACTGGAGAGGAACAGAAAGGAGTAAGATAAGAGGGGTGGGAAGCATTCACCTGCTGCAGACTTTGAGTTCAATTGGAAGCAATTTTTTTTTCCTGTGCGAGGAGCCCACAGTCAGGAAACGAGCTGGTGGAGATTCAGTCTATGATAAAATCTTTTACTTGCATTACTCCCCAACTTTTATATGTAAAAATCAAATAGCACCGTAAAAGTTGGACTGGCTGTTACTCATGTTCCAAAATCTGTGCGTTTCTCTTTAAGTTTGTGTGCTGATCATATTGTTACTTTCAAGGTTTTGATTGCTTTTAATGCAATTATCTGTCGTTGATGGCACATTCACTGTTGCTCAGATGAGAAAAGAAAAAAAAATCTATGGAAACTTTGTGACACGATGCTCATCGTCAGGACTCACTAAAAGTTAAACTCCTCGGATAAACACCTTTTCCCATCATCCTTTCCTTCTCACCCAGTTTAAACTAATCACATCTGAGTTACGGAGCAACAGAGACTGAAAAACACAGATAGTGTGAGGCATCTGAAGTGTGCAGACTGTGTGTGTTTGTGTGTGACAGGGATGAGGTGATCGGATCCACAAAAGTGACTGACGGGATGAGGAATGTGATACTCATAATGATGATGATGATGATGAAGATGACATCAGGACAAACTGTTTAGCTCTTGCTGTTCTTTCCAGCGGGGGTCTCCTTCTTCTTCTCCTTCTCCTTCTCCTTCTCCTTCACCTTCTCTTCCTCCTTCTCTTCCTCCTCCTCTTCCTCCTCACCCTCACCCTCACCATCCTCCTGGTCATCTCCCTCCTCTCCCTCATCTCCCTCCTCTCCCTCCTCCTCATTCTCCTCTCCCTCCTCTCCCTCATCCTCTCCCTCCTCCCCTTCTTCTTCCTCCTCCTCCTCCTCCTCAGGCTTGGCTCCAGACTTCCTGTACGCTCCAAGGGAGTAGGTGCGGGACGACATGTAGGAGAAGCCGGGGTAGCCAGACTGGACCATGGCTCCGCCCACAGAGCTGAGGCGACACTCCTCACCCTCCAGCAGCTTCCTGCAGGGACGGGGAGACAGACAGAGGACAAGCCGTGATGTCACCCCTGGTCTGGATCTGTTACTATTATTATCTCAGAGAGTCTGTCCTGAGGGATCTAATGTAACCGGAGCATCGGTAACACATCTGTTGCCTGTACATCAGGCCACAGCTGCTGAGTTCATGTTGTTTCATTTTAGCTTTTTACAAATAATTTCTATGCAGATAAAGATGCAGAAAAAGAGAGAGGTGATGCATGCAGCTGTGGTCTGCGTGGAGAAAATATAATCCATGCATCCTGAAATTTAGACAAATAGGTAACATTAAAAATTAAAATCTAGAAATTTTTCAAAATAATTGTTGCAATGGGAATAAAAGTTTAAGTATTTTACAGACAGACTAAGAAATTAAAACTTTGCAATGACATTTTTTAAAAAAGGAAAAAATTCTGGACACACATGATGAAGCTACACATGAGGCTAAGATCTGCCCAATGCTAAAGCTAACTGTTTCTCCGTGCAACATGTTATCACCTCAGATGACCAGACTCATTCAGGTGAATTTGATCTGTGGCTCACCTGTAGGCAGCAATCTCAATATCCAGAGCCATCTTGACGTTCAGCAGGTCCTGGTACTCACGCAGGTGACGGGACATCTCTCCCTTGGTGGAGCGCAAAGCAGCCTCCAGCTGCTGAATGGTATCCTAAACACACACAAATCAAGTTAAGTGATGCTCTCATAAGAAGAGGGATGTTTGAAATGTGCTGTGGAAGTTAGCATCTCACTTAATGCTGGCTGGTAACAGGCTGTTATTTAAGATGAGACCAAGAAGGTTAAAAAAAAAAAGGAAAAACAAACACTCAGCACTCAGAATCATCACATACCTGCATTTCTCCAACTTCATTGTTATGACGCTCCTCCATCTCAGCAATCTGCCTCTCCAGAGCCTCATTGTGGCCCCTGAGGGCCTCAATCTCCAGGGTGCGGGCCTGCACTTGCCTGCGGTACTCGCTCAGCTCCTCTTTGGAGTGCTTGATGGCATCCTGGTTGCGGGCAGCCGCCTCATTCACACTGGCAAACTTGGAGCGGTACCAGTCCTCCACCTGAGTCTGGTTCCTGGCTGACAGGTTCTCATACTGAGCCCGGATGTCTTTCAGAGCCGCGGTCAGGTCCGGTTTGCTCATGTCCATCTCCACGGACACCTGGATGGAGATGAGGGGAGAAACAGAAGGTGGTGTTTTAAAACATTTATCAGTTTAAACTGATAAGTTGAAATATTGATTCTTTACATCGTCCTGTATGATATAAGTTTAGCCTCAGTGAATCATCTCATTAACAAACAGCAGCGAGGGCTGAAAGCATCAGTTCATCAATCCTGTGAATGTCAGCAGCTTCATACTCGAAACCAGGAGAGAGACACAGTGCGCCTGATACCTCAGTGCTTTGCTCTGCTGTCTTTATGACTGCTCATAAAACAGCAGTGACAGAAATTTAAAGACCCTGCAACACTCTGGTTTGCTGCATTTAATGAATTTTAAAATAGATGATAAAAAAACTTGAGCTACTTGATAAAAAAAAATCTGCAACAATTTTAATTTCTTTGTGCTTCCTTTATATCATGCAAACTCATGTTTTAACCTGATAAGCACACAGATGACCAGTTCAGATTATACAGTGTAGCTGCCTGCAGATTAATACCGTATTATCTGTGCTTCAAATTGGATTATCTGTTGCTCTTTGCACTCTTTGATCTTTGGCAGCACCGTGTTTCACGTGGTGACATATACATATAAGGTGAGTGGTGTGAAGATGAGCTGAGTTGCAGTGAGGTGGACTGTTGCAGGTCTGATGAATCGACTGCTGACTCAGGCCTCTCTGCTGAGGAAAGCTGTGCTGTCAATAGCCTAGATGGCAGTTATATCCCCTGCAGAGACACGGAGAACCCTGGAGAAATCTACCCAGCAACCATCAGCCTTCTGGATGGCTTAGCCATAAGGCTGCATATTCCATATATTGATTTCTGCTCAAAGTTGCAGTGAAAAAGTTGCTGTTGCCTTTTTTTTCTGTTAAATTGCTTTTCCTCTTGTGGGTTGTCCCCATCAGCAAAGAGACAAGCACTAATGCTGCTTTCTTAAAGAATTAAAGACATTTGCACAAGAGTTGATGGTGACTTTGTTGGTATGTTGTTTTTGGTCTGCTCAAAACTTCAAAATGTCAAACTGTGACTGCGCTCACTGTTTTGCAGATGAGAAAAATGTAGTTGAAATCTACACAAAAATAAACACTGATGCCCTACAAAAGGTTGGGGTTGCTGCCGCCCCTCGGGACGACCCCACCCCTGAATTATGATGCGATATTCCTCCGCATTTTTCCTCATCCTCCCTCCCCCTCATCTGCTTAGTTTCCCCCTCCACTTTTGACGACAACATCACCGTTATTCCCTCCAAATACTGACAGTTTGAGAATAGCCTAGAGTGACTTTGTAGCACAAAGTTTATGCATTTGGGAAAAGAAAAAAAAACTTCGGTAACATAAAACACCCGTAAATTATTGTTAAAATGAAACATTTTCGTGAGGTTTTTGTGAGTAATTTGTCGCTCTTTCGGCTTTTAACGTCCTCGAGGTTCGCAACGGTAGCGCGATTAAGCGCGTGGGCGCCGCGAGAACGCGCGAGGGGGGGCAGCGCGTGGTGCTAAGAAACGGAACTGCAGTGCCATCAATTATCCAGCTGCGCAGTTCTAAGTTTGAAATGACGGAGTATGACGTGCTGGCAGCAAACAGGACTCCTCACAGCCAACTTTTAAATGTTAGCAGTGTTGGGACAGCGGGTTATTGAATTTCTGCCCCACTGCGAGAAACCTGCTAAAATACCGCTCATGAACAGAAGAGGAACAGTAGGCAAATATAAAATACGTTTGCAACCATAAAAGCCAATTACTGACTAGTCAACGCTTTTTTCCCCGACATTCCCCTGCAGTATTTTTGTTTATATGAATGTTGTATACTACTGTTATGAGGCCTTTGGGGAAATGCAACGAACAGCCTCTTGTTTAATTTGTTTCAATGTAAAATCAGTTGTCAGAAAGCAGAATTTCAGTAAAGTAAATATTGAGGGACATGATGGAGTGGTATCAGAGTGACTGCAGCAGAGTGACACAGGCTGATGATTAAAGTAGCTAAACCAGAGCACCACCTGTGAGATGACCCACAGGTCATTAAAGCACAGTGAGATGGGGGGGGGGGGGGTGTACCTGCGTGGCCTGCAGAGACGCCTGCAGCTCCTGCAGCTCCTCTTCATGAACTTTCCTGAGGAAGGCGATTTCATCCAGCAGCGACTCAACTTTCTTCTCCAGCTCCAGGCGCGCCAGGGTAGCGTCGTCCACGTCTTTCCGGTAGTCTTTCAGGGTGTTCTCCGCCTCCTCGCGCAACTTGCTCTCCTCCTCCAGCTTCTCCTTCACGCGCTCCAGGGTGTCGTTCATCTGCACGCAGTCCAGGTGCATCTGGCTCTTCTCGTGCGTCAGCTCTTCGACACGCGCCCGCAGCTCACGGATCTCCTGCTCATACAGCTCGTGCAGACGGGAGGGCTCGTTGTTGCGCTGTCGCAGCAGCGTGACCTCCGCCTCCAGGACTTTGTTCTGCTGCTCCAAGTTATGCACTTTCTCAATGAAGGACACGAAGCGGTCATTCAGGCCCTGTAGCTGCTCCTTCTCGTTGGTGCGGATGATCTTGAGCTCGTTGGTGACCGCAGTGGACTGGGTCAGGTCCAACATGGATTCAGGCATGGAGGAGAAGACGCGGCCGGGAGCCGCTGACCTGCGGTAGGTAGCGGAGGACATCATGGAGGGGGAACCATAGGTGCGGTGGCTACTGCGGTATCCAGCAGAGTGCATGCGGGACGGGCTGCTGCTGCCCATACCCATGCGACCGGACCGGGGGGCATCTCCGAAGATCTTCCTATAGGAGCTGCTGCTGTAAATGTCGCTGGAGTAACTCATGGTTCCGTTAACTTCGCGGGGTCCGGTCCTACTGCTCTGTACGGGAGAGAGAGAGAGTGCGTGTGTGCGTGGAGTTCAGGAGAGTGAGGGTGAGTGTGTGAGAGAGAGAGAGAAAGTGAGATGCAAGTGAAGTCTGGCCAGGACAGGTGCTTTTATAGTGAAGACGCAGCGCATCATTTGACGCAGGGACAACAGAAGATGAGGGGAAACCTGCAAGCTTTTGCAGAAAGCCTCCACCCTCTGGGGAAACACGAATTCACTCATGCAGCTCCTCTTTCCTGCCTTGTAGTTCAAGCATCAACACACAGCAGCCCTGAGAGAGCACGTTTTCTATAAGAGCTCTGTTTGACCTGGAGGCTTACACATCTCATGAACTTCACTTTTCATCAAGTTACATCTGTCCTGCTTTGATGATATGCAAACAAAATCACGTCTTAGGAAAATCACATGTGTAGTCATGTTCCATTGGCACATGTTCTCCCCCAGGACTGTCTCATGTTACCTCAGTCCATACTGTCCACTGTCATTGCAGTTTTTCTTTGCTGTCCCAGCAGAATGCCAAATGGGATCGATGTATAGAGCTGTGCGCCAGAGTGTGTTTTTGGTGCTGCAGTCTGCATCCAGCCGCACTCATCCCTCCGACCTCCGCAATATCGGAATACAGGATGAGACTCATTACAGCCGCCTGATTCTTGCACGTACACGACATCGCAACATCACCAGTCTCAGCTGTAGCCCTGGAGTGAAGGCAGAGTAGTGAGAAGTAAGTTAGAGAAGAGCGACCTCCTGTTGGTCATGCATATCATAATGCATTACAACATGAAGATAAAAGATAAAAGTTATGGGTTAAAGCTGTGTAACATCAGCAGCAGTCGAAAAAACGACCTGGAAAATCTGGTTTCTTTCTTTCTTTTTTTTCTGTGAGCTAAACGTAGATGTTGAGTTATAAGTAAAGGTGTGTATTGCACAGACGATCAAAACTTTGATCAAGTTTATTTTGGGTGACTTTGATCATCACACAGTACTCAGTTTCCCTTTAAGTGAAATAAAGTCATGTTGTGTTGTGGTGTGTCAGTGCTGCGCAGGACTGTCGCTGGCCTTGGTGCTGATCCAGGCTGGAGGCACGAGAGGGACAACGCCCCTGCGAAGAAAAGAGAGAGAGAGAGAGAGAGAGAGAGAGAGAGAGAGAGAGAGAGAGAGAGAGAGAGAGAGAGAGAGAGCAGCCCCCCCACATGACTGCAGCCCTCAACACACCACCTTACAGCATGCCACATGCCTCAGTGCTTCTGTTTACACTGCTAGTCTGGAAAACAGCCCAAAACATGTGCAACATAGCCGCTGCCAAGTCATCCTAAATCACACCACTCCTCTGCTGATTCAACTTTGGAATAAATCCATAGCTGAAATAAAGCCACCTCAACTCTTCATATGTTTTTTTTTTTTTTTTTTTTTTTTTTTTTTTTACTTCTTCTTAAAATCAATTTTTCTTGATTTAATTTAAGTGCAAACTTTGAATTCAAGGCCAACTTGTTTTGGTTTTACAAATCTTAAAGAGATCTCCTTTTTTTTCTCCTGAGCCTGTGGGTTTAGAGACATTCCTTCACAGTGGATTTGTGAACATGCTTAATGTAAAAATATTTCAAGGGGGTTGTTTCAGAGTAATATTTCTTGAACAATCTCTTTAATTCTCGGAAGTTCAAATACTTCCATAAAATTATCCATAAATTGACTTTAAACTCAGACAGACAGATGGAGAGACAGAGGGACAGACAGACACTAGAGGGCGCTAAGACACCTGAGAGGCCTGATCTGATGCTGATCATGTTCTCAGTTCTCACATTATTATTCCTTCATACACTGAGTCTCCATCTTGCATCTTTATTACACGCTTTTGAAACCCACTCATCTTAAACCCATGCAGTTCAGATTTAGTGAAAGTTTTTGACCATTTGGGTAATTTGTTTTTTGGTCTTGTTGAGCTTAATTGTGCTTCCCCAACAAGACAATATGATGTGTGTGAAGATATAATATGCTCATAAAAACATGCTTTTAAAGCGGCCATGCTATAGCTGAAGATAAAATAATAAAATAATACTGTTGTGTGTGTCAGGCCCCAAGGGCACACGTTCAATCTCGTGCCAGGATTTAATGCTGCATGGCACCATAAAACACATGAGCACAGCACATAATCCAAACTAACCCCACCTTCCTCACCTCTGTTTGATGGTCATGTGAATAAACTCCATGGACATCACACAATAGAGCTGCAGAGTTAATTAAGACAGAGAAAAGTGTGTTTACAAGAGAGAGAAATGAAGAAGCCTGAGATTAATCCTGGCTAACAAACCATTTTGACCTTCTTCGGTGCAAAAAGAGCTTAACAGAGGAAGCTAGTGACTCAGCAGGAAATGACAGGTAGCCAGAAATCGTTCCTCTCACAGTGTGCCTGCCTGAGCTCCTGGATCACAGACAGCACCGCATCAGGACAGAAATACTTCAGTGCATCCCTCTGAAAACTTCACATCCTCAAATCCACACTCTATCAGCTGTCACTTCCATAATATCTGCATCACCAGGGTGCTGTGTTCACTGCAGTAGCACATACTGACTCAGGTCACGGGTTCAACAGGTGCAACATGCAGCATTTCCCACAACTATAAACACACAGCACATCAGAGCTCAGAGGACAAACCAGACTATAGTTAGCAGCCCACAGCAGCCTTTGTAACTTTATGTATGCAACTGATCTATGTTCACAAAAAACACCAGAGCAAAGGCTGGAATGTAATACAGCCACAAACAGGGAGAGGGCGCTGTAACCACAGCAGAAAAATAGAGAGCGCTGAGGGGTTTGTGGCAAATTGCAAATGGAGGAACAAGTTCAGTGGAAAATACATCAGGGATCATAAATGCAACCAAGGATATTTATTCTGTGCTCAGGGTTCAAAATGCTGAAATATCAAGTATTTTTTAGTATTTAGTATTTAGTTTAGGCTTTTTTATTTTGCTTTTTGTTATTTTGTTTTGTTTTTTTTGTTTGTTTTTTTGTTTTGTTTTGTTTTGTGTTTTTGTTTGTTTGTTTGTTTGTTTGTTTTGCTTTGTTTTGTTTTAATTTGTTTGTTAGTTTTTCCAAAGCACAAATGTTTTTGCTTAAGAATGGATAAAAAAAACTTAGTACATTCGGTATAGTTTGGTTTATCTTCCATCACTGAGATCATTTTTAATGCTATACATAATAATAATTTTCTGTATTTCATTTGTTATACTGTCTTTATTTCATTTTTTATTCATTTTTATTTTATTTTCATATTTATTTACATTTAAATGTGAAGTAGTTTGATAAATATAAATATAAATATAAATATAAATATAAATATAAATATAAATATAAATATAAATATAAATATAAATATACCCAGCCAGCATCTGGTCACAGCATTTCTGCAAGAAGACCAAATCAAAGTGCCAAATACTCATCAGTATATTTAGCCCAAAATCCGCATTTCAATTGAATAAAAGCTATCAATGTGAGCATCGATACATATGTTTTGATAATAATAAAAAAAAGAGAGGAAAAAAAAGACTTCTTATTACCCTGGACTTAATTTTGAACTGAGGAAAGTAAGCTGTGATGGTTTTAAACGAGGTGGTTTTAAGTGGTCATTGTTAAGTGATTCAACATTTGGTGGCTACAGTGTGCTTTCTCTCCTTTTTTTCCCAGCATGCCCATGATAAATGTCAAAACCAGCTTACCACACAGCTCAACTTAATGTTCCCTGCAAAGTTAATAGGTTTTTGTTTCTCGCTCAGCAAATAGCATCCAAACAGAGATGAATCACTCTTCTAATCTAAATCTCTGTATGAGCAGTATTCTCTGAAATATGCTTTGAAAAACTATAAATAGTCTCTGTTGGCAGGAAGTCGAAGACTTGTAAAGTCTCTGACTCTGTGTGCTGCAGTTCTCATTGCCAAGAGTGGAGAAAGAAATCAGTCCGTTTACCCTGGACTGGTTTTCAAACAGTGACCCTGCCTACCTGCTACTCTAACCTCTCTCCTCCTGCTGACCAGACCACTGAAGCTGTCAGCACAGCCTCACTCTCCTCACTGTGGTTTCAGTCTAATAGACTTGTAAACACTGTTAACATTACGGTTAGCACACTTCCGTGGTTCAGCTGCACCTCAACCACCAGATCAACCTGAAACAGCATCGTTAGCTCAGCCAGTAAAGTCCACACCAGTCAGTTTGATTAATTATGTGAAATCATGAAAGGGTGCATTCAGTATTACTGGCACAATAAGCATACAATCTGTTGGTTTTAGTAGAGACACATCACTGAATGATTTTATTTTCTTTCTATAAATGGCACTCAACACCTCAGAAATCCCCTGATCTCCTCAGAGGCCCTGACACAGAACTCTCTCCAGCAGCCCTGCTCCTTTGAAACTCCTCTCCCTTTTGGTGCTTTGATATGCCAGGTGTTGCTCACAGCACCGAGCGAGGCTTTCTGTGAAGAGCTTTACTACGTGTCACGCACAGGCCACTCAGCCCGCTTGCTTTTGTTCTATCTTGGATGCACTGATATTGTCTGATGTGCACTCTTCACTCCAGCCCCCTGGGACCCCCTCGCTCCTGCATGTGGACGATCTGCTCCATCTGTTAGTGCACTCACTCACACACGTATAGAAACATGTGCAAAGCAAGCATCACACACGCTCAAATCTCTGTTGATCTGAGCTGTCAGCTGTGATGGAGGATGATCATGAGGCTGCTGTCGCTCAGCCACTGACATTTTGATCAGATATGGAGCCTTACTGTATCTCTCTGAGGCTGGATTTCTTTTTATTTGATCAAGCGCAGATAAAGTCATTCAGTACTGACACATAGTATGGTTATGGGAATGTCACACATGATATGTGTCCAGTAGATCTTCTTAGAATCAGTCTCTGCTTAGACGTGTTCAGCTTAAAGCTACAGATACATCAGTCTGACTGACGCCTTATTTGTAAAAATATATACTTTTTATTTTTACTTTTTTTGAATGACCGCATAGCTTTTGTATTTTAACAGTCATGAATATGAGGTTTACAGCACACATTTTGACTTGTCACACGCAGAGGTTGAGCTCTGTGTTGCAGCAACGCTGCTCATTCAAGCTGATGCATTCTTAATAGTTTAAAAACCGCCATGGATGTAATGATACAGAGTATTAAGACCCTTTTACCTTCAAACATCTGGATTGCACCTTTAGATCTGACACTTTTCCAAAGAAAGATGATGCTTTTCCTCTTATACATCCAAGCCACGTCTTTTTCAGGGACGTCCCTGCTTGTTTCAGCAAGACAATGCCGAGACACATTCTGCAGGTGTTACAACAGCGTGGCTTTGTAGTAAAAGAGTGCAGATAATAGACCAGTACTCTATAGTTCAATAGTCCAGACCTGTCTCCCATTGAAGATGTATGGCGCATTATGAAGCGCAAAATACAACAACAGAGACCCCGGACTGTTGAGCAACTGAAGTTGCACATCAAGCATAATTAGTAAAGAATTCCACCTCCAAAGCTTCAAAATTTAGTGTCCTCAGTTCACAAACGCTTATTGAGAGTTGTTAAAGAGAAAGGTGATGGAACACAGTGGGAAACATGACCCTGTCCCAGCTTTTCTGTAATGTGGTGCAGACATAAAATTTAAAATAAGTGAATATTTGAAAAAGAAAAAATAAAGTTTATCAGTTTAACAATAAACATTAGAAATGGGGTCTTACTTTGTGATACAAAACCAAAACACTGAGGAAATCTTGCAGTGCTTATACACCTGCATGATGATCAAACACTGATGCAAGTAAGAATCATGTCATTGTCTCAAAAACCTGTCATGCTAAGTCTGCGTTGCTTATTTTTTGTGCAGAAAACAGTAAAAATGATATCTAATGGGAATTATAAAGCTTTTCACTCTTGGCCTCTAGGGGGCAGCAGAACAACCTTTAAACACAGCAGTGACATTCAGCAAATACAGAGCATAACATTCATCTAGCACCTTAGTTCAGTCCAGAAGCATCCAGTCCAGTGTTCACCTTTGGCCGAGTATTTGGTCTCAGCCATAGACTGTAAATAATGATTTCATTCCTTTCTTCACCAGCGAGTTGTTGACTCTCTTTCAGCAAGCATATGAAGTCAGTTTGGACTTTTTAAAAGCAGAAAGAACACCTACCAGATGTCAATCAGATGAAGATGATGTGAGAAAAAAATCAAAACTTTAAGGTAAAGGAAGCAAAAACAACATTCTTATCACCTGCTTTCAGGTGGAGACTCTCTTCACAGGGACCCTCCTTTAGTACATGGACTTTGAACGTTGTTGGTGTTGTAATAATTTTCAGTTTCCAATAAACGGCAAGAAATCACTGAAAACATACCACGAGATTCAAGATATATGACATTGATTTGACAGTTGTTCTTAGTCCATGAGTTTGGTTTGCACTTCTTTAAAGACTTCATGGGGATGGAAAATCAATAAAAAGTACATCTGGACTTGAGATGTATGATATCTAACAGCAAGATGATTAGTCCGTCATTTTGTGTCTCAATCCAGTGTTTAGAAAACTCTGCCCTGTTCATGAACATCCATGTTCATGAAAATTAAGTGTCATCTGGCGTGAAAGGAGAACCACTTTCCATTTACTGCTGTCCTCCTTCTAATTTTCAACAATCATCCTCATTCAACTGATCATTGTGAAAGGGGGCCGGTCTTTGTGATCTCCTGTGGTATCGTGAGGCCTTCGACTGATTGAATTGCTCTGAACTAACTCAATTGTTCCCAAGGGCTTAGCAGTGTGTGTTTCCATGGCACACGCCATTTGTTGTTTGGGTGTGTCATGGGTGTGTGTCACCTGGGGGTGAGTTCCTCGCATCAGGCTTCTGCTAGTCTCACTTTGCATGTATACGGGTGTGTTCGTGCCTGATTGGCTGTGCAGTCCTGGAAAGAGAAGGTCAAAGTAGACCGGTGTGAGTTCAGCTCCTGGATAAGCTGCTGGATTTGTCTAATCTGACTAACAAGGCGGGGAGAGGTGGGTCAGTAGGCCTGTGACTCAGACACACACACACCCACAAACAAACACACCGTATTACACAACTCTGTCAATAACATTTCTATACACACACACCAGCAGGTAGGTTATGTCAATACGCTCAGCTGAAGCATGTTGTGCTTGGCTCAGGCTGAGCTGCATTGCAGTGGCCGTGTCGTATTTCATGTGCGGATTACACGTAGGATGTGTTTGGCGATGGCGGCTTTTTCACAGGTTATTTCTCTCAACACTGAAAGACAGACAGAAAAACAGACCGTACTTCTTTTTTTTCTTTAACAGATCAGTGATTTCGAGGACACATAATAATGAAGAACATGGAGTGTGTGCTCTGTGTGTGAGTCGCTCTCCAGCCTTTCTTTAGACCACCCTGACCCCGATGTATCTTCCCCTCCCACATAGCAGTCCCATTTCTATGACCTCTGCACTGTACGCTATCTGCAGTAAAACAGACACCGAGCTCTCCTTTCATAAACACATCTCCAAAATGACACATCTGCTGCTGAATGTTCTTGTTTTGCTGTGATATGGTGGAGTTTAGTTTTTGATGGTATTTTGACCTCCTGTAGTCCTATCAGATTAAATGATTATTTGTTAACCTCTGGGGCCTGTTGCATCAGCTGTTTGAAGGGTCAGTCACTGCCTCATGGCTACAACTGTCTCCGCACTCGCTCTCACATGAGTCAGCACAGTTAAAACGAACAATTGATTCATCAAATGTTATGACCTTTATAACCCAGTAATTAGAATATTCTACACGCCCCTTGTTACGTAAATCGTTGATCGTTGCTAAATATTTAAAGAAAAGCTGAAGGAAATAGCTCGGACTCAACTGATAAATTAAATGTTAGCTTGCCATTTTATGATCCTGAGGCCCTGAGAGCTCACAGCACTGCAACTTAAGAGCACAAACGCAGGAAGACAAAACACAAGCAAGTTAAGAAAACATCTTTATCAATTCGACAACACGTGCACAGCATTTAGAAAACACACTGCAAAGACCACAGCACAACAGAGAACATTTAAAAGTGCTGCACACATTCGTTATTAGCCAATATGCTAATATCTGAATCATGCGATCACAATGTTTAAATAAATCAAAAGCACTTACTTTTATCCAATTTTCCAACACCACTGACAGAAAGAGAACCTTAACAGGGCTGTCACTCAAAATCTGCATCAACAACAAGTGTGTCGGGACGTGTGCATCGCTTTTAAGTGTCCCCTGGAAACACTTCCGTTGTGTTGCGGTCAAGCAGCAACCTCCAGTCTGAAAATATGAGGCAATGCGGAAGTGCTAAAGTCTGCTGTTCCTCGAGTGTCCGCTTGAGGCTGGCTCCGGAAGTACCGGAAGTCACATACACACCAAGCCAAAAAAAGCCGTTTTCACGGCCAAAAGAAGCCTGTTTACAGCCTGGTACAAAGAATGTCTCCCGTCTGAATCGCTAATTTCACTAACGGCATGCACTGTAGGGGGGGGAATTTTTTTCTAATTCGGCAGTTTCCCTGATATTAAAAGCTCACCAGTTAGTCCAGTCAGAGTCACAGCTCAGATCACGTGACTGTGAAGCATCCTATGGTTGTTACTGTGGAGACTCATAGCCCGCCTCGTTTCCAATATGGCCGCGCCGGCCGTTTTGCTTCAAAAGTCCTTTTCAGAAACAGACGGGTGACGTTGCGGAGACTACGTCCATTAATTATACAGTCTATGGTTGCAGTCTATTTGCAGTGCGTTTTCTAAATGCTGTGCGTGTGTTGTTAAATTGATGAAGATGTTTTCTTAATTTACTCGTATTTTGTCTTTTTGCATGCGTTTTCTTAAGTTGCAGTGTTGTGAGCTCTCAGGGCCACCATACAAATGTACAAAAGTGAGACTGTTTCAAGATCACTTACAGTCCTTTATTTTTTTCTTCAGTGTGTTTATCATTATATGCCGTCTCGTCAGCCTTTCTCATGTATAAGCCTTTATCTCAATGAATCTATAGACCTCTGAATGTCATCAGTGATTTTGGTGAAGATGCAAAATGGTGCAGAAGGGATGCCGTTAATCCAAAATGGTCATAGTTTGCCTGTGAGAGTATTTCTGTATCTCACCTGTTGGACTATCTCTAATTATGACTCCAAGCTCTTACACTGTAATGAAATGGTATTAGAGCAAACGGGGCGTTTCTGGGCTTCCACGGTGGAGAGAAATAGCTTTTCTGATAGCTCCCCTCCCCCTCCAGGAACCAGACGGCCTCAGAAAGGATGTGGGATGCTTTTCAAGAAGCTCATCCCCCCTCTCTCTTCATTTTCTTCACGCTTTGTTTGTGTTGGTTATTGAGCAGCAGTCAGATGGCTATTATCCCACAAACCTGGGATTTGGCCAACAGATTACTCTGAAACACACACACACACAGGATGGTTGGCGAGGATCAAGCCCCCGTGGAGTCTTTCTTTCATCTGCTGTGAAAAAGCCTCCTCATTACTGTCTACTCAACCTCTACATGAAGATCTCTCATTGTGTGAGAAAGTGGTGGGCTGCTTGGTTAAAGCTCCTTGACTGTAACTACTCTTCATTTGTGTCTCACTGTAATAACAAAGACAACGACAAGGTGATCGGTAGGTAAACAAGGGTTTCAAACGTTTAATCTTTTCATATCAATGGCAAATATAAATTGCTGCTCCACAATTCATTTTCAAAGGGTTTTATTTCCAACATTTGTGGTGATTTCTTTAGAAGACAGTGTCCAAATTCTCCAATTCTTAAAAAGTAAGTGCACAAAACGCCCTCCTTTAAGTTATGGTTTCATCAACAGACATCAAACACTTCCACGGAGGAAGGCAGCAGGCGACAACCAGGTTCATGGAGCATTGATGTGGTGTCTTTGTGTGTTTATTGTGTGTTTTCTTAAAAAGCACCACGCCTGAGCCCGTCACAATGAAAAGGAATGGCCTTTGTGAGACATGTGGATATATCATATACACTCATACGTATCTTACCCTTCTGTGTCTGTTTTAAGGCATTATTAGCCACTTTGTATGCAGGGACAAAATGTGCAACAACAAAAAAAAAACATATAACACAAGAAGATGACTTTTCCCCTGATGCTGAAACCTGTAGCTTAAACAACTGGTCTGGCTGTAGTCTTGTTCTTTGAGAGATTCCACACCTGCTTCTTAAGGCAGATGCTGAGAGCACCAGGGTCTTTGAAGAAGAGGGGGAGGACGGACGGAGATGAGGAGCAATAGTTGCATCACTGACACATACACCGCCCCACCACAGATGCTAACACAGCATGTGGAGGAGGGAGTCATGCTCACACATGCATGCATACCGGAAAACACACACACACACACACACACACACACACACACACACACACACACACACACACACACACACACACACACACACACCAGTCATACATACATGTATTGAATTGGTGGAAGACAGACAGCAGGCCATGGATGGAAAAAGGAGGAAACAGGAGGCTCCCATCGACAGACATTAATGCTTAGGTTAATACATGACGTCTTTGTCAAGTGGACTTTTTTGCATTTTACTAGTAAACAAATAAAACAGAAACATAGCCTTACAATTTTTTAAAGCGCCCACCCCAAAAAATCTCTCTGAAGACAGTGACGAAAAAAAAGGTAAACACACTCACACACATTCACACTCACACACCGACAGATGGCATTTCAGTGAACACACCTGCCCTCTCACACCGTATTTTAAATACATTTCCCCTTTAGTCCCCCTCATAACGTGGCTACACAGATCCTCTCCGTTTGAAAAGGTTTCAATTCGACAAAAAAGCAGCATTCCACACTCAAAGACTAAAACAATGCGTTAACTATTTTTCTGATTCATCGTCATGCTTTAACTGAGATTCGCAGGTGGCGGATGCAAGAGCAGGGAGTGTCTTTTGGCTCCGTGCTGCCGCGCTGCAGGCTTTGGGAAATCTACATTCGGGAAAAAAAAAAAAAAAAAGCTGCTGCGGGTGTGATGAATCCCAATCCTTAACTCTCACCAGGCGGAGCGGCCATTTTGCTCAAGGCTCCAAAGCACGCCGATGCGGAAGTGAAACATCAACACAGGTTTTCCCAGAAGAATCATCCCCCTCGTCGCTCAACATCCACCACCAGCTCCTCTCTCTTTTTTTTTTTTATACTTTTTAAATCACATTTTAATAAATTATTCAGATTTTTTTTTTGTCCTTTTGTTCCCATCACAGGTCCAAATGTTTTTAAAAACAACTAAACTGTATGATCAATCACAAATAAACGTTTCATTTTCTAGGAGCACCGTGCCGAAATCTGAACAGACACAAAAGCCTCGAGGCACAAACGACATTTCTAAATACTCTATAGATTGACTAGGCTGTGCAAACGAACTACACATAGAAACTCTCAATAAACCTCACAAGAAGAACGTAAGCTATGACTAATTAAATAGATCTATATATATATATTCATCTATATATTTAGTATATCTAATAAATACATTTGTTGATAGACATAGAGATCTTTCTTTTAGAACTATTTACATTAAAAGGTGTACATTTCTGCAGAAACAATAAATAGCTCTGAAATCAAGGCAGAGGAGAGAGAGTCTGTGGTTTTAACCTTCCAGTGCTTCACATGTGAAACAGACACCAAAAAGTTAAAGCCATTTTTTTGTTTTGTTTTTTTTTAAGGAGGACTCGGCTCGTCTCAAACTGAACTCCTCTTCCTTCATAAATAATTGGCAGGAACATCCACTCTCAAAAATGATGCTCTCAGTCTCACCTGCCTGTCCTCTCGACGTAATGGAATGTGCTCCAGTCTCTCGACTGCTCTCGGTAGGTCAGCTCGTCTCTTTCTATTAATACCTGGTGAACGGGGCAGTGAAGAAGTAGCGTACAAAAACACACCAGCACCCGCCTAAATATACCAGCATTCGGCCTGGTGGCTGGTGTTTTAACTTTTCCGAAACCTGCTAGTGACCCCTGTTGTACCAGTCACACACACATCATGGAAAAAAAGGATGCTGTAATAACGCCACCGTCATCAGAGAGAGCAGGACACATCAAACCCACCCACAGATCCCACCCAGATCCCCGGCCCATACACAATCTCATGCTGCACAATTTTTTGTTGTTGTTGTTGTTGTTTGTTTCGTGTTGTTTTTGTGTTATTTTTTTCTCAGAATGGCAGGTGTGGACAGAAAATGACAGGGTAGGAACAAGTCTGCGCGCCAAAGCCTTGGTACTAAAGGATATATTGCTGTCGGCCCTGACAGAGTGACACCTCACAAACTGACATGTTCTCAAACATTCGATTTATCTCGCAGCAGAACTGCAGGAGGGGCCGCTAGTTTTTAAGAGACAGCAACTGTTTTTTTTTTCTTTAAAAAAAAAAGCAATCTTAAGTGCAAAAGATCATGCACAGAAGGTGAGCAGGGCAGAAAAAAAAGGCCCTGCATCACATCAGTGTCACACCTTTGGGAGGACTCTGTCTCACTAGGATAACTAGGAGTAATGGAGGTGTGTGTATGTGTGTATGTGTGTGTGTATGTGTGTGTAAGTAGATATGAAGTTTAGGTGAATCTCATAAGTGCTTCCCATGGCTCTTGAGGCATAGAAAAAGAGGCAGTGGGATATTGTGTGGTAACATTCTCTGGCTGAAAAATGGTGTTTCTGAAGGACGGAGAGAGGTAGGGAGGGGTGGAGGGGGTGGAGTGTCTTTAAATCCTCGTTTAATTGGTGCAGAGCCGGTGACACCCTATAGACTAACCGCTGCTGATGTGCTGGATGTTGGCGGCCGTCTTGGAGGAGCTGCAGTCTGAATAGAAGTCAATGTGGGGACAGGAAGTCTGCAGGGCACTGGATGGAGGAGAGGCCTCAGACTCAGGCAGGAGGGAGGAGGGGGATGGTGGTGAGGTCGGAGGGGAGACGATGTAGGTGGAGATTGGCTGAGGGGAGGAGGTCGGTGTAGGATCCGTGACTGGTGCGGTCTATAGGCTGCAGCTCAGCTGCTTGGCCATCTCCTGAGTGTCCTTCAGGCGCTGCAGGCTGGCGCTGGAGTAGCCCTCGTCGCTACAGCTGCTGCGCAGGCTGCCTCGCTCGTCCCCTGAGTCGCTCACACTGCTGGTGCTCCACTCCAGGTCACCCAGCAGGTAGTCTGTCCCCTCCACATCCACATCCAGGTCCTCTGTAAGAGCACAGGGATCAGCAAAAATGATGTTACATGACTGCATACCAGAGACAACAGCTAATAAACACAAGACACAGCCCTTTTCAAAATAATGATAAACAGCAGCAGTTTCTGCTGATAATCGGCCGATTTAATTTGCAGATTATCAGCCGATTATATCCCTTTTTAATGCTTTTATACTAGAAAATTTCTTTCTGTTGTAAAGTTAAACAAATCCTAAAGGACAAAGTAGTGTAAAACAGTAAAGTCAGCATTAAGGGACTGAAAAATAAGTTATTTTATTCATTATATTTTTTTTTAATGAATCAGCCGATTAATCGGTTATTGGGTTTTTTTCGGCCAAATATCGGAATTGGCATCTGCATCAAAATATCCAAACCAGTCAGGCCCTATATGTGTGTGTATTTGTGTGTTCTTTGTGCGTGTCTGTGTGGGGGCTAACCTTGGTCAGAGTCGGACTTGTCAGATGACTGGGTGGAGCCAGTGCTGTCCATGCGGGTCCTCTCCACCCCCAGCTGCTCCAGACGCCTCCTCAGGTGTCTCCGCTCTCGCTGTAGCTGCTCTAAGGTGTGCTGAGCTTTCCTGTCGCTCTCCTCCAACCTCTGCAGGGTGGGCAGAGACAAACACAGGAGAATGTTACTGCTTTTAGTTGTGTGTGTGTGTGTGTGTGTTCTGGATTCTCTCAGATATTCAGTCTGTAAAGACAAATGTTGATCCAGCACACATCTCAGCAGGAAACTGACCTCTTTACACCGATTTGGTACAGACGCATGCAGTTACACACTGAACACACACCTTGATATGATCTTTGGCCTTCATCAGCAGGCTGAGTGTGGTGTGCCTGTTAGCATCTGGTCCCAATGGAACGAGGGATTTCAAGCGCTCTAAACACAGCCGTAAATGTGCCCGTCTGCGGAGAAACATAGAGAAAACAAAACACATAAATCACCTTTAAAAATAGTTACATTTCAATTACATGAAACTAATTTAAACGGTAAATGAGGTGTACAGCTTTAAATGTGCTTTTACACCACTCATCACTTTCCGCGCCTGTTAGGGGGGCATCAGTATTAGATAATCCCATTCACACACTTCTGACTGTTTCACTGTGAAGTAATCTGTGCTGGGATTGTTCCGCCAACATTCAGAGTGACACGTGTTGTTAACTTGACAATCTGGGTTTTGTTGTACTGAGCAAATCAGTATGCTGTAGAAATCAATGTTTTTTTCTCTTTGTGTCAGTTGGTTAAAAATCATTTTAAATTAATTTTTTTACAGCGTAGTGGACTGCCGAAATCTTAATCATAGTCATTTTTTTGTGCAATATCAGATTTTTTTTTTTTATGAGAAACACTGGTTACACCAGCAAAACGGCCGGCGCAGCCATATTGGAAATGAGGCGGGCTGCGAGTCTCCACAGTAACAGCCATAGGGCACCCGGCAGTCACGTGAACTGAGCTGTGCCTCTGATTGGACGAACTGGCGAACTTAATATTGTGGAAACTGCCGAATTCGAAAAAAATTCACCCCCCGTACAGTGCCTGCCGTTAGTGAAATTAGAAATCCAGATGGGAAACATTCTTTATACCAGACTGTAAAGGTGCTTATTTTGGCCGTTAAAATGGCTTTTTTTGGCTTAGTGTGTACGCGACTTATTGTACTTCCGGAGCCAGCCTCAAGCAGACACTTGAGGAACAGCAGACTTTAGCACTTCCGCATTGCCTCATATTTTCAGACTGGAGGTTGCCGCTTGGAACAAATGAAGCTCATCCAATACTTAGGTGATGAAAATAATCCCGGAAAACTGATATTTCCGTCACACTTAACTGTACTTTGCAAATGTGAGGAGGATAAGCCACTAACTGAGGATAGCAGACGTTGTCATTATAAGTATGTTAGCGTACATGTTCACCTGTATCTGCTTATGCTAAAAACCCTTGGTGTAGTCTCAGAGCGGCTGGCATGGATTTAGACCAGCCTTGTTTTTGAAAAGATTTGAGATATATCCTTGAGGCCTGACATTTTCAGTATTGTGTTGCCTATAGACTGCCTTTAAAAAATGTCTTAATAGAACGTAATGCAGCTTATGGACCAATATAAATGGAATATTAAAAAGAGTGAAAATGGAAATTTGTAAAACACAAAAAAAAGAAAAGAAAAATGTTCCAAATTTTTGCTTTAAAGGGTTTTAATTCAGTATCAGAGTAACAGAGAGAAGTGATCAACTCCAAAGTTCCTCTCTGATCATTTTCAGCTTGTTAATTAAGTCATCCACTGCTCTCTGCCCTTCTCTCACGCTCACACACACTCTCAGCTGGCAGCCTGTCCAGTTGCTGAGGTCTGGGGGTGTTTGTGACTACTTGACCCTGCTGTTACACAACACACACCTCCAGCTCGAGCCTCAGTGGAGTGTGTACGTGTCTGTGTGCCTGTACGTGCCTGAGTGAGTGGGCGTGTGTACGTCAGGCTCTTCCAGAGATTGAGTGTAGAAATGTTTTTTTGGCAGCTGAGGACTCGCTGGATGAGCTTTTCATTAACTTTCAGCCGCAGCTGATCGTGATGCGAGTGACACAGCTGAAGGGACTCAAATGGACAAAGACTGAGACGTAGTCTCGCTTCATGGCCTTTGAAAAAGTCAAGACTTACACGCAAACAAACAGCGAGTGAGTGCTACTCAGCAGATGAAGAGAAGTGGCTGCTTCTCAGCTGACGCCGTCCAAAGGCCATGCACACTGTTATTACATAACATGGAAATGCCCTTGCCTGTGTTGTTCTGACATAATAAGAGATCAGCAGGGTTAGCTAATGTTTGTTAGACATCAGTGAAAAGCAGCAGACTCATGAAACAGCGCAGGTCACATGGTGTCTGGAGTACAGGAGAAGTGCTGCGGGCGTGCCTGTAAGACACAGTGCTATATCAGCAACAGGTAATTCTGGTCAGTGTGGCTTCAGTGCAGTGTGTCAACAGGGGAAATGTGTGTGTGACGCTACAGACTTGTGACTGTGCTACCGGCCACAAGAAAAAAACAGCACATTTCACTGCCCTGATTTCTAATTTATGTTCTTTTTGACTGCATCTGACTGGTGGGTCCAAAAGGAGGTGAACGTCCAAGTCGAGCTTCTTGCATAACAACAGTTGCAGCCTAATCGCTCCGTGTAAACCAAGCTGGTTTCCCTCCCAGCAGCCTTTCAGAAGCTGCACCCGCTCCAAGCTAAAAAAAAAAAAAAAGTATCCAGGTCATGGTGCTGCCCTTTGACAGACCAGCAGTAAATCCCCTCACTGTCTCCACTCTCACCCTTTGACCCTCTACAGTAACTTCCCGTGACCAGCTGAGAGCAACTTTGCATGTTAAAAAGGCGCGGTGGCTGCTGGAGTCGTGTTTCATGGATGCAGACGCTCACATTTTGGTTCTGCGGCAGCAGCAGAGGGGAGGAGGCTTCTTACTCAGGAACTTGAAATGTGTCTGTATTTTCATTGGGGAGGGAGCTTTGATTCCTCTCCTCTGGCTTTGCTTTGAGTCATTTACTATCTGACTATGACTGCTTTCTATCTTCAAACCCCTGATGGGAGAAACTGGCCAAAGGCTATACATGTCCTGAAATGTAACAGCACGGACTGTGGTCATAATTTTGACATACTGCTGGGCATGAAGTGCCTCCACACACACACATTCAGGCACACACATGCAAAGGGCTAAATCCCAGGCACACGCTCCAGTGCTTTGCATTATTCAGGCGGTCCACTGAGCTGCTGGTTTGGATCAGCTAGCACGGGCAGGGTGGAAGCACCGAGAGCAACATGAAAAAGATTTGTGCTCAAGCCTTAAGGTCTGAAACGACTGCAAGACGTCAGCAGAAGGATTGTTGTTTGATTAGCACCAACAGGTACTTAAGTGACGTAACAATATATCATACCAAGTATTTAAATGGTGTTTAATTGAGGGAGTTAAAGTCTATAGTCCTACTAGCAGCTCTGTAAGACTGGACTTTGACACGGCAGCACTTTGAGCTGAATGCTGAGATCAGTTACGCTAACATTTTTGCAGAGGTGTTGCAATAATTTGGCAAAAAGAACATAAACAGTTTACTCAGGTTGATTCCTTATTTTAGAATAGCAATATGCAAATTAGGACTTGCATGATATTGGAAAAAAAATACGTCATTGAGATATTTTTTAAGGTTTATAGCTTCACTCTATTCAGCTAATTCCTCCTTAGAATGATGAAAACAGACTCTCACCTAATTGGCTCTGTCTCTCTTTGCCCCCGTGAACGCTATTTGCGTCAGCAAAAAGTCTCAATTATGTAGGTATCTATAGTCACATACTAAAGCTATACATAGTCACAAACTATCCACCAGTTTTGCTCGTCCGGTTGAACATGCTGTTTAAGTCGCCATGGAGACCACAAGCTGATGATGTTAGCCTCGCTGTCATACTTGCCCTAATAACCGGCTTTTAAAAGCAAGAAAGTGAGGTGGAGTCATAGTGGGGATGTTTTAAAAAGTTTACACTGAGCCCCGTCTAGCACTAATCATTTCACGCAAGTTGTTTTGAGCTAGCTTGCCGACGGCGGCAACCGGAAGTCGATAACCGCCGGCGGAAGTCAACACCCATCGGCTTCTGAAGAAACAGGTAGATGGAGAAGGATTTGGAAAATCTTAAATGAGGGAAGTGGAAGAAAAGCCAGGAGATCACCAAGGTGATGTAAATTCACCCTCTGGGGGTCATGAATGTGTAAATCAAACTTGCTAAATCAGTTTGGTGTTTTGATGAAAGATGGTACTGTCGACCCGTGTTGGGCTTTGGGTGCGGCAACATGCATGTTTTTTTAACATCATTGCTACAGAGAAACATCATGCTAGCATGCAAATTTTAAAAATAAAGGCAGAAATTAACCAGGAACTGCAAATTTATCCACGATGCAAATGCAGAAGTGTTTGAAATCAGGCCATTAGAACACATGTAACACTGATACTCTGCTTTGAATGTAACATTCACAGCACTTCAAATCACAACGTTAGCATGATAGAGGGCTCCTAATTCTGCTACAGGCGATAACAACATTCAACGGTACAACCTTTAAATCAATATTTAAATCTCATTGTCAAATAGTGTAGGAAATTCTGAAATTTCATTAGCTAAGTACAAAAAAACAACAAAAACAAACACAAATTCGAACAAATTAGGTGACGTAAACCACACAGAGACATTCATACGTACCTGTTCTTTTCCATTTCATTGTGCGTAGACCTGTGGAGATAAAACAAATATGAGAAACCACACATAATACCAGAGCAGCTGATTAAACAGGGTAAGGTTCCCTCTCTCTCTGCCACCATCACAGTTCAAGGCTTCACTGCAGGGGAGTGAGGGAGAGAGAGAAAAGGCTGTGTGGGAGTTTATGAGCAGTCAGAACGGCCGACAAAATGAGATTCTGGGAAAAAAGAAACACAGTTTGGGTGCTCTGATGCCCGAGGCTTGTTCTACAGAAAAGACTGGTGCTTTTTTAAGACCCACACTCAGATACAGGATGAGGAGGCCAGGGGTAAACATAGTAACAGTAACCAGAAACAGAAGCCAGGAGCAGGAGAGGAAGGGACACGGCCCCTTCATGTTGTGATTATTCACCGTGTACGTATCACGGAGAGAGGTGGGGGTGGGGGAAGACACGGTGCTGGAGGTAAACTGAGAGATGGAGGTGTGCTAGTGGGCAACGCGGCCCCTGCATTGCAGTGTTAAAGCAGCACACACACAAAGAGAAACAAGCAGACACAGGTATGGATTTAAGTGTTCTTTTCGGATGGCGCTGGCTCTTCTGAGGGAGAGTGGGTGGTGATGGGGGAAGACAGGCTTTAGAGGAGATCCCCTCACCATCCATGAACGTTAATACACCTCCACCTGACCTCTGGACCCCACACCCCCACCCCACGTCCCAAAATAGCCTTTGCACTTTCAGCTCAGCGAGACCTGATTCTTTCACCCTGCTATTGATCCTTAAGAGACTCTCACTCTTCCTCACTCCTACTCCTCACTCTACCCTTCACTCCATCTCCAGGTTTGATCTTATGTTGAAGATCAAGCTGAGAAGCGCCATCTCTAAATCTTCTCAGTCACATTAAGGGAAACAGTAATGCGTGTCATGCCACTGTGTGTGGCGTGGGGTATCATGTTTTAGCTTTGGGTCCTCTCTATCTCACCTCCAGCCAGTGTGCATTCCAGTGAAGGGCAGACAGCCACTGGTGACATAACAGGGCTGGCAGAGAAATGGTCTTAAACTTCAGACAGCCCCCAGCTCCTTCTCGGTTAAAGAGCTATTCTTTATTTTAAAGTTGAATCCCCGATCAAAAGGATATCTTAAACTGCACTGAATTACACTCAGATCATACACCACTTCATCAAGAGGGGGAATTATACTTCCCCCTGTTTCAAACATGGATGTTAATACACAATAATGGATGTTCATACTAAATGTTTTCAATCCTCTATTTATTTGTTTGTTGTAGAAATCCCAGAATCTGTCTGTAAAACGCTCAAAATGGTCCATTCCGAGCATAGCACAAGATCTTCATGAGACTTGCTGAAATAATGAGGTCATCACATAATCTCCTAATCTTAGAGAATCGGGCCTCAAACACCAAGGTCTACACATAGATCTGCCCCAGAGTACTGGCCAATCAGAGGGAAGGGGGTCTGTGGAACAGGAAGCCTTAAAGCTACTCAAAGTGCTGAATGTTGCTGCATTCAAAAGATCATCTGAACAACTTTTTTTTGTCACATGGGATTACAGGAAAATATGAAGACATTTCTAAAAAGAAGTTAGAATGATGGATGAAAACATAAACATAAAGATGAAGATCAAATCATGTTTTTCCCATGAATAGCTAAGATCCAATTAAAGCATGGTATACTGGTGCGTCCTCTGCTGATCACTGAATATAAACATTTAAATTCAACCAAATATTGTGCTCCATGGCTTCTCCTAGCATCTCCTGCAGGATTGAGATAAAACATGTTGTTTCATTTTGATTCCAAAAAAACTGGTTGGACTTTATCACTGACCTTTAGCAACATGACTCACTGATAGATTTTTCCTTCAACATCATCTGAACAAGGCACTCCCACAGAAATCTACTGTATGCCTTTTTTTATTTCTGATGCAGCTACTAGAAATGTGAGGTTGAGTGCAATAGATTAGTATCAGATTTGCAATTGTTAGTTACACCAGCAGCTAGTTTAAACACGGGAAAACTGCTGCTGGAACTGTTTGTTGTCCATCTGATTCTGTAATAAAGAAGCTGCAGTGCGTGTGCCAGACCTGGCTCACTGAACGGTGAAGCAGCATCAAATTCAGCCTGTCCTGCTCTCATCAATTTTCATTTCATTTGGGTGCACTTTGGATACTGTAATCTCCAAGGTACGTGAGAGCTTCACATGATGCCTTTCATGCAAAGTGTACAAAGTGAAAGTTGAGCTCTTGAAATGCCTGAGCTCACATCATACGCCTCAACCTGGACCAACGTACATGGCACCGCTTTACCAAACTCCACAAGGATTCTGACAGTCAAAGAATATCCATACATCGCCCGCTTCATTTGAATTCATGCTAACCCCTACTAATAAAATGTTCTGATGCATTTCAAAATTAGGTCCCAAGTATATACATAAGCAGCTGGCCTAAGCCCCTCTGCTATTTGATAAAAAGACATTTGTATTTGGAAGACTTGTACATGTTGTTCTGAACATATCTTCCTATAATAAACTGAAAACTGAGAGGTAATAGAAAGCTTCATTTCTTTCAAGTTTATGTAGTGTTTTATAGTTATGGCTCTGAGTATTTACATTACTGTGATTATATTTTCAAAAGTAAACTTTAATGCAATAAAAGCTGAATGGTGAAAATCGGTAAAAAAAATGTGGAAGGAGATAGGTGCCAAAAACGTACTGAATAATAATAATAATAATAAGAAGAAGAAGAATCAGTATTTCAACATAATTACTTTTTACATCATATAACAGTTAATGACAAAAGACTAAATTAGGTCGTTAAATGAAGGTCCCTTTGAATGTAACAACAAGGGGTGTCC
Source organism: Labroides dimidiatus (assembly GCA_030710495.1). Lineage (NCBI taxonomy): Eukaryota > Metazoa > Chordata > Actinopteri > Labriformes > Labridae > Labroides > Labroides dimidiatus. The sequence goes on from CM061153.1 coordinate 26,441,103, forward strand.
CCCAATCAGCAATTTTTGGCCCCAATCCCAATCCCAATCCCGATGTTTTAGTGTTCCGTATGAGCTGATACCGAGCTCTGATCCAATTTTATTGGTTTTCAGAGATGAACCATGTCTTGAGCTTATTAAGTCAGTTTAATCTCATGTAGCTAGTTTTGATGTTGAAGCCATCCAATCTATTTTACATGCTCTCCTGTAGGTCCCCTAAACTTGTGTGCATGCTTAAATCCAAGGCTGCCCTGAACGCAACTCTAATGGGCAGTGCAAAACTACAAACGTAAATAGACACTAATGCGATTCTCATGTTTCGTCCCTTTCACTGAAATGTTTATTTTGCCACAAACTAGATCATAACTTTAACTGACCTGAATCATCAAGACTGGAAAGTAAAAGAATCAATCAAGACAAACATCTGTCAAACTTATCACCTCATGTTGTCACGGATTATGCTGTACAGCTTCCTCTCAGAGCTTTTCGGACGCATGCTCTCTCTCTCTCCGTGGGTATTTAACTGTTCTTTTGAGGCCCAGAAACAGTGCAGTCTTTCATTTGTTAGTGAACCACGCTGCATGTTGTTTTAGGATGTTTTGGTCGTAATGAACACATCGGGAAAAGACGTAAATGTATTCACGTGTGGTTGTTGGACTGTTTTCAGGTTCTAGTTTGGTATATTTCCACACTGCAGCCACAGAGATGCTAATGCTAAGCTAACAGACTGTCCCTTGTTTGTTTTTGCCTTTTTTTGAACTGTCTGTCTCTGGAGAGTTGCTGTAGGATGCTGTGAAGCAGATGTTATTGTTTTAATGTGGCAGGCTGTGCTCATGTGTTCTGTAATAAAGCTAAGGGTGGCTGCTGTTCCACATCAACGTACCTTACCTTTTTGTAATTTTTTATCACCAAGTTTAAGTTGATTTGTTCAATGACAGCTAACATGTATGATTGGTCGAGAACGTCGGCTAAATGCAGATCATCGATCAGTTAGAAAATGCCAAATTCACACCGATCCGATACCAGGGACCGGGATCGGGACATCCCTAGTAACAACACAAGAATAACCATTCATTTGAACTGACAATTGATTCTGGATTGGCATCAAGAATCTACATCTAAATTGAATCGGATAAAATCGAGCCGAAAGATTTACACCCCTCATTCACAGCAGCCACGTTAACTTAAACAACAACAGCGTTTGCAGCACAGAAGGACTCCATTTGCCTGCTCTGAAGGCAGGCAAGATCACTGTATGATTTCCATACTGCACAGAAGCTGCACAGAGTGCGTGTTGGTGTGACAGGTGGGGGAGGATTCTCCATCCATGTAATGGAGGAACTGGTGCTCTCCTCTGCCTGCAAAGAGCGAGAGCAGAGCAGGAAACACACAGAGGGGAGGAGGAGGAGGTGAGGAGAGAGGGAAAACACGAGAGGGAGAGAGAGAGCGGTGAGGGGGATGGGGGAGTCACCACTACTGACACACTTGCACACACATACACGCCAGAGACTTGGTGACTCCCTTCCCCCACTACTCACATGTCCACGCCACTAGGAAACAACAGAAACTGGAGGGTCTTGAACACAGATCTACTGACTTTAACATAGACATGGCCGCCTGGCCTACATTTCAGCACCTGGAAATCTTAACACAACTGATCAAATCTCCTTCAAATCCCGTCATCATTTAGACGGTCACAGTGCCGGTCTGCCTGCTAATGATCAGAGCTATCATTACACACACCTATCAAATCATCAACCCTTCTGCTGTCCTTAACCAGTAATGAGCTGTATCTGATAAAGTGCTCAGAGCTGATGAAGGAGGACCTGCAGCCTAACATAACCCTGCAGTGAAACAACAGTAAACAGTCAAAGTAAACAGCACAATGCTTGAAGATTCTGTGACTGCACACAAAGACAAACCTGTAGCAGTGGGCTACTTGACACACAAAGCTAGACCCACACTTTCTTCACCACGCATGGCTAAAAATAAAGTGCCTCTTAAGCATGTTCAGGCATGTTCTGCTCGATGGAGATACGGTCTTACAGTGCCTCACATCCTGTGCTGCTCCACAAATCTTTCTCTGTAAGTGACAACCGTGACAAGCCTGACAGGCATAATCTACGCTGACAGGCTTAACCAAATATTTGAGTATCACCTCGTTCCTTCTAAAGAGCATTCTGTCCAGTCTGTCAAGGAGAGCACGGATAAGGTGAAGCAGGTAGCATTCTGATCGTATTGTTCTTTAGATATTAGACATGAAGAAATACCATTGTGGCATGTAACAAACAAGACATCAAAAACTCAAAAAATATAAAATAGTCTCAAAAATAAATTTAGTAAATATTTAAGCAATTTCCTAAAAAATACTCTAAGTTTGAGTCCACACTAAGCGGAAATATTCATCTGTGAGAATTTAAGACAATGTAGGAGTGCTAAAAATTTCAGTTCGTTGAGTGTCAGCAAGAGACTGGCTCTGGAAGTACCAGAAACCACGTACATGCCAAGCCAAAAAAAGCCATTTTAACAGCAAGAATAAACATGCTCACAGCCTGGTAACAAAAACGACCTTACTCTAAAAAGCTAATTTCTTTATCGGCACACACTGAGAGGAGGTATTCAGCATTTTAGAAGACATCAAGATTACGAGTTTACCCAATCAGAGGCAAAGTTCACCTGACTGACAAGCAGACGCCCTGTAGATGTTAATGAGGAGGCTCAAAGCCGGTAAGTTTAGCATTTCCAATATGGCTCCCAATGGCGATACACTTCACTAACATTTATTACACAGTCTATAGTCCAAACACTGATGTAAAGAATCCATATCAGGACTGTGTATATATGAAAGTATTGATATGAATACTATAATGTCTGAATAGAGCAGTAACTTCAGATCAACTGTTAATGTAGCCTGCTGGTTACGAGGAGAAACTGGAGTCTTTATTACTCTATTTATATGACCCTTTACATGTTTTACCTTGGGTGCTCCGTACATTGAATCTTGAACATGAAAGCCATCCCACAGATATTTAAGGTCACAACATTTGTAAAACAACCTGCTCGCAAGCTAGCATAACCTGTCCCACTCTTAAAGGCGTGTACCTACATTTTTACAGCAAGGAGGAGATCGACGTGGAGGCCAATCTCTCTATAGGTAGTCATAATATCTGAGCAACATCAGAATGTTTTCATAGAGCAGTGTTTGAATCGTCCTCCAGTTCCGATAGTTGTGATGACAACAGGATGTTATGACATTGACTTACATGCAGACGAGATGAAAAAAACCTTTAACTGATATGGACTGAATTTTGAGCTCAGAGGTAACATCAGAAGGCTAACCTTAACCCAGAGTGTCTGTGCATATCAGTCACTGGGACTGAAGATGGTACAGCTGGATCTGTACATTGGGTTATATGAGGCAAGAGACCTTTGGATACCTATTTATATGTTTCACCTCATGTGCTCTGCATGCTCATTTCAACACATCAGACTGGTAGGAAATAAAACATTCAGTCCAATGGAAGCCAGGCGACTGAAGAATGTGGGCTTGCTTTCATGGTGGACATACCTGATGTGAGTTCAACTCTGGTGAGCAATTTATCTGCACACACAGACTTGCCTTATTTGACCCGACTACTTTAAGTCAATAACTCTGCCGCATAATGGTATGTAGTGCTGCTACCCACATAACATGGCATTTGTGTGTTATGTGTGGGTTTGGTTACAGGTGCGTCTCAATAAATAAGAATATTCTGTAGGTTACATATTATTATCTATTATTTATTATATAGATTCAGCACACATAGAGTGAAACAATTCAAGCATGTCTTTCTTTTAATTGAGATGATTATGGTTTACAGTTTATAAAAAGCCAAAACTCAGTATCTCGTGAAATAGATTATCACATAAGACCAATAAAAAATGATTTTTAAAACAGAACTGTTGGCCATCTGAAAAGTATGTTCATTTATATGCACAGAATACTTGGTTGGGGCTCATGTCCCATGGTTTACAATGCAGTGTGGCATGGAGGCCATCGTAAAGGAAGCCCAGGTTGCTTTGATAATGACCTGGGGTTCAGGTCAGGTATATCATTGTCATTTAACCAGCTTTTGCTTCTTTTAGCAGTGTAGGAAGATGCCAAGTCCTACTGGAAAATGAAATCAGCATCTTCATAAAGCTAGTCAGCTGAAGGAAGCATGAAGGGCTCTTAAATGTCCTGGTAAACAGCTGCATTTACCCAAGACTTCAGAAACACAGTGAATCAACAGCAGCAGATGTCATGGCACCCCAAACCCTCACTGTCTGTGGAAACTTTACTCTGGACTTAAAGACACCTGGAGTCCTCCAGACCCTGTGTCCTCAATTCCCTAATGTATTGAAAAATGGCTTTCCTTTGAAAGAGGACTTTGGACCACTGCGCAATAGTCCAGTTCTTTTTTTTCTCTTTAGTCCAGGTAAGGCTGTTCTGACTTGGCCTCTGGTACAGGAGTGGCTTGACGTGAGGAATGTGACAGTTGTAGCCAAATTCCTTGATACATCTGTGATTGGTGGAACTCTAACGCTCCTTGTGTCAATGACTGTCCTCTGGACAACCACCAGTCAGGAGACTTTCCCCATGACTGTGTAACTGGTTGAACCAGACTAAGAGACCATTTAAAGGCTCGGGAAACCAACAGAGGAGTTTCTACTTATTCAACTGATTAAAGTGGGACACCATTAGTTTACAATATTTTCTCTACTTTATTCTAATTAAATGAGATACTGAATTCTGGGTTTCCACTAACTGAAGCCATCATCAATTATCACAATTAAAAAAAATAAGCATATGGAATTTTTCATTCTGTCTGTACTACATCTGTATAATATACTAGTTTCACTTTTTGAACTGAAATTCTGAAATAAATGAACTTTTCTTCCATATTCTTTATGATATTTGATATAATTTCCTTTCTGGTCACAAGAGGGAACTCTGTTCTGGGTGTAAGTAATGAAACAGGTCATTCATGTGACTTTTTACTGGAAAAATCTCTTTTTTTATCCATCTCTTTAATATTAGCATGCCAATGCTTCTCCTGCAGCAAAACATGAAACCCTGTTTCAGCACCAATGGAATAATTTGGGGGAGGGGGGGTTAGTCATGTCTTTTCATGTGATACCAACTAACTATTCCATGAAATCTCTGAGGTCTCATAAATTTGTATTGCAATCATGATGCAGCCCTTCCTTCTCAACCCAGAGTTATAAAATCCAAACAGAAATTTGATCACCAAGTGCACATTGATCTGTGGGGTGTGGATTAAACTGATCCGTACTGTTATGAGTGATTAATGGACTGGTGTTTACACTTTGTTTCCACCGAGGACCTGCAACCCCCTCCAAGCTGACACGACTTCTGCAGTCACCTTGACTGACCCACTTTGCCTTTAACAAGTGACCATTCACTATCAGGCAGCCTGATGTTTGCTGCTGTCAGTCAAATGTTTTTGAAGAAGAGCATGGGGGAGCTAGAGCAGGGCTTTTACCCGCTGGACACCCATGGTCACAAGTATGTTTGTTTTAATGCCAGACAGCTGTGGGGAAATGGTGGTGGCTATATTAGTTTGTTTAGAATAAAGCTAGCCCTGATGTTAAGGGAGATCAAATGGCATTGTATTTGGTGTCATGCCTCAAAATCTGTGTTTTTCAGCACCTTAATAACAGCCATTTCATTGCAGAGGGTGAGGTAAGGTGAGGTGAGGTGAGGTGGGGAGCTGCAATCCATATCAATAGCATGGCACAAGTTTATTTTCAGGACCACAGAATGCTTAAGATAATCATGCTGAAATGCTTTTTTCACCACAACCAGAAAATGTGGTGTGAAAAAAAACAATTGAGGGGTTAACCCGGCTGCACTCTGCAGGGGACATACATGAGGTGGAGGTATGATCAGCGCTTGTTGCAGAGCTGTATAATGATAATAAAATGAACATTTTTGCCCCACAAGGAGCTGAATGCCCTTTACCTGCTACTTGTGTTTTTCTTGCTTTTGCTTTTCCTTTTCAAGCTCTCCCTCTCTCGGCTGCTGATGAAGGGTGGCATGGAAGCATAGCCGTGTTCAGCTTCTGCAGGCAAATAAACAACATAGTGGTCACATGTCCAAATTAGCTGGCAATGCAAAATGTGGCCACAGCAAAATGAAGACAAACAAGGAACAGGAAGAGCACATTACGTGCCACATTCAAAATCGAGCCTTTTTTGGAATTTTGTAGCAACAGCCTTGTGCCCAGGCGCACCTATGAAATGAATGGATTTCCTGCAGTATCTTTCTACAGTGTTTTCTCTCTCTGCCTGGACAATGATGTCATCTTGAACTGGAATAAACCCCACTAGCAAACCACAACAGAGGGAAAGGAGGGGCTTCCATGAAAACAATGTCCTCCCTGCACATCTGACTGCATCTGCCACATATGCATTCATCCTTTAACATAAAAGAATGACAAATGCATTTGTGTGTGGGGTTTTTTGTTTTATTGTTGCAATTATCTACTGTTACAGTTTGAATACTGTCATGCACCAATTTGTGTAAGGGTGCATTCTGCGATATATTTGTGCAAAAATAGTAACATTTCTGTTTAATGCATGACCCGATTCCTTCATAAAAAAATAAAGATCTGCGACAGAATTTCAGATTTATGACATGTCTTTGAACAAGGGTGAGTTATATGGGGAGATGGGGGGAAAACAATAGACCGTGGTACACAATACAATTACACTTTACCTCTTTCCCTGCGATCAAGGAACTCAGCTGCTTCGATCAACATCTGCACCAGTCCGATCGCCGCCATTTTCAACAATAACACTGATATTAAAACAATCCGATGAGGGATTCCGTGGATGTACACAGCCTGCCTGGCTATCTTCAAACACTCGGGCTGCTTGCTGTTTTCTGTCAGTTATGATTTAAAAGGCGAGAGGTAACATGAAATAGTTACTCCTGCAGTGTATCAAACAGGCTCTTTAAAAGTTAAAGGTCGTGAAAAAAAACGTTGCAGCACTACACAGTTGTAAAAGCCAAAGTGATCTCCTTTATGATTGTTAAAACCGTTCAGGTAAAGGTTTGGTTCGCAGGTTGGTTAACGCTACCACAGCTTAGATTGCTTTGCCCTCTTAAATAGGCAAGCTGTATTCTTAATAATGTAGCTTTTCTATACAGATCTTCCAAAAAACAGTTTGTTGACAAAACAAGACGGAAGATAGCTTGACATATACAAAATCAGCCGAGTGTTCTTGTTGATTGGCAAAAAAAAAATGTACGTTGGCTGACGTTATCGCAAGTGACAAGTAGTCAAAAAGTTCTTGCTTGATGATTTAGTCAATAAGCAAAAAAAAAGACGTTGGTTGCTCGCTTGTCACAGACTTGCCTGGTGTGAAAAGGAAAGAAAAACGAGCTAGCTGATTTAAAGTTCAACCGACGATGTCTTCCAAACTGATCGGTTCAGGGCTACGTGGCTGGCTAGTTTGTGCTGGTTTATCGATGATCACGCGTGATATGTCTCGTTGGAAACACGAATAGCGACTGACATCAACTGAGGAATAGCTCGTGTTTATCAAACTGCTTCCAAAATAGTGGCTTGTTGATCTGAGCGACAGCTAACTACAGTACTTTACCACAAAGCTTCCGTGTGCTGTAATCTGATTGGGTACTGGACAATGCATATTAAGCTCCCATTGGGCGTTGCAGGTGTCATTCACAGAGAGGGGCACCGGTAACAGCAACTGACGAACTGGCTCAGCCATTTTGGCTCTTTTTTACATTGGTGCGGGCTCACTGGTAGAGCCACAATGGGTTTTTTACAGCGCTTCATACCCATGACACATCATTGGTCGGTTTTGACAGGAGCATTGGCTATTGGTCACAATGCCCACGAGCTCATGAGACAACGCCCGCTCCTGACAGAAGACACACCTCTCTGCCATGCTGTTTCGCGGTGGATGGCAGTGATTGGCTGCAGTCGTGTTGTCTTATTTCCTGTTCACTGATTGGTCCGAATCACATGCTCTTTCGCTATTGGTCTATTATGCTTCCTATTAAATAGCTTCTATCCGCACAGGCGCAGCACCATGTTTTCTTCATCACGAGAACAGTAGATGTCTGCTGTATACAGAGAGGATGTAAAACTACATACCCTGACTGACAAAACAGTTCCAAGTTCAACAATAGGAAAATACTGTTCTATTTTGAGTAAGTTTTGATAAAAACACCACCTCATATTATACGTTTGCAGGGCATTCCCCACTACACTACGTGTACAACCAGAAATACATTCAAACATGCTTAATACCAATACATTAATTAAAATTTATTCAGAAACCCTGTTGTTCAGACTCTAAATGACTCTGAATATTTTCAGGCATATATTGTATATCATTTTGAATCTCACACATGCATTTCAATAAAAAAAAGTTGTTGTAAATTTAAAAATAGAATATTGCACCTAGTGTTAGATGTATGAGCCAAATAGTACTGAAAGACAAACGTATTTCTCATGAATAAGACTGCAACCACATCATTTCAAAATGCCTTTATTTCAAATACACTGCAGAAACAAAAGGCTCCAGTCACAAAATCCCTCAACAGCTCTCAATATCCAGCTGGGGCTCAAAATAAGTATCATTTTAGCATGTACTTTTACTGAAGAATAATATATACACACGTTGCATCACACCAAACATGTAAGGAATAAAAATGACAGAACAGTAAACGGTAAAACTATCAGAATGGAAATGATCTTCTCAGGTGTCACATTGAGTTGTTGACACTCTCAGGCGATGAAATCCAGTGGTCTGTTGAATCCACCTTTCCTGTTCATGTACTGCCTAAAAATTAAATATATAAGAAAAACATTGCATCACTGTTACCCTCGCAACACTTGCAGATTACATCATCAAGCACCAATGGGAGAGTCAGGATGTCTGCATAGAGACACCTGCAGAGGTGATTGGCTACAATAACAGTGGTTGACAGTGAGAGTGCCGGCTGTGAGGGAACTGAAAACTTGACGTTTTAGGTCAAACACAGGATCAACAAAAGGATGCAAAAGCATTAGCTTCTAAAAAAGATCTGTACGTAGCAAAATAAGAACTTATGATGAATTTACGAAAACTGTCTGCTGACACTTTTAGATACTGCACAAAAAACAGCTTTAAACAGTAAAAATCACATTTCTTTTCTTTTTTTGACGTACCTGTATTTCCTCTTCATGGTCACATTGACAGCAAAAGCTTTGGTTGATCCTTCGCTTTTCTTGCCCTGTTTAAAGAGAGTGTTATTGCCTCCCATCAAACAAAACTACACATTACAGTGAACAAAGTTTGTTAATACTCAGACCAAATGTAGTATTTCTTGCTTGACACTTTTCAAGACAAGTCTTTGAAAAGATTAACTGCAGTGGGGAAAAGCATTGAAGACAAAGTGGGTCAAAGTTGGGTATGGAATCAAATATCTAATGTCTCAAAAGATGGAAGCCAATATTTTATTATTCCAAGACATTTTATTCAATTTAAAAATATTTCAGATAATGAGTCAAACAGACCATTCCTTTATTAAAAATGAGGCATCTTTTACTATTTTATTTACCCTTCAACATGCAGTTGATCCAAAAGAAACACTTCCAGCTGCACAGAATACAATAGAAACACACATAACTGGAAACAGCTAGAATTAATATTGAAAAAAGTTGCACCTTCAGTATATGATGCTAATTCAACATGACTTCTGTCTTAGAATGGCAGCATCTTGTGTGATTTAGGCTCCTCTGATTCAAAATTTGTCTTTTATAAGTAATCATAATTGCATATAATGATCAGAATTTTGTCAAACCTGATGTGGCTGTAATGACACCTTAAAAAAAGGTGTATGAACCCATCTGAAAAGTGACCAACTCCTGAGAGGGATTAACCTCTGTAGTAATCATGTTTGTTCTGATACTGTACACATTAACCTTGTTGGTTAAAATTTAGGAGCACAAGCATTATATTATTACATCAAACACCCCCACCCGCTGGGATTGGATCAACAGACTGCCAAACTTCATTTGAGCTGTAGAACACGAGGGACTCAGTTTGGAGTACACTGCGCCCCCTAGTGGCTGTACAACTTCTAACACCCTTCTGCACTCACCTTTGTGGTGTCAAACCCAGAGAATCCCATTAGCTTCATCATCTCTATTTCCTCCTCTGTTTTGCCCTGCATGTCTTCCGCTGTTGGCAAAAAAGGTGTTGACTTCTGAGCAAACCATATTTGTGTATATTTAAACTGTCACGAGCAAATTAAGCCAAATTTCTACCTTAATATCTGTAATGGTAGGAACTAAAGCATTTCACTTTATGCAATACCTGAGATCTGAATAGGCTTTGAAGTCTTTTCCTTGGCTTCTTTGCGGTCATCATCACGTCTGTCTTTCTGTCTCAAGGGAGAGAGAGAGGAAGAGCGGTGTCGTCTAGGAGGTGACCTGCAGAGGAAACACAAAGATGGCTGTAGGAAGGGTTACGCTGACTAATAAAAAAGGACAGTTATGTAGCGTAAAGTGATTAACGTGTTTTTTGAGGGCCCTATCATTGGCAGATAAATTGGTTCATTCTTGTATCTGACCTCTCTGGAATTAATCATCCAGACAGTACATTGATGAGGAATCTGTTGACTTATATTTCATAAATGTGTCAGAATCTTTTGTTGTAAAATACAAGCCACTTTTTTTCTGGCAACAAGTAGTGTTTCTTCACCTTGAACGTCTCCTGTGAGGAGATCGTGAGCGGCTCCTCCGGCGTTCACGGTCTCGGTCTCGAGACCGAGAGCGATCCCTGTCCCTGCGCCTTCGATCGCGATCTCTAGAAGTTGAGCGGGAACGCCTCCTCTCTGCAGGGAAGCAGGAAATGTGAACATGGATTCAGGAGTGAATGTGAGGGCCAAAAAGAGACATACATATTTCAGGTCATGTGAGGATTTACAAAAACTTTCCAGTGGAGACTCAAAGTCTAGCCAATATGCCTTAAACCGATTCAAATTAAAAATAATAAGAAATACATTTTTTAGATGAGGTAAGTTTAATTGTGATCAGAGATCTCTCTACTGAGGGAGACCTGGCTAAAGAGGGCAGCAAGACATGCTTCAACAAAAATACAGCCAAAAAAATAGGGGGACACAAAATGCAGGTCGACTTAGTTTGATGTTTAAATCTAAATTGTTTTAGGTGTATTCACCCCATAAAAGTAATGACAAATGCAGTTAGTCTAAAACAGTGGCTGAGATTTCGATATTTAAGATTAAAAGTGAGCAAATATTACAAAGTAATAAATATGGGACAACATATTAATGTGGTAATATACATATTTTTTTCCTTAACTAGTGTTCTGGCATTAGTTATCAATTGGTTTCATGGTTTAATGTCAAATTAAAATAACTTTTTAAAAGATTTTCCTTTCAATCAGACTAAATGTCACGTGACGTGATGACAGTAATCCTGCATTTTCCTTTAAGAGGCCCCCTGTAGTCATCAATTGATCAGATATCACGATGCATTTATCACACTGTTGTGTTTGTCTTAAGTCTCGGTGCACGCTGCTACACACTCTCAAACAAATGAAGACTTTTCAGACAAAGTAAAGGGTAGATTAGATTGTTTATTTAGATGAAAGCACATAAAGAGGATTTTTTTAAAAAGAGAGAGAGAGAAAAGCTCCTGTAATATGTGCTTTTGTGGCAAACAGTCAAGAGGGGGATGGGACAGTACGCAATGTAGTGGTTTGACTATTTTTACGTTCTTGCCATAGAGGGAAGAGTTTTCATATTGCTCTGCTTACGTTGTATTTTTGCTACTATAGAATAATAACAAAAGACGTATCATTTGACCATTAGAAATACAACTCATGTACACGTAACGCTAGCACAACAACAAACGTAACGTGAGCGTTAGAGCTATGTTAGCTTCGTCTTCGTTCTTACCTCGTCTTGGAGGAGTTCGACTACGGCTCCGGCCCATTACAGATCTTTACAAAATGTACCTTCTTCAAGCAATTTATGAGCGATTACAAAAACAATTTAAAGTGGAAAAAACGACGTTAGACGATCACGGTTTGTTGCTCGGAAATGTCTGCGACTTTGGGTCAGGCTCTTCTTGTCTTTTTATATGAACTTCCGGTTACCTGTCGTCATGAGAGCGCCCCCAACCGACATGGAGGAAAAGATTTATGTACGAGCAAAACAGATCATAAACAAGTTGGCTAATAAGATACATATAAATGAATAAAATATTGGTTATTTTTAGCATTAAGTTGTGATTTCATTCATGAAACTGTTGCCAGAATACAGACTGGACATCCATCATAATATCAAAAGACTTCAATTGTGTTACCCTCTCCTCCCATCTAACTGGATTCACGCAGCTTGTTAATTGTCCAACCAGAGAGAGGAAAAAAAAACACTCGATCTGCTGTATGCCAGTGTCAGAAATGCCTGCAGAGCTGCTGACTTTCAACCTGGTTTTCCTGTAGACCTCTTGCAGACCCTGTGTACTGAGGCAGCCCGCAACTACCCTCAAAGTCAGCAGATGGGCACCTGAGGCTGGAAACGTATAAGCATGGACATCAGCGGGCTATTTCATTTTTTAGGTTTGTTTAATGTGAGTTTTATAATTTTATCTGCCAGACACCTGAATTTCCCCTCAGGGAAATTCTATTTTACTCTACTGGGAGCAATGGCAGCAGTCTTGTGTAGGTTTTCTCTACAGAATGAATGTAGATGAAAGTGTTCATCTTTGGCATGCAGCTGGCTTCCAGTTGCTGTTGAATTTATTGTAAGATAGTCGTGTGGTAAGAAACTTATTTGCTGAGGTATTCTTTAAGGTTACTTTAACATTTGATCAAAGTGTTATTATGAGGTACAAAAGCAGAAAGCAAAAGACAAAGACCAGGCAAGAAATGACAGAAAAACTGTGTGTCGAGCTGGTTCAAATCAAAGTTGATCTTTAATGACGGATACATGGTAACCTTGCAACACACACTTACACATCCTAATGTAAAATAAATTAAAACAATGAGCAAACATCGCACATCAGCATTTTTGCTAACAGCTACTTAAAAACAGAATAAGTTACAACAGTAAAGAGGTATTTTGCACACATACATTTAAAAGAACATGGGAAAGTGGAATGTTTTGTACCTTCAGTATTTACTGTTGTTCAGACTGCATCGGCAAGCAACAAATTCTTTAGGCTTCATCTTTTCCTTTCGTCATGGTTTTTATGGCGGACTGTGTTTCGTTGCAAGCCAGTTTATTTTTCCCGCTCTCATTTTTTTATTGTCCATCCCTGCTGTAGTAATAATGTCATTAGACAAGTTTAACACAGAACCAGCATTCAGAGCAGCACAATCAGTAGCTATCAGTATATTTCTACATGTACCGCACCTGTGCTCACGTAGCATACCTGGAACACCTATCTGATAAATAGAACCAAATCATGACAAGAGGATGCCTATGATGACCAACTAATACAACATACTGAAATGTAAATATACATGTGAGAAGTGACTATACGTGGATAAAGGGTGCATAATTCAAAGAGATGAAAGTTTCAGCTGTGACTTGCAAAGTTGTGTTTACAAAAAGAAAGGTTTGAAATTAATTCTGAGAGGTGAGTGCAAAGGATCACTTGAGTAACCCCAGTGTTAGAAAGGAAGATGTCTGACTGCTTATACAGTGAAGTTAGATAATGGTTTGAGCACAGCAGGTGAAAAGGAGACGTGAGTAGTACAGGGACTCTGTATTGTTTGTGTGACAAGACGTAGTGTGTCAGACCTCGATGAAATAATGCGTGAAAACGGTGATCAGTGTTTTTTTTTTTTTTTTTATCTGTTGAAGCTGAATCTCAGGTTAGGTTTGAAGAGTTTTAATGAGTAATTTAGTTACAGTAAGGTGTTTGAGAGTGGTTTTGGAACAGTGTTGCCAGACAGGAAATATAGAATTATCGTACTAGAGCCTCAAATTTATCGTATTTTGGGGGAAATTATCGTACACCCATTACAATCAAAATAACAGTGTTATTCTTGCGTGATAGTCACATATAGTCACTCTGTTTTGCGTCCGACAGGCACTCGCGGTTTTGTGGCTTCAGTTTTGTGGTCATTCAACGCTCTGCCCCACATCAGCAGCAAATGATCAGCAGCTCAAACTCAGCTGTGTTACACTATTGCGTCCCCTTTGAACAAGTGACAAGTGGGAACTTATGAGCCGAATCATGAGACCCTGAGACGGTCTACTTTTTTGAAACAGTATTCATAATAGCTGACAGGCTGGATGCTGATAACTGCGTCAGCTATGTAATAGCATGACGGTGTGACAGAGCAACATTCGAAAATCAGTGTCAAAAGAAATGAAAGAAAAAAGAAACATTAGTGGTCAAATCAAACGGGAGAAACTGATTTGTATCAATGCTGTGATAAAACTGTTTTTCACTGTAAAGAATGGGTGAAGGTGGAGTTCAGAGTAATGATATAAAGTCATTAATTTCAAAATGTGGAAAAACGCCGCAAAGGAAACGAAGAACTGTGCTTAGAGATAAAGTTGTCGGGGGGATTAACTCCCATCAGAGGGCTGGATCTTCATCACGCTGGAGCGCGTCTGCTGGACTCACCTGGCAAGAATACGGATTTTCGTATCTGTGAATGTAACTCAGGGTGAGACCTTTAACTTTTGTGTTTTTTTGCTGGCTATTTTTTTGTTCAACCGATTGGCAGCAGAGAATTAGATTACTTTTGTTTTTTTCCTTCTCTCTGGGACTGAGGATTATTGGACATGACATCAACTGAGTGCGGTCAGGCAACTGATTGGCTCCTGTTCGCGCCGCCTTCTTCAGCGGCGTTCATTTCTCTCAACTGACATCCTGACTGAACTCTTACAAGCATGATTGGCTGTCAGTTATGTGAGCTGAGAACGTCACTTAGACACGATTGGCTGGAAACGCCAAGTGGTCAAAGACGCCTTCAGGTTTCATAATAAGCTGCCTGGCAGACTGAAGCAAACCTATTGCAACCACACATTTGGAAAACTGTCAAATTATCGTACATTTTGCCTTTTTTGTATTATTGATCGTACATCGTACAGAGGGCCAAATTATCGTACAAACTCAATAATTATTGTACATCTGGCAACACTGTTTTGGAACAACGTGTTAGTAAATGATATCTGAACTGGCTGTGTTTGAGTAGATCTGATGTGGAGTTATATGTCACGCGCTGATAACGTCTCACGGCTGTATTTCATCGAGGTCCACTTTGTCCGAGCTCCTCAGTTCTCTGCCTTCTCCTTCTGCTTTTTGCTCTTTTTCAGGAACGATGGCGGCTTGAACTTCTTTTTCTTCTTGGACGGGGACTTGGAGGGAGAGCCCTCAGGGGTGCCACCTTGTGGTTTGGCGGGCGGAGCAGCAGGCGGGGTGGAGGTGTCGTTGGTCGAGAGAGCCTTCATGCCTTTCTCCAGCTCCTCTGTCGTCTGCTTCTCCTCCTCACCTCCGTTCTGTATGGCTGGAGACTCGGGCTTTGCCTCTTCTGATCAGGGAAGAAATAAAAGAATATTTAGTAATAAAATAAAAAGGCCTTGTGTTGGCTGGAGCTGTAAAGCTACATGCTACACAGCAGATGAACATGCTTGTTTTATGAGAAGTGGGTTGCCATTCTGTTTTCTGTACTTACTATTGAGACAAGACCAAAGCACCTGAAGTTTGCCCTATAGATCAGTGTCACATAGAAAAGGACAGACAGACACACACACATAGAGATGGAGAACAGATACAGTGGGTACAGTGACAGATGGATTTCCCAACAAAGGGCTGAAATGTGGGTCATGGTAATCAGAGAGAGAATAGATTTGTTCCACTTACCAAAGAGTGACACATAGTTTTATGTTTACTTTTAGCTGCACTCAGGTCAGGCACAGCTCACAGTCATAGCTACATGTATCAGCTATGAGCTGAGTTTTCAATCTGTAGTGTTTGGAGTGTTTTTCTATCCTGTCAAGACTGAGTATGTTCGAAGGGAGAGATCAAATGCACATGCCGACAAAACCTGACAACCTCTGTTGCTCCTTTGGGGTTTTTTATTATCAGATTCAAAATGAGTTCTTTCTTCGACCCACAGTTTGAGGTGTCCACATTTTACAACAACTCTGATTTCAGAATGAAAAAGTCAAGCAGTGAGATTCAGATTTGCTACTGTTACACTGATTGAGGTCAAAACTACGGATCTAAAGTTCAATTACTCAAAATGTGTAATGTACTTTCTAATGTACCAACTTTATTGAGTTTCTTACAAGGTTCCTCAGCCAATGGTTGCAGTTTTTGTCAGTCCTGTAACCAAAACTATGTGACATCTAAAAAGCATACTATAGGTGTTTATGCCAATGGCATACTGACACTAAGCACGTTACAGTGATTAAAAAATATTGAAAAAATTACCAAATAATGTAAAATTAATAATTTAGGTAAGAGGACTGAGCTGATGCAGTTGAAAATCATCGAAAATACAGAAACATAAATGAGTGAATTAACTTTTGGCCTTCCCATGGGGATCTGAATGATGCTACTTCCTGTGGACCATATGACTTTTGGAATGTTCCAAATTTTCAGAGGGGGTAATCTGTTAGGGGGAACAGGACTGAGTTAAAACCCAGGAACACCACTGAAGTCTGAATTTTAACTTAACAGTTTTTAAAAATTCATTTTTAGAGAAAAAAAAAATAAAGTAAAGTCGGGATAAGGTGTAACACGATATGTAAAAAAATATATATTAAATTTCTGAAGGATTTAAGTTATTATGTTTTGTGGTAGAGCCTAATTTTAGGAAGTGTACACAGGCAACAAATTTGCTCAGTGTTCAAGGTACTTCAATTAAATTTTTAAAATTATTTTTTAATAAATATCCAATTAGATAAATGTGCAGGACACTTGATACAAAAATGTATTTTACAGTTAATTTTATGGTATATTTATACATTAATTAACTGCTTCGTGTTGGTTAGTTTTATAGAGTTATTAAGTGACACAAGCAGAAAAAATGTCAGCACACACCTTAAAGTTCAAACTTTAAATGTACAAAATAAAGAGCAGCTTGCAGTTTATTTTGTACATTAAAAGTTTCAGCCTTGCTGCGTTCTACGTATCCACCAATGCTTTTTCTGTATTTGGTGACACAACACACTGACCACTACAGTAAATACTTTCAGATTTTTGTTCCTCTTATAAAACTTAAACAAGTACCGGTAAGTACATACTCATGTAGACATAAACACAGCTGAATTTTCTCTGCATTATTTGTACTTTCACCTATTTAAATTTACTGATCAGACTTTTGTTCTTTTATTTAGGAAGGAGTCTGAGTGCAGACTGTGCAAAAGCAATTTTAGTAAAAGATGCAAACTTCTGTGCAATGAATGAACTTCTGAATGGGTTCTGTTTTTTTAAGACACAGACTTAGACTGGATGCTACTCGCCCAGCTCATGAAGAAGACTTTATTTATGATATTTATGAACATTATACTTCTATTAATTAAAATGTAATCAATAGCTGAGCTCTTTTGAAATGTATTTGAACTGGACACAGTCAAAGTAAACTCCCCATGAGGAGATGCAACATGGTTGTCAGGCAGAGTTTAGGACAGAAGCAGCACTGAGTCACACATCATGTAGGACTGGAGCGGGCTGCAGCTCAGATATGCAGAGTGTGAGGCAAGCAGGGCAGACAGCCAGCACTCTGCACAGCCTCACCTGTGAGGGGAGGGCCCTGTGAGGGGGAGGTAGCAGGGGAGGACTCCTTGTCATTTGCCACCTCCTCCTCTACTTACACACAAATAAACAAATAAATACAAAGACACACAGTGAGGGACAGTGAGAGTTCAGCTGCACAGCAGGTTAGATATGTGAGACATAGAGAAGTGAACACAGTTTACAGACAATCACAAGAGAAGTCAAATACCAGACAGGGGCTGTGTGCAGCACCGAACCCTTAAAATGACTGATTTCATTCCAACACTTAAAGTATTGAGAAGTCAGAGAAGACAAGTTGAGGATAAGTTTAGTTTGAAAAACCACACATAGCATCTTTAAGAGGTAAGAGGAAGCACTGCAAAGCATTAAGCTGCCTTTACAGCAATATTTCACATACGGACGTCCCTATGGCTTCCTTAAATACTGAAAGCTTTGATGGTAAAAGTTATCAGATAAACAAATATTGATATAAAACATGTATTAAAGCGTTGGTTAATCAACAAACTAACAGTTTTGTTGGTGAAGATTTAGGGTTACTCAGTTGAGTTACTCAGTATGTTTGTATTTAGCATAAACCTACACCACTAAAAACACTTAAACCCAAGAAAGTATGTAAAGATGTAATATGAGCCACATTAACTAGGCATTGTCCAAAAAATGTCTTATTTCAATAAAAAGACAAAACTAACAACTGAATTACTTGTAAATAATAAAAAATTCTGCTAATGGGGTCAGAAAAAAATACTTTTTTAGTTTCTTGCATTCAGACATTCTTATTTCAAAAACTTGACAAACTTAGTTGTCTGACAACTTTAGAATTTTCTGAGCTGTCAGGTAACTTTGGTTTATATTAAGTAATATAACAATTTTTTCACTAAAATAAGACAGAAGCACCTGCTTGGTTTTCAGTTTTGGTAGTGCATGGCCTGCAGTTAAAAACTAGAGAAGTTGCATTTCTTTGCAGCAAATGCCTTGAAATGCTGAAGCTGAAGAAAGTGAAAATAGTGAAACAAAGCTGAAAATGTGAAAATAAATGTTCTAAAATTGTCGAGAAAAGCAAACCATGAAAATGTGAAATAAGAACCTTTGAAGGAGAATAGAACTGGAGAGGAAGTGAGGGAGGAGTGAAGAAGGAGTAGGAAATAAAAGGAGTGAGGAAGAAGTGAAGAAGAAAAAGTAAAGGAGAAAGAGTGAAGGAGAGAGGAAGTGAAGAAGGAGTGAGGAGTCTGACCATCGTCTGCCGGGAGCTCTTCAGAGGAGCAGAGGAAGTTGCCACAGCAGGTTTTTGAATGAGCAGCATTAATCTAATGATTCTAATTGTATGGTTAAATATTCAAGTGTCGCTTTAAGGATTAATTTTCTTCTGATATGAGGAACACACAGACGTCTGCTGTTCACAGTGATGATGACAGACAGCAGGACTGGTTAGTGGTTAATCTAGAAAAAAAGTTAGAGGTGAGGTGAGGATCATACCGTCGGTCCCTCCATCCTGTTTCCTCTGGACCTCCTTACGGTACTCCTCCAGCTCCTGGTCTGTCAGCTGGTTAAAGGGGTTGGGAGGTTCTGGCTCTGGTGGAAGTTTAGGTGGGCTGACTGGAGACTGGAGAAAAATTAACAGCTTTTAGCTCTTTAGGCAAGAGGAGGAAAGGAAGAAAGAGAGAGAGAGAGAGGGATGTTTGGTAAATAGTACGAGTTCACTTTACCGGAGGACTGTCAACAGTTATTACACTAGCGAGGACTTGAGACTGGGGCCCGGCGGTCTTCATGTCCTGTCGATTCTGCTGTCGGATCTTAAAGGAAAGAAATAAAACATCTTGGTGACAGTATGCACGCGGCAAAGCGAGGAATCATGGGGAACAAATGAGCCATACCTTGTTCCGTGTCTCAATGACCTCTTGAGGGTTGGTAAAAAGAGGCACAAACTGGTTTAGATTCTCAATCTTGATGGCTGTGCCGCCAGCTTGGGTCACCTCTTCTGTCTTTAACCACTAAGAGGGATAAGCCAAAATAAACAATGTCATAAATCCCAATTTTTAAATATTTAAAATGAAAAAAATATAGAAAATCCTGTCAAATAGATATCCAGACATAGCTCAGCAAAACGAATCCAGCTTGCTTCATTAAAAATGTATTTCTTCCCCTTTGAAGAATGTTTTTTTTTTTATCATGCAGCCTTGATACAATATTTGTCCACCAGAGGGCAGACTATGCACAGCAGTAGTCATGAGAGCTGTGGGCTTTCCCCTGCAATGCAGAGAAGAGGAGAGAGAAAGGAGGGTGGGAGGATCTGAGGAGGAGAGGAAACAGAGAGGGAGAGTTAAGCTCCTCCCACTGATGGAGGGAAACCAGTCTCATATTGTTTTTGTTTTCAGAGGACTCATCACTGCAGCTCTGCTTCTTTTCTCCCTCGTATAAGGAATTTAAAACCAACTCTTCATGCTGTTCGTTAACCTTTGAAGCAGTCGAATAAAACTGTTGATTCTAGATGCAGAATGAGCTTTAAACATAATCAGTTTCTCTTTCCATCAGCAGGAAAATGGTGATGTAACTGCTCTGTTACTTGATCCTTTCTTGTACCAGAGACAATTTAGAAATAAAGCTCCAGACATTAGCATGAGCTAAGCCTTTTCCCTTTTAAACGTTCAATAATCTCACCCCTGATTCTGATCCCTCGTCCCATCAGCCTCTTGATATGCTCTTTAAATCCACCTACCGCAGCAGGCAGCGGACTCTTTGCTCTTAAATCACACTTTGTATCCAGCGGCTCTCCTCTCATTATTTATCTCTTCAACAGATCAGAAGCAACCAGACTCACAGTGGTGCGCTGGTGTCCCGGGCTGGCCTGCTCCTGGCTGACTTTTTGGTAGGTGTTTGGGGTGTTGAGCCATCGGGTCCTCTCCTGCTGCTGACGCTGAGCAAACGGGTGCTGCCTCAGAGCCGGGTGGACGCCGTCATCGTCGAACTGGTAGAAAGTGGTGGCGGTCGCGGGTACCTCCACCTCCCTCCTTGTCCGCGATCGCTCCAGCAGCACGGGGAAGCGGTAGGCGTAGCCTGTACGGTAGCCCTGGATTACAACGGGAGGAAGACACTTGAGCTGCAGGCAGACAGTTCAATTCTTGGTAGAAACAGTAAGGAAAGGTCAGGATCTTCTGGGTGTCACATTACTGAGATCTGATTTATTATATCACATGTACGTTTTTTACTCCATATAATATCTGAACTTTAGAAACCAGTTCCACTGTGAGGGGTCGAGTTTAGTGACAGTGAAATTCAACTGAAACCAGCAGAGAACACAGCTTGCCAAGTCCAAGATAAAAATATATATTCGTTCTGTATTTTTAACAATGAATCAACATGGGGGAAAGGGGGGGCCTCAGGGATGCTGTTGCTTCAGTTTTGAATTACTGATGCTAAGCTAAGCTAACTGATCGGTAGCTTTAGTTTAACACTCAATAGAGGGATACTAACCAGCTCTCCTGTAAACTTGTAAATTGCAGTGATTATATTCTCATTTTTTTTCTTTCTGTTTTATCTCAATTTCTTCAATCTTATGTTTTTTTTTTAAAGTAAAAAAGTCATATTGGATACAATGAGCCACAGTCACCTGACAAGTCTGAAAAAAAATTCTCTTTTAAAGATGTTAAAAGACAAAATTAATGCCTGTATTGCTTAAAAACATCACCCGATGGGCTATGAAAGATTTGCTTGTTAAGTTTCTTGATATAATGTAAACAATTACATTTTTCTTATCCCACTGACTGATTGTTTTTACTCTTCACAAGCAATTTAGGTGTCAATTTCGTCTTTTAATATCTTAAAATTAGATTTTCTGGATAGATTTCAGTTTTTGCAGCATTATAAAAAAAACATGTTTCTTATCTAAAATGCAACTAGCATGTTTTAATAGTGTTTTTTCCCCACTGGATAAGTAAAGGTGCCATCGTCTTAGAGTGAAATCAAAGATTTTGTCTTGATAAAACATCCAGCTTGTGAGCAGAGTAGCACTGCTTGCTGATACAACAAAATGTGATACTGTTTCTCTTTTATGCAAATTCAATGAAATGAAGGAGCCTGTGGGACACGGGGCAGGATCGTATGTTCATAAAGACACTCTGAGCAGGAAGAGAAATACATCTGTATTTCTTCTTTTCTACTTCCAAATGTATTTGATTCATATGTGACTCATTATTCTGGATTTAAGTTGATCTACGCAGCAAGATAAAGTCACTCTGGGTGCGTTATGTTCAAGGATGATCTCTTAGTAAAGTGGAGGAGTGGAATCAACCTCGACCCTGAGCTGGAAACATGAAGAGGTGCAGCCGACACACCTCCACATCAAAGACCTTTGAATTAATTCTTTGTAAATGTAAGCTGATCTTCACATGTAAATTAATAGACACGGGGATCATAACAATGAATCACTCTTTAGTATTACTCTGACTTACCAAGTTATCCAGAGTTCTCATGAGAGCTTCAAACTCATGCTCTCCCACACGGCTCTTGTGAAGCGGTCCGAATGTGGAGCCGGCCCGGCCCACTGTGCCAGCGATGTTCGGTTTATGAATGGCTCGGTCCAGCATGATCAGGTTCTGCTCTCCACCGGCAGAGCACAAAGCTGTCACCTGGGAGAAATCAACCAGATTTAGAGAAAGTCTCAGCTTCTCTTGGTCGCTTTTTCACTCATGATGATGTTAAAACTCCTCAATTTCCATTAAATGATTAAAATTCAGGCCAGTAGGGTGCTTCTTCTTGAGTATCTTAGTATCTATGTTCACTGTGTAAAGTGGAAATGTTATTCTCAGAGGATTTGAGGGATTGATGACCTTCCCTATAGGCCAGTGTTGGTCCTGTAGGAGGGCTGCAGTGTCTCTTGGCACACCGCACACACTGCAGTGCAGAGCTGCTGGCTGCAAGTGAACAGGCAGCAAGAGAAGGAGAACTGCCCCATGCCCTCTCTACCACTCACACACACACACACACATATGCAGAAGTAGCACTTTTGTGTCCAGTATGCTGTTTGTCATGACAGGGAGTGTGTGCGTGGTGTGTGCATGTGTGTGTACCTGGATCTGGCAGGCAGCCTGGATGTGATAGATGGTGTAGAAGGCCTCCTCCACAGACTCCCCAAGAGCCACAATGCCATGATTCCTCAGCACCAGCACCTACACACCATGAAAACAACATTCACACAGAATACAAACTCCTCCGTTATCTTTTAAAATGTTACTGTGAAGAGAGACCAGCTCCCCATGTTAGTCACCACACAGCAGCAGGAGCTCAAATGAATCATCCAGAGCAGCTCCACATCACTTTTATCCATTCATGAAGCTGAAACAACTCCCGATGGAGGGAGCAGCAGTAACGCCTGATATCTGAGCATCAGATTTCTTTTGTTCTCGTGCAGTCGGCTCACCTTACAGGTTGGCCCCAAGCTTTTCTGCAGCTCCACTCTGTCCTCCTCCTCCTCCATGACTCCATTGTAGTCATAATAAGCCACATCCCCAACCAGCAGAGCCTCATGGGAGAGAGGCAGGAGGCCGCACTTCATGGCTGAAACCTAGAGACACATAATGTCAATCACAGGCAGAGTCATGCTGCACACGGACCGTGTATTATCAACATGATGAGAGTTGGACTGTATGTACTGGACTGTTTGTCTCTGCACATGACTCACCGCAGCCGTGGCCGGTGTGTGGAGGTGGAGCAGGCAGCGAACATCAGGCCGTGCGGAGTAGATGGCTGAGTGTAGGCTGAACTTCTCTGTGTCCACGCCAAGGTTGGTGCTTCCTTTCTCCACCACCTCACCCAGGATGTTCACCTTCACCTGGAAATAAAACAACAACACTTTAATACGCATAACTTTTTCTTAACTTCAGAACTTCTCCTGCATGCACAAAGCTGAAAATCAATTTTTGAAAATTAGATTTAAATTCAAAGGAAATAGACTTTAGCTTAGCTTAGCTTAGCTTGATGATCGGCTGTACACTGAGGAGACTGATTTAAAGAATCATTTAAGGATTTTTGTACACTGAAACAAACTGCAGACTATATTATGAAGACCAAATTATGTTGACGTTTCTCCAAATGGGAAGAAGAGACTGAAAAGCTAAACTCAGAGCTCTTTATATGTTGACGACACTGTTAATATACAAAATGGGGCATTTTCTGCTGTACATAATCTGCAATAATCTTAAATATCTTACATACTGGAAACAATACTGGAAGCAATATTACCTACCAATCGATTCACAAATATCTACATAATGGAGGTCGTGTATAGACGTAGATGAGCCATGAAAAGGTGCTTCAAGCTCATCCTGAAGGACAGTTTTTAATCTTTTGAACTCCAAGGTGCCCAATTGGAGGATCGTGATGTCACTTAGCAAACAAAGCATGAAATAATGTGCTAATCACAAAAGAATATAGTGATGTCGCACGTCAAATTAAACAGAATAACCCGGGCTACGCAACTTCATAAACCTTTCTACACGAATCACGACATATTAAACTACCGCTGCACAGCTACATGCTGAACAAAAGATCAATACTTCAGATGAAAGCAGAGACTCCACAGATTCCAAATGTATAAGCCAAAACACTTTACACCAAAGTGTCAGAGAGATAGAGGCCCAAGATCAAGAAATACAATAAATGCTTCACTGAATAAAATTTATATATAAATATATGAACATATAAGTTTTCAAAAGAAATGCAAAAAAACAGTTGTATGTGGATGTATTGATCACCATTAGTGATAGACAAATGAAATATATAGTTTTGTAAATGAGAAAATTCAAATGTGCTGAAAGAGAGCTCGCTTGAACTCTCTGTACAAAAACCTTTCTAATTTTCTTCTACTTCTCTTTATCAGACTCAGTCTTTGCAGAGATAATGTTCATATGTTGTACTATAGTCTGATAAAGGTTTAGAGCTGCAGCTTCATCATTTTCAAAGAGATATTCATTCTGAAATGTCTTTTTTTAGGCGAACCTACATTTTTGTTTTAAACTTTTGCTGGGTGCAATCTTCATTTACTCTTTACTAGTATCACATATACTCATCTTACCACATCTCAACAAATATCACACTTTTTCCCCTTACTATGACACCAAAATTATTCAAACAGACCTTGGGGTTGCAGATATATACCAATTTTATTATGGGTATTCAATTTTCGAGCAGAGACCTAAAAAATCAGCTCAGGGTTCAAAGCGTTAAAATAGTTCTAAATTTTATTTTTTACAGTGTAGTAGACTGATAAATTCATATTCATAGTAACTTTTTTTGTGCAATATGAGAAACATTGGTTACACCAATTAATAGTTTTCAGTTTTACCAACTGACCACTTCTTTCACCCACAACCAGACATCTGATGGATCTTTGATTTAAGTGTGTCCTGTGTGCAGTCTTACTCACCAGACTGGACCCAGTCACCTCACTATAAGCCAGCCCATCTGGAAGCACCAGGAAGTGTTCCTGCTCTTTGCTAACACGCAGCTGTCAGAGAGGAGGAGGGACATATGTGAGAGCAGATAATTCAAGTCAAATTTGATCCATTTTATTCTTGATGTGATGCAGACTCTCTCAGAAAACTGCAGACCAAAGCTGATCTTATCAAAAGCCTCGAGCATCATCAGCCATCTTTTCTCTCTGCTTCTGCCAACTGACGCAATGAACATCCTGTTCAGACGCTGTGCATTCTGCATCACAGCAAAGAGAAGAAAAGAGAGGGGAACTAACAGTGAGGCATGTGTGGCTGATCTGCGCCCAGCCGAAGAGGTCGAACAGGCGATGGGTGCTGGCTAGCTTGCAGCGCATCAGCCTCTCACCCTTCACCATGCTGCCAGGCTCCCAGCCGTGAAGGTCGTTGATGGGTGTCACCATCATCATGTCTGTAGGAGGAGAAGGAGGAGAGAAAATCAGTCAGGGGTGGAGGAAATGTGAGGATGATGATCTGGAGGAAAAAAATGAGCAGTGAATGAGGGGGCTGTCAGGACTATACAGACTCCGTGTCCCATGAGCACTAGCACCCAATTGTGAGGACATGAATTTTACCAAGGCGTACATCTGTTTTAGAGCTAATGAATGGAGAGCAGATCCGCTTTTTAACACCACTTTCCTTTGTTCAAGACAACTTTTTACTGTATACAACGCGACAAGGCATTTAGTAATAATTACGTAGCGTTATTGTTTGAATCGGGACAACAAGCAAACTTTGCAAACTCAGCTGGTGGGTAGTTTATCAAAATCGGACTTAGACAGGGAGGCTTAGAAATAAGATTTAGAAATCACCTATTTTGGTGACAATAATCTCATATTTAGAAGTGAAACTTCAAGATCACTAAGTCCTCACAGGGACTTCAAGGCATTATTTCACACTTGTTGATTATTTTTAGTGCAAGTTTGAATTCTTTTTAACCTTTTTTTATTTACAAAAAACATTATCTGGTGAGGTTTTTATTATATCTCTATAAGTAGACAACTACTATTTTAACTATTTCAACTGAAAAAAAATGGGCGCACAATTTTTAGCAAATTCATATCTTGACCAAGCTGCACCCTCCAGTCTGAAAATATGAGACTGTGGAAGTGCTAAAATCTGTTGTTTGTCAAGTGCCCGCTTGAGGCTGGCTCCAGAAGTACCAGAAGTCACGTACACACCAAGCAAATAATAATAAAAAAGAATTCACAGAAATTAACATGTTTATAGTCTGGTACAAAAGATGTCTCCCGTCTGAATTGCTAATTTCACAATTTCATTATCAGCACGCACTGTACGGGGGTGATTTTTTTTCCAACTCGGCAGTTTAGACAATACTAAGATCATCAGTTCGCCCAATCAGAGGCACAACTCAGCTGGGAGCCCTATGGCTGTTACTGTGGAGACTCAAAGTCTGCCTCATTTCCGGTATAGCATAGCCACGCTAGCCGTTTTGCTTCAAAAATCTGTTTCAGAAACAGATGGGTGACATTGCGGAGGCTACATCCATTAATTATACAGTCTATGATCTCAACATGCTAAACTGTGATGAACTTTAATCCGAGCAGAGGGCTCAAAACACCAGGGGCTGCAGAGCTTTATTAAAATATTTACACTATTTCAACAAAAATTAGCAATAACTAGCTTACACTTTAGCTTCATACTCTCTTAATAATTTCTCTTTGTCAACAAAAAGGTTTTATTTTCATTCATTTATGTTCTTTTCCATCCAACAGAGCCATGATGTTTATTGTGAGAAATGCAAGACTTTTTACGTTTTAAGTTAGCTAACACACTTAGCGAATACTGCTATAAGTTCAGTCTTTGTTTATCACACCAAGACTAACAAATCTTCGAGCCGACCTGAAGATGAAGCTGCTTTTTGAATGTTAATGAGGTAAAATCTCTTCTTCTCTTTCTAATTAGCAAAGAAGAGAACACCTAGTTCAAAAACTGTTTACAGTGGATCACTCAGCTAACCTCAGGACCCCTTGGTCAGCAGGTGTGTTCAGTCACAAGAGAAACAACTGTTGTCAACCAGCCAATACATCATTTTTTGGATACTCTATATTTTTCAAAACTTACAAATGAATTTCTGTATCTTTAGAGAAAATCTATTTGCAGCTCAGGGTGTGAGTGTAAGTGTGTTAGTAGATTATCAAAGGCAAACATCCATATAAAAATAACATCATGATTCTCCAGGTGAGATAAAACTTGCTTTTCTTCCAGGCTGCTCACATCACATCACCTGTCCCCCCGCTCATCCACCTGACTACAAATGTTTAAACCTGAGAAGAAGTGCTTTATAGTTTCAAGAAAGGTACAGAAACAAAGAGATTCTGAAGAGAAACGACCAGAGGATGTGTGTACATACTGGAGGGAGAGACGGGCAGGGCGGCTGGAGAGCCGTGAGAAGCCATGAAATCAGCCAGCTGTCTGAGTGCCCAGAGGTTGGATGAGCTGCCACCCTTCTTCATCTGTTCCTGGATCAGCACATCCAGCTCCTCCCGGAATGACTAAACACAGACACAAATATTGATATGTCATCATACTCACATGTATTCACACATTTACAAATATTTCCAGTTTTTCATTTTATTTTGCTTCATTGGCTCATTTTTCCATATAAAGAACTCAGACAGGACGGAGGAATCAATCATCGTCTCAGAGGGTTTTAACTCATGCACCAATGACCGAAGGTGCAAACACAGCAGGAGTGAGGCTGATTGAGCACAATAAGTTTGCCTCTTAAAATCAGCTTTATCACTTCATGACCTCCCTCTGATCTTCATCATCTTCATCATTCTAAGCAGCCTCTCTGATGCCTTCATATATGCAGAGAAATCCAGTCTTGAGTGTGAGCGCTGTACTGATTGCTGCCCAAGCTGTCCAGAAACACTCCAGCTCAGATTAATCGTAATGTGAGGAAATAACCACATCAAGGAGAAAGGTTGAGACAATGAATCATTCACACAGAGACTAACGGACATCTCACCGGACTCTGAAGGAGGCTGGAGATGCGTTTCTTGTGCTCAGACCCAGATCCAGGTGTGGAGTGCTGAGGAGACTGGAGGCCCTCAGGGACCCCATCACTGGGGCTGCGCTGCACCGGAGTGCTTTTTGGGGTGGGGGACTTGCTCATCTTTGACTGTTTGACTCACAACCAAGGACGGATGAAGAGAGCTGTAAAGAGAGAGCAGCAGTGTTAGTCATTTGCTTACAAAGCATGCTATTCTGATTTTACTATCGAATAAAAAGAACAAGTAGGGAGAAATCATGTCACACAGGGGTCACTGCGCTGAATTATTACAAACTATACCTGGAAGAAAAGAGTAGGGCTGCACTAACCCTGGTATCAAGATAAGATACTGGTGACACTTGTCATCAACAACTCAGACAGAAACTTGTGACATGAACATTTTTAACTGCTCACTTATCCACTGCTGAGGTTTACAGTTAAATTGTAATTCCTGTTAGTGCTGGAGATTTACTCACCACACATTTACACATTCAATATAAAAAAAATAAAGCTGCTTTGAATATATTATTTCACTTTGGTTTACAAAGTTAGAACATAAACATAATTCTCAGCCTCATGTTGAGAATGGAGAACGTTGCCTATCAACTCAACTCAGCTTTATTTACAGAGAACTTTAAAAACAAAGTGCTGTACATAAAGACAAAGGCAGAAAACAAATAAAACAGTAGTACAAGCACTGAAATAATCATTTCATTGTTTTAAAAGTAATTTAAGAACAATAAAAATAACTAAAAAAAACATTAAACTTTAAAACATGACCAGAGTCTCAAACAGGGTTAAAAGCCAAGGAATAAAAATGGGTTTTAAGATGAGTTTTAAGACCGGACAGTGAGGAGGCTTGCCAGAAGCTCGTTCCACAATTTTGGTACCGCAACAGAAAAAGCTCTATCCCCTCTGAGCTTCCGTTTTGACCTCCAGGAGCAGCAGATCAGCTGACCTGAGGCATCTCCCATGAGACATGACAAAGGTTGGATATAGCTGAGTTATTCTTACAAGATCTTCCATCCACCTCTGACCCTCACTTCTCCACTGTCTGTCTGCATGTACAGCTCTGAACGACAACACGAACTGCTGCATCATTCACAGAGATGTAGGGTTGGTGGATCAGTAATGCTGGATATATAGTAAACCAGAAACGGGGATAGGAGATTGGCCCAAGGATCAGTCATGTCATCATAAATCAGAAGAATATAATAAATCGCCTGCCACGCTTTTTTTTTTTTTTTTTTTGAATAATGGTACAGTAAACGGCAGTGTACTGACTCACCTGATAGCAGATAAGACAAGATGAGTCTGAGGGGCTTCAAACTGGCTAACAAACCTTCTAACAATACTTTCAGAGCTTTATGCTGCATCCAAAATGTATTCAAACCAGTGGTCACACCCATGTATGAATGTAACTGAACTGGAAACCCAGTGGGTGGGATATTTTTTTTTTTTAAGATTTCTTAAGCCTGAGTGAACCAGAGCCCTTGATAGCTAAAAGATAGAGGGTTGCAATCCAGCTCAGAGGTTGTGAGAAACTCTGATGACCCACACAGAGACAGGATCAGATAATAAATAACAGCAGTCAGTTTAGTCAATAAGCTCACTTCAGTAGAAATCAACATCAAGCAAATCCATCTGTAGCTTGCATTAATATGAAAGCTGAAGTTCTTCCTGCAGGTATAAAAATAAACAAAACATTGGACTGCACGTTAAGCCGTGATTTCTGCCTTTTTTCAAATGGCAGCATTAAGCTGAAAAATAACCTACCCTCACATTAAGGATGCTGTATCCCTCAGGGCACTGGATGGTGGAAATGCAGAGCTGAGACAAATGGAGCATTAGCCGTAAGAGCTCACATGCAGACAGCAGCGTCAGATCCACAGACAGGAAGTTAGCTGGTGATACAGCGAGGTAATTGGAGAAAGAGTAAAGAGTTACCGTAAGGATCTTCTGGAAGGATTTCGCCCCACCTCCAACTTAATGTACTCAACTCACACGCACGCACACACACACACACATACACACACATGCATACATGCAGTGCTGCAGGGAGGAGATAAGGTCCAAAAACACACCACACCCTCTCCAAGACATCTCACAGTCAGAGGGAAAGAGAGCCACTTACTCTCTTACTTGATCCGTTTCATTAACGCAACATCACTATTACTGTATCTCTGATCATATTTACTCCAAACAAAGATAAAAACAGCATTAGATCCATGTGACTTATTCATTATGTTGCACAGCATGTGAGAAAAGCTGACAGATGACTAAACCTTTAATGGAGTGTCTGGATAAACTGCACTTTATCCTGACAAGCTGCCCTCACAATTACTGAGACACTGCACTAGATATCTGAGTCCATCCTCGGTTTGGTAAAGTATTGAATATGAATACTTACTTTTCTATTATCTATTTTATTTTTTATTTTATCTTTTATCTTAATCAAAATATCAAGTTTGGAATCTTCAACAAATTGCCCAAGAAGCTGCCAATCAAGCTCTAACAGAAGCAGCAACTCTCCCCTTTTACTCTGAGCAGATTTTGGTTCACAGTGAATATGACTCTCCCTGTGGGGGTAGAGGGGGCCCAGCTGCTGACAAGCAGCAGACAGAAAGCCTCTCTCTCCAGGGAGGGCCACTAATGACTGAGGGGAGACAGAGAAGTCTGGCTGCTAGCCCACCTTTGCTGCTTCCTCCTCCACTTGATCCTCAGTCACACCGAAAGATGCGTCATCCCCTCGCTTTTGTTTCATAAAATTTCAGGACGTAGGGGAGCGGTTTTAGTGCCTCCTCTCCTCTTTGAGCAATGACGTTTCATCAAAGAGTTAATTAAAAAAAACAGTAATGGCCAAGTAGTTGCTGATGGGTTTTACACAAACATTATTTGATACCTCGCTCCAGCAGATACAAACAAATAAGTAAACAGAGGAATTACACTGCTTGTTGCACATCACTTTAACACATCCATGTCTGTACTGACTGCAGTAAAACAACCCACTCTCTGGTTTTAGGTGATCTGAGTCTAAGCATCGACTTCCAGCAGCAGAGAGGCAGATAGAGGTATAATTACCCAAATAGCTCTGGATTGATTTCCCATGGCTCCCCTTTTATTAGGTTTTTATCATAATGGCTGGTTAGGGGCTCACATCTTGTTACATAACATGTTTTGGGGAAACAAGAATCTTACTCACAGGTTTTCAAAATAAGACAAAAGGGACACTGCAAAAACGGAAATCTAAGCAAGTTTTTTCTTGTCTTATCTTTTAGTGAAGAAAAAAAAAAGTCATATCATACTCGATATGAGGCACATTCAACCGACAAGTCCAGAGACACCTTTTATCAAGATATTAAAAGACAAAAAATAGATCTGAATTGCTTGTAACAAGTAAAGAAAAAGTCTGCCAGTGGGATAAGAAAAAATGTTTTTCAAGTTTCTTGAAATTACAATAATGTCTTAATACACAAAATCATTTCTTAATTATTATTTTTTTACTTGTTAAAAGCAATTCAGACCCCATTTTTCTTTTAATATCTTGAAATAAGATGTTTCTGGACTGATCTGGTGAATGTGGCTCATATTACATCTAAAAATGTATTTTTTTTTGTACTTTTTTTTTTTACTAAAAATAAAACAAAAACACTTGCTTGCTTAGATTTCACTATTTTGCAGTGGAATAAACATAATCTTGTTTACCTATTGCTTTTGCCTTGATATGTGCCACTTCAATCTGTAATTTTGTTGGCTTAAATAAGTCCTTGTAATTCATACAACCCCTAATATCTGCATATTAATATTATAGCAAATAGCCGTTTTAAATAATGTCACTTAATGTTGCAGGTGTATTAATTTTTGCAGTAGTCTGAGAAGTCTCAAAAGTTTCTCAGTCTTTATTACTGCTCATATTGTATGCTTTATTATCACAATATAAAAATATCTAATATAGTAGATTTTATTATTCCTCATAATAACAAGAGTTACGCAGGTCTTTATTCTGCACTTTGCATATTCATAGTGTGTTAATACTATATAGTTCAAATGCCATGCAACACAGTAGCAGCCTTTGTCACATGGCACTTTAAGTCCTCAGTGATGAGCTCCACTGCACACAGAAGGTTTCAAACTCTGAAGAGATTATTATTACGGCATATAATTTATATTTCAGAGACTATCCATTTAAGACTGGAGTAAGCCTCCAGCAGATTTAACTGTTATTGCATGTTAGTATCTTTCGAGGGTGACTTTGCTGTTTTCAGCCTGAAATAAATGGAATCATTTACTCTAAACATCTGACTGAGCAGGCTGAGTGCTTGGCCAAAACGCTGCGTACGCAATATGAGAATGCATTAATGCATAAATGATGTAGTGGTAGAAAACTCCTTTCTATCCACAGCCTTTAAAACACAATTTTGGCTTTCACCTCTGTGAACTATGGCAGCCAAAGGTGCGTTAAGTTACTGGAGAATTCCTCAGAAACCTAACCATACAGACTGGTCTGTATTTTATGAACATGTGTATGCTTGTTTTTACTAAGGTTTCTTTATTTATTTATTTATTTTTTTTCAGAAGATATAAACAGGACATGAAGCTGTTCTACACTGAGGCATAAACCTACCATTTTATTAATAAGAAATGTAATACCTCAGATAATAAATACAGTGGAAGAACCCAGAGGGCTAAAAGTAAAAACGGTCCCTGAATCACCTGAAACTTTTACATCACGTCTACTGTAGCTGGAGGGACTCCATGTTTTCTGCCAGCCTGCTGTGGGAGATGAAGCCTGCTCACAAATACATTGCTCCACATGGAGGAGGAAGAGAGGGGCACAAACCTATTGATCAGAAAGTCGTGTATACATTTTGCACCCCCAGCGCCATAATTCAACGTGAAAGCATTATATTGTTTACGTTATTTTAGCATCCTCTGTCCCGCCAGCGGCCCGCGCTCTACATGGCTGCCTAGCAACACTCGCACGCGCTGCAGCCTCAGCACCAGCAGAGCGAGCATCCGCTAATGGCCACCCGCAAAATGCAGAGGACAGCAGCGACGACACATCGCTGCTCGTCTATTCGTTGATAATAAATCAGCGAGTACACGGTTAAAACCATCACATTTGTAGAGAGCAAAGCGCCAAATAATGCCCCGCATATTAAATGGTTAGACTGAATCGACTGAGCTTCTGTAAAATAAGCGAAAAGCCATCAGCGGAACGCTAATGAGCAAGATTAGACTCTCCACGGCGAAAGCTCTGCCATCACTGTCACTCTGAAAACAAAACACAGGCTGCACATATGAGACCTTGCACTTGACATGAGCCAAACCTAAAGGCACCAAGAGGACATTCAATCATGGACAATATGCAGAGGGCTCTGTCATCATGAACTATCAGTTTAATCCTTTTATACAAGCACAAATCAAAGCGTATCCCTGGAAAGACAGCAGGACCTATGACCGACAACACAACGGTAAACACCAGGCTGTAAGGACGGTGCAGTGTCACACTGGAGCATCATGCGCACATTCCGCTGATGCACGCGACAGGGAGGACCCCTTGCAACGCCCAGACATTTCACCATCATTGCCTCGTTCGACACACAACTAAACACAAATATTAGCAGTGTACTCACCTCAGTGCATCCTCAGGACGGTGCTCTCTGAGTGGGTGCGGCACACCCACAGCCCACAGCCGCCCTCAGAACAAGCAGATGTGATTAATTACTGCAAATGTATCAGAGCTGGCTCACTACACCAGGTTCTCTTTGTCAGACTATTTCAGGGCCTCCGCTGAAACCGAATCAATGAACCCCGATGTGTTTCATCTCACCGCGCGCCTGGACCAGCCCACTGCCACGCCTGTACACAGTCTGACACCTAAAGAGGCCCCCCACTCATGCAGAGGGGATTCAGTCTTGGCAGCGCACCTAGTTATTGTGTTGGTAGAGAACACACACAGTCCTCGTGGCTTTCGCTGTCTCCTAAAACGTTGTTTAGTTTTCCAGGCCCAATTCGAGTGAAAAAGCTGAAGCACATCGAACAGGCGCCACCTGCTGTCCTAATAGAGAACAGCAAGCACACCACAAGAGATGTCACCTGGTTTTGTCACATCTGTGAGGGGAATGAGATCCTCTGGTGACCACTGGTAAAAAAAAAAAAGAAGCAATATTTTCCCACATGTGACACACTTCACTGGAGTATTTCAAACTGCTGCTGCCTTTTTGAGACAGGAGAATGAATTTTGAATCTATTTGTTTCTTTGATCTTGACAGCGGCTGCCACTTACCCGGCAGTATAGTCTCACCATGAAAGATCCATTTGTCTTTGTTGGCACCCAACAAATAAATATATCAAAAACATGCCCATAATCTCTGTATATATATGAAAATAGGCTCAAATAAAGCATGTTTTTGTGGCAGTATTAAACTGTCTTCAGTATATTGTAAAATGAGAATATTACTTAATTGGTTTAAGGTTCCTTTGCATTAATTACTGCATCCGTTTTGGGTGGCATGGGGTCGATCAGCCTGTAGTTCTGCTGAAGTATTATGGAAGTCCAGATAGCTTAGATGGCGGCCTTCAGCTCGTTTCGGTATCTTTTATCTTCCTTTTGAAAATAAATCAGATTCTCTGGGGGGTTCAGGTCAAGAAAGTCTGTTGGCCAATCAAGTGCATGAAAATCATGGTCATTTTACCAGCTTTGTAGTTTTGGCAGTGTGGGAAAGCGTCAGATCCTGCTGGAAAACGAAATCAGCAACTCCATAAAACTTGTCAGCAGAAGGAAGCATGACATGCTCTAAACAGATGTTGACTCTGGACTTCAGAAAACTAGTCCCACAGAAGCCCTTTATTGTCCAGGCTTTTGAGTATTTGCTGTCCTGCTTTTTATGTGGTCCAATCTTATCTGCTGAAACTCGAAGATTGAAGGGAACAAACCCATAAAAAATAACCAGAAACCTTTTTTTTTTTTTTTAAAGATGTTTCTTGACCCGTTTAACAAAATCCACAAAAATATTCTTTTATCATTTTTTATGATATATTTTTTGTCATATTTGACACATTTGGCAGTTCAATGCAGAAAATACTTAATAAGATTTCCTCCACCCCCAAACCCACAGATCAACACAAAACCGTCCACCCCCCGAACAAACCCACACACCCCCAGTGCATTAAAAGTACACAACAAAATCAAAATGTGTGCTGACGAACTGAGCAAACGCTATCAGAGGAAGCACTGACGATAGAATTAGATGTTTTTTTAAAAATTGGTTTGCACTTAGGTATTGAATTTAGAGTTTCCCTGAACTGTAGACCATAATTATCACAAATTAGGCATTTCAACTTTTAATCTTAACTACTTAAACTTTCCACTATATCCTAATTTATTAAGCTGGACCTGCATACATTTTATTTTGATATTTGTAGTGGTTGGATTATAGTGAAAATAAGCCTAAAGATCACCCCATATCCACCAAACTAAGTTGTTAAGCTGCTTATAAAGGAGAATTGTTATAATAATCATAATAAAAATCAAAAAGTCTTCAGGGTTTTATTTTCTGGCTGCCAAGGGTACAGTCTGATAAATGAAAAAAAATCTACAGCACCATATTTCAACGTAAAAGCACCATATTGCTTATGGGGGTTTAAAAAAAAAACCAACATACAGACTCAAATAATATAAATTTCAAAAGTGAAATTAAATTAAATAAGTTAGATTTCATTTTCTTCCTGAAAGATTTTTTTTTTCAAAAGATGAGGCTCCTAAAATAAAATGAGAAAGGTTTAAAAAGAAAAAATGAAGTCCAGCTTTATATACATTTGTATATAGATATATATTGAAAACTCAATGACTTGTTTATCGAAATGATCCATCTGAAGTCCTGTCGTCCCATCACCACCATACTCCACTGGTGCACTGTGGATCAATCAGCTCAGCCACCCAGCAGTTTGCAGGGGAACCAGAAGATGGCGCTGTAGGAGAGTGTTTCAAGTGGGTCAGAGACATTTAAAAAAAAAAAAAAAAAAAAAAAGGCCTGAAAAAGTTGAATGTGATGAAAAAAATCGTAAGGATCCAGGGCTTTTAGGTTTAGAGGTCAGTGTAGCAGTGGTAACAGGATATCATTTATAATACATTACTGCAGAAACAATTTACTACATCTGTGTGTGGGTGTTGTGTACGTTTTGGTTTTTGTACTTCTGTGAGTTTGACTATAAATCTACACATGTGATTATGAATACCTCTATACATGTTTAAGCTTTAGATCTTTCGCATCATTTTCCTCTTTGTTATACTCTGTTGGTGTTACGGTTGTTTACCGAGCTTAATGCTTGGCACTTTGTGCTCTTATTAAATGTTTAACATAAACCATGTTCAACTTGTTTTGAATGAGGTGATTTAGAGCAGCTCCATAACTGAAATCTGTCAGATTCCTGTTTCGAGGGTTAGACTCTGTTAAGAGCTGGTACAGGCCAAAGTGCAGGTCATGTTGTGTTTTTATTAAATAACTGATCAGCCTGAGCGCCATCTTTCAGACCACAAGAGGGTAACATTTGTGTACTGAACTTGAGTCAATAACTACAGTTAGACCTGCTAAGACTTCCTCTGTTACTTCAATTGCTTAAGCTGGCAATAAAAACAACTGAAGAAACTGTCAATATAACACTGGATCAAAATAACTCTGGATGTAATCTGTGGGACACTGAGCGTTGTCTCCTCAGGGTAGTGCAAATCAATTCACACCTTGCAGTGTTGTACCTCCTAATTTAAGTGCGAGTCCAGTAATCTGGATTTAACCCACATTTCTTTGCTCTCTGCACCGATATGACATGAATGAATTAAAAAAAAAACATTAACCTGGCAGGTTTCCAACATCCGTCCAAGGTTTATGATCTTGACACCACTCAGAGGGGTTGAGGCATCTGTGGAATGAATGTAAAAGTGAACATTTTCTTCTTGAACCATTTCTTAGTGTAGCACTCTGTTAATAACTTTACGTAATACATTTCAGTTCATTATCAAGTTTCTTGCTGCATAGATGTCCTTATCAAAAGGTGAATTTACTTTTACACCCTGCTTTGGTATTGCAACATAAAGCTCAAAACCTGAACAACATGTTCCAAATGTTTGAATAGGAATAAAAGCACAATTGTGGGATTACAGTCTTGTTTCACTTGAGAGCCCCTCATTATAAATTTCCAATCAGGTGATGAGACACTTGTGACGACAGTTTAAATGCTCCAGATGTCAGAGCTGCTCTGAAGACAGTCGCTTCCTGCTGATTGGCAGTTTTAGCACTATTCCTGCCAGATAATTTCAGGTGCGCGTGTCTGATTGCCCTGTAGTTGAAAGGTTTTGTCTCAGAAGGCTGCCTGTTATCTGGGAGAGAAAGGTTTCACCTCGGTACAATCAATAAGGACGTTGCATTTACTCAGCCCATCCTTGAAGGATGTAAATAAGAAAGCATTCGCTGAACAAAACAATTAATTTCACCCATTGTTTCTCTGCTGAAGAGGGGGATGTTCATCATTTTTGCACGTTTCTCATTCTGTTTACTCAAAGGAGCTTTTTTTCCATCTCTGCAATCTTCTCCCATTTAGCCAATTTGCATAAATTATCAAGGTGTTTCTAAACCTGTTTTAACACAGCTCATCTTAGATAAATGGAAAGCAAATGCTCCCACGCTATGACTGAAACTCTGAATTAAATGTGAAGTTACAGCACTAACATGATTGATACCAAGGATCTTAGTGTAACAGCTGTAATGTCCCTCCAATCAAATTAAAAACAAACAAAAATAGTTGAATTTCTGAGAGGTTTGTGAGCAGCAGATAAGAACCAAAAATAAAATAAAACCCAACACGACAGAGGGCTGAATGAGTTACCGAGCTAGGATCGGGGGCTACTTGGATGATAAACTGGTACGAGGGCATCACACAGCCGTGCAACACCAGTCTGCTCATGTCTCCCTCCTCTGTTGCTGGTTCTGGGGGCAGAGTAAACCCATCTTCAATGTGCTCCTCTGTCATGTTTAGAAACTGGCAAGGGAAAAAAAAGCATCCAATTAAAATCAAACCAAGGTAGAGAGCAGACATACTTGGCTCCAGGTATGGAAATGGAATGACAACGAGCAGAGACAAAAGAATCAAGGTACAGTGTTGACAGATTTTTACAGCAGTGCTGAAAGTAAAAGGTCACATGCTCAAACCGTTCCAAACACAAACAGTTTTATCTTGATATATCTCAAAACACTGCTGCTCTTTTAATGACATCTCAAGTCAAATTGAAATCAACACTAAATCACAACGGGATCATCTCCAAGCACATTTTCATTTACAGGAGAGCTGCAACACAAGGCCTGAATGTTTTGTGACAAGAGGGCAGAAATGAAGGGAGTGTCAACTTCAATACAGTTTATAAAATCAATGCAAAACCAAGAAAAGCTCTTCTATCACAGTGGCCAAGTTGAAGTAATGTTATATAAACATCGCAGACCAGGGTTTCTCACCATTTTCAGCCAACATCAGGAAATGATGTTTCAGGTATCGATGTTAACAATGAGTATGTATCTGTTATAAAGTATCCATTTCATTCCTCTAAGCCAGTAAACCCAACTGCTGATCCAGTGTTGAGGTTTTTTATTAGTAAAAAGTAGACAACTACTATAAATACAAAGCCCTACAGCAGCGTAGGGGATATTACACATCGTCGCTAAGAAAGTCGCAGACAAACAGACAAAGAAAGATGAAGATGTAATTATGAATTATTTCCCAGCTAAAATCACAGCTGGACCTCATTGTCAGTCAAAGCACCTCCACGTAGAATATAAACCAAAGCCACAGAGATAAGAGAAGAGATTCTTTACTGATGCCTCAATAAAAATCTTCTGGAACAACAGCTTACAGCAAACAAGAGGGGGAAAGGACAGTGTTATGATGTCTCTAGCTTGAGAATATTTGGGTCAAAGTGTCACATCATCAGTTTTGTCTTAGTGGAGATACTCATCTGAATGCTCTACAGCAGCAACACCAGAGAAGGTAAGAGCAGAAATGTTCATTAAAACCTCTCTTTCTCAGCTCTACATGGAGGTACAACAGAAAGTTACTTTAAAATAGTACTTTACGGGTTCCTACATGACTTTCAGAGGTTGTCTAAACCATGTTGGGTTTCCAGATGTTTGGAAACTTGTTTTGAACCTTCAAAAATAAACAGAAAACAGCCAAAGAAAGAAATAAAAGACCAGGTAAAACTCAGTCCCTGCTTCATGAAACCAATATTTATCTGTATTTTTAAAAAAAAATACTAGTGTACTTTTTTGTGTTTAAAAAAAAAAGTTTACATCATTGGACGACATTTCAGCTCTGTAATGTTTGTTTGTTTAGTTCCATGTCAAACTTAAGCTGAATCACAACAGTGGAAAAAAAGAAACCACTTACATCATCCATCCCCCAAAGGTCACTAGTGAAGCCTTCAGTCTGGCCATAAGTGATTGCATTCTTTAGGAAATCAGTTCCACTGCTATTATCCTGAGAAGGAGAAAATGACACCAATCAGCCTCTCAAAATAAGTGGAGGCGCTGCCCTTCGATGACAACACAGGGTATTTTTTTTTCATTAAACAGAGTCCTGATGAATGTAGTTCTCACACTATCGGCATCCTGCAGGACTGCAACGAGCAACCGAATATATTCAGTCGCAGCTTTAAGTGTGTCCACTTTACTTGGTTTCCGATCTGGTCGCATCAGTGGAACCATGCGCTTTAATCGGGAGAACATGGTGTTTAAGTTCCTGATCTGCACAGAAGAGGAGAAAGAACAAAGTTATTTCAAAAGTCAGACAGCCATGAGTCACACAAATGAGTTTAACAACACACGGTAAAATCTAAGTCCTTGAAGTAACTTCACAACCTTTACCAGCAGCAGGATGAGTGATTGACTCAACCTCACAGAAATATAATGGAGGAAGGCTGGTCTGTTATTTGTCTCAAGGTGTGATCATGACAGTGTTCATTTTTAGTGTTGACCTCACAAAGTAAAAGTCATTAGACAATACAGACACTTAGACCGACTCATCCGTCTAGGCAGGACATCAACCCAGCTTTCACTACACTGTCTAAAAACTAAGTTAAGGCTTCAGCACAGAGGGTCTCTGTTAAACGTCAAAAAGTTATACATTTATTGGGGCCATCAAGACGTATAAGGTGACTCAGCGAAATTCATGATTTACACACAGATATACATGCATAAAAGCTTAAAAGAAATTAATTTAAAAAGATAAAGATGAGATGTATGGCAGTCAGAGTTGATGGATTTTGAGACGGGATTTGAAGATAGTCAGTGAGTCAATGTCATGGATGACAGGTGAGAGGGAGTTCCAGAGATGGGGGGTAGAGCGACTGAGGCTTTAGAACCCATGGTGGTCAAGCAGGCTAAGAGTATGTTGAGGCTGAGGGAGGATTAAAATCTGAAGGTATGACTAGGTTTGTTGATGAGGAGGAGATCCGTGAGGTAAAGGGGCGAGGTAATAGAGGACTTTGAAAGTTGAGGAGCCGGATTTTATAAGTGATGCAGAGGGTGATGGGAAGCAGCCGTTGCAGAACAGGGGTGATGTGGTGGGAAGGAGGAGGTCCTGGAGATAATGAGAGGGGGGGAACAGTGAAAAGGGAGTTGCAAAAGTGAGGTAACAAGTGAGTGGACCAGGATGGTGGTGCTGTTAGGGGTGAGAGAGGGGTGGAGGCGGTTGATGTAGAACAAATGGAAGTATGCAGACCGAGTGATGTTTTTGATGCGAGTATGGAATGACAGAGTACCATCAAGGACGACACCCAGACTCTTGATCTGTCAGGAGGGGGAGACAGAGGGGCTGTCAATGGTGAGGGTGAAACTATTAGCTTTTGAAAGAGTGGATTTGGAACCAGTGAGGAGAACCTCAGTTTTGTCACTGTTAAATTTCACAAAACTGGAAGAGAACCATGATGTGATTTCCTGTAGACAGGCACAGAGACTTGATGCTGAGTTCATTGCACCATCAGCTCTGTTTTTAAAACGTGTTAACATATGTGATAAGTTATTCTGGTTGGTTAAAGAGTTTCATCATCCTGTGGTTCAGCCTTGTTCTCCTCTAATATTCATAAGGGGAGTTTAGAGCTGCGAGGATCTTAACAGGGGGGGAGGCTGACTGTTACTTTCACTATATCACAGGTAAAGTTAGTCAGATGATAAATTCTAGCTGATAATTCCAGGTGGAGATGCAGAGGATAATCTTGCCATCTTTAAGTGAAAAGCAGAATGCACCACAGGCTGATAGTGAGAGGGAGGTTTGCCTACTTTAAGAGAGATGATCTTTAGCTGTAGGAAATAAACCTGATTTAAGTGATAGGGAAGAGTACCTGATAAACAACTTAGAAAAGTAACACCACAGTCCAGAGATAAAGCTCAATATTACAAATTAGTCATGTATTCTCAACCGATTAATAGAACTAAAATGATGTCAACAACAAAATATGGTGTATCAACATCTCACTATTATAAAAACTACTAACGACAGAATCTAGACTGTATAAATAATTGATTTTATTGAAGCACCAATGTTTATCACTGAAGTGTTTTAGTTGGTAAGAATGGAGCCAGCTTCAGTCATACGTGGACAGGGTTGTTAGCTAATGGATGATTTTCCAATATCCTTGAAAATCTCTGTCTTTCTCACACTCTAAGGTTGGCAGGTATGTTGTTGGATTCTTTTTCATCAACCTCTCACCTACATGTTCCTATTTGTTTCCCAGCAACCAACTTAGGATACGAGTAACCTTTAGACTGATCCTGCTGTACTGTTCTCTACACTTTTCTTAGTATTTCATCACAACTTAATGAATGCATTGGCCTTTTTTTCCAGCCTGCATTCTTAACAGATGTGTTTAAAAAAAAAAAAAAAAAAGCAGGTCCTCTTCCTCATAACTTCTGTTGGAAATGTGTTCTCGCATAACCAGTCCTGTTAGACTGCCAAAGCTTGTACTGAGGTTTGTGATCATCTGTTTTCAACATCTCTTTTGCTCAGCTGTTTAAATATCCCTCACCAACTCTCCATGTCTTTTCTTTGATGATGATTTTTCAGCCATATGCCACCAATCTAAAGTTTTGTACTCTTCCAATAAATAAATAGTATAAGAAACATCTTCACAGTTGTCTAACAAGCTTGTCAGGAAGAAATTTAGATGTGCTGTAACTCCATCCATCGGATTCATTTTATAGGTGTAACAAGTGTTATCAGGCTGCCCCTAGTGTGGTCTTTGCTATATAGAATCAAGAACCAGCTTGTGTAATAATGAATATAGAATTTAATGTAACATCTGTCTCATACTTCAATGTTAGGCGTGGGTCCAACCCAGCCTGTGGGATGACTTTGCAAAGTGTTGAAATTACAGAGAAGAGCAGCTTTGGTGCAATTGGGTTAGGTTTGGTGGAACACTATTGTACATCCATTGCCAAAATTATGCATATATTTTATAGATTTACAAATAATGGGGGTAACTCAACCTTATCAATGGACCCGTTTGAAGTCAATGTCATTATTAAGATGTGTGTTCATTTTGGC
Organism: Labroides dimidiatus; assembly: GCA_030710495.1. Lineage (NCBI taxonomy): Eukaryota > Metazoa > Chordata > Actinopteri > Labriformes > Labridae > Labroides > Labroides dimidiatus. The sequence goes on from CM061153.1 coordinate 26,483,972, forward strand.
AATGGAAGTGGTGTTTAGCTCCATTCATCCATTCAGATAAATTGGCGTTCTTCAAACACTAAAACTGTAAGAAGCATAAACATGTCCAGTTGCTCTGTGGTCAATTGTCAGAAACACAACTATACTTTGGAGTCAACTTCTATTGAGTTCTGACCGTTAAATAGCAACCCGTGTTATGGAGTTAGGAGTGAGCATGCTAACTGGTGACTCTCAGCCGAACATGTCAGTGAAGGTAGGCTGAGGGTCACCAGTTAACAGGGTCACAATTTAAACTGAAACACCAGCAACATCTGCAGCTGTGTTATCAAATGTGTTGTCTTTATCCAACTTCAGTTAACCAGGTTTGACTGCAAAGAGATTGCTAGTATTTAACATAAATCAATCAGTGGTGAAGTTGCAGAAACGGTACAATAACCTTTCATTATTTTTCAGTGTTTTAGAAGAATTGGGGAAGGTATGGAATTATATTACAGCAAAATACACCAAAAGTTACATTGTTTATTGAAGACACATTTGGAACAGATGGAATTTTTATATTTACAGCTGAAGGAAAAACTGTTCACACCTATGGTCTGAAAAAAAGTTAATATGTGGTTTATATGGACGTCGATGAATTTTGTAGAAGTAAACAGTTACCAGTGCAGTTAGTTGTTTTTTTTTTTTTTTTTTTTTTTTTGCATCACTTCACTTCTGTCTCAGACCCTTTAACATTGGTGTTGTTGTGAGTCTGATACCCCTGATATAGCCAAGAAAGTTACAAGTAGGGAAAGAATCTGCCATTTGTTATTTATTTCTGCATGTGCACCCACAGCCTATTGTCACCCCAGCAAGAAAACCTTTGTAAGAGCCTGACCTCAAAATACCTTCAAACGGCCCTGCTGCCAAGTATTCTTACTGTAAAAGCAGTAGCTGAGTCAAAGGTATTTACTTCTCAAGTATTTAACTAGATGTATTACTGAAAAAAGAAAGTGCATTGCTTCATTATAGCAACCGTGAGCTTAAGTGTGTAAGAGTTCAAGTCCTTCACTTCCGTTGAACCGTATATACCCGAGGAGCACCCTCTTGTAAAACATGTCAACAATTTATCCTTAGAGTATAATTTACAACCGACACTTACTCTCAGCCGCTCTTTGGCGTTGACTAGTTCCCTTTTTTTCACGGTTTCATGGAAGTCCTCAGCGACAAAGAACAAGCCGTCTTTGCCTCGTTTAAATTTTTCGACGTTGCTGTACACAGGGAGCGCAGACTCGCCTGTCAGCCGCTTCAATATATCGCTCATTAATTCCTCCGCTGGCACCTTCATTTCACTTTAAATTACATTGTTCATGTGTAGCTGAGTCTTGACATGCAACTGTGTTAAACCGGAGACAGGATTCACAGACCCCACAGTCGCACACCTGTGCTGCCGGAATGTTCAATTAGGTCCCTAATTAGTGACCAGCATGGGCTGAGAACAGCTCTGGTGCCTCATCTACACCCCCCCCCCCACCCCCACGCACGCACGCACGCACGCACGCACGCACGCACACTTAAGCTTTTGGAAAAACTGCATTTTACGTGTTATTCCAAGAAAAACAGACATCTCATTTCAGAAAACAGCATTTTTTCCTTGGCGACTGTATTCAATAAATTTTATTGCTATTTTTAATGATATAAAAAAGAAGAAAAATGAAAAGAAACAAGACCACATTTTCTTCGTTCTTGTGCAACTTAAACATGCTTCAGTTCTTACAATCTGTCAGAAATAACGATTTAAATAAGCCTAAAGGGCAAAAAAAAATCTAATGCAAACGTTGATTGAGATATAAGGTCTTTTCAGTTCTGTAAACCAAATTAAATAAAACACTAAATGTACAGGATTTTCAAAATTCGTCTTGTACCAACTATTTAATTCTGAGAATCAAAGTTTATGATCTATGCACTGTCTAGTTTTTAAGATGCACTTTTACAAAATGAATATTCCTTTTATTGGAAGTGATTTCTGGTTTTTGCAACATGCATGCATGTACGTATGCATGTATCATGAATATATTCACAGAACTTCACTTTTTCCACGTTTTTGTTTTGTTACAGCCTCATTCCAAAATAAAAATAAATCATTTCCTCCCCTAAAAATTCTACACACAACACTCCAAAATGACAATTTGAAAAATTTGGAAAGAAAAAAAAAATCTATATATATTTATTTCACTGACCAGGTCCCAGCTATCTTCAATTCCTTTATTGCTAGCTGACCTGATACTGCTGATGCCACTCATCCCTTCCCAAAACCTCTCTGGTGTTGTTCTGCTGGAGTTTCCACTCCTGTCCTTTTCCTTAGCCTCCCTGATCATCACCTTTAAGCATCTCTGTACAGTTCTGTTACAGGTGCCTCTCACTGTGTATATAACAAACCCTGGATCCAGCAAAACAGCCCAAGACCATCAATCTTCCTCCAACCATTCTTTACTCCATCCTACTCGATTATAGTGTACATTTCTGGCATTTAAAATGTAATTTAAATATTTGCTTTGACACGCTAAACAAATCTGCTTCATCATGTCAGTGTCCTCCGGGCTCTGCAGTCAAGGCGGATATCATCACCTCTCCTTTTCTGCAGCCAATCAGCGCCATCATTCTTGAATGACGTCAGAGAACTCCCAACTTCAGGAAGCAGTAAGAGTTAGTGCGACTTTCTGTTTAACTTTGGTACTAATTCGACATTTTTAAGAAAACAAACTGTTTAGGGGTCGAAGTTTCCCTGTTTTATACACTGTAGAAGCTGTTTTTTTATCGCTAAACTTTGTGTTAGCTTTCCGCAGGAGGACGAAGAGGACACAAAGTTTCCACACATCACTACATTAAGATGTTAGCTCCGAGTTTACTGGCTAACTACTGCTCGGAAAACCACGATGACCAAACAAAAAAAGTAAGTTTTGGAGGGAAAAGTGCCTGAAGTTAGTTCGGGGAAGTTTTCAGAGTGTTTTGTTTAAGGTACGGGTGAGAAGTGATAATCGGGGTCAAACAGGTTGCATGGCTCTCGGGTTAGCATGTATAACGTTGAGTGGAAATACTCCCATTAACCAGCTGTGTTTAACGTCACCTGTGTGTCCAGATCAGACGAGAGATCTAATGGGAGGCCTATGAAGCCGTTAGTGAAAGGCCTTTCACACAATTTTTAAAGAGTGTTATTATGGAACAAGCTGCTTCAGTTTCAGGAACCTGGCTGTCAAAAGTCTTCTGTGCCACATGAACAAAACCAGCTATCTCGGACTATTGAAGCTACTCTGATGTTATGTTAACATACATTTCATTATGGCAGACCAACAGCGCCTTTCAAACTTGCTTTTTCTGTTATTAAGACAATAAATTCTTCCTTGTTGCTTAATAACACTTGATTTTATTTTTCCAGTGCTGATCAATTTATTACGCAGTACATTTTCCTTATTTGCATATGAGTTAAGCTACAGTGAGCTTGTCCTGATGCTGATCCCTACTTGCTATTGTTTTCGTTTTGATATTTTCTTTTTGCAGATGGGTAGGTGGAATTACAGATTTTCCACCTTCAAGGCTTTATCATTCATTCAAAACAACCTCTTCTGCTACTGCCTGTATCAGTCAATATATAAATGCTTGTAAGCACTCTCATATAAACATATGGGCTCTTGAGGTGGCCTTTCATGCACACTAGCGTGTAAACAATGTAGATTAGTCTCAAGAAAAAATGGACTTATATATGTTTTTTCAGCATGGTTTTGCTTGCCTTCTATACATGTAGGAAATAGGCTTGTGTACCAATTTTAATTCACACAAACATAAAAATGTAGTACAACATCACTTTTACTCTGGTTCCTCCGGTATATTACCAGGCCCATATTTCCTTTCCATCATTCATTCTGTACCCCAGGCTTCCTTACTGAATTAGACAAAAATGTCAAGCATAAATTAATCCTTGGGGCTATTTCTAGCATGATTGTGCTGTACATAGGAGAGCACCAGAGTGCCTTAAGCCTTACCTACCATGGGGGAGGATGTGTTTGGGGAGTCGCCTTTCTATAAACAAAGCTGTGCTGTCATTCAAGAACAAGGACTCCTTGAATTTCAAACAATATAACAGAGATCAAACTTGAATACTTCTGTTTAGATATTTTTTTATTTTACCACCAGCTGCTGTCGTAGTATTCACACAGAATGTCCCATATGCTATCAGAAAAGCCTAAGATTTTTGCATTATTCAATGTTTAACTAAAACAAGGATAGCAGCAATGAATAAACAGGAAGCACAAAAGAGCAGAATGGGAAGTGTCATCAGCTGAGCTCATGAGCATGTCAGTTAATAGAGAGAGAGAGAGAGACAGAGAGAGAGAGAGAGAAAAGACATAAAGGTATCCCGAGCCAAATGAAAAAAGCTTGTAGCGTTATCCTTACAATTTTTTTTAAGTGGTCCAAGGATTGTCATGTTAAGATACCTACCCCTTGTTTAGTATGCTGAAATATTTTGTGTGTAAACAGAGCATCTCAGACGTGCCTTTTTTTGTCTCATCTGAGTAGAAATGACGTGTGCTTTGCTACAATATGGTCAACTGACAAAAGATACAGACCTCTAGAAACCGGTCGGTCAGCTTAACTACAGGCTCAACTTCCTGAGTGTCCACTTGAAGCTGGCTCCGGAGGTACTGGAAGCCACATACACACCCAGCCAAAAAAGCCATTTTCCCACCGGAAATAAACGTTTACAGCCTGGTATAAAAAAATGTCTCTCATCTAAATAGCTAATTTCGCTAACAGCACACACTGTATGGGGGTGATTATTTTTTTCTAACTCAGTAATTTAGACGATATTAAGATGGTTAGTTTGCCCGATCAGAGGCACAGCTCAGCTCACGTTACTGATGGGCGCCCTATAGCTGTTAGTGTGGAGACTCAAAGCCCACCCTATTTCCAATATGGCTGTCGTTGTGGAAACTACGTCCATTAATTATACAGTCTATGGCCCTGTCACGTGTTCCTGTTAGGTGATGTCATGTGTGCGTTTCTGCGTGATGTCCAGCTGCAGGATGTTGTGAGCATGTGACAGAGTTGCTTCAGAGCTGAGACTCCCATCAATTCGTCCATTTAAGCTGGATGCAGAAGCAAAACTATTCCCATGAGGCCCTATGTTAGACTTCCCATCTCGACTGCAAAAGTGACTGTTTACCTGTTTCAAAAAGTGGATTTAGATTTGTAGTGGTGCTGCATGGTTTTGTGAAATTGTGGGATTACAGTTGTGCAGGGTTGTCACTCGATGTAATACCTAACTTTGAAAGTTTTGGCACAGCATTTCTTTCTGTTCAACGTCACCATACCTGAGGCCAGTATCTTATATAGCAGATGTGAGTTTTTTTTCTCCTCTTTTGGTGGGTTACACCCCCCCCCACCCGCTCTTTTTCATGAAAGGAAACAAATGCTATGATGTCTGAATTTTGTTTAGGATTATAACCAGGGACATCATTAAGTTGGTATTCTTCATTTGAGTATAAAAATAGAAATATGATGTAATAGTCAACCTTCACCCCTGTGCTGCTGCAAACCACTCTGTTACTTTTTTATTAAGCCCGTCTCCACATTTTGCTCAGCCCCCTGAACAATACCAGAGATGCATTATGATTTTTTTTTCAGTCTGGCCATGGCACGCGATCGAGACTAATACAAGAAAAAAACGTGACATTCTATTTCATAAATAGTGTTATTTATTTCATTAATAGTGTTATTATTTATTTCTTGACATTTTTTCTGTAAAAGTCCCAGAAAGGGTTATTAATATTTGGTTATGTGTGGCTTTCTGGAAAACAATAAATGTTTACCTTTAGGCCCCCCTGCAATCGTGTATCTGCACATGATGACAAGTGCAGATACTGTAAATGTACAATATACTGTAAATTTAAATACAATTACTTACTGTATTCAATTTTAACAGTAAGGACAGTAAAAAAACAGTAAATTACAGGCAGCAGTTTCACCAGTAAATTACCATATTTCAACACTGAAAAGCTTTGCAGTGTAGGAATGGGCCTCTGTCACTCAGCAGTACAAACAGAGCTGCTTTTAAGCAAACAAAAATGTTCTTTTTACATTTTAGGTGCACAATGCCTTTAACAAGCACCAAGCAAATTGTGAGCAACATTGGCTGGAAACCATAGCTTGCATTTACCCTTCAATGAGTTGCATAGCATACTGCTGCATTCATATGTTAAACTCCTTAGCTCCCAGCTAATGATTTATCCTCTTCTCAAATGATCCAGGTGGACCGATATCTGGCCCATCTTCAGCTGTCGGTTGAAACTATCATGGACGTTTCAGTAAGATTTCGACGAGAGATGGACAAAGGCCTGTGCAGAGACACCAACCCTGCAGCTGCTGTCAAGATGCTTCCCACATTTGTGCTCTCCACTCCTGATGGTACAGGTAAGGTGTAGCTCTCCTTCTATGGAAACTGGCATCTTGCCCTTCCAAGTTTTAAGAAAAACACAGCAGAAAAACTAGTAAGAGCCACACATTATTCTGTATTTTGTGGTCTGATAGAAGTTCACCAGCATGAAGTAAAAGTTGTGATAAATACTTTAAATACTTTTGAGGACATTTCTTTGGGCAGTTTCAAATTAGAAAGCACATTAATTTAATTTATAACATTTAACAGCATTTAATGATTCAGTTAGTTAAAAAATAATTACCAATTTATCACAACTCATTATTAGATGCAATCCTGTCTTAGACCCAATACATATTTTTTCCCTGAGGTTTCAAACACACTAGCATTTGATGGCTTGAAATTAGAAAAATATAACAAGAAGTGATACAACCCCAATTCCAGTGATGTTGGGGCATAAATAAAAACAAAATACGATGATTTGCAAATCCTTTTGAACCTATATTCAATTGAATACACTACAAAGACAAGATATTTATTGTTCAAACTGATAGACTTCATTGTATTTTTGGAAATATTCACTCGTTTTGAATTTAATGCCTGCAACATCTCCTTTCCTTTTAACAACACTCAATAAGTGTTTGTGAACTGAGGACAATAATTGTTGAAGCTTTGGAGGTGGAATTCTTTCCCATTTTTGCTTGATGTACAACTTCCGTTGATCAACAGCCCAGGGTCTTCATTGTCGTATTTTGCGCTTCATAATGCTTCACACATTTTCAATGGCAGACAGGTCTGGACTGCAGGCAGGCCAGTCTAGTACTCGCACTCTTTTACTGCGAAGCCACACTGTTGTAACACGTGCAGAATGTGTCTTGGCATTGTCTTGCTGAAATAAGCAGGCACGTCCCTGAAAAAGACGTGGCTTGGATGGCAGCATATATGTTGCTCCAAAACCTGTATGTACCTTTCAGCATTAATGGAGCCTTCACAGATGGTCAAGTTAGCCATGCCATGGGCACTAACACACCCCCATACCATCACAGATGCTGGCTTTTGTGCTGATTACAATCTGGATTGTCCTTTTCCTTTTTGGCCCCCTTTGTACTTTGAGAAACATTGTTCTTAAACTGTAGGACTATTTGCTCACGCAGTTGTTCACAAAGTGGTGAACCTCACCCCATCCTTGTTTGTGAAAGACTGAGCCTTTCAGGGATGCTCCTTTTATACCCAACATGATACTCACCTGTTTCCAATGAACCTGTTCACCTGTGGAAACAGGTGATTTTGAGCATTCTTCAACTTTCTTAGTCTTTTGTTGCCCTGCTCCAGCTATATTGGAACTTGTTGCAGGTATCAAATTCAAAATGAGTGAATATTTGAAAAATAAATAGATAAATCAAGTATCAGTTTGAACAATATATCTTGTATTTGTTGGGTATTTAATTGAATGTAAGTTACCCAGGATTTTCAAATCATTGTATTCAGAGATCATTTTTCTCAAAACATTTTACTGAAGGAACCCTTGATGTAGTAAATATTAACATTTGTTTGTTTTAATGTTTTTTTATAGAACAAGGTGAATTTTTGGCCCTTGACCTCGGTGGATCTAACTTCAGAGTGCTCCTGGTCAAAGTTAGGGCTAGTGGCAAGCAAGAGGTGGAGATGGAAGATCAGATTTATGCCATTCCGGAAAACCTTATGAGAGGCAGTGGGACAGAGGTAAGAGTGTTTTACATTACCGCTGCAGTGACAGTGAGGTACATTTAGTCAGCTGTTGCTTTCCTCTGATATTTCACAGCTCCTGAATGAAGAAGAAGTGCAACATACACACACATATGTACATTCACAAAACTGAAAACAAACCTTCTAATTGTGTATTTTTTTTAATTAAATGATCAATCTTTCTTATGTTTTACCTGAAGCTTTTTGATCATATCGCTGATTGTCTGGCCAACTTCATGGAGAAGCTTGGAATAAAGGATAAGAGGCTTCCTCTGGGTTTCACCTTCTCTTTTCCCTGTCAGCAGACAAAGTTAGATGAGGTGAGTGATTCCAGCCAATCAGACTTTATTTTCATGTAAACCTCTTGTTATTTGATATTGGTTGGCAAAGGCTTTTCAAAAAGGAATCCTTGCTCACCTTTTTTAGTCCTAGTCCAAAAAAGTTATTAAGTTTCTAAGTTGTAGGTAAATCATAAGACTGGTGCAACCTGCTTTCTTTGTTGGTTTCATGTGCTCATGGCATCAGTCAATGTTGTTGCTTTCTCACATTACTGACTGACTCTTTTTATTTATCTATTTTTTTCTAGTTCTAATCTAAATGGATTTAAAGTAATACAATTTTAATCTTATATAGTTAAAAATATAATTATTTATCTTATTACCTGTTTTAACTTAAATGTTTATCTTGTTTATTTTACAACCCTACTTTTAAATTTTGTTATAGCATCTTTTTCTCTTTTACTGCTTTAGCCTTTTGGTATTTAATTATCATATTTATTTGTTTTTTTGTTTTTTTAAGTTTCTCATCTTGACTTTGAACATCTTCAGTGTTTCCTTATTAAGGTCTCCTGATGGTGTTTCCTCAGTTCGTCAGCACAGGTTTTATTTTTGTTTATGAGAAGTGCTTTATAAATAAAGTCTGATTGGCTGATTGAATATTTCAAGCGTATAAACCTATTACAGACTGTCTTTGTCATGAGGCAGATTTACATTCAATTTTTTTTTCTTATGTGGTGATCTGGATCTTGCATTGTCATTCAATTTGTAGCTACTACTTTTAAGGTAATGTTACAATTTATCACTGTTTCATACCAGGATATCAGGCAATTACCTGGTCCACTCCGTTTTATTACAACCGTGCCACTCAATATAAAGAGCATTACAGCAGGTTCCTGGAAAATGGAATGAAGTTTATCGGCCAGTAGCAACGATTGCTTATATATAGGGGGGTGACCGCTATTTGATGTTGTTTGATTGATTATACAATTGAAGTCTGAAGTAACAAGACAAGACAAAGAAACAAGACAAATTGGCAATTTAAAAATGTACTTAAAGTTTATACAGTGTGTCCCTGGTGTAAACAACATCACAGCCTTATCATCTGAACCTCTACCCGCACCTGAGAAACATAAGAAAAAAAAATCTTTCCACCAGTTCTTCACTCTCAACACTTCTTTCTTTCTTTCTTTCTTTCTTTCTTTCTTTCTTTCTTTCTTGATCTGCCATTGTGATGGTAATTGGTAAGGCCCGACTTATATATCAGACAGCCGATTTAATCGGCAGACTATAGCCCTTTTTAATACTTTTCTGCATGTTTTTATACTTGAAAATTTCTCTCTGTTGTAAAGTTAAACAAATACCAAAGTACAAAGTATTGTAAAACAGTAAAATGTTCAGCCTGTGATCCATATTTTTGTTTTTGTCAGCATTAAGGGACTGAAAAAGAAGTTATTTTATTAATTATATATATTTTTTAAATGAATCGGCCGATTAATCAGTTATTGGACTTAATTCTGCCAAATATTGGAAATTGGCCTCAAAAATTCCATGTCGGTCTGGCCCTAGTAACTGGTTCCTACTGTGGTTGCTGTGGTCTGTTTGCAGATCTGCTCAGATTTCTTTGTAATATTCCTTATTATCAGGTTGGCTGCCCTAATTTAGCTAAAATAATATGTTTCATTGTTGTTGGTTTTTTTTTTAACAATTTGAAGGGTGTTTTGATGTCATGGACCAAAGCTTTCCATGCAAGTGGAGTAGAGGGAAATGATGTTGTCCGCCTCCTGAAGAAAGCCATCGCAAAACGAGGGGTAAGTTTTGTGATTCTTTGTGTGAAGCTATGTTTCTATAAGGTTTTCTTTTTTCTTTTAACACTTGTGTTGTCCTCTGGGGTCATTTTGACCCCAAATGAAATTCTTTGTCGTCAAAAAAACAGTATTCCTTTTTTGTAAACAAGATCGAAGTCCCAAAAAGAAGGGGAAAAATCATGGTAACAGGTTGGACTGAAGTTAGACTAAAAGTAGTGACAATTTCTTTGTGTATGTCACACAGGAGGACATAACCAGGGTTTTAAAGTTAATACAAAAGCATGTATTGACAGCATATAGTTTTTTTTTTTAAAACTTAGTTCAGTGCAAACTTAGTATGACCATTGACTAAAGAAAAAAAAGGATGTCATCCAGCTGCCGTTCTTGTGTAGTTTTTTGGGGGAAAAATAAAATACATGAGGAAGGAGAGTTAAGAAGAGATTAGACTGTAATGAAAAAAAAATGTATTTACTGCACAGACTCTGGCTACACAATGTTGGCCAATGGCAGCTCCTGTGACAGAGGTATTTTGGCTTCAAAACCGTACAACGATAAAAGGCGGCGCCACTCTTTCCATTCTATATACAGTCTATGAGTATGACTGATAAAAAAAGGTTAATTGCCTGGAAACTGTCTGTAGTCCATTCTAAGTCAAAGTTAATTGATGATGGAGGCTACACTATGAGCAAGAAAACCAAGCTCTAACCACTTTTAGGTAAGAGCTAAGCAAAAGCAAACCCCCAGTCAAATAGTGATTAGTGGAAGTAAATGAGGGTATTTCGCAACATGGGGCACAAGTTGTGGAGTGATTTCATACAAAGTGAAAAAAGAGGCAAGTTTCATGACGAATATGATAAGAGGCTCAAATTCACTCATATCCCTCACTTTAACTAAAAAGAAAGATTCCGCTCAGTTCCAGCTACACCATCAGGAAGATTATCAATAATGAACCCTGTGCAGTAATTGTCATAATTTCTGTCAGAGAAAGCATGGTGTGAGCTTCCTACAATGCCGTTTGCAGCACCATGTCAAAGAGTCGGGCAGAACGGGCAGGTGCAGCAAAGACAACAAAAGGCTTTGCTCACATAGGCTGCTCTCACTGCTCCTGACAGATTTTTCAAGCAAGAAGGTGCTACATTGAATTCAGATGAGCCATATGTTGACATCCAGCTCAGCACAGTTCTGCTTGCACATTTATTATTCAAAAAGGAAGAAGGTAAAGGTTCTGATTCAAAATGCACACATCTAGCATCTACAAAAGATGAATATATTTGTAGTCAGTCCCTTAACCTGACGAAGATGCTTTGTTCCTTCAACCCTTAGAGAACCCTGGGAGATTGTTCTTAGCAAGCCTATTTATTTTCAGTGACCTTCCAGCTGTTGACAGCCCTGAGTGCTGTCAATTTTTATATATGGGTCTGCTGGCAATTTCTCTTTAGGTCTATGGTATAGCACAACAAACAATCCAAGTGTCTTTGTCTGGTGTTTATTGATCTCTGATCCGTAAAGAGGCTGCTCCATGGTTTGGGATGCAAGTGGTCCATGGATTGGTTGATGGAAAAAAAAAAAAAACATTGTTTGTGTTCACATGAAGGCCACATGTTCAATCCACACTCATTAGTCAAGCACAGCGGTAGTCATGGCCAGAAAGACAAGCACATGCAGAATTCATTTGCATGCAGTCGTCTGCTGTGGCTGCAGCTGAGAGGGACTGCTGCGAGTGAGGAGGACTTGTCTATATGTGAGTGTTTTGGATAGGGTAGGGACCCACGGCAGCAACTGCTTCTCATTGAGAAGAGTAAGAACGATGTATGCTTTCACGTCAGAATCTCCAAACTCCAGAAAAGTTGCTGAATTTGTCGGTAGTCGCTTTTTTTTCCTTTGGGGAAAGAAAAAATTACTAGAGGGGTCTGAAAAGTCGCTAAATATAGCACTGAGTTTGCAACACGGCTGCTCAAAACTAGAGCCGCGACAATTAACTGAATAATTGCTTATAAATCGAGTACTAAATTAATCATCAACTGTTTTGATAGTCGATTAATCGGTTTAAATAATTATTCAAGAAAAAGAAGTCCAAATACTCTGATTTCAGCTTCATGTGAATATTTTCTGGTTTCTTTGCTTCTCTTTGACAATCCTGAATATCTTTGGTTTGCTAACGACATTTGACGATGTCATCTTGGACTCCATTACTCCGAGTCCAATACTGACATGTTTCACCATTTTCTGACATTTTATGAAACACACAACTACTTGATTAATCGAGAGAATAATTGATGGATTAATCGATTATGAAAATAATCATTAGTTGCAGCCCTACTCACAACATCACAGTGGAGTGGGAGATGAGGAGTCTCTATGAGAATCACAGGCACAAATCTGGCACAGATACTGACAGAATCACTGGCTGAGTGAGTTAGCTAGTTTTTAATTATTGTTGTTAAATGTTGAATAATATTGCTGATATTGAATTACTTGTGGCCACATTATTTTAGATGGAATACAATTAATACAAAACTTGATAGCAGCACTTGCGGCCAGACGAATTTAAAGCACCTTGTTGCACTTACTAAAGTTTTCCCTCCAGTCTAAATTCTTGCTTGTGTTGTGTCACTTTGGATAAAAGCATTTGCTAAATGAAACTTTTGAACTGTAGCTACATTTACACTGGAATGTATCCAAAAGTAGAGCGAGGCAGGATTTTAAAAGAGCTGACATGGGAAGCTTAAAATGGTGATTAGAGATGTCTTTTTTTTCTTTCATCTTTAAACCTGCATACGCAATAGGGATATTTAAATAAACATTTCAAAGGCTTCGGTAGTATTTCAGTCAATTTAAGGGTTATATTTTTTTTTATCTACTTGGCAATGTGCTGAAAAAACTTGCATCCAAAGCAATGTGTGTTTTTTTATAATGTTCAAATTTATGTCATGCTTTTAACTTGCTGGAAACTAATACGTGTAGTTAAAAAACTTGATGTAATGATCAAAATATTGTCAAAAAATTTTCATTAAACAGGGCTACATACTTGTCACTTTTCAGCAAAATTTGCTTCTTTGGGTTCAAAATAGGTAGTATTAGTAATAGTTTCTGTGATTCGTATGAATATGCAATGTTTTTGTTGTTTGTTTATTTATTTTAGGGAGGGGAGGATAATCTGCTTCACAAGCTAAGTTATGAATCTAATTTACTTTGTGGCAATGTTTTCCAGGCTTGTTTGGCCGACACGCAAGCTTCTTTTTTTCCATTATGTGCGCTTCTCTTTTGGTTAACTAGTCCCTGAGCCCTGGTAATGCTGCTGTTGCAAGAACAGCTCATGTCTGCTCTTATAGCCGTTCACTGTTTCCATTAGGTTCACAGCCTTGGGGTGGGGGCAGGGGAATGCAATCTCTGGAGAGATGGCCCTCAGTTTAGTTTATGTTAGGTTGGTCATAATGCGCCTATAACTCAAGGCAAGGCAGTTTTATTTGTGTTGCAAATTTCACACACAAGTGCAAATTGAAGTGCTCTACAGAAAAAGTAAGAATGAAACAATACAGAACAGAGTTAAAAAAGAATAAAAGAAAGATAGAAGGACAAAAATTTGTCATAAATTATGAGAAAATTATTAATTTATGTATGTGCTTTTATTGTTCATTCTAAGTGTATTTTCCTTTTCTGTCTTTATAGAAAAACACACAACTTTAACCCACAACCATCATATACAGCTATTGTGCTGTAAGACTTGTATGTTTTGTTGGGGGTGGGCGGGTTAAGGCATGTTTCTCATGCCACGTCTTATACATAATGTCTTTTTGCAGGACTTTGATATCGACATTTTAGCTGTGATCAATGACACTGTTGGAACCATGATGACCTGTGGCTACGATGATCATCTCTGTGAGATTGGACTCATTGTGGGTGAGTCAGTTGTGATAGAGGGGATACAGATGTCATGGGTGATTGAAGGGCAATAAAGCCTCTCTGACCTGCCAGTCTGAGATCATGTTAGTACCAGTGACTATATAATAAATGGATGTAGTCTCTGTGATGCCACACGTCTGTTTCTGGAACAGTTCGTATTATTTCTGCTGAGAAAATTGCTTTTTTTTTTTTTTTTTTTTTGGCTAGGTGTGTATGTGGTTTCCAGAGCCAGCCTTAAACAGACACTCAACAAACGGCAGTTTTTAGCAACTCTCGCATTGCCTCATATTTTAGACCTAAGGTTGCTGCAGATTTCAGTTAACACTGCTTTTTTAATTCAGTTGAGATCAATTATGACCACCGCGAGACAAACACATTTTTTTATACGTTAAATGGATATATATGACACTTGCCCTTAACCTCTGTAAACTCAAAGCCCTTTAACATTTTCCATGTCACATTTACCCATTCACATCATATTCATACATTGATGGCAGACACTTCGGCTCAGGATCAAACCGTTAATCTTCTGATGGACTGACAACCAACTCGACCACTGATCCGCAGCATTTATTGATGGTCTTGATCAATACTTAATTTTGTAAAAAAAAACAACAACAAAACATTGATTTATAAATTGATTACTTTAATCAGATCAATACACAAGGGCTCAAAGAACAACTGAACGAGATGGGCAATTTATTTTTATTCCCATTGTAACCCCTGTTGGCTCCTGCCCCCCAACTCAACAGTTGTTGTTAGTCAACAACGTGGTAACAGTGTTAGACCCTGATCAAAAGTCAAGGCCTACATCTTTAAAGCTAATGCTTGGATTTAGATTTTAGAAGTGGAACAGAAATAATCCATACAAGTCATAAAACTAATACCCAAGGCCTGCTCCTGCTGAGCAGTTTAAGCACAGGGCTTACAGTCTGCATTATTTCGACAGTTACATTTGGGCACAGATCAGGCCACATGTGCAGACTTCTTCGTCAAAAAAGGGCTACTCAGACCTATGGTGTACACTGTATTTAAGACAAAGAAGTATAAACCAGGCTTAAGCTGAATAAAACTTGTCTGATTTTTGGCTCCACCTGATTTATTGCTTTCTATTACCATTAGACCGCCACAAAGCTGTCCAGCAGGCAGATTTAGGGGATAGGGTTGACAGGCAATTAAATAACCCCTTAGAAAAATCCTGCACAAAAATTTGATGTAATGGGTTCACGTGACCTGGAAGCTTTTGAGCTAAAATGTAAATATTCACAGTAAAATAATTAAAAATATGTGAAGTGTTGAAATGTAATACAAAAAGGTGCATGTCAGCTAGCTACTACAGTACTATCATCACACACTGATTTGGGGTTAAGAGGTCAAATGACCTGGAAGCTATTGAGCCAAAATGCTAATATTTACAGCAATAAATTATTTTGTAGCTTTTTCGCTCGATAGTTTCAAGGTCAGGTGATCTATTGACCTCAAATCAGTGCAGGATAATAAGTCTGTGTCGCTTGGTTGACAGACACTTTTTTTCATTTCAACGCTCCACATATTCTTGAAAAATGTTTTACTTTATATATTAGCATTCTAGCTCAGTGGCTTCCAGGTCATGTGACCTATTGACCCCAAATCCATGCAGGATGGTCGTACTGTACTAGCTGGTGACATACACATTTTTTTATTATAATTTAACACTCCAAATATTTTAATATTTTTTTTACTGTAAATATTAGCATTTTAGCCCGATAGCTTCCAGGTCGTGTGACCTGTTGACCTCAAAGAATGCAGGATGGATGGTGGTACTACACTGGCTGGTTGACAGACACCTTTTTTCTTACATTTGTTACTTAAATAACAGGTTTTTCGCTCATTACCTTCCGAGTCATGTGACCCATTACATGAAATTGCGCCAAATTTTACTGAGATATTGTTTTACTGAACCCAAGCACCAAAGCTAACTCCATTTTTACCCTATTGGGGAAAGACTGGACTCCAATTAAGTTAATATTTCAGTATCAAGTGCAAACACCATATTTAACCATCTTAATGAATCATCATATTAAATAATAGAAACACAACAAACACAACCTGAAATGCCCACTCTTACTCACTACCACCAATTATACACATTGGAGCAAAGCTGAGTCAAGGAATCCAAGTTCCCTTGGCTACGTCATATGACGCAATGTTGAAAAAAAGAGTGTTTTAAACAGTTATACTGAAAAAAAGACACTTCTTCCTCTAAATTTTTGCCCTTTTGTGTTGTACAGCGTATGCAATCAATGGCAGACTTATTCTACAGCCATTATCAGAAATTGTTTGGTGTGAATTTACGAAAGAAAAAAAAACAAACAAAAAAAACCCTACAATATTCTCTTCAAAGAGTTTTGTAGCAGCATTTTATAAAAGCAGGATATTTATTACAGGAACGTATTTATCCATGTCAGTAAAGACACGATTATACTGCAACTTAAATGCAATGTTGACTGATTGGACACACACTTGAAGCAGGAAAATACGTGATAATGACACCAACCAGAGCTGCAATATTAAAAAAGAAAAAATAGCAGACACACATTCTGTTCCCTAATTTAATTCTGATAATTCTCATCATGGAAGAAGGTGGCAGCAGGATTGCTTAGTACATTTCATTTGTTAGGTATGTTTTTATCTGCATGTGAAACACGCTGTAATTTTCATTCCTCCAACCCCTGAAGGAACCGGGACAAACGCCTGTTACATGGAGCAGATGAGGAATCTTGAGCTGCTGGATGGTGATGAGGGCCGAATGTGTGTGAATACGGAATGGGGTGCTTTTGGAGATGATGGCGCCCTGGAGGATCTACGCACCGACATTGACCATGAAATAGACGCTGGCTCTTTGAATCCTGGAAAGCAGCTGTAAGTGACTTTGAGATTATCTAACAAGGTACAAAATAAGCATCACACGACTATTGAAAGGTAGCTTTAAATTCCAGTGTCACATTTGTTCATGCATTATTTCTGATTGAAACCCTGTTTGATATCTGCTCTTGTTTATAGTTTACCGTTAACATTTCATGCTGAATTTACATCCTTACTCATGAATGATTGTGAGTGAGGTGCTTTTCACATTTGTGTCTGCTTGATAACATTATCATGCTGCTCTCAGCAGCATGATCCTCACCTTTAGATTTTACTTCCATCATACTGAAAGGCTTTCTTAACCGATCTTAGTATGAGTGAGCTGAGCCGAGGGACCTCCTACATAAATAAAGAAATCAATGTAATGAAAAATTTTACTCGTCTTTTATTGGTTTTTGCACACAGGTTTGAGAAGATGATCAGCGGCTTGTACATGGGGGAGATGGTGCGTCTCATCCTGGTAAAGATGACCAAAGAGAGGCTGCTGTTTCAAGGCAAGACAACAGCACAGCTCCTCACAACAGGAAGCTTCAAAACCAGCTACATCTATACCATTGACAACGACAAGTAAGTCTGTTTGTGAATATGGGAAACTAGATTAAAGTAATCCTAAAAAGCAGATAGAGGGTGTCCTCTCAGACTGTATGATCACTGAAAACTCTCAAATATTTCAAAGAAAAAGGATTTGGAACAGCTTTATGTGCAGTGAACATTAATAGTGTTTCATTTAAACATAATACAGCCATGTATCCTGCAGTGTTTCAAGGTGTGTTTTGAGTTCTGATGTAAAGGCTTTTTTTTTCTTAAAGACTTTCCTTTTTTAAATTGCCTGAAGGTGTGAGTGTGAAAGGTTGTCTGTCTTTATATGAATGAATGAATGGATGTTCTTGTACAAACAAAGCCTTACTTAAGGTTAGCTTTTGTACTTTACATGCAGAGATGAAGGTCTTCTGAAGGCTGAAGAGGTGCTTCGTGACCTTGGCCTAGACCCTTCGCTGGAGGACTGCATTGCCACTCAGAGAGTGTGTGAGATAGTATCCACACGGGCTGCACACCTGTGTGCTGCGTCTCTGGTGGCCGTGCTGCGGCAGATCCGGGATAACAAAGCAGCCGAGAAACTGCGTACCACTATCGGAGTGGATGGCTCCGTTTACAAGAATCATACAGAGTAAGTGTTTTAAACAACCACCTTTCCAGGTGTGTATCCTACAAACACACAAAAACACTCCTGATTCAGAAACTTAAGTGTTTGACTCAGAGTGAGAGCAAGATTAATTGCTTTCAGCTATCAGAGAACAGAGTATGTGATGTAATTGGCCTATGGCTAAGCCACATCCCCCTCCACTCACTCGCACAAACGATGAACATTCAGTGACAGGCGCTATGGCAGGTGTCACATCAGTGATGATTTTTGGAGACTGAAAGATCACATTTCATCTAGATGTCACCAAAAGTGTCTAAACTACATATTGGATGGATATATTAATTATTTTATTGTTGAGACAGTTGATAAAAAAGCTTCAGTTACAAGACAAAATTTACAGGTTCCAGTGCAAACGTGAGAAACCACATTTCGTTGCCATCCCCACCACAGAAAACAAGACAGAGGATCAGCATTGTTTTCAACCATCTTTAAAAAAGTGTATCTGTTAGTTTGGTGCTACAGTACTTACATTGAATCATTCAGCATAACGTTTCACAGCCTTTGTTATCTCAGCTAACACGGATAAGCTAATGAAGCTAAGCTCCAGATGCTAACGTTAGTTTAACAAGAGCCCTTTGGACGATTAGCAAAGTACTAAAACTAGAACAAAACAGGCCTTTGAACTCCAACAAACGAAGGGACATGATGAACAACTTAGCCGGAACTAACGTTAGGCTAACTTTAGCTAAGGTTAGAGATGTTAAAAATAACTTTATATTTCTTTCCAGCAAAATTACAATATGTTGCCTCAAATTTGATGTTGACTTACCTTGGAACAGACGTAGACATCCTTGTTACTTTTATTCATAAACCACACAACTTTATCCAAACAAAACACTTTTCTCGGTTGAGATGTGGCTTAGGATAGGAAAAAAAAAAAACACCACAGTTACCCAGCCTCTCAGGATACCTTGTGTCAGAATTGCATCTAAGCCAAGGACACCATTTGACCATTTTTAAACTCAAAATCTAAGAAAAACTTCATAAAACCGAACCAAAACTAACTTCCTGCAATGTATTTCAATGGATGTTCAGACAGAGAATGGCTATACACACTGTGATTGGCCCATCACATTTGAGGGCGGGGCTTAGCCATAGGTCAGTTGTTATAAGGCTTTTTTTTCTAATCATCGTATTAGAAAAAAAAAACAAAGTGAAAACTTTTTTTTAATAAAAACAACAGCTGTAGAAAACTCAACATCCATCAAAGTACGGACATGTTTGAAATTATGACTAAGAATCTAAAGCAGCCATATTCAATGTTTTCTTTGTTTGTTTGGATGTAATATTTTTATTTCAAGCTTTACCACATAAGGCCATCCTGTGATGAGATGTGTTTTACAAGACTATAAGAGTTTCAAAAAGCCCCCCTGAGCTGACCTGAGCAAGAGAAAAAAGGAATAGAAATGATTTTTTTTTGTTTTTAAACATTAATACATCTTCTCTTCTTAGGTTCTCAAGGAGACTCCACAAGATGGTACGGCGGCTTGTGCCAGATTGTGATGTACGTTTTCTGACGTCTCAGTGTGGCAGTGGGAAAGGTGCTGCCATGGTAACCGCTGTCGCCTATCGTCTTGCTGCTCAAAATGCTGAGCGACAGCGCATCCTGGACACCCTGCGTCTGAGTCGTGAACAACTCCTAGAGGTGAAGAATCGGATGAGTGAGGAGATGGTGCGAGGCCTGTCAAGGCAAACTCACGAGCAGTCTAGTGTCAAGATGCTTCCCACCTATGTGAGATCCACACCGGATGGAACAGGTAGCTACAGGAGACACAGCTTCTATTTGTTTAAGAGTGGTGTCACATATTTTCTATCAAGCTACCATATTTCTTCTTGTCCTTTATGTTCCCCTTAGAGCATGGCGACTTCTTGGCTTTAGATCTTGGTGGCTCCAGCTTTCGAGTGTTGCTGGTGCAAGTAAGAAAGGGAAAGAAGCATACTGTAGACATGCACCAGAAGATTTACAGTATCCCACAGGAGACCATGCAGAGCACAGGAGAAGAGGTAAAGCATCAATCTGAGCATGAAGTACATTTCCATTAGTAAAAAGGAAAAAATAAAACTATGACACTGAATGGAAGCACTCCATTTTTGGGGGGGAACGATTGTCTATCCAGTTTGGAATCCAATTCTTCAATCAGCTGATCTGATCCTAAAGCAATGTCCCTTTTGTCAAAAGCAAATAGCAAAAAAACACCTGACATATGTACATTATCAGCTTAATATAATGTAAATGTTATGTCAAAGTGCTCATCTCAAGTTAAGGATTTGGGTCACAGTAATTTATTCTCATTACAAGCTTTTTTTGTTTGTTTTGATTTTTTTATATAACTCTATTCACATAGCAGTTTGACGTTATTCTTGTAGCAGTACTGCTTTTAGTCATCCTTTGTTGTATTAATTCAAACTGCAAAAGTAGCATTAATGTTGCGTAAATTTCCAAAACAAGTCATAAAGCATACTCATAGTCTTCCACCTGTTGCACATATGTCTACATTTCTTCTGTATTTTCATTCGTTTTCCATATTTGCCAGCTTTTTGACCACATCGTGGACTGCATTGCTAAATTTCTGGAGTACATGGGCATGAGAGGAGCATCCTTACCTCTGGGATTTACATTCTCCTTTCCTTGTCATCAAAGCAAACTGGATCAGGTACTTTTTGATTTCATTAAAATCAAACTTCTGGCAAACGGTAAAAATGATACCATGTGAAATCTGTTTGATCACACATTAAGCTAAACTTTGAGAATGGATGATGTTAAAGCAGCATTACAGCATATCTATTCCTGCCCAAGACTTCAAATTTGGATCATTCTTCTTCCGTTTTTCTTACTAAAAAATGGCTGGTAGTTTGTAAACTTATTGAAGACTTGACAGTGTTATTTCAAAAAGACTGCAGCTTCTGAGCAACCAAAACAAATATTACCACAGATGGTGGTATTGCAGACTATTTAAAAACTCGGTCAGATCTCCATCTCATTCAAATGGACTAAAAATGTTCATACATACTTTGTTTTCAGTATGATGCTTAGGCTTTTAAAGGCTTCTAAATTAACATTCATAAACACACACCGATCTCGACCCGTATCCGTGATGCATAATGTTTTGAGAGCAATGCAAAGCCCATTGCATAAACACGCACACAATTTTCCCTCACTCTTTCTCTAAAGAGTTTATGTAATCTCATTCTGATCTGAATCAAGTATCTCCTGTTCTTGTGAACTACAGGTTACGTTCATGGCCCACATGACTACCTTTTGATAAGTGGATCGAATTCATACTATATTGTGCAAAAAGCTGAGTCTGTGGTGTAACAGTTGTAATCTGATAAAAAAAAGTTTGTGAATTGTCTGAGCAATCGTGCAAATTTACCCTGAATACTACATCAGAAGGCGTCAAACACCAGATTCAGTTTGATTCTTTTGGATGATTAACCTATAATACAATTCTAGCTACCGACTAGAATAGCAATTTCTTAAGAAATTGCATCGTGAATGCAGAAGGCTGAAGCAGCTAGAGCTGAACTGTGAACCCAGAATGCTGAAGATGCTGAATGTCTGAAGTAACATCTGAAAATCGTTGAATACTTTATCGAAACGCTGTCACTGAACTCCTAAATGCAGGACGTTGAATGAGCCTGTTATGAGCTCTTGGATGAAAGGAGATGAATTATGAAATGAATGAATGTAATGTAATGAATAAATGAATGACATGAATAAATAAAATGAATGAATAGTTTAAATGTAAGGGAAATCTATGAAAATAATGAACTGAATGACTAAAAATGGGAGAGTGACCTTAACAATGCTGTCAGAATGTGATACTTTGTGTCTTGTGTATGTGTGTGTGTTTGTGTGTGTGTGAATGTGTTTGATCATATGTACCTGTCAGCAGGAGCTCATCTGAAGCCAGATGTTGCCGTGGTGATCATAGCTGACCATCTGTCATCAGAATGTTGATTTCCAAGAGATTTACACAGAAATCATGGTCTCAAACTGCTGCATCTGTGCTGAAATTATAAGTTCTCAGAAAAAAACTGGGCTGTGAGCATCCCAAGACTTTGAAGAAGCTGTCATGTCAATCTCATGTCTGTAGAGCAAGACATTTGCCTGACATTTGGTCCATTTCTGACTATGACCTCTGTCTTTTTGTTTTGAAACCCGATTTGACACCAGCAGAACAAGATTACCTCAAATTTGATGCTTCATTAGTGATTCTGGAGTTAAATTTGTGGTTTTGGTGGGAGTTTTTTTAGAGGTCCAGTACACCAATACACGTAAATGGAAAATGGCTAAAAGGGCAAAAAAAGTTTAGGCCCAGTTTACTAGGGGTGTCCCAAAACAACCTTTTCACTTCCGATACGATACCGATATTGTAGCCTTGAGTATTGGCCGATACCAATATCAATCCGCTACTCTATTTGTAGTTTCTTGGAGGCTGGAATAAGCCATGGGAGAATGTTTAAAGTTTAAATGTGTTAAACTTCCCAAGTTTTGTGCTACCATTGGTTAAGTTTTGCACTCAGCTGTAACGTCTTTATGACGTAAACAAAAAATACTGCCACACAGATGACATCACCCCTACTCTGTGATCCTTTGTTAGCGCCATAGCACACGCTGTTGTTGTGCTCAGGTGGGCTCTGCGTGCTGGATCTGGACAGAAGTGCTGGAGCAGAGTCTGGAATGGACTGCCTGTATCGGAGTACTTATATCAGAGATTTTACATGCATGCCAATATAATCCAATATTAGTTTTTTTGATGATATCGGACCGATATCCGATATTAATATCAAATCGGGACACTCCTACAGTTTACACAACATTTCATTGGAAACACATAAAACACAGTAAAAAGAATCTGAGTTTACAGTGTTTTTGTTTTTGAACCCCCCCCCCCCCCCCCCCTCATATGAATGCTAGGAAGAATTTGAAACACACTGAAGAAAGCTTAAAGATGGCTGAATGTTTTAAAGGTTGAATGAATTTTCTTGTTGAATGTATGAATGAATGAGAAGGGTTTGAATCAGGTGGAAAAAGTCCAGAAATGTGCAAATTTTAAAGATTCCGCCATTCATTTCAACAGGACAAAAAAATCAAGATAAAAGTTAAATATCTCTGACAGTTTTTAGTAAAATGGACTTGATAATACAAAGGAATGGTAGAACTAAATGAGATGAACGTTTTGAATGGTTTGAATCAGTCGAAAACTGTTAAAGAAGAAGAAATGAAAAAAGTGAGTGGAAGAATAACAAGAATACATTTTTTTTGTTGTCGTTGAAGAACATATGCTGTGAATGCCTACTGAGCAATGATATGACATAAACATTTTTAAAGTAAAGTCACAGTATGACATTAGAAGAGGGGAAAAGTTACTGCCATGATCTTCACAGGGTCTTATGTTCGGTCAAATGCTGGTGTGTTTTGTTTTTTTTTTTTTCATTTTGTGCATACAGTGAATCACACACACACGTCTAATGTCCTTTTTTCTTTCAAGGGCATTCTCCTGAAGTGGACAAAGGGCTTCAGAGCAAGTGGTTGTGAGGGCCAAGATGTCATTACGTTACTCAAAGAGGCTGTGCGCCGCAGACAGGTTTGTATATCAGGTTTTCTTTGATTGACTCTTGAAATTATAATGAGTCCACTAACAGAGGTTTACAGACAACATGTTCTCATCTGGCAGTCAATGTTCTTTCTGTCCATTGTGAGTCAGAAGAGCAATCAACTGGCTTATAGTACGTCAGTCCCATATCGGCATGGCTATTCTCCAAACATTGGTACAATTTTCAGTGATCAAACCAACAATTCAGTCATAGATAACATATCTCTACATAAAGGCTGTCAGTGTGAAAGGATTTAGTTTAGTGTTAGACCTCAGTGTTAGAGCCAAAGTCCCACAAGTCAGATGATACCTGTGCAAGAGACGAAGCCAGACTGCATTCAATCCATTTTTTAAATATTTAGATATTTTAAATTTAACATCTGCTGTTAGATGGGATTTGGAGTATTATTTTACTGTAGGGCTGCAACTAACGATTATTTTCATAATCGATTAATCTTTCGATTTTTTTTCTCGATTAATCGAGTAGTTGTTTGGTCCATAAAATTTTAGAAAATGGTGAAAAATGTCAATGATTTTTTGGATTCCAAGATGACATCATCAAATGTCTGGTTTGCAAACCAAAGATATTCAGGAGTGCCATAGAGAAGAATAGAAAGAAGAAAATATTCACATTTATGAAGCTGAAATTAGAGAATTTGGACTTTTTTTCTAAAATAATTACCTAAATGACTTAATAGATTATCAAAATAGTTGACGATTAATTTAGTAATCGATTAATAATCGATTATTCGATTAATTGTTGCAGCTCTATTTAACTGTTAAGTCTTTTTAATTTGCGTTTAAAGCTATCACTGTTCACCTAATCTGGAATTTATGCTTGTTTTGTTTAGAAATAACAATCTTTAATCAGTTTGTTGTCACTCTTTCCAGGAGTTTGACTTGAACTTTGTGGCAGTAGTCAATGACACAGTGGGGACAATGATGACCTGTGGCTATGAAGACCCTGAGTGTGAGGTGGGACTCATTGTAGGTAAGTCTGTTTGCCCCTCTGAGACTTCTTTTGAAACTGGTCTCTTTGTACCTTTTTAATTTTTTTTTCAGTCAGTCAAACAGACAATTAATCATCTGTTGTTATGGCCTCCTTAACCTGACAGTAAATCAACCAGATCTCATAAAAAATTAAAATAAAGGGAGACCATAAAATATGAAAAAGGACACCACAAAATTAATGGAATTTTAACCCACAGGTTTTATTAAATCTAAAAAGATTAAAGTTTAAATAGTCAAACCAAAAAAAGCTGGAGACCCCGCCCAAAAGAAACAAAAACAAGAAAGGTGACCCAGCCATGCATCGGGCTGTCGGGCCAGCACCTCTCCCTAAACTAAACTACCACAAAAGTAGTTTAAAAGAGCGAAAACTGGACCACAGGAGCTCTCCAGCCTAATAAACAAACCAAAATAACAAAAACCAATAAGGAGGAGTGAGGGAGAGGGAGAGAGAGAAACCCTGGCATTCTTGGCCACACGTAACGGCTGTGCAGCCCCTGTTCATGGCCAATCTTATCTCATTAAACAGAAAAAGCAGGACCAGACCATACTCTCTTTATATGCAAATATATGTAAAACATGTGAATCTGTGAACATTTTTTTTCTGTAAGCAATTCTTTTTGAAGAGTGATGAAAAGAAAAAAGAATCACTGAATGAATTGACTGATGTTTCCTTTCATGAATGTACATGTAATACCTCCTCGCCTGTCACTAACTCAGGCACAGGGACCAATGCCTGCTACATGGAGGAAATGCGGAACATCGAGCTGGTGGCAGGTGATGAGGGCCGGATGTGTGTCAACATGGAGTGGGGAGCATTTGGTGAAAATGGGGAGCTCGATGACTTCTGCACACAGTTTGATCACAGTGTCGATGAGAGCTCTAACAACCCTGGGAAACAAAGGTATTGGATCCGACCAATGGGATCTACACAGTCATTTGTATGAGTAACCAAAACCACCTCAAACTGAATCACATTTGGACAAAAATTCAGTATAAACCAACTGCTCCACATGAATCAAAATGAAATTCTTTTCAAAATAACTCAAAAAGCCTTTCTGGTGCAAATAAACACATAGAGGTTCATATTCTTCCCTGCTTCTGTACGTGCAGTTTGTCAAAGAATTACAAGAATGGCCTCCACACATCTTTAAATGACCTTTCATAACCTCACAGTAGGAATCTGTTCTTTTTAGTCTTCAGGTTAATCAGTACATCTTATGTATCAGTACATCTCCAGTGAGTAGGCATCCTTTCATCTTCCATCTCAGAAGTCTCAGGCAGTGAGTTAAGAGGGTGGAAAAAGCAACTACCATTTGTCCCTCACTGGCATCCTCTCAGGAACCACTCCAAAAAGAGACAGAAGGAGGTCTGGATCAGTTCTGATTCTCTGTGTTCTAGAGAAAGATCTTCAAAGATTGTTTCCCAGGACCTCTTTAAGTCCGGATATGACCTAAACATGTGGATCAGTGTAACCTCAGAGGGCTTACATTAGTCACATGTGGTGCTGATTGGCGAGTCTCTCCTGGATTTAAGGAGATGAGAGTGAAGCAAAGACATACATCAGAGAAGATTATTCCTTTGTTTGCACATGTTATTCGAATTTATTTTTAATGCTGGACATTGAACAGCAATCTAATTTACAAATTCATTTAGAGATTGTATCAAACTCAAATGAAATATTTCTATGCACTTTCTTTGTTGGAGAAGAAAGTCTGTTTTTTTTAATTATCAATCAATTAATCAGTCTTTATTTAAATAGCTCCAATTCACAACACATGTTGTCTCAAGGCGCTTAAAAAGTTGGTAGGTCTAGACCTGCCAACACCATTAACAAAGGTCCAAAATCAAGACAGGAGCCTTATCTTATCTTTATCACCTATAAATATGACTTGGTATTTTATAATTTTGACTTTTTATCATATAATTTGTATAAGTAACTTGTAATTTTGACTTTAACTCATAATTTCGTTTTATCTCCATGTATCTCATGGTGATTTTGCATCTCATATTTTAGACTTTTACATATCTTTCTTTTTTATTTTCTGTATTAGGTGTATTTTACTTATGGGTTTACAGCTATGTATTTGCAGCTTTGGTTTTAGATGCACTGATTTGACCAGTTGTGTCTTTTGTAACCAGATATTTTTCTTTTTATATAACTTTTTTTTATTGGACATATTTCATCAGACAATACAAAAGTGAAATATAACAGAGAACATCCAGTTCTTCTTTTTTTAACCCACCCCTTTCTTTTATCCCTTCATAGAGTTCCTTCCCATTCAAAGCAAAACAAAGGTCACACATTTAATATGTCTTAAGACAGGCCTCCAAGTCCTTTCAAATGAGATTAAGAAGCAACTGAGGGAAAAATGTTAAGCTTTTCGAGTTTTTTGTAACCAGATTTTAAAAGCAGTATGTTTTCTTGAGAGTTATAATAAGGACTCAAACAAAGGCATTGTGAGAGAGAGCACTGAGTGTGTGTAGTACACAAAGGGGGGAGAGTTGTACAACATACACTTAACGTAAGTGCAAACACAGAGGACTGAACGAAACTCTCTGAACTCCTGCAGCTCATATAAAAGAGGAGTCAGATGCTCCCCACACTCGCCCTGTTTCCTGCTCTATTGTCCTGTCCTCTCTAAATAAAAGGCTCAAAAGGAAAAAATAAACATGTTTACTTTACTTAACATATTTTGTAGACACATAAAACTAAAGAATGTGCTACCCCAATTGCAACAAACCCCTTAAATGAGCAGTTTTCCAAGACGATGTACACTTCTAAAATGTTATTGTGAATTATGAGGGCATAACTGATGCAACCTTTTCACATGAGGTGGTAATTCATGCCAGCTAATCAAACCCCTGCAGCTACTCAGTAGAAAGGTGTCTTAATAGACTTTTCCTCATTTCTTTCATAGCTAAAATAATGGAATGTAGACTTTTTATTTGATTCATTTCCAGTATTTTTACCATCCAAAAAGATTGCTGCTGAGAGTAATCACACTGCACGTGTTTTTTTCCTCTGAGGTATGAGAAGATGATCAGCGGCATGTACCTTGGAGAAATCGTGAGGAATGTACTAATGGATTATACTGCCAAGGGCTTGCTGTTCGGAGGCAAACTGTCCGAGCGACTCAAGACGCGGGGAATCTTTGAGACCAAGTTCCTGTCCCAGATTGAGAGGTGAGTGGCGTGCCACCCTGTTCACTTCGGTACCTTTGTAGGAAGAGAAAAAACGTAAGCCGTCAAATTACAAAACCTGTTGACTCCTGGCCTGGCTTTGACATGGTTTGTTTTATTTTGAAAAGTCACTGGGTATTTTTAGGTAGTTTCCCTGCACAACTTTCTGTCCCGCTCGATCTTTGCTGAATTGTTGTCACAGCTCAACATCCAGCAAAAATAGATGGTTGCTTATCTCCTGTGACCTGCCGCATTTGGACCGCAAAGGGAGACGCATCTGGTGTATTTCAGCTGTAACAGGGGGTGCTGATGGAGATGGATCTGAACTCTAAGGAGAGAATTGTTTAAAAAATTAGGTGCTTCAAATGAAGTGAGTTGAATGTAATTGTAGACAGGGAGTGAAATGAAAACACTGTGGCGCCTCTACCAATGAGAAATGTTCAGCGTTGAAGGCCTTGTCCTCAAAGAAAATCTTTGAGTCATGTGTAATGATAAACATTCACTGTGTTACAGAACATCCAGATCTCAGGGCTCCATCACGGAGCAAAGGATCATTTGGCGTCACTAAGCTGGTTCTTTGCTCCGGCTTTATCAACCTGCCCCAGTAAACAGAGATTCACATGACACATCTCAGCTTTGTTGTCGCAAAACAATCTCAGAAATCTTTGTTGCCTGTTTGGCATTATTTTCTCTGTAGCAGCAAACATCCTACAATCTGCAGTGTAGGTTTGTTGATCCATATATTTCATCATTCATTTATTCATATTCAGTTTATTTCCTTGCTTAATACTCATTTCTTAAAATACTTCAACACTGTCCATAATTAAACAGGAGCAGGAAGAATAAAAACGTATAAGACCTGTTACCGTCTTAATCACAGCATCATTTACTGACGATTCAATATCAGATGGCTAACTTGTTGAATATCATTCATTCATTCATTCATTTTCTATACCGCTTATCCTGTTCAGGGTCACGGGTAGCTGGAGCCTATCCCAGCTGACTTAGGACAAGAGGCGGGGTACACCCTGGACTGGTCGCCAGTCAATCACAGGGCTGACACACAGAGACAGACAACCTTTCACCTTCATATTTTTTTTAAATCAGGAAAAATGTTCCGTCTACGATCCTCCTCATAAAATTAAAAAAAACACTTTGTCTTCCCTTAATTTTGTTACTGTCCTTGATCCTCAAGGGACCGTCTGGCAATGCGACAGGTCCGCTCCATCCTGCAGCACCTGGGCCTCACCAGCTCCACGTGTGACGACAGCGTCCTGGTGAAGGAGGTTTGCAGCGTGGTCGCTCGACGTGCCGCTCAGCTCTGTGGCGCTGGTTTGGCAGCCATGGTGGACAAGATACGAATGAACCGGAACCTTAACCAGATCTCCGTTACTGTGGGAGTGGATGGCACCTTGTACAAGACACACCCTCAGTAAGAAGCTGCCATGTTTTTTTTCCTCTTTCTAAATCACTGAATAGCTCCACAGGTCATCAAACACAAACAAAGAGTTCCCCCTATCTTTATTTGATGCCGTGTCCTCTTCACACACATTATCATAATCAATAAATAATTTGTTACGGTAATGGCAGTTAGATCAATCTCAAGAACAGACATTTTCTTATTTTAATTTTTTGTTCTTTAATTTTTTTTATCAGAGATAGTTTGATATGGTTTTTCTCGATGCCTATTATTAGTAGTCAAGAGGCCGATAATGGATATTTGAAGCCGATATTCATTTGCAGAAAAAGTGAAAATATTGGCGTCAGAGTTTTGAATAATACAAAATCCAACACTTTGTTTAAATGCCTTAAAGCATGTTTATTGAGGTTAAATGCAACCCATTTCCACTGAAGTCGGGACATTGTATAAAACATAAATAAAAAAAGAATACATTAACTTGCAAATCCTGTTTAACCTACCAGTATATTCAATTGGATGCACTACAAAGACAAGATATTTTATTGTTCAATCTGAATATTTACAAAGGAATTTGAAAGGATCGACTGTGACGGTCCATTAATCTCTTTTGTCTTTCGTTCTTCTTCCTTAAGTTTCTCCAGCATCATGCAGGAGACGCTCCAGGATTTGGCACCACAGTGTAAAGTGACTTTCCACAAGTCAGAGGATGGAAGCGGGAAGGGAGCAGCGCTGATCACCGCTGTGGCCTGTCGGGTCAAAAGCGAAGAGCAAAACTGAACGGTTTTGACAGCAGCTAATAGTTAGAGCCAGAGCCCGACTGTGACTGACGATCTGTAACAGGCCAGCAAAATAAAGCACCACACGCCTGGGCCTGAGTTTAAATCTTTTCTACTGTAGCATTCAATCCAGCTTAGCTCATGTATGCAGCTTCACATAAGTGTGACTCGGAGTCTGTTGCTTTATTTTAGTACATAAAAACAGAAAATGAGTTTGTCATGATAGTAAATAGTTCAATTGTGTGTTTATGGATTTGCACCTTTAGTGTTTAGTGAAAATATGACTGTTACAAGCTGTGAGGCCTATTTGTGCACACTCCCTCTGCTTATTCATTCAACACGTAAAAAAAAACTCATGAAATCATAAAAAGAAGACAGAATTTAATGGTATTTCAGGGAGTTTTGTTGACACCAAAAAGATGAAATAATAATAATATTAATAAGAGAAATAATAATTTTACTTTAAACTGCACTTCTTATAACATGGTTTTACAAAGTGCTTTAACAGATGAGTAAAAATACACATAAGGGCAAAATAAGAACCCAAAATATAAAAAATATATATTTACAAAATGGCAGGAAACACAGCCATATCGAACAGACGTTTGCTTTGATGTTTTATCAACTCAGAACTTAACTCTTTTTATCAGAGCACATTAATGCCTCCACATCCATATCGCAGTCACACTTAATGACTTTTAGTTTCGTTTAACTTCAGATTTTAGATCTCATAATATCACATGATGAAGCATCATTAAACACACATTAGTAAGAAAAGCAGTTGAAGAATAACTTTGGAGACAGCGTCTACCCTCAGTAGACAAAAACATTTTCAAACAAAATGTTATTTTGTGCAAGCACAGGTCTTAAACCTGTTCAACCTAACAATCAAAACCGCGTCATCCAGTCACAAAGAAAGTCTGAAAGGGATTAGCAAAGGTAACCTTATTCTCTTCAGTGAACCAGGGAACTAAATTTAATCACAGTGGTTTAAAAGTAAAAGCCAAAGGTAAGCTGTCCTCCTTGGACTGGAGATTAAGGGGAAAAAAGAGGGTGTTAAAGCTTTTATTTTGACCTGTTTTTTGTTTGATTGTATTTATTTTTCTCTCTTGTGTATTTAAAATTGAAGTGTATGAAGAAACACGGTTGTTGTTGTTGTTGTTGAGCTGTGATATCCAATAGTTCTGCATCTGCCTTAACAGGAATCTCTAAAAGTTACTGAATTAAAGAAAAGTGTGTAAATCTGTAGAAATCTGTCTAAACCATAAACACGAGTATCCAGTTTTAAAAAAATCAACCACCAGTTGTTTTTTTCTTTTGTTCACAAAAACCACAGTCATGTCATTGTAGTGTTCATTTTACTGATTCCATCAGAATATGAATCTCATTGTGTTTTTAAACTGACACTCCTTGCTTTATTAAGTACATCTCCTACATTTATAGAAATATGGGGTTGTATTTTTCTGTTTTTTTATGATGACTGAACATTAATACAGAGCTGATGTCTTGAACAATGTCATCAAGCAAAAACATTCACAATTTGATTCTTTGAGTTGCTGCTTGCCTTCATATTTTATATAAATGGTTATGAAATATATTAATACTTCTCCAAAACTACAAACAGAGATGGATTCTGTGAAAAAAATAATGCATCACCTTTTTCATCATGTAGTCACAGTTCTCCTTGCCAAACAAGCAGTGAAAAATAAAGTTCTAAACCTTTATATTGAAAGATTGGCGATTTCCTACCCGTGTTCCTTAGATACCTACTAGCTTTTTGGACAGTAAATGTAAAAACACCTCTGAGATCATACTAACCCTCCAAAATTGAAAAGTAAGTTTTGTACAACATACCATAATTATCCACATATCAACCAAACCCCCGTCCACAAGCTGCATGACAGGCAACTTTGAGTTGCTACCAATTTCATGGCATCTTCAAACCAAACCAAACAAGCTCATGAATTCAGTGAGAAAATGTAGCAGAAAATCCACATCATCCAGTTAGTAAATATATTGAAACTGGCAATTAAAATGTTGGTACATAGCTGCCTATATGCAGAAAAAAGCTGCCACTCAAGAGTAGGACCATACAAGCACTGTCTGGTTTGGACCCCTTGGTGAGAGGCCACTCAGAGACTAGCATACTGCTGAAAGGGCTATGAGATGATATGAGATGGGCCACCTGGTGCCAACCCAGTGTGATGTTTCACTGGAAATGTCGAAGTTTCATGTTGGTTTCACCCTCCCCCTGTCCATAGATGATGACAACATGGTGAAGTGGTGGGAAAATGTGATAGACAATGGAAAGTACCTAGGTCTAACCCCCATGTGGTTTGTAGGGTTCTCTCAATTTTCCATGGACCCTTGGTAGAGTTGTTATTTAGCACCATGGGGTTAACGAACGTGGAAACCTTCAGTGCTATTCAAACAACCAAATATGCCCTAAGATCCAGGTGTCATCCAGATTTCAGGCACAAATGACAAGACCAGTAGAAAAAACAGCTCTGATGAAGAAGAGTAAAAGGCAAGAAGACTGTGGGTGTCAGCCAACAGTAAATACTGAACCAGACTTTATTGCCAAGCCAAAGTGAGGCACATAGCTCCTTAAAAGCAGGAAAAGCACTTGAACTACTTCTTTACTTAAAAACCCTGCTTTACATTCTCCCTTTTATTCTATTAAGAATGCAGCCTAATTAGTGTTACTATAATTAGCTTAATTCAACCTCTTAATCATTATGCAGCGGCCATAATGAATCCCAAGGTACAGTAACGTTTTCTCAAGCAAACTTGGTACTTTAATTACAACCTGTTCTCCCATAGATCTTTGAAGTAACAGATTACCGTAATACTTTACATTAAGAGGGCAGAAAACAAAGTGCACTGAGCAGAAATAATTATAAATGAGCTTCTATAAAACATCATTTTTTATGCAGTGTCAAATGACTTTTTATAGCTGACCCTTAGAGCTCACAGTGCAATGTGTTGTGTTGTGGTTTTTGCACTGCTTTCTAAATGCTGCGCATGTGTTGTCAAATTGATGAAGATGTTTTCTTAATTTTTGGCATGTGTTTTCTCAAGTCGCAGTGCTGTGAGCTCTCAGGTCCACCATACTTTTTGATTTTTTTAAGCACTGTAAAAATGAAGTATTTTTTGTCATTTACACTGAACATAAATATAAACTCAACACTTGTTTTTGCTCCCATTTTTCATGAGCTGAACTCATAGATCAAAGACTTTTCTCTAATTCAGGTGTGAAATATGAAGATACTGATTAAACAGCATGAGTACTGCGCAGGTGTGACTTGGGTTGGCCACAGTAAAAGGCCATTCTAAAATCTGCAGTTTTATCGCACAGCACAATGCAGCAGATGTCACAAGTTTTGAGGGAGCACAGTTGGCATTGCTGAGTGCAGGCATGTCCGCCAGGGCAGTTGCCCATGAATTGTGTTGAATTTTTTAAAATTTATTTATTTATTTTAACCATAAGTCATCAACAACCAGCTTCTCAGAGAATTTGGCAGCACATCTAACGGCAAATATACCTGCACGTCATCTGCAAAGCAGTGAAAAGGAAAACCATGCTTCCTAAAAATAGACCCCAAAGGTAGCCAATAAAGAGAGAACAGTAGGGGACCCAGAACCGACCGCTGGGGGAACCCGCATGTCAAAGGGGCCACTGAAGATGAAAACTGGCCCATCTGCACGGAGAACGATCTTTCAGAGAGGTACGATTTAAACCAGCTCAAAGCAGTGCCTTTGATGCCCACACAGTGTTCAAGGGGTGATACGAAGACTGTGTGATCCACTGTGTCAAACGCCGCCGTCAGGTCAAGAAGAATTAAAAAGGCACAGCTACCAGAATCAAGGTTAAGGAGAACATCGTTAAAAACTTATAAAAGAGCAGTTTCAGTGCCGTGA
Source organism: Labroides dimidiatus (assembly GCA_030710495.1). Taxonomy (NCBI): domain Eukaryota; kingdom Metazoa; phylum Chordata; class Actinopteri; order Labriformes; family Labridae; genus Labroides; species Labroides dimidiatus. Next base: position 26,518,084 of record CM061153.1, read on the forward strand.
AGACACTTAAAACCAGACTGAAACTATTCACAAACATGAACTCTTTGTGAAAACTCTTGGAGTTGGTTAAAAATGACTTTCTCTAAAACCTTGGAAATAAAAGGTAGTTTGGAAATTGGCCTAAAATAAGAAAAATACAAAGGATCCAAATTTTTCTTTTTTAAGAGAGGCAGCACTGAGGCATGCTTGAAGGAGGATGGAACATATACAGAGCTGAGACATCGATTTACCCTACTACCCTACTACAAGTTATATTATGGATTTAAAGTAACAATGCTACTCTACTTTGCTTCCTAGACCAGGGAAGTCAAGCAAAATCATGAAAATACCAGTTTTAAGACATGCATGGTTCTGTAACTCCAAATGACATGTAAAAGACCTATCCAAGATCTGTTATTTATTCATCTTACTTGTTGTCTACTTGTTGTGAATCTTAATGGATCACTGACAGATCTCTTGGGGACTATAAAGCAGAGCTAACGTCATTGTAATCTTTCTGTAGCATTAAAAGAACACTGCATATCAAAATAGAGTATTATGACAGAGTTCAGCACTAATTCCGTGGTGGTGCTAACATGTCACTGCAGCATCTGAAGTGACAGCTGAGTACAGACTTGCCTTAATTGTATTTCCACATAAATTACAGTGTCATTTCTGATTAAGTAACAGGAACAAATGTAACATTACAACTCTGTTTGCTGTCATTAAAGATGTGGTGCTAACTCCTTTGTCAAGTAAAAGTCTTTTTCTAAGCCATTTCTTCTGCATGCCTTATTTGTGTATTAAGTCCTTCCTTCTTTTTTTTAAAATCCAGTATTACACAGAATTGGATCCTATCTCAGGACCTAAGCAGTAGAGGCAGCACTCAGCCCGCCTGGTTGTCTGGCCTAGAAATCACAATGCTTAAGCATATTTAGAGGCACATGTCAGCCTACTGTTGAGAGCACTATGCTGTCAGCCTGGCTCAGAGTGAGTCCAAAGCTGACATTTGTGTCACCAGGAAGCTTACCTTTCACTTTCACCCTCTGTGTTCTGAATAAAAATGTGTCCAGCTGGGATTCAAATGAAGTTTTGTCATTAGAGATGAAAAGGAATGGCAAATGTTTGTCCGAGCAGACATCTGAAGCTGTAGGGAACCTTAACTTACCCCAGCTGAGCCGTACACGTGAACACCAGGACCTTAGGGGGACTGATTTATTAAGAAACCATCCCCACATTTATCATTTTTCAGGAACATATACTGAGATCTGACAGATTTATATACACATTCAAATACAGGAACCACAGATGTGAGAAAGTTTTTTGAAAAAAAAAAATCAAACCTATAATTTGAAGTTTTGCCAATTTAACATTTGAAATGCAACCAGCTTTACACAACAAACTTCATATAAGTAGTTGAGAGAACTACTATGAAGTAGTTTGAAGTAGTTTACCAAATTTCCTTCTGGGATTAATAAAGTGTTTTCATGTTGTTGATGTCAAATTCTGACCCTACCATCCAAATATCGCAGCAGAAATCGAGACTCATCAGACCAGGCAATGTTTTTCCAATCTTCTATTGTTCAATTTCGGTGAGCCTGTGTGAATTACAGCGTCAGTTTCTTGTTCTTAGCAGACAGGAGTGGCACCCGGTGTGGTCTTCTGCCGCTGTAGCCCATCTGCCTCAAGGTTCGACATGTTGTGCATTCAGAGATGCTCTTCTGCATACCTCCGTTGTAATGAGTGGTTATTTGAGTTACTGTTGCTTTTCTATCAGCTCGAACCAGTCCGGCCACTCTCCTTTGACCTCTAGCATCAACAAGGCATTTTCACTGGATATTTTCTCTTTCGGACCATTCTCTGTAAACTCTAGTGATGGTTGTGCGTGAAAACCCCAGTAGATCAGCAGTTTCTGAGATACTCAGACCAGCCCGTCTGGCACCAACAACCATGCCACATTCAAAGTCACTTAAATCACCTTTCTTCCCCATTCTGATGCTCAGTTTGAACTGCGGCAGATCGTCTTGACGATTTCCCCCAGGGATTAATTATTTCTGATTCTGATTGCAACACAACAGAACATTTTTATTCACTTAACAAGACAATCATTTTCAGGCCAACAATTTTAAGTTTTCTTTTTTACAGTGTGCTAAAGTTATCTTCAAATTCATCTGTGTGCACTGCTTAGGGTCACACAGCTATTCACCACATCTTGTCAACACTGTCCTTGCCTCAACCTTAGAGACAAAAGACTTAAAAATAAAGACGAGACAGTCAGACATTGCTGGTTTATTTGAGGTTGCAGCTGAGGAGATAAGAGTGTTTCTTTTCTCCGAAGCATATCTCAAACATCTCATTTAACATCATAGAGATATTCAGCAAACATATTACAGGGAATCATTGAAACTGGCTCTCAATAAGCCTGTACCAGCCAGACTCTTGTTCGTAAACAGATACCAATTAATAGACACCAAATAACAGCACAACAGAACAACAACACTGACAGAGTAGGTTTCGCTTGCTTTCAATGCCACAGATTTAGTAGTCTGCAATATCTGTTCAGTTTCTCCTGAGTCGTCACAGTCAACAATGACAATATAAGCACTTCTTTTGATTGCATGATTACATTCAAATGGTAACAGATTTACAGTCCAAACAAACATCCTTTGTCTGTACAACCTCTGCTGGCATGCTACTTAATTTCACTCAATTTCATATTCAGATAGATCAGCCTGAGAAGGATATGAAAATAAGTTCACTTATATGAGAGGCTTTAACCCACACGAACTGAAAGGGAGTGGAGCGGATCGATTACAGTGACGAAGCAGCACACATTGACAAGACCACAACCTAAGAACATGTTCAAGTTACAGCACAGCAGTTACTGCAGTCAGCAAAAAGATGGCACCAAAAACACCAACCAAAAGCATCCGCTATTAACATGTACATAAAGATAAACCTAACTTAGATTATATGCCATTCACTGCTTGTGGAAAAGAATCTATGAAGCTGTTCAAGTTTAACATTTTTGCACCTTTTTACTCTTCAGTGCAAACACGGCACATTATCTAAAGCATGAAAAAGTTTTGCTGGTTTGATTTTTTTTTCTTATAGTCATAGTTTAAACAAATAAATATATTCTGTTCACAAAACAATATTTTGACACAAGATCTGGAGCACAGCGATATACTCACACATCTGAACGATACATTACAACTTTGAAGTTTGACATTCAGGAGCATATCACGTACATCCTGTAACCTCAAAAAAAAAGGAAAAGAAAATTTATTTTAAAGTAGGGCTGAACAATTTTGGAAAATAATCTCGTTGCAATTTTTTGGACCAATATTGCGATTTTGATTTGGCATGCGATTTTTTTGGGGGGGGAAGTTTATCTTCTGCATTATTCATTAAACACAAGCAATAAATCATCATGACCAACATAACAAAGGATACTGTCAACTTATAAACAAGTCCCCTCTTTTGTGTCCTCTCTCGGTTCTTCTGCTGAGGCCATTTTTTATGATGTCAAACAAAACACAACAAACCAAACCTAACATGGCTGAAGTTGTTTTATTCATATCCCGCTCGCACGTGTCTCGTTCTTCTTCAGAGATTTTTTGGCGTTGGCAAACCAGCTGAAAGATGCATTACAGCCACCTACTGCATGCATGTCACGTAAGGCTGCATCTGTGTACATGATTTTTTTTTTATTTTTTATTGCAGCCTTTGCAATTTGAAAATTGCATTCTGTTACATTGCGATGTCGGTTTAAATGTGATTAATTTTTCAGCCCTATTTTAAAGTCAGTGTTGGTAATCAGATTTAAAAACACTTTGTTATTCTCATTAAAATGATCTTTATGTCCAGTTGGCAATCAATGCATGATGTGTTCTTGAAATAGAGTGAAAAATATCCACTGTCTACAGCAGGAGTAAACCTGGGAAAACACCAACCAATCATAGCGTTTGGCATCCAATTTGTTAAACCAATCAAATCCCGCCCCATTCTGCCCGCCTCCTGGGCGTACATTTCTCCAGCGTGTACTAGCCCTGATTCAATGGGCATCACCAAGAGGGATCCAAGTATCCTGGAGAATGGCAGAAAAACTACGTATACCCCAGTTACTGGCAATGTAGTTCAAACAAAAACGATGTGTTGAGGACCAGTTTGAGTCTGTGGTTTTGAATCAGTCACCAACATATTGTCATGAATCAGTGGCGCTCATGCATGCGAGTGGGGTGTCGTTTTGGAGGAACCTCCGAGTGTGGGAGGGCGGGGGCTAACAAGGTCCTGAGGAAATTTTCCGTGACTACCAACCCTGCCTTCAATGACCAAAATTCTACCAATATTTTTTTTTTTTCATTTTTGTAATAAAAGTATTAAAATTTTTCTATACTGTTGAACTGAAAAAAAATCACAAACACATCCCAGAAAAAAAAATGAAAAAAATAAAATCAGATCCCTCTGAGTTTGTATCAACACTGGGTGGGCTTTAGTGGTATCTTTAGACAGCAACTACCCTGGTGTTTGCTCATCATCAAATTTTTCTGTATGTGTGTGATGTGTGTACGCACTGTGATGTAATAGAGGTAGTTAACTTAATTTTGTTTTTTTTAAAGTTACTTTTTCTTTGTGCATCTCTGGAGGTAGATGTGTTGTTAAAGGCATAGCTATTGACAAAAGGGTGTTTGTTAGGTTTTGAGAGGTGATGAGTGTAACCAGGTAGTGGTTCAGATACTTTAACAAGGTGACAACATAAGCACTGGTGTTTCAGATTTATAGAGAAGACTGAAGAGTATATCATTGACTTTAAAAGAGCATGTTTAATCAGCCTGAACAACACAGTTACTGTAAAGGATGCATTGATCCAACTTCTTAAATCCTGATGCTGAAATTTGGTCTTTAGTCACAATCTTAACAAATATTGGAACTGAATTAATACCATTAATACAAATTTATATCATTTTTAAAGGCACTTTGAGGACTTTATACGTGATCTAGAAATAGTCTCAGTTTAGACTCCATTTATGGCACGAACACCAAAAGTCCCCCTGATGAAACTACACTAGCCAAAGATGCGAGATCCATTTATTTTGTAGAATTGTCGGACAGTGGAGCTGGACTGTCAGACAGACACGCCTCAGAGCACCAGACTGTGAGTAGCATTAAATTTAGCCTGCTACTAAACTATGATACAAACTGAGTTTACAAAGCTTGATTTACATTTCAATCAATAGCGCTACAAATCTATTAAAGAATACATTACTCTGTCACTTTGTACCCAGTGAAAAGTTATTTTGAACAAAGAAAAGCTATGTTAAAAAGAAGATCTGCCATTCATTCATTTGATCGAAAATAAACGCACGTCTTGGTAAGAGTCACATCTGTAAGGGTGTATTCACACCTGGCTTGTTTGGGGTAGTTGTTCTGAAACAAACCTTAAGTCCAGTTGATTTGCGCATATGTGAACGCAGCAATCGCACTCGAATGCAGGACAAAACAAGCAAGTCGAGATTGCCAAAATAAGGTGGTCTCAGTTCACTTCCAGTGGAGCCCTGTGGCGGTTGCAGTGAGAACACAATCACCTCAGCAACCGAAACAAGTGACTCATAACTGTGATTCACACTGTAGTAGTGGGGGGCAGAAATGTGATCAATTAACAACCATTCAGTCAAAACAACAAAAGAAGAAAGAGAAGAAGAATCAGCAACAGCAGAAGAAAAGAGAAGATAATATGGCGATGATTTCTGTATTGATCCATCATAAGACGATCCTGGATACAAGACAACCCCTTTTTCCAATGCAGATATTTGATGAAAAGGCTCTTCGATGGCAAAATCTTGTTTTATCAAGAAGAAAGTTTGCACATTCACAACTCTCCTCTGCTCTCTGTATTGTGCACAGCAGAGTTCTGCCCTGATTTCTGACCAGTGAGAGAAAACATTGATCGCCCATGGCATTTGTTTACAACTGTGCACTGCATGAGACTTTTGCTATGTCGCAACAAATGAACTAAGTGACAACTGCAACAATTGTATAATTTTTTCCCCTGACTCGGTACAAAGCAAACCAGCCACAGGTGTGAATACACCCTAAGACAGAAGGTGATTGTACTCATGGGAAATGACGTCTTTACACTGGAACCACATTCCAGATTCGTGCCAAGGGTGTCAACGCAATCAACACCAAAGTGATAGTCCTCACAGCACCTTTAAATAAACAACCGTATTGCTCAGTGAGAGGGTGAGACAAGGAACTGTTTTATGGCAACATCACGCTTTCTAACTTTGTATACAGTGTATCACAAAAGTGAGTACACCCCTCACATTTCTGCAGATATTTAAGTAAATCTTTTCATGGGAAAACACTGACAAAATGACACTTTGACACAATGAAAAGTGGTCTGTGTGCAGCTTATATAACAGCGTAAATTGATTTTTCCCTCAAAATAACTCAAAATATAGCCACTAATAGCTAAACCCCTGGTAACAAAAGTGAGTACATCCATTAGTGAAAGTTTCTAAAGTCTCATTTTTTTGTTTGGCCACCATTATTTTCCAGAACTGCCTTTACTCTCCTGGGCATTGAGTTTACAAGAGCTTCACAGGTTGCCACTGGAATGCTCTTCCATTCCTCCATGACGACATCGCGGAGCTTGCAGATATTCAAGACTTTGCGCACCTCCACCTTCAGCTTGAGGATGACCCAGAGATGTTCTATTGCATTTAGGTCTGGAGACATGCTTTGCCAGAGTTCATGTTTCCCTCAATGAAATGTAACTCCCCAACACCTCCTGCCCTTATGCAGCCCCAGACCATGACATTTTGGAGGGAAAATGACAAGCAGTGCTCAATTTGGACATTGAGGGGTGTAGCCTCTTAGGGGTGTACTCACTTTTGTGATACACTGTATGTACATGACCTATACCATACTATACTGCACTGTACTGTACTATACTATACTATAATTCTGTTGAATATGCCATTAGTGAAGGATTTCCTCAGTGGCCCTCTGAATGGAGTTAGTTCATTTTGATCTGGAAAAGTTTTAGCTTGGAGCTCTTCACTCTGTGTTGTGTAACTGATATCCAACTAGTGCACTACTAGACCCTGAGGTGGTAATGAGCTAATAATAGTTCTTCAGATAACTGAGGTGAAGCTCATCCCTGAAAAATCTGTAGGCAAGTGTTTGCACTCAGTTCAGACGAAGTGGTCTCAGAACAGTCTTCTTGGTTCCAAGTGTTCAACCAGACAGTTGAATCTCTCGTCTCAGTGCTTCATTTTCAGCTCATGTTGTGGTTGAATTTGTGAACTGGTCCTGTTATATTTTGCTGTTCTACTGCCACCTCTCTGAAAACAAACTGCAAGTTTTATGCCAGAGCTGTTGGTGTAAAGTGTAACATATACAGTATATCCAAACTGCTGAGCTTCTGTGGTTAGCACCGTCTACGCTATATTAGATTTCTGCCAAGGAAACAGACTTAGTGATTCACACTAAGGTATGGTATATGCATGTGGTTATTATAAACACAGGTTAGCATTGACATTAGTTGAATAGATCTGCCTTGTGGATAGGTCCTTTGTCACCAATACTTGAGCTAACTCTTTTGAGTTGACATGTATACAGATCTGCCTGCTCCCGTTACTTCTCTGTGGCCTTAGTGAACTACTTCTCATCAGGAACCAAATTCATGTCAGCTTTAAGGGTTCAGTGAGTAAAAATGGGAATATGAAGCATTTTCTTGCAGTTGGATTACAGACTGAAATGCCTTTGTTCACCCCACATGACCGTAAAGCAACATCTTGGCTTTTGAGGACAAGAAGATGTCGCGATGCATAATACATATAGTCCTCTATTTGTTTAGGTTTTACCATCAAAAATATATATTTTGCACAACTAATACCAGTCCTGTTCTTCTTTGTAATACAGCTGGTGCTTAAAGTTTGCCCACAGATCGTTTAAATCATGGACACTGACCGTGACGTTACCCGTTTGTTTTTGGAGAGGCCTTCTGCGGCTCAAAGACTGGAGTCCCTTATTCAATCAAATCAGCCATACTTCACATGAACATGAGAGGAATGGCTTTTAATTTTTGTTTGTTCTGCCTTTTGGCTCCATTATCAACACCATAGATTGCCTCTTGGATGGTCCCACTTATGGAAATTGGCCCCTAAAGTGCTCAAATAGAGGTGTTATATTTCACTTAATGTGCAAAAAAACTCCATGATCTCCATTCTGCCATCAATGGGTAAAACCTGATTCCTTCTATAGTGATTAGGATTTACATTTGTTGGAGAATTCTATATACATGTTATCGATATGTAAAGGAAAAACTTATATTCACATCTTATAATTCATGAAAATATATTCTGTTCATTTATTCACATGAAACCATGAAGCAAGCATATCTAATGAATTTACTAGCAAATATGTCCTAAGGGTTTGCTGCCTGAAGAGTTCACAACCTTGTCATGTGTAAAGCCTTTACATGAGAGGACTGTCTGTCCTCCTCTGTGCTTGTTGTTCATGGACAGCTGGACAGACCTTGAGGACTTTGTGTAAAGGCTTTGTCTGAACCTCTCATTTCCAGCTTAGGGAGGATTCCACTCTGCATACTGAGTGGCCTGGAGGAGATAACTTGTTCACCTCTATCCACCAGTGTATGAGGAAGGTAAAGACTCAAAAGCTTGTGTCTGTTACTGTGTGAAATAGATTAGCATGTGACAAGGAGGTTGACACCAAGTGCTTTAAAATGTACACTGAAGAGATTTCCTCTTCACCGAGAGGAAGTGCATTGTGCAAACTGGCTCGCTCCTGCAGTAAAGTTCATTGAACGAAACTCTGCTCTCTGTGTTCATTCTGTGTTGCCTGTGGGGAAAGCTTCCTGACAACATTAATGATTTTTCTCTACCTGCCTTAAATGCTTCATCTCAATCTTAATGCATAGTGTCTCTTTCAGGTGAATAGCTCTTGGCCAGGCTGAAAGTCTACTTCTGAAAGTGAAAGTACCTCATTTATCTCATTCTTTATGTGTTTTGAGTTGAACTTTCAGTTGTTTGGTTGCTCTACAGTGATAGGAGTGGGCAACCTATGGGCTGATCAGAGGTACTAGTGGTCCCAGTCGGGCACGAATGGGGCTTGCATTAAGTTGGTACTTCAAAGAGTAACCATCAGTGCACATACTTTTTACCAAACTATTTTAAAACGGCACTCCAGTTCGGTTTACTCGCTACACGCTTGCACCAACCAAATGGAAAATCTGCCTGCATTTTGAGTGCATAAAGGGGTTAATTAGGCATTGTATTTTTATAGTTTCTGGTGTCATGGTGGCAGCGTAGATAACCTCTGCGTCCATCCTCCTGAATCTTTTGCGAAGTTCACTGCAGTTTGGACAGTGTTCTACATCTTTTAATTAATTAATTAATTAATTAATTAATTAATTAATCAATTATTTTTTATTTATTTGTCTAAAACTAAAAGTAGACGTGGGAAATGAGACAAAAGATTGCGGCTAAATTATAATGGCCAATTTACAAAAAGAACTTAGCATGGAAAAGCAGCCCTGGCCAAAGTTATGGAGGAGCTCACTGCAAGACACTTACGAGAGGCTAAAGAAAACCTGAAGCAACAGGCTGAGGAGATGCATCAACAGTATGAGTGCCATTTTATTTGGCCACACTAAAAAAAAAATAAGCTCAATCCAATCTGAGATGCTGTGTATCCAAGAGCGCAGTCCCAGTGAAAAATCTGCAGTCCCGGTGCCTGAATGACCTCGGGGCTCTTGAGGCCAAACTCACAGACATGTGCAACAGGGCTTGCAGGGACAACCTTATCATATTTACCATTTTTTGTCTCTTGCTTTTCTCTCTTGAGGCATTTGATCAACTAGAATGGAATTATCTTTTGGCTGTGCTTCAACATTTGCGTTTTGTTTTCTTAATTTATTTTCAATTTAACTGTTCTACTATTTTTTTCCTATATTTTTTATTATTTTAATTTTTTATTTTCAAGGTACTTAAGCAACCATGTCTGCTAATATTTTTGCTCCATGCTCACTGTCATCTGGGGTGGGTGGGATTGGGTGGTAGTTTGGGGGTTAATGGTTGGGCTATACTTCCACTTGTGTTGTGATTGCAATGCTGAAGCTTTTGGAAAAACAACCAATCAATAACTTATCCTTTAAAAACTTAAGGTACTGTGTTATTGTAAAAAAAAATGGAGCAGACCCATAAACTTGAACTGTCAATAATTCACTTCAGACAATGTGTAAAATTTCTTTAAGTTTCTAATAATATAAAACTTATGGAATTTGATGCATTTTTCTCCTTACCGTGCTGTAAACATTGAAATCTGACAACTGTGAACCAAAGCAAACCAAAGTTTTTTGTGCACCATTACATCCCTTTTAACCTCATTCTCCCCAGATCAGATGAAAAACACTATGGCTTACTTTGACTCATTTCTTGGTAACACTGTAGAGTTTATGTATCCCATGCCTGATAAACTGCTCCTGAGTGAACCCTCTCTGCCTCCTCCACACTGTTGTTTCTCGTTTTGTTTTTCTTGTGTATATATGCCATTTCTAAACCTCGGTCTGAAATACTTCTCTCTGAATGGACCACCACACACCCCATCCTGCCACCCCTGTTTCCGTCTGCTGAGTCATTTATCCTGTTGTCGTTATGAACTCGATTTCTAATCCCCAAGACAAGGTGGTTGTGATTGCCGTTTCCGTCTCTGAGGCCAGCATCTTCACATGGTGCTTCCACAGACTTCTCCCTTCTGCGCCACCCGGGTATCCTCCTCCATAGCTGCCACTGCCAGAAGCTGAAGCAGGGCCGTGACTTGCACATTGCCTGGAAGCCTCTCTTGAAGTTCTCATTGTAGTAGCCATAGATAATGGGGTTTATGCTGGAGTTGGCGAAAGCCAGCCAATGGGCAAAGGGGAAAATGTAACTTGTCATAAGGTCCAGCTGGTCCCTGTCCAAACCTGCGTAGTCTGCCATCATCAAAAGAGTCCAGAGTGGTAACCAGGACAGCATGAAAAGTAAAGTCACCACAAAAAGCATCTTTATCACTTTGATCTTTTTCTGGGATATCATAGACTGGCCACCTCTCCTCCCCCCAGCCTGGGCCGCAACGTGAGCCATCTGTGGCTCCCTGTTTGCGACCACAGAGGAGCACAGCTTGACTGCGATGCTGCTGTACATCACTGTGATGACAAAGAGAGGAATCAGGTAGATGTGAGCAAACAGAAACGCGGTGTAGACCCTTCCCATCTTTGGGTTGGAAAAGTTTTCGAAGCAGGTGTACAGGGGCAGTGTGTTGTTGAAGTCATTGTTGTACACCATGTAGTGGAAGGGGACTTCCTCCACAGTCAGCACTATAGCAGTAGGACACATGATCACCACCGCCAGCATCCAGATTAACATAATGACTGCCTTGGCGACAAGTGAAGTCAGCTTGGGTTGTAAAGGGTATACAATGCAACGAAACCTAGAGGAGATGAAGAAGAGAAGAGCGATTTTACTGAGGATGCTTTTACTGCATGGAAGATTGGTAATCCATAAACATTTACACACACATTTTTAACTTTATTCAGAAAAAACAACTAGAACAAGCACATATTGGAATATATACATATCAGAAGAAAATGTATGGGTTGACTAAACCTGCTTGGTTGGCTGCAGGTATTTTGGAGTTTCTTGGACATCTGCAGTGAGCCCACTGCAGCAGGATAAAAGACTTGTTGCTGCAACTTTCTTGCCTCTGACTGACTATGGTGATGTTTTATACATGCACACATCTTCTCAATGCCTCCACTCTCTGGATACTGTATACCAAGGAGCACTGAGGTTTATTACAAGTCTTAAAGCTCTAACTCATCATTGCGTCTTATATTCTCGAGTTGGTTGGCCTGCGTTGTCTGTTCAAAGACAAAATCATTGGCATGTCCTCATTTATAAAGCAATTCTTAACTCGCTTCCCTCTAATTTATGTGATTATATCAAGTTGAGAAATGTGGGAAATGGAACTTACATTCTTCGCTCTCTCTCATTCACAAGTCCTATTTTTTTTCTGTTTGTTCCTAAAGTACGTCTGGAAAATGGGGGGAGAAGGAATTTTAGATATGCAGCTCCTGCAGTGTGAAACCTGTTACAGCAGAATTTTGGTCTGAGGCAGCAGGTCTCTTTAAATTGTTTAAAAGTGAACTGAAGGTGTTGGAGGGTGATGCATTGGGTTGTAAATGCTTTGATGGCTGATTTTTCTGATGCTACACTGGATATGGTGATCTGTTTTTGTCACTGTTTTGTGTTGTTTGTAATTTGTGTCTTGTGACTTGCTGCTGTCTTGGCCAGGACACTCTTGTAAAAGAGATTTTTAATCTCAATGATGCTTTCCTGGTTAAATAAATTTTAATTTAAATAAAAAAAGGAGTGCAGTATATATTCAAACTCATCATAGCACTGTGACTTCACTGTTATTCAGCTCTCAAGACGTAACATCAGGAGTTCAACAGATTGTAATGTTAATAAAAGAAATATTTAGAAGACATCTGTCTGAGGATAATAATTCATAATGTCGAGTAAATCAGGATTAAAAGAGCCACACATTTTACACGGCATACATCTACTGCCTGCAAAAAGTGGAGAGAATTTGGCTGGAAGAACTTGATTTGCATCTTTATAACACCTCATATTCTTCAATTACAATCAGGTAAACAACAGACATGCTGGAGACAGTGCAGCCACGTGAACGCCAGTCACTCACATGTCTTTTGGTCCTGTAAAAAAAAAAATCAATCATTCTGGAACAGTGTTACCCGAATTCTTAAAGATAATTTACACTTCAAGATATGTAGGGACCCAAGAGTTATGTACCCTGGGCTATTTCCAGTGGATTTAATTCAAAGGGAAGACATTAATCTTTTTAAGTCCTGATGCTGGCGTGTAAAAAAGCCTTCACAAGGAATTGGCGGAAATGTGACTCTCCTCAACAAGGTCAGTGGTTGGACATAGTCGAGGAATTAAGCTCCATCAGAATCAGAATCATGTTTATTGCCAAGTAAGTCTTTACACATACAAGGAATTTGTTCTGGTGTTCTTGGTGCAAAAATACAAATAAGAGAATAAGAATAAAATTTAAAAATTAAAATAAAATAAGGCGCATACATCACATAGTATAAAAATATAAAATATAAAAATATGATAAAAATAAAATAAAAAGATTTCAAGAAAAAAACTAAAAATATGATACAGTAGGATATGAAATAAGAGATGGGTGTTTAGATTTACACAGTATATACAGTTGGAGAAACTGGTAACCATGGAAAAACTGACTCACTATCTGAGACTGAAGGCAGGATTATATGGAGAACACTGGGGAAATGGTTTGAATATAAGAAACGCTGCTAATCATGATCCTAACTTACATAATTATGTCTATATTTATAACTGAACAGTAACACCCCCACTATTTGCTTTATTTTATTTATTCTAATGCTACTTTTTTGAGTTTGTAAGTAGCTGTTCTGTAAAAAATGGTATATGAAAATTGAATAATAAAAAATTATTTAAAAAAAGAGCCACATATTTATTTAAAAAAGCGTTTGTCAGCAAGATTGGTGACTCTTATTCTTGTTAAACACAGGGACAGAAGTGTGAAATAGTCATCTACTGTGGACTGAGTGATGGCTTATTTGTGTCCCAGCTCTGGTCCCTGCTCATGTAGAAATGATTAAACTCTCAAAAACACAGAGTAACAAACCTTTCAACAGCAATGGCCACCAGGGTGAAAACTGATGTAGACACAGACACTCCCTGCACGAAGCCGCTCATTTTGCACACCGTGTTGGAAAAGGGCCAACCTGAAAAAATAAAGACTGAGTGTAACTTCATCTGATAGCACAACATGTCTTCTGAGCAGTGCTGAGTGGCAGGAGGAAGTTTGAGTTTGTCTGCAGATATTCTTAATGCTGGGTTTCAATTTTGGAAACAAATAAAGGTTATGTTCAACAAATTAACAGTAAAAATCAGATTCTGGACACTTTCTCTTAAGGTTATAAACCGAGTGCTATTAGCTATTTACAGTTAGTCACAGCAGCATGATTTGGTAAAACCTTGCAATCACTGCATAATGTGTTTTGATAACACCAATTTGTAGCCATTTTCCTCGTATTTACTGTAAAATGGTTGTGTCATCAGTTGACATTACATTCAAACTCCCCCTTTTTATTGATGTATCTTTGATTTGACTTTGAACAGTCAAACTCGATAACCGTTTCTTTCTTGATTCCTTTCACAGGTTTCTACAGACTTTGACAGCATTGTGCAAACGACAGGAGCATTGTTGAAATCGTGTTGTGTGAGGTACTTGTTAGTAGCAGGTGAATTACTCCCTGAGGATCCTGGTCAGTTCAGCCCCTTTACAGAGAAACTGTCAAGGGAACCAGGCTCGGTGAGAGCACAGTCAATACTTCCAAGGAGCCGATTTAGCTAATTCAAGAGCCACTGTGAACACAAGAGGATGGACCGATGCACAGAGACAATGAGCTTTGTTCAAAGGACTGAGAGAGAGTGGGGAGAAACTCATTGTTACCTGATGGTTCAGTTGTGTAAAATGTTGCAGTTGAATTGATTAGTCTCTACATTTTTCCTGTGCTTGGTGAAAAAGGTGAAGCTAAAATTATTTTTTATTTTTAATCCTGTTTCTTAACAGTAATAATGTCTAAATAACGACGTTAGCGTATGAAGTCACTATTTCATTTAACAGACTAACTAGCCTTATGTTATTTATCTTATTTACATGAATCTGTCTCCACATGGTCGCATGGTCACAACTCTCATCTGCTCTCTGTATCGTGTACGGCAGAGTTCCACCCTGATACGCACAGACACACAAACATGCATGCACACAAGTGTTATGCCAGCTCACATAATAGTTGAGCTAGCTCAAAGTTCAGTTCGCACAAATTAAAACAAACTAGTTTACATTCAGAGTTCAATTTTGAACATTTTGAACTTGGTAAATGATGCAAAAAATGAACTAGTTCCCACTGTGTTCCATTTTCTCATCAGCTTCAGACCAAAACAACAGGATCATATCAAATATTGAAGTAATGAAAATGGTGTTGTACTTGTGTCACACAACTGCTAAATAAGGGTTCCTGCACCTTTTTTGCACACACACACACACACACACACACACACACAAGCACGTGGTCTGTTTAGCGGAATAAAAGTCGGGAAAAATAATGTCAACCACCACAAGAAATGTACGTTTGCTGAAGTCTGACATAATTAAACATTTATTGTATACATTATACTTACTCAGGTATAGAGGACTTGACTCTGACTTGAACACTGAGGACTGGACTTGGACTCAAGCTATGGTGACTCAACTACAACACTGGTATGTATTAAGTTGTACTAATCTTGGTGACCCTGCATGCCCCAAAACATTCATTGTGTGTGAAATGTCTCCGTCTATATCTCTGCTCTTCCCTTGGTTCAACTTTGTGTCTTAATGTAATCCATGTGATGTTCTGCTTTGTCCTGCACTCCACTGATCCTTTCTGCTGCCTCAATATCTCAGTTCTTGAGCAATCTCATTTTAAATAGTGTCTTTGTTATCTATGCTGTCAACAACCTGCCAAGTCTACTCAAAGTAGTCATTTTCAGTCATTTCTTGCATGTTCCTCCAACAAACCCTACTTCACTGTCCAGACAGATGACGGTTCCTGGTTCTTGTTATGTTGTACACTTTTTTTCTCAGCGGAACAATCAATCTGATGGCTCTGTGAGTGGGTGTTATTTGTTCTTTGTAAGTCAACCAGCTCATCCTTGTGCATGCTGTGCCAATTATAGCAGTGCCAAGACAGTCATAAGGACTTCTGCTTCAGTGGATGAATGTGTGTAGAGAGTAATGTATACTCCTCTATCTCGTCTATTTTAAAGTCCACAGCATGAAATCCTCACTTTTGTGATGACAATCCATTGCTCAATCCTTTGCCCATTCAGTTATACAATTGTACCTTGATTAATTCCATCGTTTTTCTTAAGAGAAGAGATAATTTCCCTGCACAAACAAGGACTTGGATACAAAATAATACCAAAAGGCACTGAATGTTCTTAGAAATAAAGTTGGAAGCATTCTTTGCATGTATGAAGTTAAACAACAGTGGCTACGCTACCTTGACGTGGCAAAAAGAGGACTCTATCAACCAGATTCTTGAAAGGACGGGTCTAAACTCGAGCAAGACCTGCAGTAGGGCTTGGAGACAACACAACAATACTGACCCATAAACATAAGAAAATTTAGCTCTAACATGCTGGAAATCATATAAATAAGGCACAGAAGTTTTGGGAGTCTGTTTTGTGGAGCACTAAAAAATGGGACTTTTGAGGCCTTTCAATCAGAGGTATATGTTCAGGAAGAAGGGTGAAGCATAAGTTGAAAAGATCATCCTGCCTGCTGTGAAGCATGACAGTGTCAATGATGCTCTGCAGTTGCTTTGCTTCTGGATTTAACACAGGATCAGGAAATCCTTGGAGAGAACGTCATGCCATCTGTTGGGGAAGCTGAAGCTGGACCCTTCAACAGGTGGCTTGACTGACTTGAACCCAACAGAAAATCTCTGGTGGAATTTGAAGAAGGCAGTTTTAGCACACAAATATCAGTGAACTGGATGCCACTGCCCATGAGGAATGAGTTGAGAAGCTGCTGTCTGGCTTTGTAACACATTTGCAGCAGGTAATAACTGTTGCATATATATTCTCGGTGCTTCTGTCTCCTCTTGTATTTTTCGCTTGTGTTCCTGTTTTATTATGTAGGTCTTGATCTCAATGGCCTTCATTTATCAAACTGGACAGTGCGGTGCACTTTCAGACAGATGGAGGTTCACAGATTAATATTTAGATAGTCAAACTGGACACGACACCAAAAATGTATCTAACATTTCACTCTTCTTTTCAATTCTTTTTTTCCAATCTCTATAAAATACGTCACTTATAAAAGAGCAGCGTGAGTTGTCAGCTGATTTTTTTTTTTTTTTTTTAAGGAAGCTGTATTATCGATTACAGGATTGACCATGACAATCATTGTTTCACTACTAACAGTAGTGTCAAATAAATCTGAACTGTGTGTGGAAAAAGTGGACTGCTTAATAATAAAAGACATTCATTCACATGAGATCACAACCAATTGGCTTGTCTGGTGGTATAAAATAAACAACACACTGATATACCTGTGCGTAATTGTGCACAAGCTACAAATATAGTTAATTGAAATCAGTCAGCAGGTTACAGAAGATGAAAACAGCAATGGATTTTTATTTTTTTCATGCATTATCTTTTCATAATGACTTATTATTTTGTTATCTCAATATAACAAAGATTGTTTTCTTGTTCAAACGAATAATGCAATTTTTTCGTTATCTCGATGTAACAAAGATCTTTTTCTTGTGATAACAAATTAATTAACCTATAAGAATTAATCAGCCAACAAGAGCTTCCAGCCACTGGGTGTAGCGATAACCAGGTGTACTGGTTAGCAGATGAGAGGCTAACAAACTCCTCTATATCCAGCTGCTTCAGCTATGCTAAGGTTACGTAAATGTAGGCTAACCTAAACTTTGCGATGTAACGTGAGGCATAATTAAACATTTATTAATTCATTTAATAGTGCTTTGGGCCAGCCTCTCAGCTGCTAACCAGCAGCCCCTAAAATAAATAAAGTGTAACTAACCTACAGCTACCTGGTTGTTGTCTTCCTGTCTCCATGTCATGCTTTTTGCGCTTGTGCTCTTGTTAATCGAGTGTTTCTTTTTGGACCTGTTTGATTTGGTTTCTGTCTTTTGGACTTTTGGATTTTAATTTCATAAATTTTAGAGTTTAATCTGTACCTGCTCTGTGTTTTTTGCTCATACCTGACAATAACAGCATAAATGTGTTATACCAAGCACTAAGAATGTTTGTCATAAAGGGGATGAATAACTATGAGGCATTAAAATCGTCTCTTTTTGAAGTTCATGTGACTAACACAAGCCCCTGATATAATGGACATTATATTATACTATTTAAAAATAAGAAACGTACATCAAAATGTGTTTTTCATCTTCACTGAAAACCTTGAAATGTGACTTAGGCAATTATGCTATTGGACTAACAATATGTTTGATTTGGTCCATACAAAAGCCTGTCGCCGAAACACATGCTGCAAAGATGAAAGGATGGAAAAAATACTTCCATGCAGTCAATTATATTGTATCCAACTGGGTCACTTATTATGTATGTCTAAAGCTGTAATAGGATTACAGTGTGCACTTAGAGAATGATCAAAGTATTTCCTCTGCGAAATGTAGACTGAAGAACATGGTTTCTGTCTGAGCCTCTCTTGGTTTATGTCCTGAATCATTGCAAAGCTACTGTTACAGTTTGTGTGCATATCTGTATATGTGCTGATCCCCATCTCTGGAACTCTCCCACAAACCATTTGTGACATTACCTCTCTCTCCACCTTCAAATCACAACTCAAAACTCATTTGTTTCAACAAGCTTTTTCTGTTTGAACACATCATCCTCACTTCTGCTGTTGTTTCTATGTAGTTGTTTTTTATGTAGCTGATTTCTTACTGTTTTATACTTTGCTATGTAAGGTGACCTTGAGGGACATGAAAGGCGCCTTTCCCATTATATGAGTTGTTTAACAGGGAGTTCTATTGTTCTATTGGAAGAGCTGAGACAGATCAAAACAATCTTAGATAGTCTGTATTCTAAAGTCAATGGAATTGATCTTATTCCGTGTATTTTTTTCCTATGTAACCTTTTTGTTAAACTCATATAAGTTCACTTGAGATATGGGTGGCAATGAACAAGCACTGTGGATCAAAATGTTTGAACCATTTTCTTCTGAACTCATTAAATAGATCACAAATGTACTTCCTTAAAACGTGTAAAAGCCGTTCAACCATTTAGGATTAGTCGGTGGAGCTAGGCTTCACAAACTGTGTTTCAAATTTGTGTTCAAGATTTAATGAGCAGGTCAGAAACCATAGCTGTGTTACGTCACGAAGCCATCACAACCTGGTAACACGACCTTATCAAATGCAGAGGCGTTTAACCTCTGCATTATTCACTAAACACAAGCAATAAATCATTCTATAGTGTAACCGATGTGGTGGCGAAATTCATATTCCAGGAAACAGATGTTAGCTCAATTTATCCCGAAATGATATTTGTAGGAGTTTAAGAGGTTACGTGCTTGGAGACAGGATACTCAGGTCAGTCCGACCCAAAAACAAGTTGAGTGATGGTGTGGGAGCGTCTAACAGTTCACTTTCTCAGAAAACCGTAAGGGAGGTTTTGGCAAGTTGGGCGCCAAATGTATCCAGGCTAGATAAGAGCATTTACAGGAAATCTCCCTCCATGGGAGGTTTCTCATGTTTGGCCATGGTTCAGCAAAGCTGAAACCAGAGAAACAATGACATCACCGAGGGTCTATAAAAGATTAGGTGAAAGTTAGATCTTGGTCCGTCTGGCGGTTCGTCTGTCTGTCTGTTACTCGAGAGATGATCAGAGCTGTTGTGAACCTGAATAAACCTGAGAGGCTGGAGCTTGGTCGTGTTCTCCTGGTCATCATTGTCTCAGTGTTTGCATCTGGGAAATCCACCATACCAACAGTACAAAGGATATAGTCAACATATAAACAATTCTTTCCTAAATCCAAAATAGGTCCAGACAACTGACGTGCTGTTCCTCTCTGACACCAAAGTCACCTCTTCTGTGTCCTCTCTCGGTTTTTCTGCTGCGACCATTTTTTAAGATGTCAGCAACAACAGAACAAATCAAAACTCAGAGTGGCTGAAGATGTTTTCTTCATCCCCTGCTCACGCGTATTTCGTTCTTATTCAGAGAGTTTTGGCTGTTGGCAAACCGGCCTTTGCAATTTGAAAATTGCATTCTATTACATTGCAATATCGGTTTAAATTTGATTAATTGTTCCGCCCTATGTATGACATGTTTAAATTATCCATATACCTGTGGACCTATGGCATTAAGGCACCTACCTGTTATCAGGTTGTCAACCAGAGTTGTAGGGATACAGAAGATGCCCACCAGAAGGTCACTGATAGCCAGGTTGAGGATGAAGAGGTTGTTGACTGTGCGCATACGGCGATTTTCCAGTATGATCAGACACACCAGGATATTGCCCACCATGCATAGCAGAAAGATGAAGAAGTAGGCGAGGATGTAGCTGGCAGCAACATACAGAGAATGCGGGTAGTAGGAGAGAAAGGTGATGTTGTTGGTGACATTCGGGGCACTGTTAAAACTGGTGTTCATGAAGGCTTCTGTGATGGCTGATCCCTCCAGAACCACCCCCTCCTCTTCCATGTTGTTTACTGTTTCCATCCCTGAAGAGACTCACGCTGTAGGAGGAATTAGACAAGAGGAAAAAAAGAGGTAGTTGAGACGGCTGGAAGCCCCAGTCACAAAATTATCAACTGATTGCATTCGAACAATATCTGACTAATTGTGTTACACAAACAACACCCTTCAGACATCTCTACGTATGGTGTTTGAGCAAGCAAATATTCATATTTTCCCCTTTATTATTCAGTCTTTGCTCATTAGCTTAACAGCATGACAGGTTTGTAAACATTTACATCTTTCATGTGCAAAGGTGCCCAACACTTTTCATGATGTTATTTTAATTGCAGTAATTACAGTGTTACCCGAGGGCCCTCACCTCATGGCCATACAGTATTGACAATCTGACCGCTATTAAGCCAAGGCTTCTCGTGGATTCTGTACTTAACTGTTACATTGAAAAATTCAGATCAACAGACACTAATGTTTTAAACTGAATGTGTTTCACTGTTAGCGGTCATGGGAAATGGAATCGTGACAGGATGTGACAAGACTCCAAGGATAAAGATGACAGAAGCTTTATGTTTTTGTTTCTGTTTTAATTAAAGGTCCAGGTAAGCAGGTTAAGTTTCCTCTCTAAAGGAAAACTTATCTATGTTATGTAAGCTAAGCTATGGTCCATCTAATATAGACCCATTAAGATAAGCCCGGATGGACTGGCCAAATCACAAACAGAGCTTGTTTCCATCATGGCCACCTAATCATCCCTTAATGTGGAATATGTGCTCCCAGCAGTATCTGATGTGTCTGATATATTCTGGCAACAAACTGAATGAAATGTCTCAAATTAACCTCATGTCAGACATTTACATGTTTACCAGGACGAATTGTTTATGTGTTGCATACAAGATCACAAGACTTCCGACTATCCGTTTTAAATGTCCTTCTGAGACAATAACGGTGACGGTGCTTTTTTTCCCACCTTTTGGATCTCTTGAAGTGCTGGCTTGACTTAAGGTAGTTAATTTAAGTTTTAAAATTGGAAAAATAAGAAAATATAAAATAAAATAGAATAAATTTAAATAAACAATCATACTTATGTACTTGTAAGGTCTAAGAAATTAAATGCATGCACTTTTATTGCAAGGAAAAAAATGGGATTAACCGGGTTAAGATATACTGGAATGTTACCATATATGGATAATGTTATTACGTTTTAATATTGAATGAAATGTTACACAAAATGTGACTGACTGTTTCCTAACAGTTTTATCCACCTTCAAAATAGTATCATATTGGGAACATTGTTAACTTTCACCTAAAAAACATTTCAAGAATATTTGTGCATTATATTCTAACGAGGTTTTCAACTTTGTAAGATGGTTGAAAAGCAAACATTTGACAAATGGACTGTCGTGAACATTGTAAGCTGTAGATGTTTAAAGAACATTAAGCCAGTGGTGTTATAGCAAGTGTTAGCATAATGTTGCAGTCACTTAAAGATGAATAACTTTGCTTTTTCAGTCCTTACTGTCTCTCTGCTACCCCCATAGAAGCTTTACATGATTTAAATCTTAAAAAGTCAATTTTTCTCCTTTACACTGTGTCCGGGTTTTGCAGAAAGCACGAGAAGGCGCGGAGGGCCCAAGTGCAGATTAAAAAAACTCAAAAAGTCCAAAAACAGAAACCCAAAAAACTCTACAGACTCAAAAAATCCACAAAAACACTCACACAGGGAACCACAAGGAGGAAGGGCCTGACATTAAGACCAGACGAACACCAATTTGACGGATGAAAAATGACTCAGATAAATGAGTCAGCAATCAGTGAGTGGATGGAACACGTAAGCAAGTCGACAGACATTCAGTGGACTAGGGCTGAAGGATTTTAGAAGATAATCCAATTGCAATTTTTTTTTTTTTTGGACCAATATTATGATTTAGCATGCAGATTTTTGGGAGGGAACATGTATCCTTTGCATTATTTACAAAACACAAGCAATAAATCATTCTATATTAGGGGTGTCCCGATCCGATATTAATATCAGATATCAGTCTGATATCAGCAAAACAACTGATATCGGATTATATCAGCCTGGATCTAAAATCTTCGATATGGGCAGTCCATTCCAGACTTCACTCCAGCAGCACCTGGATCCAGCACGCAAAGTCCGCCTGATCACAACAACAGCATGTGCTAAGCTGCTAACCAAGGATAAAAGAGTAGGAGTGATGTTGGCTGTGTGGCAGTATTTATTTTTTTTGTTAAAGTCCAAGAAAGAGGCTACAGCTGACTGAAAAACTTGACCCATGGTGACAACGAACTGGGGAAGTTTAATACATTTAAACTTTAAACATTCCCCCAAGGTTTATTTGAGCCTCAAAGATGTACAAATAGAGCTGAACGTAAAAACATTTGTGCTGATATCTTATCAGATCGATATCGGTATTGGCCAATATACAAGGCAACAATATCGGTATCGTATCAGAAGCAAAAAGGTTGTATCGGGGAACCCCTATTCTATGGTATGACCAACACGACAAAGGATACTGTCAACATATAAACAATTCTTTCCTTGGTGGTCAGGGTTTTAGCCTTGTGGTGCTTTCTTCAATGCTGAAACAGATTTGTAGAGTTGCCCCTTGCTGATGCTATGGTAGCCAGGCACGTTTTGCACAATACCTTATGCTGATGTGAAAGATTACTGTAAAAGCCTTTATGTCTGGCTGAAACAGAATACAAGGCTGGAGCATGAAGAAACAAGAGAAACTGTCTAATGATGAACATAGTGTACAATCCGTCAGGAAATGTCAATCCATGTGGGAGCAAACACACAGCAGTGAATGCAGAGGAGCAAGACTCTGGAGAATTTTATCCCCGAAACACTCAAAGGATCTGGGAAATATAAAGCTGAGCTTCTGCACTGACTGCAGGCAGTTTATGTCCCGAGAGCTGATATACAAATTTATCTGAAGCCGTTGCTTGTGGGGGGATTGACATGTTTTTCTGATTCAACCATGGGATTAACTGGACGTTGTTTGGAAAATACATTTTTCAGAGTAACCATACATTTTCTTTGAGAGAAAATAAGCAGACGTGGAGCATCAATACACACAGTATCTGAACACACCACACTGTGACTATGAATGCCATAATTTCACACGGACAAGATCGCTTTGATTTAAGCCTTCAGCTTGTCCGTATTTTTGGGTTGGGTGTTGGCCATGTGATGCCATTTAAACTGTTTAACGTGCAAATGTTTCACAAAGGTTCTTATAAAGTCTTCCTCCTGACTCTTGATTCCTACCAAGATGCAAAATGTATCTGTTCACTCACTGTATCAACTGTTTAAGTTTTTTTTTTATTCTCAAACATAAAATTTTTTGAGCTGTTGTTAAAAAAAAACAGTTATTTAAAATCAAAACAGAAAAATACTCGACACCTTCTACTTTTTTTCATACTTCTGTGTATAATTAGAGATTCTTTGTCCAGTAGTGCAGGCTAATTGGTATGAACGTTACCCAAATTAACAAAAAAAAAAAAAATATATATATATATATATATATATATATATATATATATATATATATATATATATATATATATATATATATATATATATATATAAGGCAAACATGTTTGTGCTGAAAATGACTAATTGGGTGTTCTGTGATTGGTTGGTAACCAGTTGAGGATGTACCCTGCCTCTCACCCTAAGACAGTTGGGATAGGTTTCAGCCACCTGCAACCGTTAATAGGATTAGTGGTATAGAAGACGGATGGATGGAAGAAGATGGATGGATGACTAATTGGGCAAACATGGTGCTGTCCATGGTGCTGAAGCAGAGCAGATTGACAACAGGTCGATAAAGGTAACATACAAGGGGGAGAGATTCACAGAGGTAACCTCTCTTCAGTTGTCTCTGATCGATGGTTGTGAACAAGCCGCTGTGCCTTAGACTCTGACATTGTTGTTTCCCCCTGACCTGCTGGGACTCCACATCCTCTGGGAGCATAAAATGTAAAAAAAATTGATAATGCTCTTATAATTAACTGTTTATTGTTTGCTTTATGCTTCAATTTGCGCTTCCTTTTCCCGCAGTCCGTTGAATTCTGCAGGTTTTAAAGTCAAAGTGGCCAAAATTGATCCTAATTGATTCTTCTGTTTGACTCTAGCGAAAACACTGACCCTGAATGACTAAGCAGTATCAAGCACTGTGCTACATGTTGACATGCGAAGCTTATTGGTATTCATAATGATATTGAACTCAGTAGACCACCTTAAGGCATGAAGCTGAGACTATAAATGCAACACTCCCATGGGAGGTTACAAAATGCCACACTGCCTGGTAAAGGGTAAAGCTGAGCTTAGCATTAATGTGTAACGTGTAATGCCTGTGGAGGTGAAGGGGAAAATGAAAGAGGTTATATGATGAAGGTAAATGTTAAATAAAGTAAGTATATTAATTAACAAAAGAAAAATAAATCTATGTGACTGTTTATTATCATTACTGTTAAACCAAGAGTTGGGGAATTACAGAAGAAGAATTTTTTCTTGGTTTATCATGTCATATGCTGAGTATAAGTCTATGCTCAAGATAGCTGCCAGGCGTAAGCGAAAAACACAAGGGGGGATCCAGGTGCAGATTAACTTAGAATTTATTAACAACGTCCAAAAAGAATACAAATTAAAAAAAATACAAAATAATAAATCCAAAACTCTTAGAAATTAAAATATCCAAAGACTTACAAAGAGGGAAAAACACTGGAGTCCCAAGGCAGGGCAGGACACGAAATAACAACAGGAAGACAAGACAAACTGACCAGGAACTGAGCAAACACAGAGACTAAAGGGTAATTGACACAGGTGTGAAACAAGACACAGGTGAAACACATCAGGGGCAGAGAAGAGCAGGAAGAGGAGGATTTTTAAGCATTTCAAAATCTAATTTATGATGGTTTTTATTTATTTTTTTCAAAAATTAATATTAAAGACACATTTTTAGACTTTGGTCTGGAATGCAGAAGTGCTAAAAACTGCAGGATGTTAAGTGACTGCTTGAAGCTGGCTCCTGGAAGCACAGGAAACCGCAAACACACCAAGCCAAGTAAAGCCGTTTTCACAGCAGAAATAAACATGTTTACAGCCTGGTACAGAAAACATCTTCAGCTCTCTGATTTCTCTATCAGCACACACTGTACGGGGGCTGAATTCTTTTCTGACTCTGCAATTTAGAAGATTTTAAGATCCCGAGTTCGCCCAATCAGAGGCACAGCTCAGCTGATTGACAGGCGGGCACCCATTAGCTGTTAGTGTGGAGACTCAAATTTCACCAAGAGCATGTGTTCAAAACAAGCGAAAGAACTAAGCTACCAGGCAATGAAAACAGGCCACCCTCTACAGCTTTCTTCCTCCTATTTTCAATGGTCTCAGATTTCATTAAAAAGCATCTCTGCGCAGCTTAGTGGTTGCCAAGCAACAATAAAGAAGCATAGCTCTTGACGTAATGAACTTACAGTTCCCAGTGCCTTAATGCACATGTAGCATTCTCTTTGCGAAGGAAATACACTCAACATTTTCTTGTTGCATGCTGTAAACCAAATAATCCATCTAACTGCTCTTTTTCACATAGTTTTTTTTAATGCATCTCTTAATGGATTTCAGTTTGCCCTTTTTTTTCTTTTCATCTCTTTCCGATTCAGAATGAGAAACACTTTGATTATCCTGGTGAAAGATGCAGTTCTTACTGTTGCTCTTTTAAACAATAAAATAAGAATATCAGAGTTTTAATATAAAGGACAAACATAAAGAAATAAGAATTCAGTAAATTAAACAACTTTTTATGCCTCACACACTGTAAGCGTTGTCTCAGAAAGGCTGCATCACATGGAAACTAGAGGAGATGAAGGATTTGATTTGAACTACACTTCCTTGAACTACAGTTCCCAGAAGGCACAACTGAGATAACATGAGATCTGAAACCCAAATGGGTGACAACGGCTGTGTTATGTGCTGCATAAGCATCAGCAAACTCTGCTTCATCTTAAAAAAAATGTTCTCCTCTAGGGGGCGATACGTGGAAAATATGTCAGGATTTTTTTTTTTTTTTTTTTTTTTTATGGCACGATCAGTATCTGGATGTTTATCAGGCTCATTTTTCAGGATGTTCTTAAATTTTGACCTGTAAAAAACATTTTTTTGCCCCAAATATCTTATCCTATATTCTAAATATTTTTTGTTGATTTTTTTTTTTTTTACATTTTTTGCACCATTTCATAGTTTCAATCTTGTCTTGTGTCCTGTAATGCGTCTATTGATCACTTGATGCTCATGAGGCATATTTTCACATCATGATAAATACATTCATCATGCCAGCTGTAAGGGTTCTTAAGTTTCTGCTGAATGTACAGAGCTTTACCTTCATACAAGCAGCCTATGCAAGATCCAAATGGAGTTTAGTGAGACATTACTAGACATAATTTTTTTTTGTTTACTTGACAAAAAATGTAAACGTACATATAATGTACTGCCATGATTAATAAATTGTAAGATGAAAGCCGGAGGCTCTATGAAAATGGACCTTAGGCCACGACTGGCCCTAGGGCCTGAATTTGGACGGACATAAATAAAAAAATGACAATTATTTCTTGTACAGCACAAAGGATAGGTGTAAAGCAGGGCGAACTGTACAAAAGATCACAGTGCATGTAATCTCTGGTTGTGAATAGAAATAAAGTCTATGAACATAATATGTGGCACGGCAGATCTCTTCATCGAAGCAGTGAAAAGCACCCATTACAGGCAGCCTGTAATATGCAGCCACTTACTGTAATGGTCCCAGGTGAGTGGAGCATCATGGGAAAAGGGTGTCACATCTGCTCCCGTTGGTGCCATGCAGGTGCATCAGCTGAAGCAATTAAATCGGATTGGAAAGTTTTTTGTTTTAAGAGGAGTTATTTAAAGAGCAGTACTTTAATGTTTTTTTTTTCCAAATCATTCAACTTTTTTCTTTGATTGAAATGAAGCAGTGCTGTACGGTGGTGCAGCTGTTAGTGCTGTTGCCTCACAGCAAGAAGGTCACACGGTGTGCCTTTCTGTGTGGAGTTAGTATGTTCTCCCTGTGCATGCGTGGGTTCTCTCTGGGTACTTTGGCTTCCTCCCACAGTCCAAAAACATGCTCACTAGGTTAATTGGTGATTCTAAATTGAGTGTGAGCGTGAGCGTGAAAGGTTGTCTGTTTCCGTGTGTCAGCCCTGTGACTGACTGGCGGCCAGTCTCTTGCCCTAAGCCAGCTGGGATAGACTCCAGCCACCCGTGACCCTGAACAGGATAAGCGGTATAGAAGATGAATGAATGAATGAAATGAAGCAACATCATCCATGACAATGAACAAACCTCCTTCATCCAAGTCCTCCTTATTGTGTCTGTTTAAAGTTTATCTTGGCTTTTCTTTTCTCTCTGATGCAATTTCTCATCTAGCCCACTCAGTTTTGGTGCTTATAGTCTTTGATCCTTTCAATAACTGTTTGGAAAAAAAAATAGAGAATAGGTTCAAGGTTTCTTTATTATCCCTTAGAGACAACTAGCTTTACTGCAGCAGGAAACACACAACCAAACACGTTCACACAATAAATACAATACTATATAAAAAAATATAAAAGAAATACAATAACAATAGAATTACAGTTAAAATACCAACAGAATTACAGAGTGCGGTTTAAAATACTGACAGCCACTGGGATAAAAGAGTTCTTCAATCTATTTGTTCTACATTTCAGTTTTCATGTTCAGATCTACATGCTTTTATAACTTCACGCATTGATTACTGCAACAGTTTCCTGTACGGCACCACCAACAACCTCCTCAACAAACTTCAGTACATTCAAAACTCTGCCGCTCGCCTCCTCACCCGCACCCGCTCCCGTGATCACATCACCCCCATTCTTCAAGACCTTCACTGGCTCCCTATCCCATACCGCATCAAATTCAAAATCCTCCTACTCAACCATAAAGCACTCCATAACCAGGCCCCCTCTTACCTTAAAGATTTACTCCATCCCTACACTCCTTCCTGTACCCTCCGCTCCTCTAGCGCAAACCTCCTCACCGTGCCAAGGACCAAGCACCGAACCTGGGGGGACAGAGCCTTCTCTGTTGCTGCCCCCTCCCTTTGGAACTCACTTCCACAACACATTCGCACCATATCTGATCCCACCACCTTCAAGACACAATTAAAAGCACACCTGTTCCGCACTGCTTTTAGCTTATAACCTCACTTATAACTCTACATGTTTTGTTCAACCTTTTTTAACTTTGCTTTTTATCTGCAATTTTAACTGTTATATTTTAGATTTGTTTTATGCTTGATTGGAATGAATTTGTTTGTTTTTTGCATGTCTGTATTTGATGTTTATTTGAATTTTATTCCTGTAAAGCGTCTTTGAGTCCTTGAAAAGCGCTATATAGATAAAATGTATTATTATTATTATTTATTATTACATTTGGGCAACAACTTGAACTCAGCCCACAGAGGATTGCTAGGGTCTGAGGAGATCTGTTTGGCCCTTTCCAAGATCTGTGCCTGATAGATGTCTTACAGGTCATTAAATACAGAATACAGGCTTAAAATGTAAATAAATTTTCTGTACTGTGCTGTACACGTCATGTGGATGCACTTTTATTTTCTTCTGATTTGTTGCTTCTGTGCAGCCATATGGGTCCCAGGAATTTAAAGGGTTACATATATTGATAATCACGGTTAGGGTTGTATTAAAAGGGTTTCGGTTCCTTTTCCATGCGCAGCAGTGTGCCTTGCTAGAGAAGGGATTTCTTCCCACATGCAGAGAAAAAAACATTCACATGAGGTAAAAGGAGACTTTCCCACTGAGCCAGGATGAAAAAAATCAAATGAGTTCTCATCTGTTCAGCAAATAAGCTGAAAAAAAAAAAAAACATAGAATGATTTTCACCGTTGTTTAGTGGTTGTGGTTTTCTGTGAGTGAGTTTGGGAGAGATGCATGGGTTACTATGTTCTGAGCCGATTCTGAGTCTGAGTGTTTTAAGAGCTGAGTCCAATTGTCTTACTTCAAAGAACTATAAAAGCAGCGGAAATATTTTTCTCACTTTTCTCATTTAAATTCATTTCCAAATTGTAGTATAAAACATAAAAAGGAATCAAACGATTGAAACAAGACATTTTTTTTTGCATTTCAGAAGGTTTTAACTGCAATTATTAGCACTCAATCTATTGGTGGGAATAACAAGCTGGAATGTGAAAAATGAAAACAAAGATGATGAAAGTGGTTGTTGTGCACTCAAAAAAACTGATATTGATATAAAGCAGGATTCACTAACTGGTGGACTGTGGTCTGCCATCCTATATCAGTAAATTACGTGAAGATTTCAAATTTGACTGGACATTTCTACACTGTAGAATCTTTTACTGCAAATTTTCAGTATTTAACTTGCAGAAGCTTCACCAGCAAGATAGTTTATTTTTTATAGCACTCCGCTCATTTTCACATTTTACTGTATACAGATACAGTATTATGCTTTAAATTGGTTTACAATAAATTACTGTTTATTTAGAGTGGAACTGTTTCAAAATTTACAGTACAATATTAACCCTTGTACTGAAAAATTACAGTATTTTGGCACAAGCTTTGACAGTCTGTATGGTACTGTATTTCTTGTAGTATCTTAATGTATTTTACTGTAATTGAAGACAGTATTATGCTTTAAATGTGCAGTGTCACACTAATCACGAGTTAAACTGAAATTCAGTAAACCGCTGCAACTGATGTGACTCATGAGGTGCAAAGATGTACCTTTTCTTATCTTTATATCAATTGTTTAATTTGCATCAGTTTTTGAAACTTTCCTCATAGTGACACTTCTTTATTGCAGCTCGAACTGTAAAATCACAGACTGAAGTCTCATCATTAAAGCACCACCACCTACACCCTAAAATGGAAATATCAGGGCAATGATGTTTTAAGCATACACCACTAGTGCAGGAGAGGTCTCTGTTTGCATATGCAAACTGATTAACTAATCACTGCTACTAATGATGTGATTGATGATGAATCCAGGTCTAGCTCAGCTCTCTGTCAACAGTGACATGTCAGCAGCACGCTACAGTCTCTACTCTTTACACTAGAGTCCTCTAACTTTGAGAACTCTTTACTTTTAGATCAGCAAAGCTTTGCATGATTAGGCATCTTCTTCTGCCCACACCATCTGAGGGCTTCTCTGAGGTCCTCTAACAAGGCTCTTCTAACTGAAGTCATGAACTTGTCTATCCTGAGTGAAATGCATGTACAGATGAAGCACTCTAAATATAGAGTACTTATTCATATGAGACAGTGGCTTAATGTGAGACCGTGACAACAAATGTCAAATTGAGTCCACTGCCTGAGCAGCAGCATTAACACATCTGCAGCAGAGTGTCGGATGAGCACTCAAGAGAAGACTTTAATGAGACACCAAAAAAGTAGATTTCTGCCTTCAGGCTTTGAGGATCTGGCAGATGGATCTGAAAGTAGATGGTTGACATAAGGCATTTTTTTAATGAAAACTCTGCAGTGTAAAACCAGGATCTGCTCTTCCTGTAAAGTATTCAGTGATAAGATCCGTTATGAGTTGCTGTTTTATTTAAAAAATAAAAAACAAAACAAATATTTGCTGGTGCAAAAGAACAAGTGGAAACAAGTGACAGGTCAGTTTATACTGAGTACACTGTAAATGTGTTAACAACTATAAATGAACTTACTTCTGTCCATTCTTGTTTTTTTATAGTAAAATAAAAACCCTCCTCCTTAATCCAAACTTTTGACCAGCAAAAGTGTCCTCAAAGAGAAACATAAGCATGATTCATTTGCAGCAGTCCGTCTGCGCTGGCTGCAGATTGGAGGGACTGCTGTGAGCGGAGGAGTCTGTGTTTTGGAGAGGGGAGGGGCTCAGCGCCCGCTTCTCATTCCGAAGCAACGGTTGAAGATCGATACATGCTTTCACTCCATCCCAAAGCCCAGAAAAGTCGCTAGATTTGTCGCTTTCTAGAAAAAAAAGTTGCTACAGCGGTCTGAAAGTCACTGGCGGCATTATCAGATCATGATCACATGATTAACCCTTTGGGTTTTTTGAAACTTGGCACCAAAAAATGAGGCACAATTTGATACTCGGTACTACTGAAGCATTTCCATTGGTGCAAAAAAAGTCAGAAGTTCCCTACGCAGCCCTAGTCAGATGATTCATCTGAAAAGCTTCATGGTAATACATTTCAGTGTAGTAAATTATGGTTACAGGCAGAATTTAGTTGTGGTGTAAGCAAGAGGTGACCGTAAACCAGGGCTTTGAACCAGAATTTTTTCTTAATCAATTAATTCCGAACAGAAACGGATTTTTAACATTTTCGATTTGGGTTCCACCCCAAAATCTACGTTCTCCAACCGGTTAGAACCAAAAAATTTAGCTCCTGAACCGGTTAATATCGTTCCATGTCAGCCTGCGGTTTATTTCATTCAGTAGGCCTGTGCATTATTATAAACTTATTACAGCCCTCTGCTATTCAAGCTGCATCACTTAGAAATTTTAATTTTATGCAAGGATTAATTTGTTTTTTGTGTCATTTGTCTCTGCAGCCGCTTCCTCGGAAAAGAACGCTTTGAGCTGAGCTGTCCATGGTCCTGATCCTGAAATGTGGCTGTAGCTGTGCATCTGTGTCAGATGTTCTCGAAAGTGTTTGTATTTTATTGACATTTTTTAGGAGGGGGATCAGAAGTTAGTTGGGACAGATACCGTGTTGAATTTTCTGACTCCTCCTAAATGCTTTTAAATTCTTGGATTAAACAGATGCTGATGGACACTTTTAAACTAACTTGTTTAATTTTTGTTTCATGGAAGTAACTGCAACAACTGAGCCAACATACATCTCAATTAAAAAGGACGACTGGAACAATATTTGATTGTCAGCACTGTTTTGATGGACCGGCCTGCCCCCTGTCTTCTCCCCTGAGGTCTTTTCATCCATTTCAGTTTTTGTCATTTTATATTCTATAAAAGCAAAGACAAGGATGGTGATCAAGACTATAATCAGATAGACCAGACAACAAACCTCTTTTATAGTTTCCTAACAAAATATCACTACTTGCTGTGATGTTTGGATGCTGTAATTCTTGAGAAACTGTCATTGCAAGTCCCAAAAAAGTTTGCTTTATTTATTTAAAATGCCGTCTTTTTACCATTGAATGTGCACAACTTTGAATAGCTCAAAAAGACAAAATATCTGCTTGGTGCTCCCGATGCTGTTTTGGAAATGTACAAAGCAGTGGCGGGCCGTGCATTTAGATAACAATTGTAGCCAGAATAAATGTCTTTAGTGAAGAAACAAAGCAAGGGTGCACAAGTCTGCTTCTACTGCAGCTCCAGCTGCTACACGTAAAAGCATCAATAACGGCTCATGGCCCAAAAACACCATGCGTCTCTGGCTTTGATAGTAAATCTGCAATCAAATCTATTTCTTCTCCTCCTTCAGCCATTGTGGGTTGACAAAATAGCAATTAAATCTACAGAAATATATTTTACCTCATTCATCTCGCAGTGGATCAGTTTGCTGGCTAACACAGTCTTTATCCAATCAAAGTGTGGGAATATGCTGACGTTACCGTACGCCTGCTAGATGTTTATAATCTGATTGGTTAAAACAACAGTTTGATTGACACTTGTTTTATGCCACAGCACCAGCAGAACTGATAATGAAAGCTTCCAGGCAGAATTCTTTGACCCTAGCAACAAATGATAGCTGAAATGTGATTGGATAAATGCTTTTATATGAAAAATACGTTTGGAAGCAGCGCAACCACGGGAAAGCTATGAGAGGAAGCAAAACAGAATGTTTGAAACTATGAATTAGTATACACAGAAAATAAAATAACATAAGTCTGTGATTCAGAAATTTTCAGGCCAGCAGAGAAGGCCTTGCAGGCCCTGATGGCCCACCACTGGTACAAAGAACGTAACCACTTTAAAAGCAATGGTTGACACAAAAATCTCTCATAACTCTGCTGATGGATGGTTGTGATTGCCTGGAGGCACAATGAAATGGGTGTCTGTAATGCATCACACAAAAGCCAAAGAATTGGAGCGGTTTGTCAAAGTCATGTATAGCTGGGTGTCT
The DNA here is from genome assembly GCA_030710495.1 of Labroides dimidiatus. Lineage (NCBI taxonomy): Eukaryota > Metazoa > Chordata > Actinopteri > Labriformes > Labridae > Labroides > Labroides dimidiatus. The sequence goes on from CM061153.1 coordinate 26,551,610, forward strand.
TGGGAAGGCATGATAAATGTTATCCTAAAGGCCATCAACTGCGGGAGGAATCATCCTATCTGGCATGATTTCACTACAAATGATTTTGATGTCAGCTGAAGCTAAAGTAATAACATTGCTCTCAGAGGCCTTGCATGAAATTACCTTAACCTGCCCACGCAGTGGTTATCTGCTGCCATGATAGCGGTGTAGTTTGGCCTCAACTCCCCCTGGTAATGCATTTCAGATCCCAGTGAGACTGCTGTGTCTGCTTTCGATTTGACCCAGATGTGGTCAGATTTGTGACCCAAAAAGGAGTGCGTTTGATCCTGTGACTGTAGTATTTGGTGTGAAAATTAGATTTTTTTAACTTTATTTTTTATTGTTGACTTATCAGCAGCAATTCTAAGATCAAACTGTCCAACATTTGACAGAAGAGTTGGATGTTTGCTCACTATTAAGCCACATTGTTGGCTAGGCAGTGGTTTCAAAATGTTGTGCATAGCTGGGTCTTTTCTGTGGTGTAAGAGCAGTTCCTAACAAAGTGAGCAGCAAATATTCATCCAACCATTTTCTATACCGCTTATCCTGTTCAGGGTTGCGAATGGCTGGAGATAGGCGGGTACACCCTGGACTGGTTACCACTGAATCACGGGGCTGACACATAGAGACAGACAACCTTTCATGCACACACTCTCACTGAAGGGCAATTTAGAATCACCAATTGACTTGATGAACATGTTTTTGGACTGTGGGAGGAAGCCAGAGAGAACCCATACTTAATTACTTAAACCGATTAATCTATGATCAAAAGAGTTGACGATAAATTGTTGCAGCTCTAGTGACAGGTTATATATCCAGCTAACCAGCCAGTGCCCAGCAAGACCTGCAATCCAGCAACTCTCAATGCTTTTCTCAAAGTTACATAATACTAAAGGTTAGGGTCAATCCCAATTGTACTCCTTAGCCCTTGGTTTTTCGCGTTCATGTCTAGTGAAAGGGTATCCCAATTCTCCATAACAGTAAGGGGAAGAGCTACACAGCTCTTGAAACGAAAACGAACACCTCACTTGAAAGGAACGGGTATGAGAAATTTCCCATGATATCTAGACTGCTAGAAATAATGATACTCATGTTTTTTTATCAGATCTCCAATTCTTTGCTCCTCCATGTAAATAATAGCCATGTTTTAAATGTTGGTTGTATTTCAAGATTGCTTATTGTAACAATCTGGCTCACGCTGCTAGAGAAACAGCTACAGCTAATAATAGCTACACTGATGTCAGACCAGGGTGATAAATTAACAGCAAACGGACTTCAATGTAGCTACTGCATTTCATGAATGAGTAGACAGCTAAGAGGTCATATAATATAACTTCTGAATACGGCAATTCACCTTCCATAGCTTAGCTGTTCAACCACTCATGTAATGCAGTACATCATGGTGAATTTGTTGCCCTAGTCTGTCATTGGTTTCTCATCACTGCGTAAAAATGCTTTCAGTTTGGAAATGAATAAACAACTGTCACTCTACCTATGACACAACCAGCGAGCAGCTAGGGGGGATGGCCCTCAAAACAGAGGGCCAAGGGGAAGGTGTAGACGAAGGGGTAAGATGAAGTGGGAGGAGTGACAACTGGGATTGACCCTTTGGTCTACACAAGCCAGGGTCTATACAGGAGGGAACATGAGTTTGAGTGGAAAGCACATTATCGTGAATATCCTAATCAAAATTAATAATATCAACGTGACCAGTATCATAGGTGCAGAGCTGTTCATGAATGAAGTCTGATTTTGTCTATAGTACATTGTTGCTTCAAAGAAAAGGCCGTAATCATGGATACAGTCCACTTAAAGAAAGTAGAATAAAACTGATGTAAAGGCAAAAATAGCTCAGAATCAGTAAGAGTGTCAAAAGTGAATGCAATGTGGTGTGTAAAGATGAAGAACGGGAGAGAAAGTCTATGACAACCCTAATTTCGGTGCAGTAGTACTTCATGCCTTCTTTGACGCATCAGTTGTAGAAATGATAGATTTGGCGCATAAACTGTAGATTGTAGCCTTATGATAATTAGTCTACTAAGCTCTAATAAACCATCTCAAAAGTACCCTACAACTTCATAAACATTGGTATACCCCTATATTTTCTATTACTTTTCTCTCTTTCTTTAACGCTAATTCTGTGTCTGGTTGTGGTCTTCCATTATAGTCAAAGTCAGAACTACATGTAAATGCATTACATTTTCTTTTACCTCTGCTTTTCATGGAAATAGCCTCTTATAATCACCATGGAGATGGTTGAGTGCCCCTGCCTGAGTTTGAGTTCAAAGTAACTTCAACCACTTTAAAGTCCCTTATAAAACGATAACCGCTGTAATGTCTTGAATCAAGCTACGGCATGTGGTATCTTGTTTAATTGTCGAACGAAACACTCCTAATGGAAAAAGCCTGCACAGAGGAAACAATAACAGACTTTGTTTACTTGCGCCAATATGAGTGCAGTGCATTATGGAGAGAAAACATTGGCTGGTTGGTTTGGAGAGACAGGGACTGAAGCTTCCTGAGCAACCAACATTTAACAACTTGGCACCTTGTCTTTGTATTGAACTAGGAATCTTTTGGTTTGGGGTTAAAGTGTTCAATTTAAGGTTGTTTGAAGGAGAAATTTCTCACCATGTTTGGTTGAAGGGAAATAGTCTCAAACGGGGGCTGTCTTGGTACACAGAGTGCTGAGCATATTTGCTAAAGACATGAGCACTTTATTTTTCTTATGTCAGGCTGGTGAGTTTGTAAAGTCTAATTTCAGCCTCTGTCTGAGGCATCGTTAGACCTGCTTGATGCACTGCACACTTTATTCACAGCACTGCTTTAAATCATATAATAAAGTACCACTTCACATAATTACACCTTTTACTGATGCAGTGCTGAGAAAATTTATGAGACCATCTGTCATGAGAACCAAAAAACCACCCAGCATCAAGAAGTGCTTTAACTCTGACTATTTTGTTTTTTTTTCAGAGATTTTCCTTCCTTTCACTGTCTTGAACAAGAGTGAGGAGTTTCAAACTGATTTTATGTTTTTATTCCCAGAAAACTGGAATTCTCTAAGAAATCAGAAATTAATCAAAAATAACCTAAAACCACTAATACACATTTTTCCATTCAGGAACATAAGTGAATAACTCTAACTTGGCAATCAAATTAAACAATAATGTGCTTGACTAGTTTTAAATGCTTTGTTGTAAAACAGTGCATTTGAAAATTCTTGGATAATAACAGTATTTATATTTGATCATTAAATATATCATTTCCATAAAAGAGCTTGCACATTTTGGTGGATTTACCATTACAAAAACAAACAAACAATCAAAAATATTTTGGTTATCAGCAAAATTCTGTTAATTTAGGGCAGCACTGGAAAAACCTTCCACTGGGTGGTGGTCTAATAAATTTGTTAAGCTGTATGTATTCAAAAATAGATATTAAAAATATAGATATAAAGATATGTTGATGGTATTATACTGTACTTTTTCTACTTTAATCAAACAATTTCTTTTCTTGTTTTTTTGTTTTTGTTTTGTTTTTTCTTGTTAAGAGAATCCATGAATCCTTTACTTTAAAGGATATTTATTTGAGAGAAATAACAAACCAAGCTAATGCAGCCCAAACATTAACCCAAAACAATGCTAAATGTCTCTAAAAACTGTTGTTTACTGAGGAAAAAGTAAGTTTTCTATGTTTTTTTTTTTTTTTTTTTTTTTTTTTTTTTTTTACATTTACTTCAACTTTGAACTGGCTCTGGCATTTTATAAAACGTCAATAAAAATTAAAATACCGTGAGTGCAAATAGTTTTTGATCATATTTTAGTATTAATGTTACTATTTTATCTTTTTTCGTCATGATTTTGTTAAAAACAAACACACACATATTGCTGATGAGTTTCAAAAACATCTGGGCATCATGTTGAGAAGTTCAAACCCGCAGTTATTATGTGAACGTATCGTTATTTAACTTACCTGTGCTACTCACAAACAAAAAACGGACTGATGGTTGAAAGCAGCAAAAGACGCTTTTACAAAACATGTGTTTTTACAGGTGTTGTTGTCCCCGTCGCGCTAAATGAATATAACACGTAAGACAGACCTACCTTGGTGGGGCTCGGTGCACTTTAACTTCCAAATATCCGCCTTGGATTGTTGGTAATAATCGCACAAATCAAAAAGCAACAGGTGCTCTTGTTGCAGCCGGATACACAGGCGGACGCCGAGAGGACGTTTCACTTCTTTAAGCTTGAGTGAAAATAAATTCACAATGATGAACATTACCACGACAACTCCTCCTCATCCACAGTTCCCTACTCCTTGGAATACTGGCGTTTCTTCTTCTGAGCGCGTCTATCCATAACCCAACTCCTCACAAAACTTCTAACTTGGTTTGCTATTGACCCACAGGCTCCACCTAATGGTGTAAATAAGACAGTGCAAGTAATCTACATGAAAACTTGTACCAAAAGCCCTTTCACGTTCCGCCTCCTCCGAGGATCTCATCACACTCGCTCGGTAAGAAAAAAAAAAAAAAAAAAAAAAAGATTATCAAGACAGAAAGAAAAAAAAAAATACTGTTTAAGTCATTCATTATAAATACAGTAAATCCAGAGTCTGCTGAGACAGAAGCGACCAACTCCTGCAGAGGTTTTCACTCCGACTGACCGAGTGCCGGGTGGGGATCGGGGTGGGATCATACCTGCTTCCCTTACCAGAAATATGGAATTGGTGATGATGATTTTGGAGGAGAGGATAAAGGTTTTTTTTTTATTATTATTATTATTTTTTTTTTTTTTTTTGAGTCACCAGAGTAAGCACGACCTGGACGACACTTTAGCCTGTGACTGCAGGAGGTAGGGTCGAGTCCCAGACCCTCCAGTTTAGAGAGACTGCCATTTATTGTCCTTTTTGTTATGTGTATTCTTTGTTTTTCCCTTTCTTTATCTGTCATGTGGATTTACCGTTTCTTTGTATCTTTGTATCAAATAGTTATTTCTTATCCTTGTCTTGCATGTTCTCCTTGTGTTTCCACATTTTTTTCTGCTGTTTAAGTAAGTCTTTTGGATTTCCTTTCTGTTTTGGGGCTTTTCGGATTTTTTGGATGAATATATATTGAGTATAATCTGCACCTCCTCCCCTCTCATGTTTTCAAGCACTAGGCCCATTTCTACCTTTTTTATTTTGTGCCATGTAGAAACTTCTTGTACCATTGTGGTTTAACAAAAAGGAAATCCAAATATTTCAATGAAGAAGAAACTAAAGTTTGCCCAATGTGTTTTCCCTTTGTGATTGTTGTCCCTGCCCCCATTGTTTCCACCTGAGCCCATTTATCTAGTGTGTATATGTATATTCATCCTTTGCATTGCCATATGAAGTGTATTTCTGAGCTCTTATAAAATTTGGCCATGGTCCGCTACGTCACCTGTTTGCTCCTGATGCAGAGAAATAAAGCCTACTGTGAACGACTGAGCATTTCAGGGATGCTCCTTTTATACCCAATCATGACACTCACCTGTTTCCAGTGAACCTGTTCACCTGTGGAATTTTCTAAACAGGTGTTTTTGGAGCATTCCTAAACTTTCCCAGTCTTTTGTTGCCCATGTCCCAGCTTTTTTTTTGGAACGTGTTGCGGGCACCAAATAAAAAATGAGTGAAGATTAAAAAATAAATAAATAAAAAATGTTTGAACAGTAATCTTGTCTTTGAAGCGTATTCATTTGAGTATAGGTTAAGAAGGATTGGCAAATCATTGTGTTCTGCTAACGTCCCAACTCTGTTGAAATTGGGGATGTATGTCCAAGTTGTGCCAGAACAACTTTAGAATAAAGAAAAAGATAGTAAGTTTAAAAACAGGGAGTGCACTGCCTGCAAATCTCAGTCTGACTTGGGATAAGCTAAACAGAAGAGTGAAGGCAAAGAAACCTAAAAATGCCCAACATTTAGAGGAAATCTTGCTGGAAAAAAGCTGGGAGAAACTTTCTGAATAATAAGATAAAATATCTAATAGGATATGCTGAATAAATGTTCATGAGTTTGGATGCTTTCCCCCTTAAATATAGATGAAGGCATACAAAATGCTTTCTACCCATAATTCCACAAATAGAACAGTGCTAATTTGCTACTCACAGCATGCTGGGATTCCTGGTGCATCACAACAATCCAGCAGTGTTACGCTTGGAAACCTCGGTCCATCCTTAGTGTTACTCATGGTCACATCATTACGTCTTGTTAAACAGTGTTAAAATGTTTGAAACAGGTTGGTTGAGAGCAGATTGGATTAGAAAGACGCCTACACTTAAGCAACCCGCTGATTTTAGGGGTCAATTAATTGCATTCAGTTTCAAAGTGCAATAAATAATGGCCTCCATTTGGATAGTTCCCAGATTCCCACTTGGTACAGCATCCTTCATTACATTTCTATAATGTGTACATTATGTTTGAGTAAATGATGAAATGCAGTGCAGCTTAATGTATGCTTTTAGTGATGTTGGGTTGTGAATGTTCCAGCTCCAAGAGCCAGCTCTTTGAAATGAATGACGGAAAATGGCTCCTCATTGTAAGCAAATTTTTTTTTCCACAGAGACTGTATAGCATAAGGGGCAACATCCGGTAGAGAAAAATGAAGCTTATGCAAAAGTGCTAAAAGTTGCCGTTCATCGAGAATCTGCTAGAGAATGGCTGCAGAAAGACTGGAAGTCACGTACACACCAAGCCCAAAAAAATGACTTTTGCGGCATTAAAAAGCATATTTACTGCCTGGTTAAAAAAACTTGGGTCTGAAACACTAATTTCACTATTTGGGGGTGAATTTTTTTCCAACTCAGTGGTTTATGGAAATTCTGATTACTAGTTTGTCCAGTCAGAGGCTCAGCTCATGTGACTGACGAGCGCCCTATAGCTGTTAGAAAGGAAGCTCAAAGTCTGTCATATTCAAGATGGCCCTGATGCTTCACTGTATCAGGAACAGATGGGTGACGTCAGAGAGACTATGTCCATATTTTATACAGTTTATGGTATTGTAGCAATATCTGTTGCCATAGAGAGAATCTTCTCCAAAACAGAGCAGATGATAAACAGAGAAGAAACAGGATCATCCAAGAGACACTTGTTTTTGTTTTTTTTTTTCCTCAATGCCAATCTTTGCCAGAGACTTGGTAAAACTGTTACAAGGATGCTGTTTTTTTTTTCCTTTTGTTTTACACATTTTCATTTGTATTTTGTTGTGTGTTTAGCAAAGCCTGTGCTAAAATCTATATATAACACACAGTCAGAGATTGGACCTTTTGGTCTACTTGAGATGGGTCTTTGTTTTTTTCTGTGTAATTTATTATCTGTAGCACTCTTCTCCATGTTGAGTATGTTGAGTATGTAAAAAAAGACGTAAATTAAAAATAAACATCAAAAACTGAAAAAATGTATTTTACATTAATAACTAATTGTACGCATAATTTTACATTATGTTTTGTAATAAAGTAATTAATACTGTATTAAAATCAGAGGAGCCACTTGGGAGCTGGAAGAACCAGTTCTTTTCAGCGAACTGATCCAAAAGAACCAACTCTCGCAAACAAGTCTGAATTCCCATCATTATATGCTTTGTCAATTGTGTCCATTTTTATTTGCAGTTTCCACCACCAGTTGCCAGATATAGATAATTGAAGCTAAACGTATCAAGAAAAATTGGCAGATATTTTTTTTTTTTGTCTTTGGCATTTCAGAACTGTAGCAGCATCCATTGGAGCGACAATTTTCCAGGCATGTCTGGAGACAACTTTTACTAAAACACTTAAAAACTACAAAAATACCGAGCAGTGATACCTTGGCTGGTGTGCATGTTAAGGACTAAAGACACTGAGACACTGGTATTCAGTACCCATATGCAGAGATGACTTAAAAGCCATCCTAACAGAAACATTTGATCTGATGCCAACAGTTTATTAAGAGCAGGAGAAGTATAACTGGCAAAGAAAAGCAGATGGTAAAGACCAAGAGAAACTGGTTTAAAAAAAGGTATAATGTCCCTACCTGAGAAAAAAAACAAGACAACAGAGTAAACATGATGTGTTTAGATAGAGAATATACAATCAAGTCAAGAGGCATCTCTGTTTTAAAAACATCTCAATCTGAATTTAATTTGATACTTATATCTTTTCATTCTCACTGGTGTTTTTCTTCAATTCTAACATGCAGGATTTAGCAGTGTTAAAAGGCACTCTGTGCTGTTTTAATTAACACGTTTAATTACTGAAAGCCTTATTGAAGGAAAAGAAGAGGTTAAGACAAAGAGATGTCAAGTGTACTGTAATGCTGCCTGTGAAGACAATGCATCAAGGAGATGTGCAGTTTAACTTGTTATTGTTTCCATGGTGGTAAGACAAAGTGGGAGGGGCTGTGGGGGAATTGTTGAGCAGTCTGATTGCTTTGGAGGAAAAATGTACCCCCTGAAGCTCTTTGTTCTGATGGATGTGAATCTTCCTCCTGATGGCAGACGGTCAAACAGGTTAGAAATCTGAGTGTGATTGAGTACTTAGGATGTTGTTTAACCTTGAAAGGCTGTGGGAAGTGTAAGGGCACGGTCATACTTGCATCCAAACTCAGTGGTGGACAGTAACTGAGTACATTTACTTGAGTACTGTACTTAAGTACATTTTTTGAGTATCTGTACTTTACTTGAGTATTTATATTTTTGGAAAGTTATGACTTTCACTCCACTACATTTCAAAGAGAAATATTGTACTTTTGACTCCACAACATTTATAGGAAGCTTGTCATTACTTTTTCCTTTGAGTTTCACCATATAGCTTGTCATCAGCTGTTGTTATTTTTCTTTTCTAAAATGCAACTGGCCCCACGCTGTGCCCCTCACAGAAGGGAACCAATTGCAGTCACTGCTCACACCTGGGATGAATTTAGAAATATGTCTACAAGACTAAATGTGCATAATCTTTTAGGGATTTCCATCACTTTCCACAGACGTGGAAAAATTCAGGGTAGATTTTGTGTGGTTTACAGGTTTTATTAAGGCATGTTATGTTATGTTATGTTATGTTATGTTATGTTATGTTATGTTATGTTATGTTATGTTATGTTATGTTATGTTATGTTATGTTATGTTATGTTGCCATGTTGCCAAGTGGTTCAACAGGAGGATGAGTTCTTGAAAGCAGAGCTGTAGTTTGTTTGTTATAATGGACTGAACAGTAAACTTGCAACTCCCCCATAGTGAATGTGTGGGGAGAAAAAAAAGGCCCTTCTGTTTTTTTTGGTGGGGATATTTAAATAAAAATAATAAATGACAATAGCTGTCCTTATTGTTTTTGATTGCATTTTTATGTGGGTGCTTTTACAGGGGTTTCTATAGTTTTTTATAGCAGAGTGGTTTTACATCTAAGTCAGTACATATGGGGTGGTTTCAGAGAGTTATAGGGTTCTGTACAACCACTGAGAAAACAATACACCAATGTACTGATATTAGAAACATAATCAGAATTATTCAAACTGAAATATCCCACTAAGACTATATAACTATTGTCAGGATGTGAAAGTGTGAATAATTTGTCTCCAAATCCTAACTTTCCATTTATCCTAGTGATTATTACAAAAAAAAATACCTTAATTAATTAATTAATCAATTAATTACCAGGTTAAAAATCTAAATAAATGTAAATTAAGCCACACTTTAAAATGGACCTTAGAGAGGGAAGAAAACTATATCCTTCCTATCCGTATCCGTCTATCTGTAAATCCATCTCTAACCTCATCCTTGGACAATAGTAATATTGAGATGATACAGACCCCTAACCTTCAGTTTAATTTATTAACATAAAATGACATGAAAATATGATCAATTTGTATAATGACATCACTACACAAACAACAAGCAGCTTTTATGTGTTAAAAACAACAAAATAAACAAGCATGAAAAATAAAGAAGGAACTGGAAGAACCATTCCTAAAGAGCCTTCCTCAAACCATTTACATGAAATACATACATTGTACATTTATATAGGATGCCTATCCCATTAATTGCTGTCTAAAACCAAACACTCCCACAGCAGGTCTGCCTCAGTTCTGGTTCTAGGCTGTATGTGGTACAATGTGGAAGATGCTCCCAATAAATGGGAGTTCTCTTCGGACCTAATTACTTGTATATACTTGACCGTATATATTGCATTAATAAAGTACCATATAAGAAGATTCCATAAAAAAAGCATTTTTCACATGATGAGGCACTTGAGGATGACTTGGGGAAAAGAGGACGTTGTCAATCTTGTATTTTTTTTTTTCTTCTAATGACCTAATGACCAGTCTCTTCCCTGATGGCAGGTGTGCAGAGAAGTGGTGTGAGGGTCAGCCATGATTATTCCTGCTTTCCTGATGCATCTGTTGTTAAAATGTTACTAAGGGGTTGGAAATGTACACAAATGATGTATTTTTGCTGCTCTAATGATGTTCTGCAGGGCCTTCCTGTCCACTGCTGGGCAGCTCTAGTGATACAGAGAGTCAGGACTGACATTTGCCTAAGGTAATAAAGTCACCTCTGGCCTTTTTTTTTTAAAGGAATGCAGTGGTGTGTTGGAGGCCAGAAAAGACGCTTAGCCTCAAACCAATTTTGATGTAACTGCAATGAGTTGTCCATCTCACTGTCTGATTTAAAACTCTTATCCTGTTCAGGGTTGTGGATGGCTGGAGCCTATTCCAACTGTGTTAGTGTTGCATAGCATCTTGTGATCATGTTCTTTCAATCTAATTTCTCTGTTCCCTGCAGGGCGTCAGCAGGTTGTAAAACTAACTTGTTCTCTTCTCTTTAATTCCTCATTAAATGAATCTTTTGTCAATTTTATGCTGCTTATCTGTTTATTAATCAGTCCGGTTGATACCACAATTTACTATAGACTACCATAAACTGGGTACAATTAACTGACATCTGGATGTCTTAGTTTCAATGATGTTGCTTTGTTACCAGTTGCTCTCTACAAATGGTCATGAGAAATATAGACTTATAGGCTGTACGGTAGCGCAGCTGTTAGTGCTGTTGCTTCACAGCAAGAAGGTCGCTGGTTCGAATGCAAGTGTTGGTTTCCTCCGGGTACTCCGGCTTCCTCCCACAGTCCAAAAACATGCTCACTAGGTCAATTGGTGATTCTAAATTGCCCGTAGGTGTGTGTGTGAGTGTGAATGGTTGTCTATCCCTATGTGTCAGCCCTGTGATTGACTGGCGACCAGTCCAGGGTGTACCCGGCCTCTCGCCCTAATCAGCTGGGATAGGCTCCAGCTACCCGCAACCCTGAATAGGATCAGCAGTATAGAAAATGAATTCATGAATGGATATAAACTTATAGATAGCTGAAATAAGTCGTGAATGCTTCCTGACATTCCTCTGCAACAATCCTGGTCTGACCCTACTGAGCCGTTACACCCCACCCCAAAGTGGCCCTTTGGAGCTAACAAAAATCCACAAACAATCCATATAAAACACTGAAAAACACCTTAAACCTTACAAAAGGGGATTTATTAATATGAAGAAACAAATAATTAAATGTCAAACACAACACTGAATGAAAGAACAAGAATCCCTCCAGAGAGGCAGCAAGGCAGCGCTCCCAATACAGTTTTGTACACATTGAATTAGTAAAGCCTGATCCTGTTTGCCTTTCAACAGCCTGCTGAGCCCGTTTTGGTCGGGGGTATGTTAGCCAGATGCCGATAGCTGCATCAGCTATGTAATAGCATGACAGCATAGTGACACAGTCATAAATTTTAAACAAGGAAGAAAAAAAACAACAGTCAACAAAGAGTAACGATGGAAGACATCCAGCAAATAGTCTTCTTTGTGATTGGCATGTGGATCTTTGTTACAAAGTTATAATCGCTGTCACACAGGAAGTGACGATTCTTATAACCAATCAACGTACTGCAGTATTTCTAGCTTCACTGGGGTCAGATAGGTATGTCTGGCACCTCAGTAGAAGGGTACCAAAAAGTGGAACGGTACGGGTCGGTAATTTGGGGACCTTTCCCAGTTTTAGTCAAAGGAAAGCCACAAGTGCGTGCCGTGCCAAGACAGAATGAACTGAACTGCTTGGTGGAAACAGGTGAGAAGACACACAGATACACACATCGGTAACACAATCAAATTTACATGTACTTTCGGTTTCTGTCAGTCTGTTGTCGTTGGATGGAGGAGGAATCTGTTGACTCTTGACTTGATGGTTCTGTTCATACAGTCTGATTGTCTTTGATTGCTGTTGTTGAGTTGTATCCAGCATTTGGTTGGAAGCCTTGCATGAAGATCCTCATTACCTACCCTTAAGCCTCCCAATTATGATTGAGTCATTTCACTTCTTCCCATAGAGCATACAGGTTTGTCTGTTGCTGTGTCAAGGACTAGGGATAAGGAGTTGTTCAGACTGTTTGTTTCTGCAGACAGACTAACATGTGAACATAATGATCCATATTGTGAGTGCAATGTGCATTCTCAATTATACTTTCCATTTTATATAACACAATGCAATGCACCTATGTAATAAACTTGTGCTAAGCGCAGACAGAATGAATACAGCTCACAGCATCTCTCACTGATAGCGTGGTTATTGTCATATCATTGTGACAACCAAGCCTCACAGTTATTTGAATAGTTATATAAAAACTAATTGTTCTCTTAAATGTCTTAATTGATTCATTGATTTCAGCCTTCAGCTTCCCTGCATGCATAAAATAGTCATCAAGCGTGACGATGTCAGACAGATGTCAAATGCAGATAAAATACAGTCACAGAGTTTGAAGGAGATACAAACCTTATTCATTTTATCTATATCTTTTCCACATGGGATGCAAATAACTTGTACATAATACACGACAGTTGATCATAAAAGCTAACACTGGTCCAACATTGATTTGACACAGAAAGGAGTAAAAAATAGAGACTGACTACTGACAGGAACAACAAGACAAAGATTAAAGTACCGAGCACATAATCACAAGAGAGCAAAAACAAACAGAGACAGGAAGTAAGACATTAACAGAAAAGCTAGGAGCAAGAAGTACAAAATAAAAGAGAACACACCGTGCACACAAAGAGAACAAGATCACTTGAATAAAATAGGACAATATATCTTTAAAGAAAAAAGTATTGAAAAAATACAGGGAGGCCAACAAACACATCCAAAGAAAAATACAGAACTGAACAAAAAACTTTACAGTTTGGACCCTAATGGCAAAACTAACCTACGTACTGCCTTGCACATTTTTTTGTTGAAGACTTTTTTTAAACCTCATCATTATGTGCATCATGCCTTATCAGATTACATGCAGTGGATAACCTGTTAGTACCTACATGATACCTTACCTCAAGCCATGCAAGGTCCGACAATTGACCTATGGCTAAGCCATGCCCCCTTCACTCACTCAAACGTTGACCATTCAGCGTAAGGCGCTTTGGCAGGTGTCACAGTAGGAGACATTTCACAGGATGTTATTGATGGGTTATGAAAACAGAAAGATCACATATCATCTAAAAGGCACCAAAAGAGTCTAAACTAAGCATTGGAGAGATTTATTAATAATTTTTATTGTTGAGTAGTTCTATAAAAAGCTTCAATTACGAGCTAAAGTTTACAGGTCCCAGTGCAAACATGATAAACCACATCTAGTTACCATCACCACCTCTGTTAGTTTGGAGCTACAGTATTTACATTGAATCATTCAGCATAATATTTGCCAACCTTTGTTATCTGGGCTATTACAGACAAGCTAATAAAGCTAAGCTTCAGAAGCTAACATTAGTTTAACTAGAGCCATTTGGACAACAGCTAACAATGATGTACGATTACCAAAGAACAAAATCTAGAACAAAATAGGCCAATGAACTCCCAACAAACAAAGTGACATGATAGACAACACAGCTAGGAGCTAAATTCTGGCTAACATTAGGCTAATGTTAGAGAAAATCCCAAACTGTCCGTCAGACTGCTGTGGCAGTTCTAGTGTTATAGATAACTTTATATTTCATTCCAGCAAAGTCACAATATGTTGCCTCAAATATGATGTTGACGTACCTTGGAACAGACGTAAACATCCTTGTTAATTTTATTCACATTGAGTTGATGTTGTGGTCTTCTGCACAACTTTATCCAAAGAAGACACTTTTCTCGGTTGAGATGTGGCTTAGAAAGGGTAAAAAATACACCCCATAGCCACCCCATCTCAGACAAGCCTCAAAAAAACTGAAAGAAAGCTGACTATCTACAGTGCATTTCAATGGATGTCTGGGTAGAGAATGTACAAGTGTAATAGATAGGAGTGGATGGGTGTTGACTTCTGCCTTTGGTAATTGACTTCCGGTTGCTGCCGGCAAGCTAGCTCAAAACAACTCACGTGAAATCATTAATGCTAGACAGGGCTCAGTTTAAACTTTTTTTAAAACATCTGCACTATGACTCCACTTCCAATTTTTGTTCATTTTGTTGCTTTCTTGCTTTTAAAAGACGGTTTTTAGCACGAGTATGACAGCTAGGCTAACATCAACAGCTTTGTAGTTTCCATGGCAACATAAACAGAACGTTCATCCGGATGAGCAAAACCGGCAATCCGTGGGTAGTCAGGAAAAAGGTGGATATGCACTGTTACTGGCTCATCATGTTTGAGGGCCAGAAGTCAACTGTCTACAACACTAGTCTTATTAAATCACATTTATATGGTTTGTTGACCAGTAGTTTCTGAACTTTAATTTAATACCATTACTTATTTTATTTAATGAAACCTTGCTGGTGCGTATTATTGTTTGCCTTTTGGAATCTCACTTCTTCAATTAAAAGACTTGGTGCTTTGTCTTTTTGTGTTTCAATAACTGTCATGTTTTGTTCTTCAATAAATTGTTATTATTGAATGTAAAAATGGTTCATTTAAATAAATTTTATGTAAACATTAGTGGTTTTTATTCAGTTAACCCACAGTTTCCATGTCTACTTGTAATAGTTTGCATAGTTGACCTACAAGCTAATATGGCATCATTACTTACAGCTATGAGACATGAAAAAATTTATTAATAGCACCATGTAGACAAAATATGTAAGAAAATAAGTGATGATTCTTTGATTTGTACATGTCAAAGCAATTTTATGCCCAGATCAAAGCCAGTGTTTCCTTGTTGGTAAGAAGTTATTCAGCTTGTAAAGCAGCTAATTAGTCTCATCAACCCCTGGCCATCTGTCTTTATCCCCCGAGACATCCACCTGGAGGGCTAGTTAAAGCCTGAAGCTACTGAAACAGGCATTTCATAACTTCCCAGGCTTGATTTCACAGATTTAGCCTTGGCCTTCTTCTATCTAATAACCATCTATCTTCTATCAACTTCTGTGATAACCAAGGTCACCCCAAAATCGCTGCAGTTCTCTGCTGGCTCTTTGCTGAGCAAATTTAAAGACCACAAGAACACTGGCCTCAACAGAAGCAAAGTGAATTTACCTCATCACACAGCCGAGACGGTTGCCATAGCAGTGGCACGTAGCCATATCAACCATGAACTACGTCAAGCTTCCCAGACACGCAGAAGGTGAGAGCACCAAGAGTCACTGTAAATTACCAAATCATCCAAACAAACAGGACAGCAATCCACACTGAACATCAGCACCATCCTCAAGTTGGACATCACCATCAAGTGAAACATCCTGGTTTTTATTGGACCTAATGCACCCACAAAATCTGATTCGCTTCCACTACCTCAAATAGATGACTGTATTATCATCCGCTGTCCCTCCAGTCTTAGAGTCAGAGTGAAGCTTTTGCAGATATGCAGAAATAGATTTACACCAGGGATCACCTGCTACATTTGTCCAAGGGCCAGATTTTTTTAACAGACGCTGTGTGGACCAGATGCTCTTGTAAAATGAGCAAAATTAGTATTGTATCTTCAGTGATTTATTATTATTTAGTATATTAATTTTCATTCCAAATTTATGTTATTGTTCAGTGTTTGCCAGTGTTAATAGACTCAAATAACCTGTACTGCAGTTAGTCACTAGAGGGTGATTGCAAAACTTTAGGTTTCAGGACAGAAGCTTTCCGAATATATTTAATGCTTAGAAAATTGTACTCTGAAAGAGCTTCATGAGGAAAGTCACAGCAAGAGGCTGGCTCCAAGAAGTACTGCAAATCATATACACACAAAGCCAAAGAAGATGAGTTTTACTGCAGGAATAAACATGTTTACAGCCTGGTACAAAAAATGTCTTCAGTTTGAATAGCTAATTTCTCTAACAGCTCACACTGTAGGGGGGATTTTTTCCCCTAGATCAGCAGTTTATAAGATATCAGGATTGATGAATTTACCCAATCAGAGGCAGAGCTCAGCTGATTGACAGGCAGCTGCCCTATAGCTGTTAGTGTGGAGGTTTATAAACCACCCCATTTATAAACCACCCCATTTCCAATATGGCCCCCATCAACAATTTGCTTCAAGACTCTGTTTCAGAAACAGACGGGTGACGTCACAAAGACTACGTCCATTGATTTTACAGTCTATGATTCCAACCCACATGCAGCACTTCAAGTACAAGTTTTGTTTGGATGATTATGACTACACAAGCTTGAACCCAAAGTAGAATGTGACTCTCTACCCTTCATGGGGGCTATAAATGGAAGGGCAGAGCCAAGCAGAGCTAACTGGGATGTTCAAGAGCAGCCAGAATGTAGCGTCACAAGTACCATTCAGGGCTGCCAGTGCCAACATAAACAACAATTGTGACAACAACAGCCAACAGTTTATGATTCTCCTTATAAAACGAGGCTGATCTTGCATCAATAAATAAATAAATAAAATTTAATTAAATTGGGCTGCACAGTACAGCTGTTAGTGCTGTTGCTTCACAGCAAGAAGGTCGCCAGTTCGAATCCCGGTTCGGGCACGGTGTGCCTTTCTGTGTGGAGTTTGCATGTTCTCCCCGTGCATGTGTGGGTTCTCTCCGGGTACTCCGCTTTCCTCCCACAGTCCAAAAACATGCTCACTAGGTCAATTGGAGATTCTAAATTGCCTGTAGGTGTGAGTGTGAGTGTGAATGGTTGTCTGTCCCTATGTGTCAGCCCTGCTATTGACTGGCGACCAGTCCACGGTGTACCCTGCCTCTCGCCCTTAGCCAGCCACCCACGACCCTGAACAAGAGAAGCGGTATAGAAGATGAATGAATGAATGAATGAAATTAAATGAAATTAAATGAAATGAAATTAACAAACTAACAAACTAACAAACGAAGAACGAACAAACGAACAAATGAACTAACGAACTAACTAATTAACTAACTAACTAACTAATTAATTAATTAGTTTTTAAAAAGAGGCTACAGTAACCCTTTTTAATTTAAGGTTTGAGTGTTGGTAGTCGTTATCTCTCCTAACAATGTTTCTGACACACAATTAGAGACAACACCAACATAAATAGAACATGGCTGAAAATTTGAAAGGAAGACGTGAGATAGCTTTGAGGTTTGATAAACAGTAGATTGTCTCTTATAGACCATGGTCTGATATTGGCATGAAAGCCTGTCTACAAGTGTTTGTTTTTTCAGCATACTCCTGAGTATTCTTTACAGCAGTAGATATAGATATACAGAAAGACTTCTGCTCTCTGCCACTACTCGACAACCTTACAAAAGTCATCTACCCCCACTTTACACAAGAACCACGTAAACACACAACAGCTACCAAGGAAGGAACAAATCTCTTGCTTACAGAGCGGAGATCTATATATCTGTGTAAACCAAAACTCGATCAAACTGGGCTTATACATTTCTACATGAGTGTCAAGATGGGATTCAAGGGCAAAATGAAGAGGAGGTTGAGTGTTATGTTTCATGCTCTGCATGTGATTGCTCTGCTGTTGAGACCTGACAGGCTGGGAAATGGGAGGCAGAAAATGGGTTAGATAATACAGCTTTATGCGATACAGCGTTCATGGATGTCATCAGTTTGTTGAGTGTATTGTCTGAGGTGAGTCCAAGTGAGTGCTGAAGGAGCTGATGATCAGGTCTTTAGTATCTTATACATTCAGCTGTAGGTAAGTCTCTGTGCACCACTGTGGAAAGTGGAAGATGGGATCCTGGAAACTTAATACAGATAATCATCAAGAACAGCAAGAACAGAAGTGCTGTCAGAGTATCTGAAGAATCCAGTATCAAGAAAATGAGAAGTGGGGAGACAATGAGATTGTAGAGTTATTTTTTTTTTTATTTTTTTTTTTTTATTAATCTTCTGGTTTTGAAATATTGTACATCTCATTAGAGAGACTGATGGCAATTACATTGGTTAATGAGGTTATCCTTAAAGAGAGGGTTATATGCTTTTTAATAAACATGAATATAAAGTAGGGTGACCATATTCTTAAAACTCAACCCTCTTGGAGATACTGTAAAAACACCCAAAGATACCCAAAGACCACAAAGTAGCTTAACTTGATTACATTTTTTGATCACTTGATGGCACTATTTAAAATTTATTACTATTCACAGTAAAATTCATTTCATGTATGTAAAAGTAAAATTGTTCTGTTTACAAATAATTATAGTGCTATAACTGTTTCCC
Organism: Labroides dimidiatus; assembly: GCA_030710495.1. NCBI lineage: Eukaryota > Metazoa > Chordata > Actinopteri > Labriformes > Labridae > Labroides > Labroides dimidiatus. The sequence goes on from CM061153.1 coordinate 26,570,207, forward strand.
TCAAAGAAACGGTGCAGCAGCTTTTCAAGCTCCTGGGACAAAGCCAATTTTGCCAAATTTGGAGTCAATTTATGTGCTGAATCAGCAATAAATACAAATGTAAAGTACAACTCAGATGAACGGATCTACATCAGAGACAGTTTCAGGACTACCATTTCATCAGTGATAAAAACAACTCTTGGCAGACTGCAGCTATTGAGAACAATGCGGTGGTGCAGTAGTGCACAGGGGAAGCAAAGTGCTCGGAAGCAGAAGAGGGGCAAGAGGGCCTGTTTGCTATCACAGCTAAAGGCCCCCATTTCTGTCCCTCTTTCTGACCATTGTACACTTCCTGGACAACAAAACAGACTTGCTACGCCTAAAGCTGGGTGTAACCCAAGAGTTGAGAAACCGTGCTGTGCTTCGTTTGATGGCAATGTGGCTACATAACGACATGCCAGACTCGGCCTTCCAACTTGCTACAGCTGTTCTGTGTGGACCGTGACCACCGATCAGGGAAAATTCATGAAGGAAGACTGCATACCTGCCAACTTTTGACTTTGACAAGGCGTGCTTAATTTGTCTGCCTTAGTTTTTTACCGTCGGAACAAGATTTTTATATTTCTATATTTGGTCAATTTTTTATTTATTTCATCTTAATTTTATATATTGTTTTTCTTAGATATTTATTGGGCTAAAAAAACAGGACCTTGAAAGTGAAATCTTGTACTTCCCATGTGGAAACATGTGCTAGTATGACAATAAAGTTTCTTGAATCTTGAATCTTCCCCACCTCTCGCCCTAATGTAGCTAAAACAGACTCCAGCCACCTGTGACGCTAAACAGGATAAGCGGTAGAAATTAATGAATGAATGAGTCTTGAATCTTTTCAAACCGCCTTTGTGAAGTCTATTGATGAGCCACATAAAGTCTATAAACTTAATATGACTCTTGATCAGTTTTCAAGGTAGTGTTTACTTGGCTGTAAAAGCTACATTATCCTTGTCCTTGCTCTGCAACAGTTCATGTCCATTATGGTTGCTCTGTCCATTCAGTGCAACAGCATGAGTAATATTATTTAGCAGTGAGTTGACTTTAGATGTCTCATATGTATCTTAACTAGCCATTCAAACGCTGATTTTTTTCCTCTCTGTGTATTGCTGCGGTTTGCAGAGTAAGCTTTATAATACACAGCAGTGTTCAGCCTCTTTCCTGAATATATACATAATGGGCTGAAGCAGATGGAAAGCTTGCTATCCATGATTTAATCCACACTCCTTAATTATGGAGAATCACCATTATTTTCCTGCATTCTCTGTAATTAATATGGTTATTTATCTGCATTTTCACCCTTGATCACCATTCAAAACACATTTTTTAAATATTCAGCATCTTATTTTTTACAGTGACTGTCACATGTGCTCACTGTATCTGTTTTTATCCAACCGGGGAGGAACTTCACCATTTCCATGTTTAATACATAAACTCAGATTTAATTATACATTTCAATGGCATTATTCCCCACAGGGGGGAACTCCATTTGGCAGCCTAACTTATAAAATAAAACACTTGCAACACAGAAAATAGCAGCATTCAGGCACATCGCTGACCACAGATCTCTTCTGGGGAGCTATGCAATGAAAATGAATTTTAATAACACATTTCATCATGCACAATCTGGTTTCAAGGCTACATGATGCTCATTATTCACTCATTAATATCCTCTAGTTGGGTATGAACTTGGCAGACTTTAGCATTTCATTTTCAGTACCTGATTAATTCAGCAGATTATTCTCCTTTATGTCATTCTAATCTACAATTACTGTTTCTAGGTAGTCTTTTTACACATACGATGCATACACTTTCTATACACTCTACTTTTGTATAACAATGCCTCAGGCAATGAGGATGCTGCAGATTCTTTTTAATAACAAATGTTTTATCCACAAAAGATCTCAGTTTTATTGGCTCTTTGTTGAGAAACACTGTGGTGAACAGACATGGCGGCTAAGCTTTATGAAGCTCACCTTATCCATAGTTTAATTCTGACAAAACAGATGTTTTAAACATCACACAGGGTCAGCCAACCATCAGTTTCCTTTCCCATGCTGCCCAACCTACTCTGTTTCATCCTGGAGTCATTTTTGTCCAAAACTCATCTGTTTACATACTCATCAATCATGTTTTGTTTAAGAAACATTAGTAAATTAAGATAACTTATCTCAACCCATGAAGTTGAGATGTTAATACAAGTTTTCATTTCATCCCACATTGACAACTGCAGGTTTTTCATCACTTTCCTCCTCCACAGGGCTTAAAACAAGTTCAAGAGCCCATGATACCACGTAGGTCCTCTTCATTGTGCTTTCTCAGAGTGAAATGCCCCAAGGATGCTGTAATCTTTTTGTTAATTAATTATTTATTTATCTGTTCGAAAGGCATGTCAAAGCTTACAAATGCAGTATAATAAAAAGACTAAGAGGTGTAAAATGAGTTCAAATTTGTTGTAATAATTTGGAATGAATTTGGCTAAAAAATATGTAACAGAATGGTGTGATCACTTTACACAATATGCGCAAATGAGACGGGTCAGTTTGACCTTGGTGGACAACAGGTGTGACGATTTGCTGCCATTAAAAAATCTAAATGTTTTCAAATAATACCCAGACAAAACTTTGACAAATACCTGTCTGTGATAATAAATCAATATATGTGCCTCTGATCCTAAGTATATTTTTTTGGGGGGGGAATCATGATTCTCGTCTTTTTTTTTTTTTTTTTTACTCAGAATGAGGTATAATTTCATGTCAGTGAGGTCTATGAAGCCATATATTCAAAAATGGATGTAAAATTTGTTGTAATGTTTAGAAACAATTTGACCTAAAGGTGTAACACAGAGTAGTATGAATATTTATATCTCATTAAAAACCAGTCAAACTACCCAGAGGGCCAAAAGGTGTGACTATTTGCTGCCATTGAAAAAAAAAAGGAAATAAAAAATGTTTTGACTAAACTTGACATATACCAGTCAGAGGTAAGGTTGTGTGTAAACTAGGTCTATCATACAATATATTACAAAAATACATGTAAAATATAGTTTGATATGTTCGAAATAAGTTAACAAAAAAGGAGAAGCAAAACATTTGGAGATCATTTTATACCTCACTCTTTATAAGCAGTTAAATCAGACGGGGTCAATTTGACCTGAGAGGACAAAAGGTGCAGAGTGAATTTGAAGACAATATGAGGGCTAATGTTCCATACAATGAGTCTTTGTTCACACACACATGATTAACAAGTTGAGTACACACAGGTTTGTTGACTCTTTGGTCGCATTGCTTACTGATACATTAGGACATCTGGTGAGCTTCACCACATCGCTCCGCTTATCCTGCCTCACTCTTTCCTGCAGGTAGCACATTACTTCATTCACTTTCCATTCTGCCTCACTCACCGCCCACATGCTGACTCCAGGCATGAAACACAAACATTTCAGAAAAGTTAGACTCCATACAGCGATCTACTTTTCCCTGTCACGCCTCAGTCTTCGCCTACTCTTTGACCTTGGCATTGTTATTCTCCTCCTATTTTTCTAAACACACAGGAAGAAAAATAAGCAGACATATTTCACATCACATCACAATCTCACAATACCCACATTTGCTCTTTTTACAACAATATTTTTAGAAATCTCAAAAAAGAAAAAAGAAAAAAAAAAAGGAGATAAATGATGTTAGGGGAAAAACAGTTGGAGGTGATGACTATTTGTTTTAAGTGCCAGAATAGAAAAACCTTTATTGTCATTGCACTGTGACGGTACGAGGAACTTTAGGGCACTCCCGTAGAGCCATCATGCATTTACAAATGTGATTTTATGTTATACAAATATAAAATATGTAAGATGATAAAAATATAAGAATGTACAGAGGAAAAGATGTAACTTTCTTTTAGATGGCCCTAGATATGACACGACAGGACAATACGATACGATACGATTCAATACGATACGATATGATACGATTCGATACGATACGATTCGATACGATTCGATACGATACGATACGATACGATACGATTCGATACGATACGATACGATACGATATGATATGATACAACACAAAATGATACGATATGATGCGATGCGATATGATACGACACAATACAATACAATGCGATACGATACGATACGATTCGATGCGATACGACACGATATGATATGACACAATACGGTACGATACGCTTTATTGTCCCCTTTGGGACATTTCTCTTGGACTCCAAGAGCTGCACAGATGAAGCTGCAGTTAAGAGCACAGAAAACATAGATACAATTGCATCATCCACACATATTGCACATACTGATATTGCACAAGACTCTTGTGCAAATAGAGCACCATAACATTATTGCACAATCCGGCTACATATTATGAGACATTATTTAAAATCCCAATTGAAGTGGGCACAACTGAGTTTTTAAAGCAATTCGCTTTACATTTAGGAACTCTGTGTCTTCTTCCAGAAGGAAGGAGTTCATACTCTGAGTAAAGGATATAAGAAGGGTGAGATATTGCTCTAGGGTGCAAAAAGGAAGGAGGAGGTAGAGTGTGTTGTAATGTTCTTCAGGGCTGTTTGGGGGGGGGGGGGGGGGTATGTGTGTATCTGTGGGTGTTTGCAGTTCATTTCACCCAGGGGAAAAAGCTCTTCTGTCAGTCTGCTGCTGTGGGACTTTGTTGACTTGTAGCGTCTCCCAGATGGCAACAGATCACACAGGGGGGTATTTTGTATTTTACCTTTAAAAACTTTTGTATTTTTCACTCTGGTAACACAATGTCCTCAATAAAGTGGATCTCATCTTATCTTATAACAAATGATAAGTGTAAAAAAAAAAAACAAAAAAAAAAACAAATGTTCATTATCCTTGGACAGTGAGTGATGACTTGTTGAATGGATCCACCAGATCTTTTTTCAGACTCAGCAACAAGCCCACGGAGTCCAGTTCAAGCTCATCACTTGGGGAAAGCAGCAGCTCTGGTGAGGGGGAGCAAGGGCTAATCCTTTTTCATTTTTCATTTCTGTTCTGTAGATACTTACCTGAAGAAAAGTGAATGATGTTCAAATGTTTCTAGTTGTTGTATGAAGTTATAATTATGATCAGTGAAAGTTTGTGTTTTTCCAACTTTTAATAAGACTTCAAAACTGTTTCAAGGATTCAAAACAAATGCAATGGCTTATTGGGAAGCATAGTATTGTAGAAACTGCCTTTGTGTGGCTTTCACAAAGAGATGGTGACTTCGCCCACGTACTTCCTCAGCCTCAATTGTTTTCTGCTTTTCTCTCTTAATGGACTAATTGTCACTATTGTAAGTAAAGTAACTCCTCAGGCCTCAAGCACATTGTTTGGCTCAGGGTTAGAACAATACAGTTTCAACCGTGTGTGGTTTATATAAGTGATGACCTTGTGTATGTTTGTAATGCCATTATCAGAAACATTGGTGTGTGGTATGATAATAACAGCATGCTGTACACAAGCACATGCTCGTGACAACGAGTCGAGTGACTGTACAGTGCCAAAATCGGCCATCGACTTATCTTCTCTTGTTAAAATGGTCAACCAAGAGAGAGAAAGCTCGGATGGATATGGAATCATGATGGAATGTCCACTCGTTTTTATTTTTATCCCTATTAACATAAAGAAGCAGTGACCAGACCATGGGGGCGGATGGCCAGGACCTATTAGCAGGAAAATAATAGGTGCTCTTTGACCAGAAACTCCAGGAACTTTCAGCTCCTGTGACCCAGGACTTCCCTTCAGTTTACAGGGTCACTCTTTAAACTGTAAAACCTGAAGCTGACAGAGACACATTCACACTATCAGATTTAAAGTCATTGTTAATGAGTTATTTAACCAAAGTCACAGCTGGGTGTGATGCTATTGTGGATGGAGGGTGAGGGGGCTTTACTAACCAGAAAGGTTAAGATTTGTAATGATAAAATGTAATTTCACATTTTCTGTCATTAAATATAACATTTATCCTCCTGAGACCAAGCAATGCATTTTTGTCCCCTGTAGAAGACATAGCCTTCAAATCTTTATTTATATAAAAAAACAGTCTACAAGGATGAAACCTATTGTCCTCTGTAGAGGACATATCTTATTTGATGGAGTTCACCCAATGAAACAAAAGATCTGTCTTTCCAAAATGGCCAACCAACTAACCATTGTGTTTAATGAGTGTAAGAAAAAAAAATGCTGTGCTCTTAAAGGTAGATATTGGCTTTTCTTAAACCACAAGTGTTAAAGCTTGGTTTTGAAAAGTTTTGGTTTCATACTTTTTCCTTTTTTAAGTTACAACAACTTTTTTTTTTTTTTTTTTTTTACAAGGCTAATCTCCCACTGGTTGGCAGCAGCATTGGGTTTATTCCATCTCACACATCTTCTTTACAGCAGCCTTCGAGATTATCTTGATCAGTGGCAGGGAGATAAGCCAAAGCACTCCAAGAAACCACATGGATGATGTCACCACAGTGAAGCTGACTGGAGCTTCAACAAAAAAGGCTTCTGAAAATATGAGAGGAGCCTCTGCAAGAATGGAAATGAAGCCAAGCCTCACAACCCATTCATTTAGAAGGAGGTTAGGAATGAAAATATTTCCTTTACTGTGCAAATTCTTGGGAGGGATTACACCACTGAGCTCCCCGACAAACACATGGCTGGCTCAGTCATTAAGCAGCTTCTTCCCTTGAGAAAACCAGAGAATTTGTCCAACTAAATCATCCCGTATGGATGTATGATTCTGCCACTGTAGCAGGCAGAGGCAGCTTATTGGTGTCATGTGTGGGAGAAACAAACTCCATCTCCCACTGATTTCTTTTTGCTTGTTTTTTGTTTGTTTTGTTTAAGCTCAGGCTGTGGTCAGGAAGAGATGACGGTTTATGTTTACTGCTGACCCTTATGTGCAAAATACCATGACTCTGGTGTGAACAGAGCCAAAAATGAAGAGCTTAAGATTCAACAAGGCTGTCAGACATCTGAAGCACAGAGAGATAATGGTTGGTTGCAAGCAAGGCTGTGCTTAGGTGAAGGTCAACCCAAAGGTTATGGTGCAAAACCTTTAGGAAAGAGAAGAGAGGGCTTGTGGTCTCGTAAGTCAGCAACAGTAAGGGAGGTGAACCTGGGAGGCATTCACCAACAGTGCTGTTTTATGGGTTTACCTGTTACAGATCCACAGGCAAGGCAAAGTTTTTCCATTAGGTTCCAAATCCCAGCCTCCAAACCCCAGCAATATAGCTCTCAAGTACGGCTCAGAAACCAACTGCGAGCTTTGTGATGCCAAGAAGCAGATCAGCTCTGACACAGATGGTACCACAACCAGGTCCAGTGCAAACTAGCAGAGCACTCAAAGGCTCTAAGAATAGAGAAAATACGACCAACTCAAACATCAGCTAAAGCAAATACTGAGTTTAAACACCACCTGGTGGGGAGTAGATTGACCTGGACCAATAACTGAGCTGTCTCTTTCACAGGAACAGTAATCAAGGTTAAACTCATCATGGGGAAGAAGGTATGGTAACAGCTTGTGAGAGAGAGAACTCTGAACCTCCTTTGGAGGTAATTGTAACAGGAAAACGAGCTGATGAAGGTGGCAACAGCAGGACAGATCAGTGCTATGTGTTGATTTGATCTGAGAGTGTGTCTGAGGTGCTCCTGTTGTTTGTAACAGGTGGGGTCTCACATGCTTCCTCAGCGCCATCATGCGATGTGTCATCACACACTGGAATACCAATGTCACACTGTTTCAGGAAGCAACGTGACACACAAAGGTGAAGTGATGGCAGATAATTCAAGCACTGACGTGAATTGTAGTGTGTGGGAAGCTTAAGTGAAGCACATCATGTCAAAATATCACAAGACTTCTCTAAGAAAGACTGCAGGAAGTTTGTAGTTGAAACACATCTAGGTAAATCATAAGAAATCACACTGGTCTACTGGTGTAACCACTGTTAGTTGCTCTTCATAGCAGCTGCCTGGTTCAATAAACCCCTCCACTCTGTCTGAAAATGAAGGACGAGAGGCCTGTATGTCAGAATCTGCTGCCGTTTATTATCTGAGCAGGAACAGAATAAGTTCTGGTCAGTCATACATTTGGCTTGTATAGAAACATACCCAGGCAACACATACATGGGACGTTTCATAGAGTGGTAAAATATCAGGGTTCTTAACCACCATGAAGTAAATACAGCAGTACAAAAATATAATAATGTACCTGAGCAGGAACAGAATAAGTTCTGGTCAGTCATACAGTTGGCTCATACAGAAACATACCCAGGCAACACACCATGAAAGATAGATGCTAGTTTGCTCGCTCATTCATTTACAACGTTGATATACTGACAACTATTATTAGCTCATATAAACAACGCACAACAATCTGAGGCAAGTCACCATACACATCCCATTGTATTCATGAGACAAATAAGTGTTAATACCAAAATTAATACACTATAACTGTAGACAGTACTGTGCACAGCAACTCACCATGGGACATCTCTCAGAGAGTGGTAAAAATTACAGTTGCCCATGGAATATGTGTACTCTATCGAGAGAGGGCGCCATTGAGCCAGCTTTACAAATTAAATAATTCCTAAATCATGCAAGTGGAACAACAGACAATATAAACCCTGCTACACTTGCAATTACTGTCAAACTGTAACTTCTATTTTAATGGTTTAGTAAATAAACCTATATTTTTAACTGGGGAATAAGGAGTACCTCAGGGCTCTGTTCTTGGTCTTCTGCTTTTGTGATCATGTTGTTTCTCCTGTTAATAAATATTATGTAGATATTGCTATTTTTATTACCATGTTAATAATAACAACAAACAAAGGCACATTATGCAAACATCTATAAAGGCAGACAGTCTTACCCAAATAGTGAAATTACTGACTACATTCTCAGCTGTTTAAAATCAGATGTTTAGTGTCTGGCTACCATAACAGTTCTGAGATTGACATGATACACTGGTGTTGAACTGTCCGGACAAAAAGTCAGTATAAGAGAGTGGGTACGTTCAGTAAGTAGAAAATATGGCAGTGAACAGAGGTTGGAGAACTTAGTACAATGGAATTGAGTTAGGTCCCATCTCATTAGTATTTTGTGCATGTCGCCCTTCTTCCCCCCATGTCTCTCTCTCTAACCTCATTTCCTGACATTTGCAATGAAGGCTGAAAAGTAAAAAAATACCCTGGAAAGTTGAAAACTGAATGTAAATAGTTAAAAAGAGCAAATTAATCAGTGTAGTTCACTCCTAGTTTTCTGCTTGGACGCAAACTTAATGATGAAAAGCAAAACAAACAGATTTTGTTTCTTCAAATATCCTGACGATCATGACTATTGATTGTTTCAAATTAAACCTTGTGTCAAACAGTCTAAGCAGGATTTCACCTGTCAGTTTCAGCTGCAGTTTACACAAAACGGATTTATGTTGAAACGCAAAAGTATTGGTAAGTGTTTTGGCTTTTCGTTTACAAGGAAATGGCATTTTAGCCGACCTTAAACGCAACTTTTTTGAAGCGCCCTTCAGAGTGGATTTTTTCTGATGTTGCCGTGCAAATGGCAAGCCGGAGTTTTCAGTGAAAACGCTGACGTCATGCTTTTTATTGTGTGTGTGCATTTCGCTTTCAATGGGGGAACTTTTAATTGCCATGTGGAAACCAGACAACAGCAATGGTTCAATGGTGGACTTACCATGTTGGGCTTTTGCTGCTGAATCTGCTGACTGCCTTTAACAAAATGTGCATCTGTTGCTCCACTTCTGCATTCAGATAAGACGCATTCAATTTACATGCCAGATGTTTAGCCCACATCTTCTTTGGCAGCGGGCTACCAAAAGACTATAGTTATATCGCCACCTACAGGCCTGGCATGCATACTACAGCATTTTCAGTCCCTTGGCGTTTCAGTGTAAACGTGAATTTTTATTCTCTGCATTTTTTGTGTTTTTGAGTGAAACGTGAAACGTGAAACGTCGTTGTGTAAACAGGGCATTAATGTTCATTCAGAAGATGTCTACGTTTCTCTTTGCTTGGTCTGTGATGAGTAAAAGAGGTAACAGAGTTTCTTTTGTACATGATTCGCTGGCATTTAATGGGAGATATGATTATGCTTAATGAAATGTGAAAATACTTTTTTAATTATCTTTAAAAAAGAATTTGTGTGCAACAGCTACACAAAAGCTAGCAATAAGTGAATTAAGTGGAAACATGTTATTAATCCTGTCTAATGGGTTGTTACAAAAGTCCATCAGAAGTTTAGAGCCACTGACAGAGTTAGTGTTTAGTCTTCCATACTGTCAAAGATAATTACAACAATAGCTGTATACAGTTTTGATTTGTCAGGTATTTGTTCAGAAAAAGGGAACAATGTCCAAGTGCACAGAAGAAAGGCAGAAAAGTGTGGACAAGGATTTTCTGTGTCCAGCTCAAAGGGATGGTCATCATCTTCAAGGTTCTTTATAACTGACTGACAAAGCATGCGTTCTGGAGGGGGCAGAAAAATGTCCTTTTTCAAATGGATTTTTTAATGGATTTTTTTCTTCTTCTCCACACTGTGGGCATAGTTCCTTTAAAATAAACTATTGTCCTCTCAACAACATGTGTGCAAGTATGTCTACTTTGTCCTGCAAACAACAATACTCTAAATCAATATTTAGTTTAGTGTGAGTTTCAGATGGTGACTTATTGATGTCTTTAGGAAGCAGAAAGCATCTGTGGCTTAGACAAAGAAACATAAAGTAGACACATGGTATGCCCATAACACACCTTTAAAAAAAATCAATGAACTCTACCCAGCCTCCTTGTTCACTCGTCTCCCTTCCACCTAGAATTTGAGCTGTCAAGCCTTTGATATTATGTGTACTGTTCCCATCCTCACCCTCCCTTAATCTAGTGTATGTGGTGCAATTAAAAACTGGAGGACAAAAGGGGCAGGAGGGTGAGGTAGTCCCCTCCCTACCTCCCCCAACTCCAGGTGCCCTAAGTGTTGTGTGTGCCCCCCCACCCCCCACACAAAAAAAGGTGCAGTGTACAAGAGTGCAAGGTGAAAAGGTTAGGTGCAAGTAAGAGGCAAGGCCAGCAAGGACCAGCCCCGTCCGTCAAAGTCTGGGGGTTGTAGGAGCCTGGGGGTTGACATCGAAAAGCCCCCCACACACCAAGCCCCAGCATCCACAGAAGACGACCAAGACGGCCCCCCACGAGCAGGCAAGTACAGCAGGGACCCCCCCCAGCGAACCGCAGAACAGGAGTCCCCGACCCAGCAGGTGCCCCAGACCCATCACAGGACAACCACCCATAGGGCACCGCCCTCCACAGGAGGACCGCGGGACCCCCACCCGAGCCCCAGCCGGCAAGTCCCCCCTGCCCACTCCGGGTCCCGACCTGTCAGGAAGGCAGAGGTGCCACCGGGCCACACCGCCATCAGTGTTTTCACTGAAAACCGTTTATATGGCAACAGAGGCTGCAGTGTTTCAGAAAAAATTCTACTCTGGAGGGTGTTTTAGGTCGGCTGAAATGCAACAAAACTTTTGCGTTTCATCCTGATACCAATGTCGCATAAATGGGGCCTAACATGCAATGAGCCTATTTTAGGATGCTGGAGCTGTGACACATCAATTTATGGAAGTGAAGATCAAACAGGACAGGAGGTTGTGAACGGAAACTATCTAAAAGCTACTACTGACTTTCAAAATAAAACAAACTGTGTGGAAAAAAAATCTCCATGTAGATTCTCATTCATCCAGGTCATGGTTATTCTGATGACTCGAACAAGACAACTGGACTGTGTAGTTGGGAAGATGTTTCACCTCTCATCCATGCCTGAGGCCACCTCCTCTGTTAAGAGAAGGTTTCTCCAGATTGTTGAAGATGGCTTAAGTAACTCCTCTCTCAAACCATCTTTCCTCTCTAGCCAATGTGCCAATGTACAGGTGTTGGTTTGAGGTTTTACAGCCCAACATGAACCAGGAGAGGCTCATCAATGGAGTGAGAAGCATCAGTCCAGCGATTACTGGTGTCCTGCAAGGTGCTGGACTGAACACAGCCTGTGTGAGTTCACATTTGCAGTCGATACGAAACAGAGCAGAGCCGGACCAGAGACACATCTGGTGTTTTTCTGCTGTTACTCTTGTGAGTACTTTACCTGTTCTCTATGGGATGCAGATCCAGCCAGTTTGCTGGTCCATCAAGCAAAGTAGCATCATGGTCATTTCACCAGGTTTTGGTAATTTTAATAGTGAGGGCAGGTGCCAAGTCCTGCTAGAAAATGAAAGCAGCATTTCTGTAAAGTTGTCAGCAGAAAGATGCATGAAGTGCTCTAAATTTCCCAGATAAACCTATGTGACGACTCTGGACTTCAGAAAACACAGTGGACAAACAGCAGCAGATGTCATGGCACCCCAAACCATCAGTGACTGTGGAAAAATTACTCTAGACTTCAAACAGCTTGGATTCTGAGCCTCTCAACTCTTCATCCAGACTCTGGGCCCTATATTCCAAAATGTGGAAAATGACTTTAATCTGAAAAAGGACTTTGGACCACTGAGAAATAGTTCTATGTTGGCTTTCAAAGATTTGTGAGAATTATTCTATGGCTGTTCTATAGAGCTTCTTTGGAGCCATGGTAATATTGTGTCTGTCAGCGTGTCTTCCTTTGAATAAAAAGAAATCATTTGTTTTCAGAGTAATTTACTTTAATGCTCTTTACGTTTTTAAAAAGCCACCTCTGTAAGTCCTTGTTAATGACCACATTAAGTGTTCTGTCAATGAAAGACAATTATCTTTGCTTTCTTGATAATTCAGTCCTTTTGTACCTCAAAGCTTTTTTTTTCCCACAAGAAGGTAAAGTTGAAGAAGGGAAGACAGAGTGCAGTAAGTTTTCTCAGGAACATAAAGTCCAGTCAATATGTATCTTCTAGCACTTTTCATCCAGCACTGGTCACTGTTTCATAAAGTGACTGAATGATGCTTATGTGAGCATGCACAGGCTGTATAGTTGCTCAGCTGTATAGTTGGTTGTCTCTCAATCTGAAGGTCGGTGAGTTTTAACCCACAGTCCACATACTGTGGTGTCCTGTGGAAAAAAACTTAACCCTAAACTGCCCCCGGTGCTGTTCCATCAGTGTGAATAAATGAGTGAATGTGACATGTCATGTAAAATCACTTCAGTAGTCTGAAGGGTAGAGCACCATATAAACACCGTCTATTTACCATTTAGTGTTCATGGATCATCTGCCTCCAGCACTCTTTTTAAAGTAACTGCTGCTGCGATCAGAAAATGCCCTGGAACCAGTTCTCAAGTCCTTTTTTTTTTTTTTTTTTTTTTTTAACTTTTTGTTGTTTTTAATACTGTAAAGTTCTCTCTTTTTGACTTTTGGTTTCTGTTGTTTAAATGTTTGAAATAAACAAGTTCAACTAAATCCAAAGCTTTGCTCAAACTGTAGGCAAACAGAAATAAGACAATCAAAAAATCAACCTGTCCTTCCTCTCTCCAAAAATAATATCATCAATTCAACAAAATATCTTTTAAATTTAGTTTTTAATATTTGAAGGCATTTCATGACCCAAACCTCAGTGCTGCAAACTCTTAGAGCTCATAGCGCTCTGTTAACTGTCATGTGACACCACTGACTCTAAAGGCGGAATGATTGAAGAGTTGACAAAAATAAAACCATAACACAAACAATCTTACACTTCAATGTCTTTATTTATCGCGCGACATAAAACAATATTGTGGGGTTTTTACCACATACACTATGTATTCACATAATACACCATACAGCTACAAAGAGAGAGAGAGAGAGAGACTGAACAAAAACACTTTTTTACATACTGCATCCTTGACATGAAAATAAAGAACCAAGAACAATCCTAAAACTCAAAAAGGAATGTAGCTGCCAGTTGTGTGGGTTTATTTTTTTTTTCTTGTATGGGCCAGTCGAAGTCTTCATCCCAAATCTAAAGTGTTTAATAAAGCAGTGATTTAAAAGTGGGCCATACAGTGTGAGATGCAAACGTTTATCAATGTGTATGTTTGTGTGAGACAAAATATACAAGGTGATAAGAGAAAAGAGGGGTTGAGTGAAGGAAGTGCATGTCTGGTGAGGGGAGGAGGGAGGCAGTACATGACTTTCTATTCTTGTGTCGTTCAATATCTTAGCATTCGGTTACCATGAACATTTACAACAGATTTAAAAGATTATTTCAAAAGTCTTTGGTACTTGAGTTGTACCAAATGAAAAACCAAGATAACAGTCTTCATATTATGTTATTCTTTATCTCACCCTAGCTTTAATGTGTTCAAGTACAATATGGAATGAATATTGATAGAAAATGAGCTGTTTAAGCGCCTCCCTGCCCTCACAAAGAGATGATGTTTTGTGTTTAGCGTTGTAACAAAAGACTTTTCCTAAAGTCAGCACCAATGCAGCTTCCCGTCCTGTGAAACTGCTTAAATCTGAAGAATAGATCTCTTGACATTCGAAGAGCTCAGAAAAATATTTGCGGTTATCATTTATTCCTAACATTTTTTTTTTATTATTATCATTATTACACAGTGAATTTTCAGGTGTAGCTTAATAGCACCAGCTGAACATCCTCCCTTCTCGTGCTCGGGAGGAGTCGCTTTTAATGAGAACCATCCACCAAACTTGTGAGACATTTAGAAATTTACAAAGTTATTAAGATATCACATACACGATTTTCTCAGCACCCGTTGTATGACTTGAGTGTGTGTGTGTGTGTGTGTGTGTATTTGTGTGTGTATGTGTTTAATGTGGGGCCATGCACTGTGGTTTTAAATCTTACTGCACCAGCTGATGGCTGATGTGAACCACATGATTATTTAGATTTAACACTCTGTCTGCCTGTTATAACTCGAGACAAGGTGTGTTCTAACTATGATGAGACCTATAGCAGATAATTTAACATATTTAAAAACGCTGGGAGGCAATCTCTCACCTGATAGTCTAACACAACTGACAAAAGAAACTGGACTGTTACTCGCTAAAACATTGCTCACTGATAAACCTCAGACCGGTCCTGCAACAAATGGTAACCCCTTTACGATCCACCCCACAATCCGCACTAATGGAGCACCTTTAATGACATCTAAGGAAACATGTTGGGACATATGCTTAAAAGTAGGGTAGGGGCAGCACTTGGTTAGCTTAGCTTAGCAAGACGGTTTGCAGTAGGAGAAATTACCCATCTAGCTTCCCAAACGTTATATATATCATAATAATAATATAGTATCATAATACTCGCCTCCACAATCAAAGCACGATCTAACATATCCAGACTTTTGCTTTGAATGTATGCAAGAAGGAGGATCTCATCTGTAAGTGAGCTTTTTGAATCTTTGATGCGTCCCTCATTTCTGACCAGTATGCTAAACTAAGCTAGCCAGCTTTAGCTGTGCATTTCACCGCCAGTCACATGAAGAATATCAAACCTCTCATTTGAGAATTGGTGGCAAAAGAACAAACAGGGGAATCAGGTTTGAGGCTAACTTTCAGATTTGTCATTAGCTTACCGTTTTAACAAATAAACACAATTAACTCATTTCATATTGCCTTTCATCTGGATTGATCATGACGGATATCAGTGAGCACGTCGGGTGTAATTTTATGTTACATAACTGGGCAAAAGAATTTGTTTTTATAAAGTGACAGGTCCCTGTCAGGTCTATACCGACAAAGGCTACAGTACTCAATAAAAGCAAAACAGCAGTGTAACTAAGCACACAATTACACACAACACATGGGGATCAAGTGTTGTTTACTGTTGTTGAGGGCTGTCAAAGTCTTTAAAATACCCCATTGTCATTCATGGTTTAGTTACTATCCTCACCAGTTAAATAATCTTACCTAAATATTTCAATATTTACATTTCTTATCTCTCTCTTGAGAAAAAAAAATAAAACAAAAACCTAAGCTTCAAGTTGTCAATAATCGGCTCTTTCTTTTTGTCATTAAAATCAAGATTAAAAGTGCTTTTATAAATCTTTTCTTCTCTATGTACAATTTGTATTAGCTATATAAAAAGATGAAAAAAAAAAACAAAACATCAAAGACAATCATCATCATCACCATGTAGTAATAAATAAGAGTAAAAAAAGCAGGTTAAAATGAGTGTGGAGATCCAGAGCACACAAAAGGACAAACACATGATTCTCTGCCCTCAGTAGCATGTTGTGATCGTGACCAGTGTCTCTACAGCGTGAGGTAGAGAGCTGGAGACCCTCAGGAGAGGTAACAGGGTCTTTTCACAGATGACCAGGGCCTGACCCAAACAACCACCAGTATCCAGGAGGAGGCCTGTGTTGAGTTCCAGTAATAACTCATTTTTTATTTTCAGCACATGTTGCAAGAACCTGTGAAACTGTTTGAGCTGGATCGATCAAACGGTCACAGGAATGATGGCGTGAAAATAAAATGGAAACACAGGATCTCTGTCAGGGCTATCAACGAGTCTCTCTCTCTTTGGCTCCTATCTTTCATTCACAGACACACACACATACGCACACACACACACGCACACACACACACACAAAGTGAGAGATTTCATGATTGAATGCATCTGCATTTGGCACCAACGCCCAGAAAAAGTGATTCCTCAAGGTCTCCCTTTTGACTCTCAGACCGAAGTTTTGGGTCTATGGGCTTGAAACGTACTAAATGACTGTGCTTTCTCTGCCACAGCAGCTGGAGGCAGAACGCATTTGTCACAAAAAAACTGCAAAAACACCTCAAATGGAACCAGCTCCAGAGTCCATTGAGCATCAACCACAAGGCAGCCTCTTACCGGCTCTGTGGTGACAAGGTGCCTGCAGAAGGACACGCCTCTCCCTGCCTGAAGATGACAGCACCATGCAGGGAAGCAGCGGGCCCTTCACCAGTAATCAAGTGTAGTAGTACAGCACCAGAGTTTGTGTAGAAGCACCAAACACTGTTTCTCTCTGCTCTAACCGAGGACAGGATCCCTAAAAGCACCTCTAGACTTCTTTCGCATTTGAGCCACAATGAGATGAAGTTTAACTTTGCCTTGAGCCACTGTTAGAGTGGCACATCCATGGTGAGCAGATGGAGTCTGATACCACCCTCTGCTGGCCATATGTGGTTAAAACATCAAGGCAAGGCTCCACCGGCTTCATAATGGGTCTCAAGTGCTTGCAGGTTTGTTGAAACAGCAGTCAATGCTGCCCTCTAGAGTTCACACTGGGGAAGTGCTCATCCCAACTGTATGTAAAAGGAAGATAAAGTCGCCACCTGTTTCAACTCTGTGGGTATTTGCAGCTCTGGGTCAAATGACATTTGCAAATACTATCACTTATTTTAACCTGTGTAAAGTACCAGATATGTAGAGAAGAGCATTTATACAACAATTCATTCAGTAAGTTTCTCAGAGTAAGAAATGGCCCGATAAAGCAAAGATCCAATTATTCCCATCAGGTACTCCACCTCAGTCAAAACAATGATATTTACTTGCTAATACGAGTTGAGCCAGGTTTGAGTTAGAGCACCTAAGTACAGCATCAAGTGCCATGAATAGAAGCAGAATGAGAATCATTCAGGGCTGGAAGTTGAGCACCAGTCGAAAGGTGGAGGGATGCAGAACCAGAGGAGAAGCATCGTCTTCAGACAAAGAAAGAGAGCATTGTTTTCTCATGGTGTTCTTCAAAAGGTAATCGTAGCTACGTAGAGGGTGGCATCGCCTTCCTTTCAGTTTGATCTTGATGGCTGTGTTTGTTCATGACTTTAGAGTTTTATTGACTCGACAAAGCCACAGAACAAACACGAAAACAGAAACTCAGCTCTGCTCTTCAGCTGTACTCGCACCTAAGCAGACTTCTTCTGGAGTCACACCTTTCAACTCCTTAAAGAGCTGCATCAAAAAGGAACAAAAAAACTGTTTCCGTTGGTGAAAATACAGCTGAAATTTCTCTCCTACCCTACGGTGTCTTTTGGTAAAACCATGACAGAATCAGTTCTAGATTACAAAATGTATAAAATGGGTATCGGCTGGTACAGTACAGTAGGACTGTCTTTGGTGTATTTCGACAGCAGTGCTGCTGGGAAATTAACTTCATGTCTAACTAACTTTTTGTCAGTGGCCATAAATAGAAAATAAAAGTTAAAATGATTTAATTTTCTGTGTGAAGGCCTAAATCTTTTTAAAAACACTAAAGACACATTTCTTTTTATGTGTGCATAAATATGGATACGTTAACATCGCTCTGCTCTTTTGTTTGATGGACGATTGCTCCTCCTCTAAGTACAGCTGGAAGATTGACAAGAACAAATCAAATCAAAGAGAAAAGGGTAGACATTTTCCAAACATGGAAAAAGCAGAACATGTCTGAGTCTGACTGACACAGACTGATTGATTTAAAAAAATATATAACCAAAAACAATCACGTCATTAATAATAACATTAATGAAAACAGCAATAATAAAAAAACAAACAAGTCTTCATTATAATAATACCTGTAATAACAACATTGACAGTAACAATAGCAATCATAATAATATTGATAATAATAGCAATAATTAGAATCATTAAAATTCTATAAACAAGAAAAAGCAATGGAGTTCCTCTCCAGGCAAAGAGAGGAAGAGCACCACAGGCAGTGTGTTTGAAGCCCAAACCACTGCCTGACATGAGGTAAAAACAATAAAAATGTCCCCTCCTCTGAGTGGACTGCGGAGGGGGCAGGATGGAGAGATGCCAGACTGCAGGATGGCTGAGACACATTCATCCAGCTCATCGCTCTCTCCAGCCCTCCACTACACCACCCTGTAGCTTTTAGTCTGTGTATGTCCGTGTGACCTCAGACAAAGTGGCTATAGGGCCCAGTGAGGCGGGTGAAGGCATAGGGAGACACAGTAACTATAGAGTTGGTGTGGAAAGTGGAGGCTAAACGTGTCATTGGCCCCTCCCTCTTGTCTTTAGATTGTCCAGGTCCAGGACTTGCACCTGCCGCTGTTGCCCCCCACTTGCGTTTCTTCCCAAGAGCCTTGATGTCTTCTTGTGAGAGGCCAAGGAGAGCAGCTTCCTGCTGCCTCTGCAGTGCTCGCTCTGCCAACAGCTTCATCTTTGCTTCCCACAGAGCCAGGCCGTGCATGGGCTGGTTGAGGTTCTTGTGCTGGTAGAAGACCAGGGAGATGCGGGTGGGGTGAGAGCGATCAGGCTTTTTTAGAGGCGTGGTAGCATGAAGTTCTCGTCGGGCACATTCGATCAGGATGGAACCGTGGGCTGGTGCTACAGCTACACCACCTATATTAGGATCCAAGAAGTTGTGCTCGCTGTCAGAAAACACCTCATCCTCATCTGCTTCAAACCCTTTGGTGCTCTCAACATTACCCTCAGCTTGGCCGGGGTTCCAGCAGGCTTGATCTGACTGCTGCAAAGCATCAGGGAAGAGGCGACCTTCTGGGGCAGGGGAGGGGGTACTGCCTGCCACTGAACCCCCACATGATTTCCATGCCTTCTCTTGGAGCCCGAGAGGAGTAGAACAACGACTTTCCCCTGTCTTGGACCAGATCTTGTCGGGATAGGCTCCTGATGGGTGGCTGTGCTTCAAACCAGGGCTATATAGGCCTGCAGGCCCCATGGCCCATGCATTCGGCTGAGGACTGGGAGCAGGACTGGCCCAGTGCCTTGGAGTGCCTGGGCCAGGGGTGCCTGGGGTGCTTGGCTGTGGTGTAACTGAGCCTGAGTGAGAGCAACCCGGAAGTGGTGTACCTGGGTGAGGGGTGCTTGGGCGTGGGGTGGAAGGGCGTGTGGATCCTTGGTGCATGTTACCTGGATGGGCTGTGCCAAGGTGAGGAGATGGAGATGGAGAGGAGGGTAACTGTAGTGATGGTGACGGGGCAGGGGAGGCCATCAAGGCGTTGGAGCCAGGGTACGATGTCCACTGCTGGGGGTACGATGAGGGCTGCCTCTGCTGAGGTTGCTGGTGAAACTGCTGCTTGTCCGGGTTCAATGCCGAGGCTTCAGGACTTGGTTTGGGATTCAAATGACCTTCCCAGTTGGTGGGTACAATACTTCCATTAAGCTTGTTCCCTGGCCAGGCCATAGGCTGGGGGGTAGTGCTCGGTGTGTTGGGACCAGAGTGGCTCGGCATTTTGCCTTCATAAACAGGAACATCTGTAGGCTCCTGTTTGATGACTGGAGTGCCTCTGCTGGAGGGTTCAGAGGAGACAGAGGAAGGACGGGACTGGCTGTAGTCTGCAGGCAGGGCATAAGCGTTGTGTTTAAGCTGGTTGGCTTGCTCTGGGTGGTTTGGGTAGGACTGGGCCAGTCTGGCTTGAAGGCTCTGAATGTCAGGCTTCACGTCCACCTGGTCTGTCTTGCTGCCTGCTTTGAGCACAGAGCCATTTCGCTCATAGGTCCTCAGCTTTGGGGGGAAAAGTGCATTGGAGGGGTAGTTGTAGTAGCCATAGTGCAGATTGTGGTGGTAACCGTTAACTGGGTCTGGTGCAGAGGGCTGGCCAGTCTGGGGTAGGCCTCCCCTTGCATAGTAGGCAGGATGTGGATAGATGTTATTGAAAGGGTCTGCAGGCTGCATGGGGTATCCATCAATTGATCCGTTGAAGGGCTCTTTCTTGATGTTGGGCTTCATTTCTTGTTTTATAATTGCTGAATGTTTGAAACAAAGGAAATACTTTAGAAACCGAGCTTTAAATGCATCTCAGTACTTCATATTTGATGTCTTTAGACTAAAGATCAAAGTTATTTTTCATAGTAATTCACCCAACAGCTGAGACATCTTTTGACATCACAGGCAAAGTAAACCATAAAAGGTTGAAGTTACCTTTATTGCCTTGGGGTTGAGGTGAACCAGTGATGCAGGCCTCTGACTTAACCACAGTTTTTTCTGGCGTTTCCCCTGCTTGCTGCATGAGTTTGATTTTCTTCTTTTCCATGGTTGCCTTCTTGGCCTCCAGTCGGCGCTGTCTGCAAGACTTGGCAGGTTCAGGCAATTTTCGTACCTCACGGCGGAAAGCCTGAAGCACCTGGATGGCTCCCGACTGCATCTTCATGCGCTGGGCCTGCTCGCTGCCAAACTCGTCAGTCAAAGATATCTTGTATAGAGGCAACACATGGAGCTGCTCATCCTCGGGGATCTCCTTCACTTTTCGGTTGTCCTCTTTCGTTAAAGTGCACACCTAACAGATCCAGGAAAGCAGAGTTAGATTTTTAAGACAACGCTTCACAACCCCTTAAAAGTTAAATGAATGAAGCAAAAAAAAAAAAGAATGATAAGTTTATCATTTCTTTTCATTAAAATTCCACCAAAACACAAGTTTGAAAGTAAAGTGTGAGTTATCTTACCACTGTGCAACCATTGTAGAGATTGTGTTGATCCTTATGAGCATGGGCGCAAAAATCCATGCAAGCAGTAACGCCAGAGAACGGTCGTCCTTCTTTCAAGCCAAGCCTGCAGTCTGGAGCCTTCGCCTCTGTCAGGCACTGATGACAAGAATAAAGATATCTTTATTTTCACGCTTTCTTTAAGTTAGATACACATTCACTGAAAGTGGTCTTCTTTAAAACGTATATTTATATGCTTTTTTAATCACCACTATGAGTTTATAACAAACCTGGTTACTGTAAGCTTGTGGGGCCAGTCGCTTGTACAAAGGAGCCACATCAGTTGCCAGATGCTGTAAGTTATCCCTGAGTTTATCCTCCTAAAAAGCAAAAACACGGTTCACAGATTGGAAAAAAAACACAGAGCCTTAAAACAGTTACTCTGAAGAATTTGCTAACATTTCACATTCTTGTTGAATGCTGTAAAATTGTTGTTTTAAGCATAAAGGTTACCTCTTCAGGGTGATCTCCTTGAAGCCTGAACTTGCGTGGTGTTTTACTGCGGGCATACTTGCAGCCGTTAAAGTACATGCTCCAGGAGCAGCCAAAGGAGAAGGAAGCACCACAATATTCAGGATCTTTTCCTTGGCATGCACAGGTCCGACTGCAGGGGGAGAGAAAGAGCAGACTCTGTGTTGAATGGAAAAATAATGTGCAAGCTGCACATGCTTCATGTCAGGACGATGCTACATGAACTTGGCTGTGTGGGATTTTGCTTCATGTTGGACAGAAATGACAAAGAGGAGATTAGGATATAGTCCAAGACATATACATGTATTTTGCACAGATCAGATACACAACTCAAACCACTGTGTTCATAATTTTGTCACTACACTGAAGCTGGAGGGGGAACAACTTATTTCTAGTCTTTGCAAGATTAACACACAAAGAACTGAGGGGTTGGACTGTATTACATGGTCAATGTTAAGAGTACAGTTTTAAGCTTCAGTCTAAGATCTCTGGAGTTCTTTATCCATTGAATGGATACTCACATGGGAACATAATTAGGACATGGAGCCTGACCTATTTTTGTATAAAAAACCAACCACATTTTTGGTATGCTTTCATCCGTGCCACAAGTCCCCCACAAAGTTCTGCTTTAGATGTGTGCAACACGCCGACTTGCATGTCATCAAAGGTCAAAGAGTATCCACAAGATACTCACTCATCATTGAGGCCACAGCGTCTGCTGGTGGGGTTGCCATGTTTGGTGAGGGTGTCGCTCAGCTCGCGGTACAGCTTATCAGCCAGGGGCCGTGGGACGCCTTCCCAAGCCAAAATAAGGATGATGATGACGGCGTTAGCACAGTGGTGGCCCGCACGGTGGCGCACCAGACACAGCAGCTTTTCTGTCTCGCTACTACGACGGATCACCTGCAAGGAAATCAAGCATAGCTTTGCAAACTTGCCACAACCTGTATTTTAATCTCTGTTTATAGCCTTAAATCCCAGAACTCTGATTTCTACATGGAGTTACAAATAAATGTTTTAAAGAAAAACAACGGAAAAAACATAAGATGCTGTCACCTTTGGTTCAAGCATTACATTTTGCTGCTAGTGACCTGAAAATAATCGCCTTTTTCCTAAGATGATATGTGGAAGCCTGACCCCTCTCACTTTTATTACACCAACAACTCTGTTGCTCTCACACACACCAGCTCTAACCCCTGATCCATACATACTCCGTGAGCGCCATGGTCCATCATCTGCACGATTTTTCTGATCGGTCTTTGTGTCTGTTTTCCTGTTTGGTACGATCTGCTCTGCGGAGATTGATGCGTCTCTGCAGCGTACTCCGGCAAAAATAGACTCTCAGCGGAACAACCGCAAGCAGCCGTTGGTGGCATGCGTCGGAAATGGACCGCAGCACGGGCTGCGTGAATGCAGTGTGTGGCACTGACAGACCGCAGCGCTCATGCTGCACGTGTGAATTAGGGGTAACTCTCAATCATAAAGTCATTAGCAAAATCTGTCAGGGGAGCCACAGGAGGAGAGACTGGATAGTTGTTAAAGATGTGGACCTCCTACTGTTGTACTCACTGTGGGTGACAAGCTTGGCCTCTTCAGGCTGCTGGACCCCTCATTATACACACAAACATCCACACACGCATGCACACATTGCACCAATCTTTCGCTGATCGACTGTTGGTTTCGTAACAGGGGAAGCATCTGTCTGTTTCTTATTCTCTTGTTTTAAATAACCATGCTTCAACAAGCATAGTTGGATTTTAGACTCTTAAAATCTTCCCCCAAACAACGAACATGATGCCATGTAAAACCTCTTACCCATTTAGCAATCGGACATCCTCGAGAGCTCTTTCCCTCTTTGCCCGTGTACGTCACCTTCTCAATGCGAATGGCATCCCCTTTCTCTCCATACCTAGAAAGAAGAGGGAAATTTAGTTTCCTTGTGTTTTTCACTTGAGCAGTCACTGTTTGAGGCTTCTCTTCGAATCAAAAAGCACAAACGAAAGTCTCTAGGGCTCTGAATCACCAAGCTAAAATAAGAGCGCATCAAACTTAAAGCCACATGTTCCTGTGTATCGGAGCCAACGAGATGACCTCAAAGAATACGCGCAAGAAAAGAAAACTGACCAGTTCTTGCATCATTCTTTTGGGGCTCACATGTTTTGTTCCGAGTTACACTTGGACACATCGCTGAGACTCCAGCTGTCAGGCAGCTGGATGTGAGCTCTGTGCCAATAATCACAACAGAAACATCAAAAAGACCAGAAAAGTAAGCATGAATGTGCATTTTGGGAATCTGTTTGATGTTGCTTACACCAAACATAAACACAGAAAAAGTAAAACCTCATTTTTCACTGAGCATTAAAATCTAACAGTTCGAATTAAACCAGCTCAGATTGCCAAACAGTTAACCGGTGCCAATAGTTCCTCGGTGGAAAACTTTGGGCAATGCATGATCATTTAAAACTGTTGCATCAAAACTGTAATATAAAACGCAATACAGCAGCTGGAAAGTTGGTCAATGATTTCCTTTTTGGTATAATTCATCATGATACTTATTTATAAAACCAGCCATTGCATCAGTCTGTTTTATTCTTGAACGGTTTAACCATCTGAGTCTAACGAAATCTGTATTTATAGTATTTTACAGTGTGGCAACCAAGACTCAAGACAGGCCCACATCAGCTGCACTGGCTGGTGAGGAGTGTTCACAAGGCTCTGCTGAGATTCACACAGGTATGGTAGAGTAAACAAGAACCCACTACCCTCTCAATGATGCCAACAGAAGGGCCTTTCCTTTGGAATATGAGCTGCGGTTTGTGTCCACATGTGGATGCACCAGCTTGTTTTGGGTAAACACATTTCTGTTTATTTTGAGTGGTTCTCCTGTACGTGTCTGTGAACACCTGCTTTGGCAAACGGAGGAGTGTTTGGAGATTATTCCTTAGCAGTCCTAATGGTGGGTGCGTGTGTGTGTATGTTTCTGCAGCTCTGTCGGAGTGGCGGGGTGTTTAAGAGAATAATGGAGGTTGAAGGTTGCGCAGGTCTCGGGACAGGTCAGTGGAACCTGTCAGATGTCTGATCACGGCTCATATCACGTCTCCTGCCTGCCATTGTGAGAAGGTCAGCTCTGGGTAGAGTTGCGTGACAGGGAGTAGGAGGGGCTCTGGCTGAATGGAGATCACCCTGAGGTGGATGAGGGGGTGAGAAGGGAGTAGGCTTTATCACCACAGGGGTGGCCTGTCCGGGTCAGGGGTGGGTCAAGGGTCAGCGGGAGACGTTAGGACCTTCACTCTTGCATCATCTCTCAAACAACAAAGAGAGGTGGTCCAAAATCCCCCGCACTCCGCGTGTGCTCTTCAGAGACTAATGACAAGTTGTGCAGCTCGGCGCTGTGATCAAGTGTCTTTGCATTCATGGTAAAATTGTGTAATTACAGTTTAAGAGACCCTAGTCTTTCTTTATTCATCAGAAACAGCAATAGATCATCTTTAATCAGTGCTGTGTGTTTTAAAAACAATCTTCTGCGCTCTCAGAAGTCTCTTTCAGATCCAAAGCTGAAGATGTTATACTCCTGCACTACTATCAAGTGTATTCCACATACTGTTAAGCTGAGCTCAGTTTGTCTTTTTCTAAAACACTGCAGAAAAAGAAGCAGCAGTTGTTTTGTTTTGACATTGTAACCCAGGTTTTACCAAATATCTGACATGTATCTAATTATTCCTGATAGCTGCTGCAATTTATGTCCAATTCCTTTTTTATTTGTATACATATATTTCAGTTCAGTTTTAATGAGATTTTAGTATGTTTGAGGTTAAAAACACAGCACATTTAGCTTTGTTTAAGCCACGTTTCCTCTGTAATTAACCCCAGTAAAATGTTACATAAAATAAACTTCACTTAGCTTGATGTCAGGGCACCAAAATGTACCATTTCTAATTTGTATTTCTCTCTTCTTCAATCCCTTTAACCTGTCTTCTTTGCGGTTTTATTTGTATTTTCTTTTCTACAATAATCCCTTTCATTCTCAGCTTTTATCTGCTGCTTCTCCTCTGCTCCACGCTCTGACTCTGATATGCTGATGATGCTGATACTTCCTGTTCCTCCTACTGGATTCTGGGTCACAGATTCCCTGAGGACATGATGTGAGGAGGAGGGAAGTTGGAGCGGGAGGAGGAGGCAGAAAAATCAAGAGCATGTAGGAGGAAGAGGAAAAAAAAGGGAAGGGAAAGAGAGAAAGGCTCACCTCGTCTCCATTAGGTCTCGTATGGAGGCCACAGTAGGTCCAGATCCCAGGTGGTTATAGTAGGGCCCTTCATCTTTCTCAAGGATTTGTTCTAGAAAAAAAACGTAGCAGGACAGGTTAGCTTTTTTAAAATGAACACTTAAAACGTTTCATCCTAAGCCTTGAGGGATCAGAGAAACAATCTGACAATAACCAAACACTGTGCAGGGCAGCAGTGGCTCAGTCAGTGGGAGCTTGGCTTGTTAGAACAAATCCCTGTGCAGACCAAAGTATGAGACTTCACCTCCTGGGCTTTGCCATGTTAGTCCTGACCAGGTTACACCTGTTCTGGGTGCTCATCCATGTGCAGCTACTTCACTATGACATCCCTCCATTCATGCATGTTCAGAGGGTTTGTTTGTGTGTCTGTGTTGGAGTGTGTGTGTGCACACGTCAACCTGTATAAGCATCAAAAACATACTGATCCTTTTTTTTGACAGATTTGATAAATTGTATCTTCTCCTTTTTTCCTAAAACATGGAAAGTGAAAAAAAGAGAGGAGAAGGGACTCTGACCACAGACACTATCATGTCCTTTATCATGGTGAATTATTCCCCTTGTGATGGCTCCTTGGAGAACACTGACGCCAACAACATGATTATAAAAAACTGCTTCTCCATCCAGTATCATTTTTGTCAATTGATTTCTTCTTCACAGATTCTACCCAAGATGTTTGAATGGTTTTTTTACACATTAGATTCAGTCACAATCCTCAAGAGTTCTTCTTAAAGCTTTGTAGTTTTGGTCTTGTCAAACTTTTCTTTTTACAGACTATCTGCTCGGGATTGCACCGCCAATATCAAAAAGCAAAAATGCCCGCAAAGTGGTTCAGCTCTGTGCAGTTTGCTCCAGTTTGGGGTTTTAGTAGGGGTGTGAATCACCAGTTTCAACAGGATTAGATATGATATTGATTCTCTGATATTTGCCGATATCACACAGTCTGCCACGATATGATTTCGATTCAGTTTCGATTTAGAGGCCTGTGATCGATATCTGACGATGTTGTGACTCCGTTTACCACATTCTGTTACTTTCACGTAAAGGACAAAAAATATATTGATACGTTTTGAGACTTTTTTTGCTAAATGTTTAGGGCAAGAAAAACATTATTTAACAAAGTGAACAAATGCTGAAGTTTTCAATTTTAAATGCACAGTATTTTTTTCAGCATTCATCATTAAAGGTCCCCGCTAACATTTGTGTTATACCGTGTTAGATCCACATGGTTCTGCTTATGTGCTGTACTGTTTAGCTAATCCTGAAACAGAAACAGTTTGTTTGATGTAAACAGCCACTCATTAGTCCTGTTTCCTTCATACTTAATCTGACTACAGCTTTGTTTACATATTGCATGTGCTCCGTCCTCTGATCCGTCTTTTCTCTGAATTCTGAAAAACTTCCATACCGCTGATTTACTCCAGAGAGGGGAGTGAACGTCTTTATCTCTCTCTCAGCTGCTAGCCATTATCTGCTATCTGCAGTGTTGTGATTCATGGCTGAGCGGAAACTGTCATAACCAAGAATGTGTGGGGACTTTCAAAATAAAAGCAGAGGGTAAAAATGGCGATAAATGTCAATGTTTATTCTTTCAATTATGTTGACTAGATTTTTGCTCAATTGATCGATAAATTGATCGATGTATTATTACACCCTTAGTTTTTAGACAGCGGTGCTAAATTATGTATAAGTGTACAGTGAGATGAGTGGTGAGGGAAAGCCATTACCAGTGTGTTGTTGACTCAAGGGCGTGACAGATGCAACACAAATTTCGCTGTTTATTTCCAGCTTACTTTGCAGCAGGTAGCATAAGGAGCATTAAATAAAACATGTAACCCCTTTTTTAAGCAGCATCATCCAATATCAAATATTTAAAGACTGAAACTGCAGATGGAGAGATGATTTTTTTTTTGCTTGAACACTAAAGGGTTTGATTTCTCTTAGACTCTGCATGGCTGTTTGAGCCACTGTTTGTGAAAAAGTTGTTTTTGTATAAATGGGCATATTTTGCTCCAAATTAATGCGCAAAGTACATGCAAACAGCACTAGCACGCACAGACACTTTTTGCTCTGCAGCACAGTTTGTGCTCATTTAACCCTTTGTGCATGCTTTGTGAATTAAACAATGTCTCTGTCTCTTTGGGGCGAAAGACAAACAATCCTTTTGTGAATCAGGCCCTCAGATTTTTTAAGAGCTTTGAACATCAAACCCGTTTTAATGTAATGTATTTTTGGACAAACATTCTTTTTGAAGCTGAAACCAACTCATAATTACAAAAGCCTGAGAATGTATTACTCATCACAAGCTACAGACCACACAAACACACATGAACTCACATACACTCTCTGCACACAGACAGCAGACTGAGATTGTGGGTGTGCTTCTTGTGTAAAGTAGCTCTTAAAGCGTTTTGAGGCAGTGAAGACAGACTGAGGTTATGTTAGTGTGAGGAGGAAGAGGGGTGAGTGAGCTCTGTGTGTATTAATGTTTACACCATGTTTAAGTGTGTGTTTCAGTGAACAGGTGTATTTAATCTTTGTTCGACATGTGCCTGAGGTTGATATTAAACCCCATGACTGCAGCGATTATTACAGTGTAGGACTTTGTTATGTTTGGCTCTACAACAGCTTGCTAAACCGGACTGTATGGAACATAAAGCTTCTGTCTACTCTATCAAAGAGACGCACACACCCTTCATAACAACTCCAGCTCAGTGCTTTAAATACTGACGCTCTACACTATCAGCTAGTAATCTAAAATGTGGACACACACACGCACACACACGCACACACAGAGTGGTGTGTATATCTGTGGCTCAGAGGTAATATGAGGTCACATTCCCTGTTAATACAGGGAGGCACCGAGGCGTGGCTCAAAGCAGGAAGTGGAGGAGTCATACTGAATTCTTGTGTGGAAACTGGTTTAGTGTGCATTTGTGTCATAGTAAGGGTGTATTCTGTTTGTGTGTGTGTGCCTCACTGCACTGCAGCTATGCTAGTGGGAGTTGACTGGCAGTGTGTGACTGAGTCCCACTAAAGGTCCTTGTTGTCTGCCTGTTGTTACTGTTAGTAACAGCACACAGCTAACAAGTGTTTCGCTGCAGCTGCTCTCCCCCCCTGCTGTGTGTTTGGGGACAGTAAGGGTCCATTTCCAAAGTCGGATCCTTCACTGCCCAACAGTTGAAACTGCAGCTAATCTGACTGTAATATTTAGTAGCTTCTGTTAGAACAAAACTTTTGTTATACATTTATTGCTCTTTAAGGAACTGTTTGTTTTTGAACTGTTTAGTTTTACCCTAACCCACTGCAGAGACCACTCTGGACAGACTCTCAAACTTTAATAATGTATGTGTATCAAACGGTAAAATACATTAATTAATCTAAGAAGCTGCAATATTTTTAAGAGGTAGTGAATGATAAATGTCCTTTGATTTCTTTCTGTCCTGCACTGGTGCCTCACACTGTCACAGTCTGGATGTCTTGGTCACACTGCCTGATACACACAAGCTCTAAGAGACACTTTAGAGTCATCTATGGACTGAAAACCTTACAGTAGACCTGCACTGCTAAATTTGTGAAGCACATATCTAGGGCCGAGTAATATATCGATTAAATCCATTAATTCAAAATAATTTTCTGCAGAATATTTAAACAATTAAAACTCAAGGTTTTTTTTATCCTTGCCTTAGTTAAGTTCTGAGTCGTTGCAGTGTTTCAAAAGATGTACAGTTTTCATGATGGTAGGCCCTTTCAGGTTTTGCACAAGGACTTTTAAAGGCTTGTATTTGTTTTTAAATAAGATTAAATATCGATCAGAGAGTTTCATATACTGTGAAAGTTCTCAGCCTTGAGTGTTTATGTCAAACCTGCCTACATTTGAACTACATAATCAACACTTTATGACACACACTTTAACTCTGAGAGGGAAATTCTGTTTAGGGGAGGAAAGAAATCAATTAAAATCGTAAATCTAGTGTTGTGGGAAAAAAATCTGGAATTTTATTTTCAGGCCACATCACCCAGCCCTACACATATCTTGACACCATTATGGGTTAGCTCCCAAAGTTAAACCAGCATTTAAACATCTTTAAATTTAGAAAATATCTTCCCTGAGAAGTCCTCCATGTAACATTTGCAAGACTTCATACTGCTATAAGATGGTTAAAAATAAAGACAACAACTTGACTAACTGATTCTCAGATTGTCTTAGAGAGTAAATGTGTCTCAACTGCCAGCTCACAGCTGATTGGATAATGTTTGGGTGGTTTATTAGATCCTAACTGGGAAGACACTGACACAGAGACTTACCGACACAGGTGCAGGTGGGGAACTCTGCTTGCAGATCTTTGGATGGTGTATCCAGCAGGGTCTTTGTGGGGCTGTCCAGATAACGAAGAGGAGACTCTAAGAAACCTCTGAGAGACGGAGAGGAAGGCAGACCATCCTTCGTTGGCGTGTCCTCTCCAGAGTAGCATGTGGTGGATAGTACAGCTACATCCCCCGAGGCTTCGATCTTCATGCGTTTAGGCAGTGGAGAGCCTGGCATGCTGAACCTGTCCCCTAACACAGTGGGCTGCTGCTGCTTTTCTAGAATGGTATCCTGATTGAGAGAGACATGCTGGACACCTTCATGCTGCATTGGAGTTTCAGTGGACGCCTGGTTCAAGGTGTTTTCAGTTGGAGTTCCTGTCTCATCCGTACCCACTACCATCTCATGATCATTTGGTTGAGGTGCGGAGCTAGCTTGAGTGGTGAGAATTGAAGACTGGGATTTGGATGTTGACGTAGGACAGTGGTTTTCAGGATGAGTAAGGGGCTGATGTCCCGTCAGAGGAGCTGTAGCAGTTTCCTCCATCGGCTGCCTGGCAGCTGCCTCAGGTGCAGAGTCCCCAAACTCAGCCTCAAACTGGCGAATCAGCTCTTCATACTTCGGATCTATGTTGATGAGGCTTGGTATTTGTGAAGTGCTCAATGGAGATGTGGAGGTCTGAGGTGTGGTGGTGCTGGTGTTACTAGAGACCAGGCTGCCTGTTTCGTCTGACTTTGCATGGGCTACAGGGGCCCCGACTGGGGGCAGACGGCCCATGAGGGCTGGAGTGTTTTCTGACAGAGTGGAAACAATGGAAGAGGGGGTTATTGAGGAGTTGGAAATAGATACCTGAGATTGGGCTGGGGCAGAGAGGCCTGCAGCAGCAGCCTGAGTGGAGTCACTGTGGAGGGGCAATGGATGGGGACAACCTGGGTGCAGGCTGGTCAGGGCCGGGGCTCTGTCCATCATGAGGACTGGTGGTTTTTGTACTGTAATCTGAGACTGAGGCAGGAAGGTTGGCATCGAGGCTTTCTGCTTGGTCTTCTTGATGATTATCTGTTTGGGTTTGGGAATGGGAGGGCCTGAAAACATCCCACTCATAGCTTTTACGACAGGAGATCCTTGGCTGCTCTTTTTCTTTTTGGGTTCCTTAGGTTCCTGTTTGATGGCCAGATGTGGCAAACCTTCTACCTCCATCTGTGGCCACCATTTTTTCAAGTTTTGGCATGCCAAAGGTGCACAAGGGCCTGCTGAGCCGACGCCAGGGGAGTGGTTAGAGAAGAGGTTTCTCTTGTAGTGAAGGTGCTGTTGCAGAGCTGCCTGAGTGGAGTGGCTTATGGCTGCTTGGCCAGGAGACAGAGGAGTGCCGGGATAGTGCTGACTCTGCTGCTGACAATTAGCCATGCCATAATGTCCCATGGAGGCAGTATGGTGATAGTGGTCACCAGAGTCTGGCTCTTGCTTTATCCGTGCCAATGCTTGGTTTTCCTGGGGCTGTAGACCTCCATTCTGGCTCATTCTGAGCTGCTGTGCGACTGGAAGCTTGAAAGGAGCGTTGCTGAACTTGCCACTGGTGTCACCAAGCAGCTGTTTGAGCTCTGACATGGGGTCTGTGTTACTTTGAGGTGCAGCTGCAGAGTGGGACTGGAGCTCAGACTTCATACACATCCATGGGTTTTTCTGTGCAGACCCTCTGCCTGAGCTCTGCTGCCACTGCTGTGGATTAGAGTTGAAGCCTGGATGTTTTCCCTGACTTGGGAAGGGAGAGGTAGAAGATGGGAGAGGGGTAACATGGGGTGGCTGGCCCTGGGATTGGGGCCTGTGATGCTCACAGGACACTGAGGCCTGCTGGCTGGTTTGTGTTCCTGGAGGGACGGATTGAGAGCGAGAGGAAGAGTGAGGGCTGGGGAAAGAGGTCAAGCCAGCGCCGTTGGGGGGCGGAGACTGGAGGCTCTGGGGATGTCGGTGGTGATGGAGGTTACTATTGAATGGGGATTGACTTGGAGAGCTTGAGGCTTGTGGACCAGTACCAGATAACTGAGTCAGGGCTTCTATGGCGATGGCTGTCTGCAGACTTATGTTCTTCTCCTTGGCTATAGAAAGCACCTGGGGGGAACAGGGAATTGGAGGTTTGGGGCAGGGCACTTGATTTGTGTGAGAGCCTTGAATTCCCTGTTGCTGCTGGAGGAGTGACGCAGAAAAATGATGGCCACCATTCATTTGGGGGTAGGGCTGAGGATGCTGTTGCAGATGGGGTTTAGGAGGATGAGGCTGTAATTGGGGAGCAGTGTCAACCATCTTGCAGGCACCTTGATCCTCATTGGATGCCAACTTAATCTTCTTCTCCAGCCACTCAAGGTAGTCTGGACAGTCGGGCCCATCACAGTTGCAGTTTGGGGGCTTATGTCCATGTTTGGCTTGGCTCAGTGCTGTTTGTAAGGTGTTCAGGTCTTCTGGGGGCTGGCAGTTACCTCTAGGAGTCCCTGACAGGACTCTAGACTGAGCCTCAGCACCCATCTCCTGGGTGAACTTCTCATAAAGCTGGGCTGTGTTGGGCAGCACAAGGCAGGAAGAAGAGGAAGAAGGAGGCAGGGAGCCGGCAATCGCAGAAAACGCCACCAGGTTGTGAGCATCCTCCATGTTTGCGTGGTGGGCAGGCTCAGTGGATGTACTGCTGCTGCCGTTCCAACATTGTTGCTGGGTGTCACTGACCTTGCCATGTCCTGACACCCACTGTCTCGGGGTTACACTTCCAGCCCTCTGTTGCTCCGTTTCCATCGAGGTCTCTTCATTGTTTGGGTAGGAATTCACCCCATTGGCCAATTCCAGGCTCAGCGCGCCTTCCTGGAGGCGGTCATGTGACCCAATTTCCATCTGGCCTCCACTTCTGGGGCCATCCACTGAAGTGACTTCACGAACAGTCTGAAAGACAGATGAGGAAATGGAGCTGTTAGACTTAAATGAAGACAGAGTGCCTGACAAACAACATTTACATCAGGCTTCCTTTCGTTACTCTGAGCTCATATCCAGGGTTTTCATATCACCTCTAACAAATATACACTTTACAGGTCTGCAGGATCAGGTCAGTATAGCGAGGGAAAAAGCCTCTGTGGATTGATTACTAAGATTTGCAGGCGTGTCACAGGTCATGAACACACTGCTCCAAGTCAGTTGGACTATGCAAAGCAGGCAGTTGATACAGCAGGTCAGCGCGTGACAGAAGTGAAATAAAATGACAATAGAGGCAAAGAAAACTACAAACAATTACTGATTGATTTCAAAGTAAAGTTCGTTTTTTTAAAAAAAACAGCAAACTGTCAGTAAACTACTTCTCTAAAAGTCAGCAGTGCAACTCCCATGATCTCAAACCCAAGAACAACATTCAGTCAAAGTGGAAAACTCATATTAGATGAATTGTTACTGTCCTCGGTACATTTGGCAGTTTGCCACTGCATGTGAACTTTTTAACTGTCCAAATGATCTCCCAGGAGAGCATGACACACAATGTTTAATGACTATGAACAAATATTTAAAAAACATTAATCACAACTAAGTGCAAATAAGGGAAAAGTTTCTTAAGGTAAAGTGAAATTGTGCAATGATTATACTATTGTAAAGAGTTTGATCTGCACCTGTTCTTTCCACTGAATATCAAGAGCTAACTCTGGACGTCATAAATCATAATTTAATAGTTTGCTGACTGAGTTGGCTGTCTCGTAAAAGACAAATTGATGACATGTATGACAAATATATGATGTTATTGACAAAAAGACTTCCTTGTCTGAGTCAGTACAATACTGCTAAAGAGCCTCAAACCCCCCATCAACTCATCATCTGTGACTCTTTTACTGTAGAAGTAAGAAGTGAACTGCATCTGTGTTTGTAGTGGACTTGCTCATTTCTTAACAGCAGCGTGAGTTGGTTGAGATCTTCTCTTAACACCTGGTAACACCAATCAGAAGCAGATCAGAGAGGCCACACTTCTCACTTCCTCCCTCTGTGTCGAAATTGGGACAATTACAACATTAGTGGTTACACTGAAAACTGCCAACACATCACCTCGTTCTACTTCTGTCAAATGACCTTTAAAAGCATTCTGTTGGTTTTGATATTCTGAGGGAAAAGGGAGGGGATGTTTGAAGGAATAAAAAGAAAATAAAGTAAAGTCGCTCTACTGTTTGACAAAATGAGTAATGGTAGTATAAACTAAAGCATGCTATGGACCAGCAGCTGACTCACAGTCCTGCGTGTTTCTTCTATACAGTTTTAATCTCAGGTTAATGCCCTGAATTTTATAATCAAATGAGTCTGGAGAAAAACAAAGACAATCCAAGGGCAGGCTCAGAAATCATTGACAGAGTTGTGACTGAAGAGCGTATTCTTCCAGACCTGACAGCAACAATGACAGACTTACTATGCCGACAGTTTTGTGTCAACACCAGCAGAAGCCAAAATACTTCTTTATAATATTTTAGAGTCAAGGTCTTAAGCCTCTGTGTTTACAATCAGGCAAGATACCTTAACAAACCACTAACTGGATGCTCCACATTTTACAGAAGCTTTAAACACTTCTGTTACAAAAAATGATGCAAGCAAAATCCTTCACTGAAAGAGGATACAAGATAACTAACCAAGGATACAGCTCGATCTGACCTCAAGCTGTCCTTTAAGCTCCCACCTCAATCTGTTAACTCTTGATCATGAAACAGAAGTTTTCTGTTTGTAGTTTCCTCAGTGACTGAAGTGAGCCTGATGTCCAGTTTCCCCATCATTTAAATATTATTAAAATCAGCCTTTGAAGTTGCTAATTACTGGACAGGCAGTATGTTCGACTCTTTAAAATCTACCTTCTGCAGTGTATGTCTGCTGGGGGAAGGGGGGGGGGGGTGTCCCAGGGGGGTGGCGGCAGCGTTGCTAAGATGTGATGAGGGGTTTGAGGGGAGGGGGTCTGGGGTTGGCGGTGAACAGCCGGCATGCAATACGTGAGAGGCCCCATGTCTGCACTATCAGTGGCATCACAGGGAAGAGGAAGGGGGGGGGGGGGGGGGTTGGCTGTGAGCGGCAGTTATGAGAACTGCAGTGTGTTGAAACAGAAACTGCAACACTGCACAATCAGACAACCCACAATCACACGCTTTTCCTCTTCTTCTTACAGGCAAACAGAAAACAGTCACGTTGGTTTAAAGCACCTGAACACTCAAAGCTCCACTCCGCTCTGCTGCCTCTGATTACAGATACTGTGCTACACACAACATAAGAGCTGCGTCTATGAAACAAACTTTCAAAGACAGGTTGAAAGCAATGAAAGTTTTAAATCTTGATTGACTTTTTCTGAGTCCAGGATTGTAATTCTGCGCTACACCTGCACCTGTGCTTGCACCTCTGGCTGCACAGACCACGTGCTTTAACAAATATTTACACAGGACAGAGGGTGTGATGTTTTTAGGATCCTATGTTCGTCCTTTTTCTGTGTCAAACCATTCCAGGAATACAAACACACTTTTGTGCAACCGTGACACATAATTAAAACATCAAAACTAATCCTGGTGAGGTTGTTGCAGAACCAGTTTGTCATTCGAGTCTCTGGGCCCTTTAATCAGAGAGCAAATCAAGGGCTGTTTAAACACCGACACTATAAAAAAAAAAAAAAACAGGGAGGAGACAAAATGAGTAGAGACACTAAGGAGGTGAGGAGGCTACAATCAAGCTGAACTTGTGAGCAGACAGCTGAACCAAAACCTCAGATGTACCCCCTCCCCCCCTCAGTTATTAAAAAAAAAAAAGGAGAAAAAAAAAGAAAGAAAAAATCCTGGCTCTTGTCCTTCTCCTTTATCCCCCACCCCTTCCTTTGCTGCCGTGCCAGGCAGGAACATGAGGAAGATTCCCTGGCAATATGAAGCCGGCTGAAGGCAGAGCAGGAGAGGCAGCGACGCATACTTACGTGGTCCTGAATGTCCAGATGAGACTGCCGGTCTGAGAGCAAAGAGCAGAAAAGGAGACTGAGGGGAGCATGAGACTCGCTTGCCGGCACAGCAGCTCACGAGCAATCCGGTCTTGTTTGGTTGTATTCCGTTTTTCTGTCTTTCAGTCTGTGCGGCACACAGACAGAACGAGCACCAGAGTACACATGCATGCATTCACACGCGCACACACAGCCAGCCACACAAACAGCACACACCTCCCCCCAGCACAGCACGCTCGTTTCTCATTCTTTGCCTCTTCTTATGGCCGACGCTTTCTGTTTTCTCCTTTTTCCTTTCTCATTATCTGTCTGCTCCTCCCTTCCCTTTTTCAATATCCTCTTTCTTTCTCTCGAGTACACATGCAGTCGGCTTCTCTTTGCAGCCTCCACCTTCCCCCTCCTCTCTCTCTCTCTCTCTCTCTCTCTCTCTCCCTCCCTCACTCCCCTCCCTCTCACACAGCCTCTCCCTCCATCTCCTCTCTCTCTCTTCAGTGTGTGTAGAGCGAGAGGCCATTATCTGAGCCACAGCGGGCACGTACGATGGAATGGAGGAGTGTGCAGTGAGTAGAAACAGAGAGAGCTGTGAGGGATAGTCGCTGGTAGCGGCAGCCTAGGAAACAGCACAACGCAGCAGAGCTCCTACCAATGAGAAACCCTCTCTCTCTCTGTCTCCACGCCTTTCAACACTCTTTGCTTTATTGCATTAGATTATCTACCACATAAGGCTTTGTTGTGTTTGTTTATCCACTAATGCCCAGTGTGGACAATTTTAGCTATGAGGGTGATTCTCTGTGCAGAGGCGAACCAGCGGCTTCCAAGCGAAAAACACAACTCAGGACGGATTGTCAGGGAGAAAGAGAAAGCAGCAAAATCAAGCTATGTAGCGCTGCTCGCTTGATGGATCGGGTCTTCTTTGTGGAAATAATATTATATGTTTGAGCATCTAGAGTCGGCTCATCATGGGCCGAAGCAGCCGGCAGCGATAACAGTATTTTGGTTTCTATTTCTTTCAGTACGAATCACAGCTGCAGCCGATTCCTTCTTTCAAACCCAAAAAAAAAAAAAAAAAGCGTGAGCGTTCAATAGCAGATCCTCCAGCAAGGCTGCATGCATGTTGAAGAGAGAGGTTGGGTAATGAAGAGGCAGCTGGCTCGCTGGTGCTCTTCCTGGCCCTTCCTCCCAGATGTAAAGGAATCAGACGTGATGGACGGTTTCTGACTGTAGAGGGTGGCAGTCGTTTATCAACACTCTGTGTCCACTCAGAAACCAACAAGAGCTGGAAATTGGAAGACCATTGGTCCAGCGATTACGTTGCTCGATGATATCAACAGAGGTAAAGATCCCGGCAACAGCTAATGACACGTCAGATTCAGGCAGCAGGATGAAGAGAATGGATGACGAGACAAAAACAAGAGGAAAGACAACAGCTAATAAACGAAAGGAAAGAGTCACTCTTTTTTTCATGTGACTGAAACTGTTGCGGCTGTGAAGATGATGTGAAAGAGGATCAGCCGGTCGAGTTATCAACCCAAAACAGTTCATCGGGAACAAGACTACGATCCGCTCCTGTCCGCCAGCCTACAATGATTCTGTTATTCGCTCCTCACCACCGCTCTTCCTTAGCATCACTGTCATCATCATCATCAGCATCATCATCATCAGTGTCTTCATGATCTCAGGCTGTTTCCACTCGCCCACTTGCTGGCTGATTGGCCTTGTGGTGTCTCCTCTCTTCCCTCCAACATTTCTGGAGTTTTGGAGCAAATTTAAACAGGAGGAGGAGCAGAAAAACATGGCCGTCTCCCCCGTGCGGATCGTTGTCAGCTCTTGCGTTGTATTTTTCTCTTATATTACTGAGCATGTGCTGACTTCACAGCGCTGTGGCCGGATCAACTTCAGTAGCCTTCCCCTGCCTCTCTTACTTTGACTTTCCCCTGTTTCTCTTCCTCTCTCCTGATCTCTCATTTTCTCTGGCTTTGTCAAACTGTCTCTGCCTCCCTCTCTCGGTTGGTCTCTCTGTTTTGTTTCCTAAGCTTTTCCCTCTTCTAGCATAGCTTATTGCATTACCGCTCCAACACAGTCTGACGCAGCCTCTCTCCGGCCCTGTAAACTGAACACTGTCCGTCTCTCTGCTGCCGCACATATTCGTATTCACACAGATGAGCGTCAATCCCAGAGAGAAACCCGGCGCAGCCTAAGCTGTCTAAGGGAAGGAGAGGAGAAGTAGAGCATTAGGTCATGTGACCAGGGATTGCCAATGAGCAGGAGGGAAAGCAGTGAGCAGGAGAGGTGGGAAACGTGGCGGTGACGTAGCTGCATCGTCATCGTCAACATCACCATCATCAGAGTCTCCCACCAGGTTGCTCGCCTTCACCACTAGGTCGGATGACACAGCGTGCCCACTCTCTGCTCTCGCCAACACCACACACCAACGGACACTTCAAAACATGCTCTTTCACTTCCCCGACTCACTGCTCCTCGCTGCCTCCCCCGGCTGCAATGACACAGCATTCAAGCTCAAGCCCTGACTTAACCCCTGAATCACATGTTCTCATCACTGTTAGAGAGTCTCTGAACACAACGGGCTGCTTCTCTCCTCTAACACTGAATCTTTCATAACATGATCCCACTCTGATGATGCACACTCTGAAAACAAGGATGTTAAAATCTAAAAGCAGAGCTCAAACGGAGATTGTAAACATGTAACTGCAATCAAATCAAAGTGAAAGACATGGCGTGTTTAAAGCTTTCAGTTTAGTCCTGTGACCAGAACAGAACAGTAACAGAAAAATAACTCACTGTAGTAAAAGCACGCGCTAAGCGAACGTGTCACAATCCTCGTACACTTCTGAGTAAAACAAGAAGTATGATGTGACCAAAACTCCCGACATGAAAAAGGAACCTGCACAGCATCCACCTCAGAAGCAGAAGTTGAACACTTTGAAATCAACCAGGTAAGACAGGTAGGTAGGTAAGACAAATAAAACGTTGGCTTCAAACGCACGTGCCCGCTAGTGACTCAACAGGCGGCAGCGCAAAGCAAACGTTTCCATTCATTTCTGTGATCACATCAATAATGTTTGGTGCTCCGTCTCAGAGAGAAGAAAGAGATTTAGAAGGAAATAAAGGTTGGAAATAAATCATAGAAAGCAGAAGCTTGACTCCACAACACTGGTCCTCTGGTATGCCTGAGAGAGCTGTCCTGAGATCACCTCCTGAGCTCAGTGAGATACTTTCTAACCAACATGATGGATTACGTTAAAACTGGAGGATAGATGGTACCCTTATAAATCTTCAATGCTCTCTTCACATCTGTTCCTCTCAGCGATGAGATGAAATGAAAGATGAATCAGTTTGATGCTCACTTACGGTAAACCCGCTGTAGCCCGGCATTGGGAGAGTGAGGCTTGTACGGCTCCAAATCTCACATTGATCACCGCATCTCTGATCGAGTCAAATTATTGCTCAAATGAGTTGTTTCACGCCCTCCTCTCTCTCTCTCTATCTCTCTATCTATCCCTCTCACTTTTCAGTCTCTCGCTCAGTTTCTCAGCAGCACAGAGGAAAGGTCTCGGTTGTAGGAGGGATGACTGACAACAAAAGTCCGTCCTCAGCGTTGTGTGTTGGGTTTGCTTGCATGACTAAGCCTGAGTCATCTTTCTCTTTTCTTTTCAACAAAGTCCTGACATGAAACCTTCACAAGCTGAAATGGGCTTTTAAAAATTTTCCGGCACATGAAAAGTGGGAGGTTTGTGTGTTTGAGGCGCAGAGATGTCAATACAGAACAATTTGTTCTGTTTCAAGGGCACCACGGGGGAAAGGTCTTTCAAAGAAATCATTCAACTATTTCCACACCTAGGGAGGGAGAAAGTGGGCCGTTTGGGGTTAAGAAAGCGCACATGAGCATGAGGGTCATGACGTGAGGGTCTTTTTCCCTCCTCCTGTCTCTTTCTGTCAGATGACTCCACCCCCAGCCCTACAGCCCTGCAGTCTAATAGCATCAAGGTCATCTGATCTGACACACTCTGTGACTCTCTCCTTCCCCCTCTCCCTCTTTTTCTTTTTTTTCCTCTCCCTGTCCTTTTATCTTAACTGTCTTTCACCCAACCCCTCCTCGCACACACACCCCCAACACACACGCCTGTTTCTCATCACATGCACACACCGGCAACAAATGCAGAGGCACGCTTTAAAGATTTTTTTTCCCCACACACACACACACACACACATGCATGCCAGTATGCATACAGTATTGGATTGTTCTCTGGGGTCACTGGGTTTATTGGTGGGCAGGACGAGCGGCTGCAGAGCAGAGCAGCACAGAGCAGAGCTGGAACACAAAGTGCTTCAGCCTGCTTCAACAAAAAAGGGTCACTTCTCTCTGTTATTACGATCATTAGTTTATTATGGCTTGTATCTGGTGTTGTCTTTTAAGAAGCAAACCAGCAAAGAATTTGTTTGTCTTGGATTTGATTGATGTTATAAAAAGCAGACTCCTTTTTTGTTCCTGCTTTAACGAGTCGAACCTGCAGGACCCGTTTTTATTCATTTATGTACAGTAAACTTCCATCTTCCTGCGTGCAATAAACTCATCCAAGGCATCACTTTGTTGTTTCTCTTGCATCCCTCTTTCTCTTTTTGGCTGCTTTCCTCCCTTTGTCTATGTTTTCACTGCTATCTACCCCCTCCCACGAACCTCCCCCCATCCCAACATGCTCCCGGGCAGGATGGTGTTATGTTCAGGGTGTGTTTGGGTGCAGATCGTAGTACTGAGTATAGAGTAACCAGCCTGACTCATACCTCCTGACTCTCGGCACGTGCAGGTCGGCACGGATAACCCAGCTGGGGAAGGCCTACCCCCCCCTCCACAACCCCTCCTCACCAATCCTCACAAAGAGAAAGGGAGGAGAGAGAGAAGGGGAAAAAAGAAAGGTGGGGATGGATGGGGAGGGGGGCTGTCAGGCAGGGTGGAGTCGCAAAAAAATAATGAGGAGGAGGAGGAAAGAAGGGGGGGGGCTGTTTTTGAGAGGCAGCTCTTTGTGCATGAGGTCTGGGACATGAAAAGAGTAAGGGGAAGGTAAT
Organism: Labroides dimidiatus; assembly: GCA_030710495.1. Taxonomy (NCBI): domain Eukaryota; kingdom Metazoa; phylum Chordata; class Actinopteri; order Labriformes; family Labridae; genus Labroides; species Labroides dimidiatus. Next base: position 26,611,712 of record CM061153.1, read on the forward strand.
CGATACACAGAAAATGCACAGTACGAGGTGCAGGGCAACATGGGAAACCAGCAAGTTGAAAGTGATTCAAAAATAATGAAAGAATTCAGTGCTGTCCTATCAAACAGACTTAAATGTCAGCCAAGTCATAAAAAAAGAGCTGAGCCATCAAATCCGATTGGACAGTGATGTAATCAGCAGTTATTTCAGGAGCAAGAAAAATCTATTCATCTGAAACGTGTTCCAGAATCAGCGTCAGTGTGAAACAATATGAAGCTGTGAATTCTGAAAATCAGAGAAAACATAAAGAGAAAGAAGAAAAGCCTTTCTTAGCACTGCACGGTGGCTGGCTGCCAGCGTTGTCTCTCTCAGGACTTGGGCTAAGATTAGCTTCCCATATGTTCAAGTCAGGCATGGCCAGGCTTAAAGGGCCAGTACATGGCTGTGCACTATGAGACCATGTAGCCAGGACATCATCAGGATTTACAACCAAGGTTCAAATCTATAATTGCTACAATAAAAAAGGAACAATCCAGAAGATAATGGCAGGGTAATGTTTTGTTTGTTTACTGCTATGTTTGAAGAAAGAGGAACATTTTTTTTTATTTCTAAGTCAGTGCTTTTTCTTTTATTAGAAACAGCCTTGATTCTCTATCTTGAGAGATCAGATTGATGAATTTAGATGCCATAATTTCAGAGATCAATCTTTGATTTCTGTGTTTTAACAGCCGGATAAAAACCCCAACAGCTGTGGTGCTGTATTACATAAAACCTGGCAGCGTTGGGCAGCAGTGGGATTCAGGACTGTATAAACTGCTTGCCCAGTGGGAGCAGCTGAGCAGCCGCCAGAGAGGTGAGAGTTAAAGAGCTCGAGCAACAGCTGAGGGCTCCTCCCCCTTCTCTCTCCATTCATTTTTTATTAACTGCGGCACCAGGCGGCTGACAACCTCCCTCCGACATGAGACACAGATACCACCAACGATGCCAACCAGCCACCAGGCACGGCTCCTCGTGCCATGCAGGGTATCGATCCAGCTCAGGACTCGGAGCAGGCTGAGTCCGGCCACATTCACTGCAGGACTATGAGCTGTGCAGCAGGGCAGACACACACATCTGATAACTGCTGCTGGAAAGACACTGAGCATGACAACAGAGCATGTCGGGTGTATATATGACTGTCTGGAAGTCAGGGAGCCGCTAGAGGAGGAAATACAACGTCCAATGTTTAAGTCCCACAGGTATCTCATGACAAAACAGTGATGTCACCAGCTGGCTGGGTCCAATTACAGATGTCAAGATATACAGCTATTTGAGTTCACGAGTACTGATATTTCCAGTCAAACTTCTCCGACGAGAGCTGGAGGATGGAAGTGCTTGAACTGCAGTTCCTTGAGTGTCCACTTGAGGCTGGTTCCAGAAGTGTGGAAAACTACATAGACACTTTTGTCAAAGAAGAGGATCTTTACAGGAAAATAAAAAATGTTCATAGCCAAATTAGAAAACAAGTTTCAGTCTGAACAGCTGCGTTACTACTTTTTTTGAGGCTGTTGGTGAGGAGGCTAAAAACCTCAACTAAGGTATGAATGACGCAGCTTTTCCAACATGGCGTCCATCAGCGATAAGCCTCAAAACTCCGCTGCAGAAACCAATGTGCAACCATCTGCAGCTAGCTTGCATACTCTCTACGTCCATCTAGCTTTGTGTAGAGCCGACCAAGAGTGGTGGGACTAGTCATCCAGATAACCAGGAAGTAGAAGCTTGTCAGATGACCATCACAGGGAAAGAGAACCCAATCACTGGGGCTCTTCTTTGTGAATCAACACTGAATTGATAGAATTAAAACAACATTGTTTGAGATTATATGTAGCAGTAGTAACAGGATTTCTCAATAAAATTTATTAATCTGTCATTTCCTTATTGTACTTGGCACACATGAGTCTAAGTATCATATCTGTTGTTTGTAAATAAATCTGATTGTGTTCAATGGAAAAGAGAGTCTCAGAGATCTGAAAATGTGATCTCAGCACAGAGATACCATGAAACTTATACTGAAGGTCATCATAATGTCAGAATCTCACCTTGGCCTACTGTTATAAGAAGTCTGAGTCAAACATTTGCATTTCTTCGCACGATCCTCTGTTGATAAAGCAGTTCAATGACTGATAGTAGTCTACTTTAACACGCTGTGCGTGCGGCATGTTAAAAACATCAAACAGGAAAATGTGGTTTCACCTTTTGAGTACCAGGTGATGGTTCCACTTCAGCTTTCTTCCTGTGATCATTAAGATCACTCAGTGTAAAGGTAGAAACAAATGTGGGTTCGTCTTAACTTTAAATATCTATGATCCAAGTTTTGCTTTGAAACAAATGCCAACACGTCATTGGTTACAGATCACATTGTTTGGTTTTATTGGGTTGCTCGAGATCTGAAAAATCACCATCTTGAATCCTCATTTGTGAGATGTGTTTTTAATTCTTAATAACAGTAAGTGTGAGTTCAAGTCCACACGACTCAAAGATCAAACTGATCCGAACCATTAAATCATCAGTTACGTGAGAGCAGGAGCATCAGCTGCTGAGTGGAAACCTCAGAGCGGTAAGTTCATAGTAAGTGAGCTCTGAATGGAAGAGGTGATGTCAAACCCCCCACTTTCACAATACAAAAAACCACCTAATACTCTCTCACACACACACACACACACACATACAATTGCAGGCTCTTTGATCATATGACCAACCCTGGATACCGGACTTGAGCTAAATTTAAAGCAATGATGTCATCAGACATTCTGTGTTGCCACGGAAACTAGGTCAGTGTTAACCCTTCTTTTGAACGAGGCTCGGGATTCCACGCGAGGCTAAACACATGATTAACTAATGTTCCATCTGCTGTCACGCACTCAGCGCTTTGAGTGTTTCTACTCTGCTTTTGACTCTTTTTCCCAGCAGAGTGTTGTGAGAACCTCTGCTCATGTATAAAGAGGAAATCCTGTGTATGGGTGTGGAAAAAAAGAAAATCACGCGAGTGTTATCTGTCTCTCTTGTAACCTGCTGTGGTGAACTCTCTGTTCAGTCCTGCTTCCTGAAAACTGCAAAGCAAACACTGTGCTGTGCAAAACTAGACGAAATGATTCAAAACCTCTGATGCCACGTCTTGTTTTGATGTTTCCGTTTCTCATTCTGTAGGTCTTTAAAAAACTCAACCGTGCTGTACAACTGCTCATTTAACTCTCAAAAACAGTGCCCTCAGCTTGTTGGGTGTGTTGTCTTTGTGTAACCAGGGAAATGTTTGACAAGGAAACAAGATCTCACCGAGATAAACACTCCACCAAGGACACATACGGTAACTCTGACCCTTCACAAACACGACCCTAGAAGAGCCACAGAGGCAGAAAATATAAACTTTTCATACGTTGTTATTCATAAAAGGACAGTTCAGAAATGTCGTCTCCTGCAAACCAGATGGTCACATATAGCACACAGATAAAGAGTCTACACATAGATTACAGCAGGCTTAGAGTTAAACTGGAGTGTGTCGGTAAAGCCCATTCATGACATTTGAAACTGATTGACTAACCTATATTTTAAATCACAGAAGTGACGCATGTGTATCTGCCTTCAGTCATGACTTTCCACGCTTTTCACAGAGCTCGGTTCACCACGTCTCACAGAGCGTTTGATTCATCAAAGACTTCTTCCCGATGCGATGAGGTAACATCACTAATTCTTAAAACTCTGACATCAGCTCGCTCGGTGCTCGCTAAATCCTTTCTCCTGGAAGCCTCTCTGCTCTGACTTCCTTTCCACATAAACCCACAAGCGTGCCCCGACTCGGCTTGTTGTAGAACAGCAGCTCTCAGCGGCCAGACGCCACAGGTTACTACGCCGACAATCAAACACGTACGCATGCGTGACCCACTAACTTTTACTCCCTTTACCTCATTTGACTCCAGAACCTTGGAGAAGAAGGACGGCCCCCCTCTGGCTCCTGAGCCAGTGCGTGGAGTTCCTCCTCCCTTCTCCTCCCTCCTCCTCTGCTTGGTCTCTTGTATCTACACATGCCTGGCTCTGGCACCAATCAGCGGGCAGCGTGGGACGCTTTAAACCGGGGACGCCGCCACTTCATCTCTGAGGCGCATAGCTCAACTGCAGCTCGGAGAAATGTAGTAGCGGTGGTAAATAACCAGCTCCCGAGCAGGGCGACGCGGACGCGCAGTCAGATGCTAAAGGTGTTTAATACACCTTTATTCCCCCTCGCGATGATAACATGGATTATAAAACGTGCATCAGTTGTGACAGGAAGAGGAGCGAATAGTCAAAGCGACACAGCTGCGATAACGACGAGGCTGTTTGGTGTAACATGTACAAACCGCCAAAACCATTCACACAAATACATTTAACACACACACTCATAAGACTGAGTGTGTATTTCATTGGGAAAACACACGTGTGCGTTGACACATGTAACAAATGGAAGAACTGGTTGCAGAATGCAACAACTGCCTTATTTTAGAGCCTCTGAACGCTGTTGGACCAACAGCTGCAACAAGAGCAGAGATTACACCCAGATGACAGAGATGACACACACACACGCACGCACACACACGCACACGCACACACACCACAGCAGTCAAACATAAACCCAGTGCCCTCTCTTACCTCAGCTGCCAGTTCACTGTCTCCCAAGCAGCCTCGACTGTTGTCTTCAAAATATTCCACCTTTACAGCCATTCAACAGAACAAGAGAGGGGGGAGTGAGGAGGGAGGGATGGGAGGGGGGAGAATAACAATCAATAGAATAATGCGACAACGGTGCACTCAGAAACACTTGTCATTAGGGACGGTGAGACTACCTGGTCCAACGTGCATTTCTTTTCACAAACACTCTCCTCATCTTAGCTGTCATCCTCTGACTAATCTTAAAAGACAGATGAGCGACACAAATCTCTATTCTTTGATTTCAGCTCTGAGAGCGAGCCGGCACTTCCCTCTACTGCTGGGACGGAGAATAAGAGACAGCAAGCGAGGTTCAATTTCAATTATAGAATTATGTAATGTCTGTATCCCAGCCTGACACATCCTGATGAATACATGCATTAGACAATTCTGCCCCAGCAGGCAGGTAGAAAGGCAGATATGTAGAAAGTGCACAAGTGTCAGATGGCTGAGATTAAGAAGAATACACAGAAATGCTTGATCGAAGTAGGGATGATTATTTTAAATAACAGCATCTTGTCTTCTGGCACAGCCGGCTCATCTTGTCTTCACGCTCTTGGCTGTCTCTGTGTTAAATTGTGTGTTTTGTCTCGAGCTGTTCCCCAGTCCCGCCAACCTCATCCCCCTCATCACCCCCCAAAAAACCCACCCACCTTTCAATTCTGAAATAGTCTGGAGTGATGAATATTTACCCTCCAAGCCTCTGGGCTGCCTTGGTTTGAACTCCTTCGTCCACTGGCCGAATCCCCATCAGAAGACTCCGGCTCCCTCTCGTCTTCACCTCTATCCCTCTATTCCTTTCTTCTCTCTCGCTCTCTCTTTCTCTCTCTCTACCTCTCCACTCTTCTTCTTTCTCGGTCTCTCTCTCTCGTCTGTGTTCCAGCAGCCCATTCAGGAAGCCATCTTGTGTTTTTAATCTGGTTTTACATGAGCCCTCGTACGCACGTTCTCTCTCTCTCTCTCTCTCTCTCTCTGTGTCGCTTGTGCTCTCGCTCGAACCCCCTCCCTCTCTCTCTTTCTCTACAGCTAGTATGCCAATAGGTTTACCGCACACACACTCACACACACACACACGCGCGAGAGGGATTTCTTTTTTTTTGTCTCTGTGATCGCTATCACTCCTTCCACACTCTTTTTTTTTTCTCCTTCTGCACACATCATGTGGGAGCCCCCCTCAGTCACCCCTCCCCCCATCTCTCTTTAAACATACACACTCATGAGCAAATGTACACACGCACACAAACACACACACACACACACACATCTTGCCGGAGAGACGTCACGCTACAGATAGCACACAAAGGCAGTCCGTCCACCAATCAGAGGCCGGGCTGGGCTCTGCTGCTAGGGTGAAATTGAAGGAGAGCAAGCGAGGGCGGTGTGTGTGAGAGAGAGAGAGAAAGAGAGAGAGAGAGAGAGAGAGAGAGAGAGATTGTGTAAAGACGAGGTTAAAATAAAAGAGAAAGGGTCTGTGAGTGTGTGTTTGCACGTGTGTGTGTGTGTGCAGCACCATAAAAAGCTGACATAAAGAGACAGAGTGAAGGTGGATGGGAGGTGTGTGTCAGTGTGTGTGTGTGTGTGTGTGTGTGCGTGTGTCAAGGCGGGGGGATGGGCTCTCTATATGCCTGTCAATTATCTCCTCCAACTCGCCTTCCCTAAACAATGCCTCTGGTATGTGGTATCGCTGAGCACCATCTGTGTCAGGGCTGCCTGCAATAACTGGACTGGAGTGCAGTGCACGCGCACACACACACACACACACACACACACACACACACACACACACACTCAATCACATACAGGCCATCTCAAGCTGCTTCACAACCCCCCCGTCTGACGGGCGAAAAGCACAATTACACAGCAAAGTCCAGCATGCTGACTCAAAGCAAGTGAAGACGCACGGAGCCACTGATACCATGAGATTATATAAGAGAGGTGAACACTGAAGCTTCATGAGCTCAACTCAGAAATAAACACCCTGCTGCGATCATCAGCTGTTACTGTGACAGATACACGAATAAGTCAGCGTTAAAAATCAAAGGTGGGTAAAAGAAATCGCATTTCCTTTACAAACGACCTGCGCAAGTACGACATAGCACACATATTTCTGAAGCTTGTGCTAATCATGTTTACGCTCTTAGAGTGGAAAATGACCTTCAGCTCACGTCTTTTAAATCAGACACCTGCGCTAACTCATGACAGAGTGCTGAAAAACGCGAGGAAATAAGCGCTGTCCAAATTAGCACCCAAGCACCGCTGTCTGGTTGCATTTCTCTTCTGAAACTCAGCCGTCTCTGATCAACTTTTGAGAATTGACAAACACACAGAAATAACGGATCCTGAACACAAGTCTGCTCACATGAAAAACAGCTATGAGAGTGAAAAAAGGAGCTGCTGGATTAGTAACCGCCAGAAGAGCAGACAAAGTCAGCGAAAGTTCAGGCAGGCTGGCGAAGACACTGCGAATTCAGACGAAGGGGACAGACAGCGAGAGGCAGACAGCGAGACACAGAAACAGAGAGCAGGAATTGAAAAAGGGAGAGGGAGCTGTGGCTTGGTAAAGCGAGGCAGCCACACAGTGACACAGCGTTTGTAGAGTTGGTCTGACGCTCTCATAAGGCATGGGAAATCCCCTCTTCTGACGTCACGCAGGCCACGTGCGTTTCTGCGTGTGTGTGAGCGAGTGAGTGGGTGTGTGTGTGTTTATGTGTGAAAGGAGGCGTGTTTGTGGTAAGCCGGACAGCAAGAACCGCTGCTTGGCGTGGATGTGGATAGTAACAGGTGAGCGGTTAGATGCAGTTTTTGGAATAATGATGTCGCAGTGCAAGCGTTTGATTTAAAGCTGCAGTGATGGTGAGAGGAACCGAAGCGATATCTGGTTACAGAACAAGAATACATTCAGCACTGAATCTAAAACCTCCTACAGAACCACAGGCAGAGAATTTAGGACAGACGAGGCCTGTACATAATATCTCACTCTGGTTAACAAATCAGGCGCTGTCTGCCCCAGGAGCTTTGTTGGAAACATCGAAATGTTAAATACTCTAAATAAATAATCCAGATCAGAGGAGATGGTGTAACCTTATGTCTCGTGTTCTTTCAAACCTTTGCTCCTCTTTTGGACTCCAGGCAGTTAACAGCATGATCACACACACACACACACACACACACGCACACGCGCGCGCAAATCCTGTCCGCCACTCGACAGCGTCATAATCCTGACACACAGTACACACGCTTTCATTCAACCATATTTCATTCACAATGTCCTGCTCGCTGCTGTTACAGACTTTAAGGAGACCTCGAACTAGAAGCAATCAGATAAACGCCTCAGACAGACATGAGTGAAAATGCAAACAGTTTTTATAGCCGGCTGAAGTCGATGTCCATTAGGCTGTAGACGATAAGACAGGCAAAGATTAGGATGTCCATGCAGTTTGTTGCCAGAAAATGGCAAAGGCTAACTAATGAAGCAAACTTAAGCATCCTCACTGTAAATAACACTGCAAATACTGAATCTAAACAAGTGTTTATGCCTTATTTTTAGTCAAAAATTGTCTTATTAGACTTAATATCAGCCACATTCAACTGACAAGTCCAGAAAAATGTCTTAGTAATGATGTGTGAATGGTTCATAAGGTTCAGAAGTCAAGTTTCTTGTATTTTAGCTTCACTAACTTGAAATAAAGTCCATCCAGGAAGTTGCAAATTAACGCAAATTCAATCAATCCCTGTGAATTCTGGGCGACCTTGCAATTTCGTCCAATCACCGCAACTTGTTTGCAAATTTGACCAATCATAATATTTTCACCCGCCCCCTCAAGTTTCTCCAATCATAGCAGTCAGTCCCCCATGAAACATGTTTCTTTGTTTACGAAGTTGCAGAAATATCCAACAATTTTTGCCTCTGATTTGCCAACAAATATTGCAGCTAAGGACCATGGAAGGCAATAATGTTCTGCACAAAACAGTTTTGCAACATTGTGGTGAAACACAGACGAAAATAATCAGTTGACAAACACTTTTGTACCACAAAACACACGAAGAGAACGACTGAAGCGCGCAGACAACATACAAGACAGATCAGAGTGACATTAGACTGCATGTAGTCTGCAAAAACAAACGGGGTGTGTGAGTGTGTGTGTGTGTTTGTTTGTGGGGCGGGCAGGGGGGAGGGGTTAAAGGCTTCATACTAAATATACTATTGAATATGTAATAATATTAGATGAAGAGCGTGTGTGAGAGAGAGTGAAAGAAAGAGAGAGATGCCACTGAGTGACATTAACTTAGAACACTTAATGCTGTTTGATTCTCACTGGATCAAGTTGCCTTTGATTTCAAATAAATGGTGTATTTCTTAAAATAAAATTGCAACTGCTCTTACAATTTTTGCTGATTGCTGCAATTTTATTGCAAAAAAACATCTAAAAACATTGCAACATGCATTGCAATTTTTTCAAAGAGCTGCTGCAAATTCAGCGATTTTTAGCCCGCAACAATCCCCAAAAAAGTCTGCAAAATCCTAGAGGGACTGGAAACAGGACATTTTTCTGGTCTTGTCAGGGTAATGTGTCTTAAATTAAAACGTTTTGTGTTAAAAACAAGAGAAACACTTGCTTAGATTTCAGTGTTTGCAGTGAAACATTTAAGCCCTATGTCCTATCTCTTAAAGCACACTCATCATTCCGTTTACTGACTGTGTGGATCTCTAATTTAAAAGCTCATCAGTGAATAATCTATATTTTAGCCTTTTCTCCAAGATTGCACTGAATTTGTCAGCAGAGTTTACTCTGAACTGGTTCCAGCATCACCCTTTGGTATGACTGCACAGCAATGAGCAGTTGTCACAGGAGAAGATGGAGGATGTGGTTGCCAGGCAATAAGAAACTCAGCTGCTACATCCACACAGAGGTCAGAGGGTGGAGATGAAGGGATGTGGGGGAGGGATATCGATCAATGGATGGGAGCTTGGTTAAGAGCTGTTTATGGAGGAAAGCTTCATGCAGTGCTTTTTTTTCATAGCTTTACCACAGACTGTAGAGACAAGTTTACCAAAGAGCTTTGAAAAGATGAGAGTTATGATTTGATGACACTGAAAACCAGTCTGGATATCATCACTGACTTCACCATCAGGAGGGGGCTTTGACTCTATGTGGGGTCCAAGTTCCATGCTGGCAATGTGCAGCTGCAGCACAGACTCACTGTTAATTGCTTTTTCTGGCACCAGAACTGTTTTTGCAATTTTAATACCGATACCGTGTATCAGCCAAGAGCCACGGTCGCTGTTAAAAGCTAGATGAAGCAGATGAGCCAGGCGAGAAATACAACCAAACAACAACCACGCCGTGCTGACTCCTGATAACACATCCTAAATGAACTTATATAACACTACTCTAGTCTTTCCAACTACCCAAAGTTGTCACATTCAGCCATTCACACCATAATAACACAGGAGATCGCACAGTAGAGGACCAATCAGCCAGTTAGCTTATCCCATTCATACGTATCCACACACTGCTGAAAATGTGACTTGGAGCAATTTGGGGTCAAGTGTCTTGCCCATTCTGACACACAGCCCCACTCAGCCATAGCTGCCCCTGATCACAATACTACAACATCATTTTATGACGTAGCCCAGAAATAAACCAGAAATGTCAAAGAAAAATATGAAAAACCGGCACAATGAAGGTACGCTAGATACACCATTCAGCCACACAGCTGGTGAAAAAGATCACAGAATATCTTTTTATCTATCAGTATGTGGGATGTGCTTAGCATTATGTGAACAGCTTGTTCTCCAACTTAATGTATGGAATCTTAGTCTGCCTTGGCTCAAACTGAGGTCGCCACAAAAAACTGCTCCCCCTAGTGGCTGGCTGCAGTATAGGTCAAAAACTCTCTCTCTATTCATTCCAGATGGGCTGTGGTCAAACTTTAAAAAATAAATACAACTCGTAGAAATGTTTCTTACATCCGTATGCTGTGGTGATATGAAGATATTATTGGGCTGCACTGTATTCAAGTCCTCTTTTTATCTAAAAAGTTGTGTGTGGATGGTTGAAAATGAAAAAATTGAGCTGAATAGGAGCAGAGTTCCTCCAGAGGTCAGGAGGTTTTGAAATATGGAGGTCGTAAACTTCTATTATCCCTCGACAACAAGGCTGCCTTTGAAAACAACAACGGCTGTAATTAGGAAAGCTCTTGAAACAAGCCGGTTTCTGTACCAGCGGCATAAGTCCCATGACAAAGACAAGATCCTTAAATTTTAATTCATGTCCACTGCTTGCCAAATTGTACATGAATCTGTTAGATTACACTGGGTGATTCGCTGCATGAAGAAACAACAGTATGTGGAATTCCTTTCCGTGTACCTTTTTTTAAATCATTGATAAAACCCTACACGTTTATCATAAATTACCACAGCATGTATTGGTTAAAAAAAGAATCTGGTTTCTTAATTATTCTCATTTTACAGGAAACACCTGATGTTGTTGCCGCTACAGAAACTTTTTGTGAGACATTAAAGGGCAGGATGAGTTAAGTCTCATAACAAAAGTTGTTCTTTTTTCCGTTTGATACTCCCTTGCCTGTAAAGTCATGAATCCCTCTGAAACACACCAGTGGACATAGAAAGTGGTGGGTAGATGGGTGTGCATTTAGTGTTTAATTAGCTCCAGATATCATCACCTTTCTTCCACATTATGACAGAAGGGAAGCTCTGACTTTGAGAATGATGGTGATGAGGCGTCAGCAGGACATGGCGCTTTATTGGAGGTGTAGTTATAATGGAGGCAACTTTATTCCACACAATAATGGACCTGTGACCTGTTGCACCAGCTGTATAAGTTTTAAGTTGAGGTGCAAAGTCCACACTAAACCATGACAGTTTATCTAAGCTAGTAAAGCCTTAAATCCAAACTAACTGAAATGTTGTCACAGAAACAGCACCTTCACCTCATTTACCCAATCAGTGAATAGATATTTGTTAAAAGCTGATATTTTTGTGAGCCCTGTCTCATTCCTGAACAGGCTGACAGCTGGAAACAACTGCAGTTACATTACAGCAATGCAAAGGTATGTTAAACACTGCACAGCGTTGATCCTCATATGTGATACTCAACAGTGACATCATGTGTTGACTGCAGCATTCATCAATTTAAGTGTTACTGTGCAGATGAAATTATCTCATGGAAAACAAACAGGGGAGCAGAGTTTGAAGTCTTCACACATTTTTAATGGATGCTATCTGTGATGGAGAACATGCTGCCTATACAAGACAGCCTCATCATACATGTAAGAACAAGTAATACCATGACAACTGGTATGTTAAGGAGGACTTCACAGGTATGTACACTTATGCTGGAGCTATTTCAGTGCAACACTGAAAACGTTAGCGGAGTATAAACTCATGCTAAATGAGAAATTCAAATGAGACAGTACAAAGAACATAAGTTTGTCCTAAATGATGTTTCTACTGGTACGTGCTTTTAACTATTAAGTTCTACCATGAGAAAAAGCGTGGACTTAGCTGTGCTTTGAGAATTAAGACATCAGTTTAATTTGAAAATACTCAATAAACCTCTAAACTCGGTATGTGTGTTTGTCTAATTTCTAGTTAAAAATGCCCTATAAGACTTAATAAGAGCCACATTCACAAGACAAGTCCAGAAAAAAAGTCTTATTTGAAGACATTAGGAGCCAAAAATCCTGAGTTGCTTGTAATAAGTTAAAAAAACTGCCAATAGAATAAGAAAAATGGACATATCTACCTTCTAGAAAAAAAGGACACTGTTCAAGCACTTTAAAAAGTAAATTAGCTCCTCTAATAGTAACATTCAAAGATTATATAAAAAATGCATTTTATCAAGAGGAAACACCCTCCCACAATTTGTTCTTTAAGGTTTTAAGTACAAGGATGTTTGCTGTGGTCATGTGCCTTTTATTACTCTCTGTCAGCTCTTCTTGGAGGCAGATTTCAGTTAGTAAAATCAGGAGTCCATCTCCTGCTCTGACTTTACAGCTCTGTGTGGTTTTCCTGCTCTTCCACTACAACACTGCTGACCGTTAACTGCATATCCCTTCCACCTCCTGCTTGACATTTATGACCCTTCCCCCCTTTAAGATGCTGATGAATGTACAAACAGAGCCACACACACACACCAACACATGCACCTCCATTAGAGAAGTGCACACTTTAAAAACATCCACTCTGTTTCTTTCTTCACACACCCACACACACAAATACAAAAAGGCACGAGGTTAACCCCCATCCTCACTCAAAGCCTCAGAGGTCAGAGGACAAAGCCCAGGCAACTGCAGGAATTCTCCTGCACTGCTGCAGTTTGGTAGCAATCAGCCTCCCAGCCTCACAAACACACTTTCTCCTAAAACACAAAGTTCTCACACGTTTTCTAACATTTAAGGCAGACCTGTGTGGGCGCCCATTTCTTTTTGTTTGTTTGTTTTTTTCTCAAAGGAGAAACATAGTTTGAGGGGACAGATTCTCTTTCTGCTTTGTGGTAAAACTTCAGCAACATCTGGAACGTCCTCACAGGCTGGAGTGTGTTTAAAAACCTTTAGTAGAGCCGATCTACAGATCAGGAAGAGTAGCCACAGAAATCTACAAGTAAATAAAAATAAATACTGATGTCTGCCTGACAGCATACAATGTGATCATCAGCAGTTTAGATATATCAATTCTGGTCATGTGGATCCATAAACGTGTATTTAATAAAGCGAAATCACTCCACTGTGTTCTGTGTAATGAAGCTTTAGACCAGATGAAATTTAAACACTACATTTCATAAGTATAAATAAAGTTACTTCACTAAAAGAGTACTTCTGTAGTAACTCATGTGCTGTTACTGAGCTTTGTTTACTGTGATACTAAAATGTTTGGCTCACCCCTTCATGCATCAAGGAGCCCACATCTACTCCTGTTACAGGGAACAACAAAAAACCAACCTGTCTCTACTACCACCAACTTGGACCAATTTGAACCAGTCGCTGGTCTGATGCTTTGGTTGTCTAGTCAGAGATCGTATCTGCTCCTAACTATCAAGAACATTTGATCTGCTCCATTTTGAATACTTGTCCAACTATAAGACTGTCAAGTGAGTAATCTGAAAACTGTTCATGCAGATATCCTCCACTCCACCCTGCACCACTTAAAATGGAGTCATCTGAACTATCAGCATCTCCCCCAGATACAAAGTCAACTGAGGATCTTAGGATCTGGGTCCAACATCTCACTGTGGATGCGCATCTATAAAGTCAAACAGGAAGGCTAAGAAGACACATCTCATGTCTGAGTCTGAGGAACAACAGGATCAGGGAGTACAGGGAGTAGCAAACAAGGTGAGAATGGGGAATGACGTGTGGTAAAGCCGCCACAGGCTGGACCCAAACTGGGCACTTTCGCCATATGGCGCACAACCTAAACCACTGGGCCATCTGCACTCCAGGGTTAAACACTTCACATCCATGCTGAAAGGAAAATCGGAGTGGCATGGTATTACTCACAAGTTATTTGCATGTATTCACACCTCCACTGTAACAATAGACTGTATGCTGTGACACATCACAGCGTGCGCACAGCCCTGGATGCGCTAGATAAATTCTGGCCAGGCTGCACAGATACTTTGGAGCGAGACTGACGTTTATGCATTCATTTTAAACAAAAGTACCCTTAATATATTTTCAAAACCTTTTAAAGTTGTATTTAAAACTTTTTACATGATTTTAAGAGCATTTCAGAAATTCAAATCATCAACCACAGAAACTGCCACCACTGTTGATCAGAGCAACACCTCAGAAACGTCCCAATTTGTAACTCTAATTTGTAATTGTGTCTGAGCGCTTCTCTTTGGCACAAAGCATCATATTTACATGGTCATAGAAAGTTAATCCATGCAAAAAAAAAAAAAATACTCTTAATAACTAAAGAGCTGAGAAGTGTCAAGATAAATGTCACAAGTCTCCACCAGTGTTTAGTGTACTGACTTCTGATGATGATCTTTCATTGCCCTCTTCACAACCCTATTTCCTGAAGGACTTCCATACATGTAACTTAAGATTTGGCAGACATAGTGTTTTGGATCAGGATGTAGTTGCAGCAAATGAATGAAGACCAGTGAACTTCTACTCTGAGTGCAGCACAGAGAAATAACAATGCTTGTTGAGCCCAAAGGAACAGGTACCAAGCAGGGATGGGCATTTAGCAAAAGTGCTGTTTGATTTTCACTGGTAACTATTTGAAAATTGAAAGATTTGGCAGTAAAATGCAGGAAAACTTTTTGAATATTCAAGAATCCTTGCTCATCCTTCGTACCAAGCACAAATCAAACCAGTCAGAGATGTTGAGGGGTTACTGCTGAGGAACCAAAGTTACCATAGATTGAGGGAAATATCAAACTAATGTGCAAATTCTTAAAAAAATGACTTCTTGTCTAAATATCAGCAGCTTTTACATCTGTATGATCACAGAGTTAGTGTTTTGGGATTTAGTAAATGCTTCATTTTATCTTTTGTGCAACTAGCTGTCCTAAACAGAGCCTAAGGATAAGCATGTCTAGGCTTGACATAAAAGGAATGCTTACAGTGGTGACAGCAGCAACAAAGCCTGATGCTTCCTGTCTCAACGGAGTGACTGTGATGTTTTTAAGAGTCTGAATAAATGCATTTCTTCTGCTTCAACCACTGCAGCAGTTAAGTTTGAAAACCCTTCACCATGAGCTGTCCCATCCCCACGTGTTAAACACACGGACCTCCGAGTAGACATTCAAAAAAAGGAACAGATCAGTCTGTCACTCACCTCCCACTCATTCTGTTTCTTCTTCAGATGTTCACATTTGCGCAGCTTGCAGATCTGCTTCCCCGTCTTGCGGTTCACACAGTTCGCACAGGTCCCACAGTTCTGTTTGCGCAGGCAGGGAGTGCAGGCGCCGCATTTCTTCCTTCTCTTTTTCTGGAAGTCCAGAGCGGCATCTGTTGAGGCATCAAGAGGGGACAGAGAGAAGAGCCCTGCTTGCTGGTGTTCAGTCTCAATATATTTGCTGAGAGGAGACAACTTCTCTGAGGATTTCCTAACCAACAGGAAGGACCCCTCCTCCTCCTCTGTGTCTAAGGAGAATCCGTTCATGTCCTCCGGTGGGGGACCAGGCCCTGCCCTTGGCCTAGGCATGGTGTCTGTCCTAATTAATGCTAATTCTGTTGTGTGATAAGAAAATTAAAAGGACTCATAAACAGAGTACTGTTAAAAAGGTAGAAGATGTATTCAACACCAAAATGTTCATGAATATCTGAGGGCACTAAGCTACACGTTTTTTGTCTTTAAATCAGTGTTCAACGTTTACTTCGTCAGTCCAGACATCAAACCAGCAGGAGAAAGCCTAAACATCCTCAGCTGGGTCATCATCATGTTTTGTAGTCAGTGCCCACATGAGATAAAGTCACTTTCATATCTAATTGGTGGTCACCCAGGTGGACCTGGAGAATCCAGGAAGCAAAGTCTGAGGAGTCCATCTCTCCCAGCTACACTGATGGATGGTTTACAGTCTACATCCGTCTGAGAAGTGATGCTGTCTCCTCTGAAGCCATGCCAGTACCTCACCAGCCTGGGCGCCACCTGGAAGTGTGGTGAGACGGCAAAGACAAAGAAAGAGAAGACAGAGAAATGTTATAAATAATTGGATGCTAAAAACAGTTCTTACCACAAAGTCACGAGTATTTCTGTCGACATCTTGTTGAGAGCACACTGAAAGGATGAGCTAGTGCTTAATTTAAGTACATTTTAAACAGATTAAAACTATAGCTGGCAGGTCATTGTGAAAGGCATAATTGGTCATCTTAGATAAAGCTTTCATAAAGGCCATGCATTATAGTGTACAGCTGTCTACAACCCAAACCTGCAAGACAAGAGCTCATTGAAGTTTAATTCATAATATCATTAAGTCAAAGTCTAGAAAATGTCTACATCAACTAAAAGTTGTCAATAGCAGTTACAAATAGTCATGCATATGTTATTTCATATCCTCTCATGTGCTTGAGTTACAAATCAGTTGATAACACGGCACTCTCTACCCTTTCTCCAGTCATAGTATAGTCTGACACCCCTGACGGCTGTCTGGACACTGTCTGGTTTTCAAACCCAGCTGTCAGTGACGTGAATCTAGCTGGCTCATAGCCAAACAGGCCTACGTGAGCAGTTTGAGAAGATACTGTTTAAAAAGGCAGACCCGACATGGACAGAGGGCTCAGGAGTCCCTGAATAAAGAGTCGGGGGTTGAGAAGTTGATGGCAGCGACAGCTCTCTTTGTCTTGTGGTCACACGCTCCAGTCAACCGTCAATAAAGTGAACTGTGGAGAGAAAACCTATAGTCTCTTTCTGCTGCTGGTTTCACAGCCTGCACTGGGCATGTTTTCAAAGTGTTTACCGCAACACAGTAAGAGGTAAACACTTCAGGAGATGTAGAGATTTTAACTGGTTTAATAAACTGACTGAAATTAATAATGAAAAATTCTTCCAAAGCAAATGAGCCCATGGGTGTGAAAAATGACTATTTCTTTGTATTGTCATTATTAATCCTAAAAAATGCATTGTGGGTTGAAACAGACAAGCAAAAAGCAGCATGCCTTTTTTTGTTAAGCCGCAAAGGGATAAAAACTACCACTTAGATGGTTATTACCTCAATTTACAATGAAGTTTGCAATAAACTTTAAACTAGCCAACTTGTGTGATTGCAAATTGGCTTAACTGACTAATATTGAATTCAGCTATGAACCTTATTGGCTATGAACTATGCAATTTGGCTCCCAATGGTATTCAACGAATGGTTTCTCATGTTAATGGTTGTTTAGCTTTTTAGCTGTTAACATAAGACAAAAAAAGGAAACTTTGTGAAGTCAAGCAGTAGAAACTTGGTCTTTGAAATGATGACATCACCTTTGTCAAAGGTGTTGCACCGTTGAAATACACACACTAATACTAGTTTTCCTTCTTGCTTGCTTTCTCTGTAACTACGCTAAGGTACAGCTTATGTTTGACACTTAGCTTTAGCAAGTACTGTTCTTGTCTCCTTACTCATATTTTCTTTTCCAAAAATAAACTCAGTTTGCAAATTCTTACCAACCTTACCAAAGAGGACTCCATGGTGTAGTTAACTGCTGAGAGCACTGACATGAAGACTACGGAAGCAGTAAGCTGACAACTGCAGGAAAATAAGGTTGTCATAGACTTTCTGTTTCAGTGAGGAAAGAAGGGACTAAATACGAATTTCTATCATTTCATTAGGACACGGGTTATCAACACCAAACCTGTTGCTGCACACTCTGCACGTGGCTTAATCAGTGCTTGAGTCGCGTGATATTTGCCGCGCTCTAGAGTAGGCGCGCGCTGTAACTTCATTGCACGAGCTCCCCTCTGCTTCTGTTGTTACTGTTACTGTATGCCCACGTGGGGACTGACGGGGAGCTACAAGCATCTCTATAGGTGGGCCAGCCAGCCCGCCGAGATCAAAGCAATCAGATAAAAACAAACAGATTTACATTAAGATAAAACTCATTAGCCACAGCAGAATACACAAAACACGTAACAGCCGTGAAGGAGGGTAATGGGGTCATTGCTTTAGGTGAGGAAAGAAGCACTTTCACCGGGTGTGAACACACATTCAGATCTGCATCCACGCGGCGGTCCACTCTGATACGGATTTCCCTCCTGATGAAGGCTTGTAGTTCGTCTTTATCGTCAGACGGCTACTTTTTGTTTTATTTAAGTAAAGGCACAAATGATGACATTCCTTGACAACTTTTTTTTTCAACAATCGCAGCTGTTTATTGTAGGATGTTTAACTATAGTCGGTCAACGGGTAACTTATTGGCATAATATCGTTTCTATAATAAAATTCTATTACTACTTTAAGAACACACTGAAGTAACTTGAATAAAGGTACATTTAAAAAGAAATACATACTGCAGCAGAAACAGAAATAATAAGAACAACCAGGGGCCAACATACCACGCACGACGAATGGGTCTTTAAAAGCTTCGGATTTCCGCTTCACGTCCAGTCATTTAAAAAAAGTTTGCAAGATGAAAAACAGATAAGCTTTAAGTAATTGACTAACGAAATAAGAAAAGGAAAGTTTAAAGGCCTACACCAACATAAACTTTTCCATGTTAAAAAAAATAAATAAATAAACACCCATGCACTGGGAGGGAAAAAGTTACGTTTAAGTGACTTCACACTGGTGACTGGTCGATGGTGCAAGAGGTGAGGAGAGGGTGAGAGAGAGAAAGAGAGAGAGAGAGGGGTCCTAAGAAAGAGTTAAAGTCATCAGTAAATTATGGAGTGGAGTCCTGCCAGCTGGAGCAAGAGAGGTGATGTCAGACAATAGGGACTTGGGGGGTTAAATCTCCATTGTAGGGGCCCTCATGTGCTGGGTTTAATTGTCAGTGCTGAGACCGGAAGATGACATCAAGTCTGACTTTTTTAATCTTAGTCAGAGAGTAAGGTTAATTTGTGTTAAAAGTTGTTTTACACTGGACGCTGGGACATCATGAGGACTTTTTAGGACTTTTTCACTGAAGCCATGTCTTTATCCTGGATACACTGAGACCTGTTTGGATTAAATGAAGAAGAGCTACACCCACTGCAGAAAGTTTACCTCAGCTGTGTTTGATTACAGGTTAGGATCAGTCTAATCATCCACAACCCCCTTGGCAAGAAAAAAATGAGCCATGTGGGACTGTAGTTGAACATGTGCTGTAAAAATTTGTGTTATAAACTCAAATTTGAAGCATTACAATATATTGCTTGCCGTTGCCCTAGAATAACATCAACAGAAGCTTAAGTAGAGAGCATAATCATGATTTCAGGCAGCTGAATAACATCTGATGCCGGCTCAGCTGAGCTCTTTTGCCTCTGTGAATTATTGTGTACAAAGATAAATGAGTCAGAACAAAATAAAAACAACTTCTGTGGTTTCAGCCTTCTCCAAGTCACAACTCGGCTGTTGTGTTAAAAGTCCTTGAATGAGGGCCTCTTTGCCGCAATGTTGTTTAACCGAGGGTTTGGAGTTGTAGCCCTACTCAATGTGTATCTGTTTGTGGTTCTGGGGCGAAAAAAAAGAGGGTTTTTTTGTCCAAAGAAAGCACTGATCACTGTGATTGCATGTAATTACATAAAGGTTTTATAAACTACAAAGAATCGTTTATAGATGTAATGACTGCACACATTACTCAATGAGTGGTCTTACTGCTCGGTTACAACACATCAGATTTTTATTTTTCAACCATTTTAAGACTCCATTGGAGGCTCTTTAACAAACACACATAATGCAATCCTTTAACATTTCCTCTGAGGTACCCAGCCATTACATCAGTCTCTATTATGAGGCGTTTGATACATTTTAAAATGCAAATAATGGTTTCTCTGAAGACTGATGCAGACATTAGCTTTAGTAATGTGGGTTACAGTTTTAGAGCACCAAATTGACAAATAATCTGAACCGGTTGGAACCTGCTGAACTAAATAACAAGTTTCTGCAAAGTCAAAGCTTACAAGAAGGTCTTAAACATATGCAGAACTGGAAAACATAACACACATGACAAAACTAGCATACTGGTCCTCTGTTCTGTTTAATAAATAGTAACACAAGATGGATAAAACAGGTGAAAATTGACCTGATATTCGTCAGAATAAAATCATCTTAAGGAATACAGTAGCTCAAGAAATGTTAGTACCAGCAGATGTCAAAGTGCATGACTGAGGACGGCTCCAGTGTCACTTTCTTTTATGTCAGTGTTCTGACTCCAGTGCTGCAGACAACTTTATCAAGTCATTGTAACAAGAAAAAAAAAGACAAACAATAAGAAAACAGAAAACACAACATCATTTAAGATAAAAAATAAAACAATAGCAAGTAGGGGGAAACATTTCTCTGGGTGAACAGTGAGGATTGATCTGAAAAAAAAAAAAAAAACATGACAAAATATGTTTGACTGAACATGATTTGATGTGAAAAGATACAGCTCAGTTCTCTTATTTTTCTCTGATTCATGGCTATAAAGTCATGTTGTCACAGCAGATACATCAATCCCATTTCTGTTTTAAACTAAGCAGCAACCTCTGATCCTCAGAAAGCCAAGCTCTAAAGACTGCAGTTCCTTTAGTGTCCACTTGAGGCAGGCAGCCACATACTGCCTGGTTCATTTGAATAACTCTTTAGTTTTAAAGAAATTGAAGTTATAATTTTGTCTAATTAGGGACGTGGCTGACTTGACTAACAAGCAAGATACTAGCTGTTAGCATAGAGACTCAAGTTCCACCTTAACTTCAACCAAAAGTTTTACTGAGTCAGCATATCCAGCACTGCAACTGTCATCAGTTGGCTTACAAACTTTGGGAACCAACGGGTGAAGTCAGGCAGACTCTGCCCATGCTTTATGAAGTCTGAGGCTTTCTGGCCTAAATTTTATGGGAAAATACTGATTTTTAGTTGTTCTTTAAACTCATGCAATCATGATCTACACTGGGAGAAGTCATTGGTTTGACATATCCTGATTTGGTCTTGTAAGCGCACATTAACCCTGACAAAAACACCAGAAATGAAAAAGGAGAGGATGGATAATTTTCACACCTTAAACTGTACAGCATCACATTCTGCTTGATCTCTGCCCCCATCAGTAAAATTTGTTAGTAAAAGCATGGTTTAGAGATGGAAACTGAAAATCATTTTTCATTCAGCCCACATTTTTGTGTTCCTACTCTTACTTCAAAGCTCTAACCGGTTTACTGGACGTTTGATTTATTAACATCAATGTGCAATGGTCCATTCTTAACTGCTACAAGAAGCCTTCAATATTTGTAGGTAAATCCTGAAATGCATATACACAGGGAATGTACCAACTTCCTGTCCCCACTCACATCTCCCCTTCAGTCTCATGGTGGTTTGGTCCGCTGGTCGCAGAGCGGCGGTCTTTATGTTCGCACCTGGAACTTGCCAGCCTTTGTCATGTACTTGATGCCTTTAAAAGGTTTGTATTTCTCACCGTACATGTCCAGCCGGTTCACCTTCAGGCCTGTTGGACAACAAGACACAAAGTTAACTTGTTTTCAAGACATAAACCTGATATGGGTTTGGTGAGAACTACATGGACCTCAAAGAAAGATCTGATGATGCAATAACAACTGTAGAGCCGTCTGCTTGAGCCCGACCGATTATGGCATATCACCAATTAATCGACATCAGTGAATATGTAACTGTAATTAAAGTCCCTTATTTTAATTTAGTAGTGTTCTGATTCTTTATCTTGTATCATATTTGAGGTGTTTTAAGAATTTGTGTTATATATCTTTTGTATATTGGATATCAAGGTTTTATTTTAGCTCACGGTATCGGCATTGGCCCCCAAAATCCCATATCGGTTGGGCTCTGTCTGCATTTAGTTTTTACCACTCTTCATAAAAATCCCTGGAGCACAGATGGCCTAGTGCTCTAGGTCAAGCTCTATACGGCAAAAAAGCCTTCGAGCGGGCAGCCCGGGATATAACTTTATAAATAAATAAATAAAAATAACAATAATAATAAAAACATCCCTGTTCTAACAGACTCTTAACTTTTGTTATCAGAACTGTTTAGCCCACTGTCAGGTAAAAAGATTCATACTATTTTTTCTACCTCCTTGTTCTCACTTCAAACAGCTATTGCAGCCAGAAATGAAAAAAAAAAAAAGTTTATGCTGAATCTGAAAAATGTGGCTTGTACAAGAACATCCAAGCTATTTCTCAGCACAGTTTTGAGTAGCGGGGATACACTGATTTGATCCTGGTATCAGGTATCAGTCAGATTCAGACTCAAACAGTTAGATTGGATATTGATCAAGTCCTGATCCATAGGATGGATCTTGTAACTCAGTTTTGTATTTACAACAATCGTGCGCTTGAGCAACATCATCAACACATGATAGGTCTGTTCATTTCTGCTCTGCAGAGCTAAAATATCATGAAGGAAGAAAACTACAGAAGCTCAGCAGTTTGCAAGTTGAAGTCCTCTCTGATCCACTCCTGAGGTTTACAGTTGAACATTGGCATTGGAGATTTACTCACCAAACATTTACACATTTATAATTCCATGAAATAATAATACAGTCAATTTAGTTATATTTTCAATTCATTTTGATTTACTGTTGAAAAATTTGAAGTCGCCAAAACACAATTCTCAGTTTCATCCTCATATCACAGAATGGAGAATGGTAAACTAACACTGGAATCTAATCGGTTCATTATCAGTATCTGCTGACGCCAAAGTCCAAGTATCAATACTGATATCAGGACTTAGGCGGGTCAGTGAACCCCTATTGAGAATACTTTCACAATTCATAAAACAGGTTGGCTAATGTGAATAAGGGTGACTTAGATTTCAAGCAAGTGATACATGTTTGTTCAGATAACAGCAAGAGAGTAAGAGAGTTCATCATGTATTTCCAAAACAGATACAATCAATAATAAATGCAATCCTGGATTTCAGGAAAAAGTGCCAGAAGTGCTTTCTTTGGAGGGAAAAACTGGATTTGTGAAATCAAAGTTTTTTAAACGAGAAATGATGGATTGAAGAAAGTATTGCTGTGCACTCTGCACAACCTGTCGCAAAAATAATCCTAAGCAGGGAAAGACGTCTACACTTACAGATTATCTTTAGTTTAAAATAAACCCAGCCTGTCTAAATATCAAAGATTATCCTGTTTAAAAAACAGTCAAAGTGATGAACTTCTTTGGACGGCATCTACAGATGATCTATTGTGTTTGGCACCATCTAGTGGTCGCTGTGTGAATGTGTCCAAAGATCAGTCACAGTCAGGTGATGGTCAGCTGAGCAGCCTGAGATGAAAGCTTCCCTTGTGTGAGGGGGGCTGACTTCATATGACTCTCTGTTAATAACACACAGCATACATGACTGTGAGTGTAACCCACTGACACACATAGGTTACTGTTTGTGTGGCTTTCAAAGAGAATTAATAAGTTGAATCACACACTGCTGAGTATGTCACAGAGAGACATAATGAGTTCAGAGTCTTTTTAAAGGATTCTTCAGTATGTGACTGTGGGAGTTGGGATCAAACCCCCAACCTCTGGTGTAAAGATGACCCACTGTACCACTAAGCCACAGATGCCCAAAATATTATTAAACAACACAAGACCTCAAGAACATCTATTTCTTAAGCCTGATTTTTGCTTGACGCGCGGTTTCGTGCAGCCTTGCCCCCTCGTGCGGTCCTTTTCACACAGAAAACGTCCGTGTTGCGCACCTCCAAAAATTTCTAACTTGAAAAGCAGGCCAAGCTTGGCAGAGAAGAGGAATTTGTGAAAAAATGTGGTAAACTGTGTGAACAACTTCTTCTTCTCTAGTTTAGTACTGTGATAGACGTGTGCTTGCGATACACCGTCCCCTGCAGTTTGGGAACAGACACTGCGCGGAGTGTGAAAAGCATACCAGCCACACGCATTCTCATGCTGATCTCACACGTCCAATTTTAGTGTGTCACGTTTGTGTGAAAAGCATGATCATCCCTTCAAAGTGTGTGTGTGTGTGTGTGTGTGTGTACCTGAGATGGCCATCTGCTGGATCTTAAACTGGATGTTGATGGTGGGGTTCTCGTCAGGTTTAGAGGCCCCGGCCTGCAGGCTCATTGTTCCTTTCAGACTGGGAAGCTTCTGTGGGTTGATCTTACCAACATCCCAAGACAACAACTGAGCACAAAAGAAACCAAGATGACGACGTGAGAGGACTTCACCACTAAGAAAAGGTTACACAAAGCAAACTGTGATGTTTTCGTGCTAGAGAAGGTGTCGAATCTGTGACCTGAGGTCTACCTTTGTGACGGGGTCAAAGGTGTATGTTCCCTGTGAGGGGTTGAGGTTGGCGTTGAGGACTCCTCTGGGCAGCTGGCTGCTGACTAGCACCGATTCCACAGCCTTGCCCATTGTCTGTTTTGGGTCCCAGTGTCAAGTCAAAGCGTCCCTGGGAGCTTCCCTCTCTGAAGGTGATGTTG
This sequence comes from Labroides dimidiatus, assembly GCA_030710495.1. Lineage (NCBI taxonomy): Eukaryota > Metazoa > Chordata > Actinopteri > Labriformes > Labridae > Labroides > Labroides dimidiatus. The sequence goes on from CM061153.1 coordinate 26,636,456, forward strand.
TGTTTGACGTAAACTGGGATTGCAACCAGGCTGAAAGAGGAGCAGAAAAAAAAACCCACAGGATTCAGTCGCAGTCGAGAACACTGCTGTAACTGTGTCATTATTCTATTGTTGGATTATTCTCTCAGTGCACTATTTGAATCCTTCACAAAGCACACACACACACACAGGCTTAACTGCTAACACCTGAATAAAAAACGTGGACATTACGCTGACATGTGAATCTTTGCCACAAAGTGACACACATGATAAAACACTGACTTCTGAGAGCTGACGTGGTAGGAGAGCAACCGGAAGTTTCCATCTGGGGGGATGAAGGAGAGGATCCGCTCAGCCCTCCCAGCGCTTAAACCGAACACACGGGTGGAAGCTAACGTCATCCAGCAGCCGAGGATTCTGGGAGACAGAGACGGGAGGGTAAGATCATTTAATAAGAGTGAAATAAAATGTGATTCAAGATGACAAAACAATGTTTACTCATGTGCTAAAAACATTTTTGGCTTTAACATGTTGAGAGCTGCAAGCAAGGTACAAGGTGCCACATTAGGGTCAGAATTTGGGATAAAATGACACTTTTAGCTCATAAAATGAAAAGACAGAACTAACCATGAATGAGAGAGTGAGGTCAGGCATGCCCGTCAGTTTTACACAGGCATCAATAACTCCCTGAATCTCTGCTGTGATGGTGGAGCCTGAGGAGGGGACCAGAGTCAAATGTAAGAAAAATTTTAATTAACTACAAAACTAACGTGAAAGTATACACAAATAGCTGAGTTCAACATTTTTTTTTACCATCTTTAAAGAATCAAAGAGAAGATAAATGTATTTAGACAAAGTGATCTTCGCAAACAGATATTTTCAAATAAAAAAACAAGACTACCAAAAAATAATATTCATTTGATGCAGCCATGATAAATATTTCAATGTGCAGAATCGGCAAACTTGAATTTTACACAGTCAATATACGTTTTCCTCACTTCCTGAATAGAAAGTCTTACTACTCGTTTTCCTGGTCTTTGAAACATAATCAGAAATGTGTGTATAACTAAATAACACAGCTGAGGTGCAGTGAGGTGTTTATCAACAGGCTGTTTGAACAAATACCTGATTTAATCAATGATAGCATCGATCTCCCTCCACCACATCAAAGTAGGCCTCATTGTTGGTGTATTTGACTCCTGTGCGCCTCCACGGCACCACTGAGAGCTGGCCTGTAGGAAGCTGTTCACCGACGTTGGTGCTTCCTGGAAAGCGGACATGAAATAACAGATAACTGGTGAAATAAAAGCACCGTTTATAGTTCAGTCACACAGAATACAAATATCCACACTTGTACCTGGTTGCAGGGACCAGTTAATTTTAAACTTCGTTTTTCTTAATACAATAACCGAGACTGCAGTCCAGGTCTAGACTCAGACGCCATCCTATCTATCCGTTTCGTTAGAAGCCGATGGGTTATCAAAACACACTGCATGTTTTTTTGAAATTCAAACAGTGTGTAAGAGTCTGCCTTTTTGTCACAGACGCTGTGGAATGTAGTAAACATGAAAGTTTTGTACCCGTGATGGTGTTGACCATTGTGCGGAGGATTGTGGGAGGTTTAATGAGCTCTTTAAGGATGTTAGACTCTGTGGCCAACGGGAAGCCATTGTCCAACATCTCCTCCAGTAGTTCGTAGACCACGACCACATTGTCTTTAATGGCAGCTTCTGTACACACTCCGAAATAGTCCTGAGAATGAAGAAACAAAGGCAGGCATACAAATATTAAAATAAGATATATTTATCATACTTACTTTATCAAACATACTGTGTAAATAAAAAACATGAACCTGGAATGTGTCGACAACTCTGTGCAGGAACTCGATGACAAATAGCGGAGGCACCTCGCTCTGGATCACTGCGACAAAGTAGATGCGATGGCGGAGCACGCTGATAAGATAGTGATGTGGTGTGGGGATTACCGGAGGCACGTTCTCAGGCTCAGTTGCTCTCTCCTGTGCTTCAAAGAAGTAGTCACACACGGAGCGGCTGACCACACTTTTCCAGTGCTTCTCCAGGAAAATGTCCCCTGAGGCGTTTACGAGGAACAGGCTGTGGATCATTTTGGCTGGAGGCTGAGAGGCTACGTATGGAAAGAAAGAAAATCAGAGCTTTTAATATCAAATCTGCATGTAGCAATAAAATGACAAACATGTGTAAGGACATAAAATTCATATGACAGAATTTAACACATCAAACCAAGAACCCTAAAAGATAGTTCTTAACTTACACAACAGGTCTGCATGCCTCCTAGCTCATTTATGCTAACCACGTGGACATGAGGTGGAAACACAAATGATTATTAATCAGTTGTAGAGCAAAACAGATTTTTTTTTGTTGCATGTATTATGTCCATCAGTAAAATCCTTGAAGGGCTGTGCAATTTATTTGTGGTTTCAAAGTTATTCCAGTGTTGTCTCACCAAACAGTCTCATTGGATTATAAAATCTATACCTTCACTCTATTGATGCTGTCATATGATGTGAACTGTCAGCTTGGTACTGATTCTGTGGTGGGAAAAAAATGCTTTTAAGATTTATTTTTAAAGTAAACTTAAATCCTTCCCTTTCATCTGGTTTTTAATTCAAAGAAATATAATGGTTTAGCCTTAGTTTTGATGATTTTACACTTGTGTCTTAATCAAATTTAACGGTATTAATACTTTTAACTATATTCCTTGCGTTTAATTTATTTTTATGTATTTATTTTTAAGTTTTCATTGTCTAAGTTGTTGCCCTTTCTTTTAGGCTGTATGCTTTTGTGCATGAAAAGTGCTATATATATATATATATATATATATATATATATATATATATATATATACATATACATATATATATATATATATACATATATATATATACATATATATATATATATATATATATATATATATATATATATATATATATATATACATATATATATATATATATATATATATACATATATATATATATATATATATATATATATATATATATATATATATAAAGTAGAGTTGAGCTGTTTAGCACACTTCATCTGTTTCCATTTCCTATCAACATTTATATCATTATGTACACAGATTGGCATGTAGACGTCAAAAAAATTCAAGAAAGTTTTTCCACAGCTTTTCACAAAAAAAATATCTATATCAGCCCTCTCTATACCAAGAATTGTCTTCATGCAGCTACTTGACATGGACAGACTTTTGGTATATTAACTTGAGGTGGATGTGAAATATGACACCGGAATATTCATTAAATATGCGGCAAAGCTATCGAATTCGTACCGAGCTGAGCTCGACTCTTCACAGAGTCGACAACGTACAGGCAAACATAATTTTAGAGCTTTAAACTCAGTATTTAACAGTGATTTTCACGTTTTATCACCTTTCTTATGAAGGCCTAGTTTTCTGTAAGAGATGCTACATCAGTCCCTCCTCCAGCCACTCAGTCCCATGACAGAGGAGAAGCTTGTCAACCGGTACAGAGGATGGAAATATCGCTATAACACTGATGCTGGTGGCGCTGTAGATTTAAAGTTAAAAACCCGAGCGTTTTTTCACCCGCACTCGACTTACCGAAGACTAATTGTTGTGTTTTCGTCTCGCCTTTCACCCTTTTTTTCCAATGAAAGATTAGTCTGCCGTCGTTGCTTCCCGTTAGGTGGAGCAGAGCTTTCAATGAGGAAGGATGTAGATGAGAGCAGTGAGCCAATCAGAATCTGCAAAGGGTATAAGATCCCGCCTCACGAGTACAGTCACAGGTTAACATTACGGAAGCAGATGGCTCGTGACTCTACTGTGATTGGACAATGGGGAGACTGCTTTAGTAAACAGCAGTAACACTGCCTGCTGATTGGCTCTCAGTTGTAGCTGGTCTGACATTTTGTTTCCAGTATCAGATTTCATCTTGTGGAGTTTCTCTTGTTTCTCTCATTCAGATGAATCGAAGGAGGAGCGTGGCACAGTTTTACTGCCAGAAATGCCACTAGTTAGACTGTGTAAACATTTTGCACCTCAGGGCCTAATTATCAATGCAGTTTTCCAAATGAATGAATGTATTATTATTATTATTATTATTATTATTATTATTATTATTATTATTAGTAGTAGTAGTAGTAGTAGTAGTAGTAGTAGTAGTAGTAGTAACAAACAAAGAACTACCGTACTTTGCCGTCAACTATCTGTAAACAGCGCATCCGACTACAGATAGCTCAGATGGAGTGAGCCACATCAGAAGCGGCTTGTAGAGTCAACAGAGGAAAGAAAAACAAAGTGCTCAATTATGTTTTCTAAATTATGACATCCGGAAGATCAGGTGTGCAGCTCCAACCTGTTTTCAGTCGTAACTCACACCCTCAAGACAAAGTTTAAGCCAAAGTGCAAATATTGAGGTTTTGAGACAGCTTTACCTTCAACCAGTTTGATCCTTCTGGAGAAACTGGTTACAGCTTTATGCATGCAGAAGAACCTAGATTTCTGTCAATGAATGTTGATTAGATAACCTACATTTGTTAAGTTTGATATTCTTCAAGATAATCCTAAAATCAAGTCAGTAGCTGCATGAGAACGATCACATTAGCTGCACTCAGCAACCAAATTATATTTTCTAATATTAAGGCCTCATCAAGAAGAGGGTTTTGGACGTTGTAATTCCTGTGTGTTTAGGGATCAGAAAATCATAGGAAAAGGGAGGCAGAATTTAAGCAAGTAGTGAGATCTTGTTCTCACATCATTGCTCGCCTACATGACATGTACAAATACAACAGCAACATCTAGTGGCCACAAGTGGTCAAGACAGCTTCACAAGGGCAAGACAAATTACATTGCTCACAGTGAGCTAGGGATATTGTGAGGTCCTCAGTGGATTTCATTCATAAGGTGTTTGTTTCCCTTCAGTGATTTTTGGGATAGGGAGGCAATTGTATTAGGGTGATAGACACCTCATTTTGTGCTTTCCTTGTAATGGTCTCACTGTGCACAGTGAGCCTTACATTTTGAGGCCAATACCAAAATAATACAAAAAGACAACCCTTTTCAATGTGGCAACCATTTCAAAATTCTGGGGATATAAACATCTGATATTGTCAGTAAGTCATTCCCAGTTCATCATTCAAGCAGCCATGAACACAAAACATCACTTGGCCATAGCCCATCTTCAGGTTGGTAGCAGGCAGTCAGATGTTGCTCGTGAACTTGGTGTGTCTCAAAGTGTCATCAGCAGACTTGCAGCAAGACAGAACTACTGGCAAGTGTTGGTGACAGACCCAGGAGTGGAGTTCCACAAGTGATGGACCAGTACCTAGGGACCTATACACTCAGACACTGTTATGTAACTGCCACACAGCTGCAGGCCTGTTTACAAGAAGTGAAGGGTACTATAGGGTTTCTAGACAAACCATTCACAACTGAGTCCACTGCTTTGGCTTGAATGCCAGGCGACTGTTGCAGGTGACTCCACTGACACCAAGACACCTCCATGACCATTTGCAGTAGGCACAAGACCATGTGACCTGGACCAGCAGTGGTCTACCGTCTTGTTTGCTGATGAGTGTCGGGTCACCTTGCACAGAAATGATGGTCGTCAGCGTTGCTGGAGAAGGCAAGGTGGACGATACACCAAGGTCAACATGGTCCCAAGGGTTGGCTTTGGTGGAGGAGGAGCAACAGTCTGTGCAGGCATCACCAGTCAGCACAAAACAGATTTAGTGATTGTAGATGGCTCAGTCACTGCACGTTCTTACCTCAGAGACATCATAGAACCCATCATCATCCCCCAATTCTGCCATCACACCCCCAACTTTCTGTTTGTGGATGATAATGCTCCACTACATCGTGCCAGAATTGTCACAGCTCGACTTCAGGAAGTCGGAGTGCCTCATGGTATGGCCCCTGACTTGAACCCCATAGAGCACGTCTGTTACCGGATGCTCATACCCCACCCCCACGTGACCTGGCAGATCTGCGTGTATTATTTGTGGAGGAGTGGAATGCATTGCCTCAGAATTGCCCTTGACGAATTGGCCATTGCCTTTGACGTCGCTGTCAAGTTGTCATTGCAGCAAATGGTGGAAACACCCGCTACTGACTTTGTCAATTTTGGTTATTTGGAGCTATCTGTGTTATTGTCTAAATTGTTGGGGTAAGAAATATTGAAGTAATGAAAATGGCGTTTCTTTTCATTCATTAACAGTGATGTCAAAGGGAACCATTACTTATTCCATTAAATTTCAGATCAAATAGGAAAAACACTCATGTAATTAATATCCCTGACTTGTCGTGAGTAGTGTATTCAGGTCGATGTTTGCTGACTGCAGTGGGGTTCAAATGATGGAATGAGTGCTCTGAGGATTAGTAAAACTTATATTTTGATAAATATAATAAACCTATCCAAACAAAAGACACATTGATCCTCAGCAGCCATTTAGGGAGTCTGGATCGCCCTGCACTGATGGAATATTTCAACGGGATGGGACTATACATATTTCACATATTTATAAAGCAGAGGGATGAATTAACCTTCTTATTCAACAGGTCCCACCTAAGTTTGTATGGTGTGGTGTGTCAGGTCAGGTGGTTTAGGATTACTAAACAGATGCAGAAATGAATGTAAAATTAAAATTATGTCTCAATCATGAAGAGTTGATTCAAGCATAAAGTAAAACACTTGGAAGTTCCTGATACCTGTGACTAAATGTTTTGTGCATTTTCTAGGTACAGTGAGATCTGTAAATGTAATGCAAATTTCTACATGATACTGAGGCACGATATTTTTTGAAGTTGTATGTTTTCCTTAAGAAATCCCAGAATGTAAATAATTTGTTAAAAGATGGTACATTACTTTTTTGGCAATTAAACAAAGTTGGTTAAATCAGACTGACTCAGATTCGATGAAGTCATGATGTGATATATATATTATGGTTGTGTTGCTAAACTCAGTCTAAAAAAGGATACGAGATGAAAAATTTTAAGACTAGCTGTGACGAATCTTTACAAAAGCTTCAGGAAAACGTAAATGGCTCAACATAATTTATTTTCATTTTATGTTAAAATGTACAGAGTTCTTTGAAAGTACTTGCTAAGAAAGAAAGAAAAAAAATAACAGAATAAATGGAAATACATACAAGGAGAGAGTAGATAGTTGAGGCCGCTGAGCGCAAATCAACCTTCACTGTGTGCCCAGCTGTCGCTCCTCTCTTTATTTTGCGCTCTCTCTTAGCGTACAACGCAACATGTACAATTACAAAGGATACAAAAAGGGAAGCGATATAAACAGACAGAAATATACTGAGCTCCTTTTTACATGCCTCTTAAATGTAAGGAAGTCATCCTATACACACACGAGTAAAAAAAAAAAAAAAAAAGAAAAAAGAAAAGAATGACAAGTGACCTTTAGATATTTGTAGTCCTTTTGTTTAAAATAGCATTAATATACTACACAAAGATAGAAAAACTCTAGAGATGAGATGGAATGGAGAGGTTAAAGGCATCTTAAAGTCACTAAAAGTGAGTGGTAATTTTTTTAAATTTTGAATTTCTTAGTAATTATTACCCAAGAGGCGAGCTAAAAAATATGTATTGTTTTTTTTTCCTGAAACAGAAGTGAAAAAAATGACAGTACCAATATCAATGTAAGAGTTTCCTTTTATATTATAGAAAAAACATTTTCTCTACAATAAGATTTCTAAAGTCAAAAAGAGTCAGCTTGTGTCATAAAAGAAAGCTGCCCAGTCTGATAAAATTCAGAAAGAAAACACAACCAAAAAATAAGTACAGAACAGAACGATACACACAAAGAAAGTATGCGATGTTAGGTCTGTAAGAAAATCAAAACTCCTCTTCTGACCTTCAATACTGGTACATGGAGCCACAAGGTCACCTGTTCGTCTCCAGCCATCTTTACCAACAGGACCTCGAACACTTATCTCTGACCCTGCTTTCATATCAGTGAGCCTCTGAGAGGGCCGAACCTCGCACTAGATCAGGCATCAGGCACACCTTGAACAAAGACTCACCGTCTCCTGCCGTGTTTCTAGCCAATGGGAGTGCAGAAATTTTCAGGAAAGAAAAGAAAAATACAACTTAAAAAAATAAGGTTTTAACAGAATACACTACTCAGAAGCAGACTCCTCGACCTCTTTGGGTCACTAACACTTATGAGGGGAAGTCAGCTATCGCTAACTGACTTTCCTTAAAGCAGTTCAATGGAAATACCACTTTTTGATCTGTGTTCCCTAAACTGCTAAAAAAAAGGCTGACAAAGTACATCATCTGTCAGTGGAGTGTGGACAAGAACAACTGAATGTTGTACTCTCCTGAGCTAGCCACCAAACGGCGACAGCTACCCAGAGCATGTGTGTGTGTGAGAGTATGAGTGTGTGTGCTGGATATTGGGAAGTACCAGAATATTTACATCTAAACATTTCAGAGTGGCAGCAAAATGGAAAATAATGCTACTTTTTTTTATTTTATGGACATATCATAAGACAATAATGGGCTCGTCTCTTCTGTGTTTTTGCTGTTTTTGGTACAACATCGTCCATCCAGGAAGACAGGGACTCTGGAAACAGCTCAACCCCTCAAACACAAGGAAGGGGGGCAACTCCTCTGCTTCTCTAGAGCAAAGTGAAAAGCCATGTGTTTGGGTTTGTTTCTGAGAGAGCGAGAGGGTGGATCACCATTTCAGAATGCCACACATATAAAGACCAAAGCATATAAGAGGTCAGACTGCACACAAGAATTTCAAAAAACAATCAACGAAAACAAAGACAACAAAAATAAGATTCAACATTTTGTTTAACAAAAACAAGAGTCCGCCTACAATGCTTCATTGTCTCTTTTTTTTAAGGTAAGGCTTCCTATATCAATAAAAGATTGTGTGCATGGTTGAATATATTCAGTTTTGTTTTTTTCATCGCAGTCCGAAGAAGCAAGGAACTCCTGTACTGTCTTTGTCCGTGAGTCTTTCTCGTCATTCTCCTCCTCCCCTCTCTGCTCCTGTGTATCACCAGGAGGAGGAGGGGGCTCTTGGGCCTGTGTGAAACCACACTACAGAGGACTGTGTAAGCCTGGCCTGAAGCAGCACGGCACAGCTGAGGTCCACGTACACATCCCAACCCCCAGATCCTACTGACCTGCTCCTGAGCACAGCCAGCCGGGGGAAGGGGAGCCCAAAAAAAAAAGGGACGAAATGACAACATAGAAAAACAGGAAACCCAAAGACCCTCTGACTCCTTCAGCTCCACTCCTGTGTGCCTGTCGGGCACCGGAGAGGGTGAACAGGAGTAATGGACATTTAGAGTACAGCGAGCGTCAGCTCTGGCCCCGTCATGTCTCCTTTATCAGTTCTCTGCTGCTCATCTGCTCATGTACGGTGACTGTTTGGGGACACCAGCATAGCTGTGATGGGAGGGGCCAGTGTACATCATGTTACCATGGTGATTGGGCTGCATAGGCTGCTGCGGGTAACCCTGCCCTCCCATCATGCCCATCTGCATCTGCATGGGGTACTGAGCAGGCTGATTCATGTAAGGAGGGTTGCCGTGGTAACCACTGTTCATCATGGGCTGGGGCATTCGGTAGCCCGCTGACATGGCGTTGAGGGGCGCCATGTTCATGGAGTTGTAGGTTGCTGCTGTGGGCATAAGGTTTGGCATCATACCCCGCTGCACGGCCAGGGTGCGCGGCGTGCCCTGCATGGCCACAGGCCCCGAACTGCGGCCGTAAAGCTGCTGCTGGTGCGGCGCGGGGGCCAGCTGCTGAGTTGCTTTGGAGCGGATGGAAATGTGTCCCTTTACAGTCGCCATCTGACCTTGTAGTCGTTGCGTGTGTGGCGGGGGCCCCAGGCCGATGTTGGTGGCAGGCATGTTACAGTTTAGCTGCAGGGAGCCCAGGTTCATGGAGCCGGAGCCCAAGTTAGGAGGGGGAGTCATGGTGGGCTGGCCTTGCGGGAGGGGAGTGTGAGGTGAAGGGGCTAGCCCGGGGTTGGACAGAGAAACACTGGTGGCGTAGGAGGTGACGGAGGCTGAGTGAGAGTAGGGCATGGCGTGGGGGTCCATGATGGTGTTGGTGAGCTGCTGGAGTTTGGCCAGACTGAAGGTGGCTGAAGGCTGGGGGTACCCGCCTGTGCCAAAGTCCTGACCCATACGCTCATACAGGGTGCGCCCCCCTCCTCCACCTCCACTCTCAGGGATCTCCATGATCATCGGTGTGGTGGCGAAGCCGTTGCCCATGCTACACTGAGACAGAGCCTGCTGCTGCTGCGGGGGCAGAGGTGGAGCTGACGGAGGAGGCTGAGGGTTTGGGGTTTGTTGCTGCTGTGGGGGCTGCTGAGGGACCTTCTTCTGGGACTGCTGCTGCTGCTGGTTGGTGCTGGGAGGCCTCTCGATCACGCCGCAGCTCTGAGGAGACTTGATGCCACAGCTGGGGGTGACGGAGGGGGGTGGGGGCGGTGGGGGCTGAGGCACAGCACTACCTACATTACTGGCACCTGGTCCACTGTTGGGTCCTGGTCCAGTTTGCTGGATTAGGCTGCAGCTGCCCAGTGGAAGTTGAGATCCTGCAGTTCCTGTGGAAGATGTGAGGCTGGGCGCAGGGACGAAAGAGCAGCTGTTGGACTGGGTGGAGGACGGGGTCGCTGAGCTGGAAGAAGACGAGACCGATGACGAGGAAACTGCGGAAGCTCCTGCGACTACAGCTGGGGGCATTCCTCCTCCGTTTCCTCCATTACCTGTCCCATTGCCTCCTCCACCCATTGTGGAGTCGTAGCTGCTGGGGTTGTCGTAGTTTTCTGTGGTGCTCTCGATGCTGCCGAGGTCGCTGAAGCCGCTGTCCACGACCTGCTGCGAGTGGTCTGACACGGATGGTACATCCATCATGGGTGACGTTTCCATGTTCTGCTGGGAGGGGGCAGACAGAGAGCTGGGATGTTCTGGTGTGATCTGGGTGTAGCCACCTCCAGCACCTCCACCAGTGCTGCCTGCTCCGGTGGGGCCGGGTGTCCCCCCTCTCTGACTGGCTGGTGTATCCATAATGCCTGGGGTCAACCCCGGGCTGTTCACTGAGCGCACAGACTGACTCGGCAGTGGGGGCACTGGAGGGTTAGGGAGGGGGCTGCTGTGTTGAGAGGTGCCACACTCCTCCACCAAAGCTAGAGCCTCCTCCTCTGCCTCTCCTGTGTGGCTGTAGCTCTGCAGAGTCCGACAGGCAGCCAGGGTCTCCTCACAGTCCTGGTAGGCCCCGTGATGCGGCTGTGATTCCGTCTCTTCGTCCTGGGCTTCACCCTGTGTCAGGGACTGGACAGCCTGCATCGTCTCCAGGTCCAGCTCGTTGGAGTGCTGATGAGGGTGGTGTGGGTGATGGTGGCCCAGCTCCTCTTTGAAGTCTGGGTGCTGGTGTGAATGGGAGTGTTGGTGTGTGTGTTGGGGCTCCATCAACAGCGTGACGTCTTTGTCGTCTGGGTGCAGAGGCTGCAGCTCCATGGGCTCTGAGGGAACAGACATGGCCGTTACTGTCTCCACTGCTGCGGCTGCTGCAGCTGACTCCTCCTGCTCTCTGCGCCTCCTCTCTTCCTGTTGTGGGTCAGCAGAGGAGGGGCGACACTTGGCTTCCTGCACCTCCTGCTCAGCCTCCTCCTCCTCCTCTTCTTCCTCCTCCTGCTTGCTGACATAGTCCCGGGCCACGCTGTTCTCCATGTCTAAAAAAGCCTCTCCACCTTGGGGTTCTTCTTTAACCGGAGGAGAGCTTGCACGGGAGGCAGGCTCCTCCTCCTCGTCTTCATCCTCATCTTCATCCTCCGAGTCCTGACTCTTTCTCTTTTTACTGCTGTTGTTGCTGCTGTTGCTCTTATCCTCCAGGTGTCCGTCACCTTCATCATCTGCGTCGTGGTCTTCACTGCGCCTGCTTCCTGAACCTGGTGTGACTGCTGACCGCCTGTTACTACCGCCACCACTTCCTGTGCTGCCACACTCCTCTTCCTCCCTCTCCTCGTCATCATCATCCTCTTCTCTGTCACCTATGTCTGTGTCCTGAGGCCGGGACTGTGGGGCCCGGGGCCCTGAAGTGGAGGAGGACGATGACGGGGAAAGCAGGGGACGAGATGGTGGGCGGCTGGGTTTCTCTTCCTCCCACCCTGCTTGATTCTCCTCTTCCTCATCCTCTTCCTCATCCGGCTCAGAGGTTGGAGGTGGTTTGGGGGCAGGCTGTGGGGGTTGGAGGGCCGTACGGTTCTTAGGCGGTCTCCCTCGCCTCCTTGGTACCTTCTGCTCAGCAGGCTTAGGGAGATAGTCGTCCTCTTCATCTGAGTCTTTCTGTTTGTTGTCTCTGTCCATGTTGGTTCTGGAGACTCGCTTGCTGCGATCATCCGTCTGAAGCAGCTGAGGATCTTTGTCCAGCTGCTGCTCCAACAGCCTTTGTCTTTCCTGCTCCTGCCTCTCTGCCTCCTCCTGGGCCCGCTGCAGGTACCAGCTCCGGGGCTTTCGGCCAGGTTTCATCTTGATTTTGGGCGGTGGAGGATCCCCGCTTTGTGTCTGGCTGTCTGCACCAGGTGGCTTTCCAGGTCCTCGTTTCTTCCAGTGCAGGGGTTTGCGGCTCTTCCCCTTAGGCCAGCCTTTCTTCTTTTTCACTGGGACCTCAGGGTTGGCTGTAAGCGCCTCTGATGGCGTTGCTGTCAAAGCTGCCACAGGCTTCAGGACAGGTGTAAACTCTGGGAGGAAGAAAAAGAGACCAACCAGAGTTAGATACAGCTTTACCCACCGACGATCACCAAATCCTGCCACATGGCTACAAAACTCACCGTCTTCCTCTGAATCTGTGAGGTTAGAGTGCCGGCCTCGTTTAGGTGCTGGGTCAGATAACCTCAGAGTGGAGCGCCCTGGAGGGTAACGATGCATGGGGTGCCCCATTGGAGTCTCCTCCTCTAGCCTTGGCATCGGCCTCTCTGAGTCTGAGTCCACAAAAGATTCATCCAGCACCTCGGTAGTCTCAGAAATGGTCTCTGTCACCACACTGCTGTGAGGGTGGCTGCGCTGGCGAAAGCGACGCTTTCTCAAAGGCTTCTGGGTAAAAAAGATAGAAAAAATGAATTAGCTTTGCTTTTAAAGGACCCATACAGACTGAGATCAAAAAGATTACAGTAAGGCTGATCAAACTCAGAGTAATTTGGACTGTTTAAGTTCCTGGAACTTTGCCTGACGTACAATCAATCATACATATTCGATGACTTTCCCTCCAATTTAGTATCAGTAAATCTAAAACCAGGCTTCTTACCTTGCATTTGAGCCCCATTGCAGGCTTGGTGAGAATGGGGGGAGAGCATGCCCTCCTCTCCTCATCCTCTTCATCATCCTCCTCCTCCTCCTCTTCACTGCTTTCACTAAAGCAGCCCTTCCTGATGGGAGGAGACTCGTTCAACCTGGAGACCACAGGGAGCTGGGTCAGTCCGTCTCCAGAGCCCTCTGTTGGTCTGGGTTTAGGACCCCTCTTTTTCCTCGGCGGCCGGCCCCGTCGTGTGGGGGTTATGGAGGGGTGCCGGGCCATGTCGAGTGAGTGAAAGGTTGTGGACTCTGCTTGTCTGTCCAGGGAGAAAAGCGAAGGGGGGCTGCTGGCAGAGCCTGCTGCTTTTCCTCCCTCTGTTCTCTCCTCATCTTCATCATCCTCATCATCAGGTGGACGATTCTTAGGTTGCTGTCCGACTCTTGTGTTATCCTTCACCTTTCCCCAAGGCCAGTTTTTGGGCGGGCGCCCTCGTGGTCTGCGCTCACCGTTAGTGGGTGGAGGGGGACGTGTCGGTTCTGGGAGAGGGAGTGGGCAGCGTGCAGGAGGAGAGGTTGGGGAGCTTTGGCCAATCGGAAACCCCGGAAAGCCCTTTCTTTCCCTTTCCTCTTCTTCCTCCTCCTCCTCATCTTCCTCCTCTTCTTCTTCCTCTCTCTTCTTCCCTTGGCGCATGTGCCAGGACATGGGTGAGACCTTGTGACTGGGTTTGATCTATTGACAAATGACAGAGAAGAAAAAATAAAACAATGAGAAAGTTCAGCAACAGTAACATCTATTCTTTAAAACAAGCACAAATGAGATGAAATTACCTCCTTGCGTTTGTCGTCCTCCGGTTCTTCATCCTCATCCTCATCCTCTTCATCTCCATCAGAGACCACAGTGTTGGTGACAATCACAGGGGTCCAACGGAGACACTCGGGGTCGACCTCCAGCCGCCGTGGCCGGGCCTTTAAGCGAGACATGTGGTTCGACACAAGCTTCTCCCTGCGCACCAGGACCATCCTGCTAAAGCACGGCAAAATCAGACGAGAGATTAGTGAGCAGTGCGGGTCTACCATATGCAGAAGAAATCTTATAGTTACTGACGTTTATGGCTAGTTGGAACCAAAGTTTTGGTTTTTACCAATCTGACAAAGTTAGTAATACACCTTTGTGCGTAAAAGCTTTGCAAAATTAACCAATCAGGAGCAATCAAGTCAGGGGTACAACACATCTCTGTGAAAATCGATCCTGCTGAGCGCTGCTCTGGAGGCTGGCTTTGTTTACACGCTGGCTGAAACCTGGCTGATTGCTGTATCGTGTTTTATTGTATTAAAGTATTCCATGATATCAGGGTAAATAAAAATCAGAACAATAAGACTAAGTTCATCACATAGATGATGTAATGTGATCGTTCTGAATGTATGCAGGTTCTGTCACTGACCTTTCCCCTCGAGATTCCAGCATGTTGAGGCTATGCAGGGTGCTGGTGATGTCCTGCGGGCAGATCCCGGTCAGTTTGCTGAGTGTTCGTATGGTGATCTGTCTGTCCCGGACCTCGTAGAGACACTCCAGCACCACGCTGCGCCAGTAGGCCATATACGACAGCCGCCCCAGGTCAGAGAGAGGCTTCTCTGGAGATCCTGGCTGGCCCTCACGTTTAGACAATAAGTAACCTGGAGAAGGACACAAACACAATTTGTGTGAGATGATGTACTCAGTATTTGTCTTATTTGTCATGGAGTGTTTCGTTGAAGCCTGTAGTCTTACTGAAGTCAATGAGAAAGCGTCCGTAGCCCTGGCGCTGGTACTGTGGAAGAATCATGATGCATGACACATTGTACTTCTGTTGACAGTGTTTTTCCTGCAGAGGAAAGGGGAAAAAAACAGACATATTCCAGCATTAGAACAAAAAACATGGAAACTACATCAGAGAGTAGAACTGTGCTGGTGTACAGCAGGGGTCTGATGGTTCTGCCTTTGCTCACTAACTGCTGTGTTTTGGCAGCGAAGCAGCATGTTAATGGGAGCACCTGTGCCTGCAAAATCCACAGGGACAACAGAGCTCACAGCACCCAGTGTTTATCTGAGAGACAGCATGGAAATTTGTATGTTTGTAGGAATGTATTAATGTGAGCGGATGCCAATGAATTTCCTTTAATTTGAAGATATTTTTCACTCCGTTTTGATTTCTGTTGTCATTTTAGTGATTCTGCACAGCCTGGTTAATATTTATGGACTATTATGTATTTCCTAACAATGAAGGTGATGAGAGGTGTAAGACTATTCCAGCTTTGCCTCGCAAAGATGCACAGACCTACCAGTGTTGATGATGTAGTGCACACACACAAACACACACACACAGTTATCATATGGATTGGATGGATTGACCCTTTGTCAGTGGTATCTGATGCTACTTATTCTATCTGTATCAAACTTAAATGCAACCCCAGGATCGGATCAGTCCATCTCAACTTTAGGGGTGTAACGATCAATCTGGATCAACATATCGATCATTTGAGCAATGATTCAGTAAAATCGATTGAAAGTATAAACATCAATATTTATCCCCATTTTTTAACCTTCCGCTTTTATTTTGAAAGTCCACACACATTCTTGGTTATGACAGTTTCCACTCAGCAATGAATCAAAACACTGCTAGCAAAGATAGCAGATAATGGCTAGCAGCTGAGAGAGAGATAACGGAGACATTCACTCCCCTCTCCGGAGTAAATCAGGGATATGGAAGTTTTTCAGAATCCAGAGAAATGACGGATCAGAAGAGGGAGCTCGTGTGATATGTAAACAAAGCCGTGGTGAGATAAAGTATGAAGGAGACGGGCAGATGACTGGCTGTTTACGTCAAACAAACTGTTTCTGTTTTAGGGTTAGCTAAACAGTACAGCACATCAGCAGAACCATGTGGCTCTAACATGGTATAACACAAATGTTCCTTGTTATGTTGGTACTTCAGAGGTTACCGGGGACCCCTAATGATGAATGTTGAAAAAAGTTGTGCATTTAAAACTGAAAACTGCCGCACTTTAAGGTGAAACAAGCATTTGTTCACTTTGTTAAACAATGTTTATGTAAGTGCCCAAAACATTTACAAAAAAAGTCTCAAAACTTATCAATATACTTGTTTTCTTTTACCTGAAAAGTAACAGAATGTGGTAAATGGACTCACAATATTGTATGATTTCGATCGCAGGCCTCTAAATTGAACCGTGGCAGACTTTGTAATATCGGCAAATATCGAATCATTTTTCTGAGAATCGATATCTTATCGTATTGTGTTGAAACTGGTGATTTTCACCCCCTGAACTTAAAAGATCAGGATGACCCTGGGAGCGTCAGGGCTTTACCTTGGAGAAGTAGCCAACAAGGTGGCAGCCTTTGTTGTCGTTCTGTGTCAGGACGTAGAAAAGGAAGGGCTCCACATCGTAGTAGAGGGTCTTGTGGTCCAGGAACAGCTTGGCCAGCAGACACAGGTTCTGACAGTAGATTGTGCTCACATTCCCATCAACCTGGGGCGGAATTAGAGAGAAAACACATAAGAACAACACAATGACAGACACTTTCCTAAATGACCACTGTTCACTACTCCTGCTTGGCAGTGCATCTCTGAGCCGCTGTTAGGGAGAGGTGGAACAGAGTGAAGGTGAATGAAGCAGTGAAGTTAGTGTCAGGCAATGATCTCAGCCCAGTCTCTGGAGAGCCTGACAGACAGAGAGGGTGGTGGAGAGAAACAAAGAGCTGGAAAGAGACAGAGAGAGGGAGGGGGGGTTCAGGTTGGCAGCTCGCCAGGTGTCTCTGTTCTCCTCCGAGTGAGGATGGACTGCAGAGCAGAGAAACAGAAGCTGCAGTGGCAACACTGAAGTAATCTGCTGCTGTGCTTTGAAAGCCAGAAGAGCTGCTTTTCTGTAAATATTATTGTTATTCTTCTAATAATTACAGAAAGCCCCCCTCCCATTTCAACAATCACTGTGATGTATATGACTGATAAACATACTGTGTATTAATTAAGTTGGAAATAGACAGTTGGGACCTGAACAAGACTATAGGAATCAGTGAACAGAGAAAGAGAAGAGCAGAAGAACGGTTTCAATGCTTGAGACCGCAGATTAAACAGAGACCTGATCCTTTCAGGGTCACACTTAGAGGAAAAGCATTCATGTTTTTCTTTTTTGATCTTCTTTTTTAAGTAACTACCACAATTAATGCATCCATCTCTCCTCACCTCAAACACAGAGACCTCGTCCTTCCTGTAGATCTCATTAGCAGGAGGGTGGAACCAGCTGCACTTCTTCATGTGCTGGTAGAGGATGCTGCGGCTCTTCATGTAGCGCAGGCAAAACTCACACAAGTAGAGTTTGGGTAATCTGCAGAGAAGACAAGCAGAACAATCAAAGGCAGAGAAGTAAAAAAAAATGTTTGAATGAAAAGCTGAGAGGAAAAAATCAATCACTGATCATCTGAGTCTGTTTCTTTTCTGAACAATCGAATCCCTTCTTAATGAAAAACACTTCTGCTCTGTGCTTATATTCTCGCTTTGGACAGCTAACGTCCCTAATGAAAGAACACTTCTAAAAACAGCCGGCCAGATTTCATTCAGCAGTGACGCAGATGAAAAAAACACCCTCAGAAAATGTGAATCTAATTACCCCCTCCCCCTGCTCTGGCTGGTTACCTGCCAAAGTAGGTGGTACTGTAAACGATATCATAATTGAGCTCCATCATGCTGCCGCTAATTTCAACACCTACGCAGAAGTGAGAGCTAAGAGCGTTATTCTGGTGAGCTTCATTATGATGTGTTTGTTACCTGCTGTACTCCTGAGGGTACGGAGATGAATACCACGTCTGGATTTCAAACTTGCCGAATTCGATGACCGACGGACAGCGCATCTGAGGGTCTGGTGGACCGGTCACCCCCACTTTCTGTTTGGGCGAGCGACACAGATAGGGAAGAAAGGAAGAGAGGAAAATGAAAGGTCAAGGCAGAGTTTATTAACGAAGTGATTCGAAAACACATCGATAAAACAACCACTGATGGAATAGGATCTGACACTACGCAAGACAAGTATGGAGGGTTTTCTGCCCATTCTGTTGCTCTTCTAGTCGTCACTCACTCCAAAGAACTAGAGGCTATTCCAACCTGGGTTTCTTGCCTTTATGTTTGCTTTACAGGAGGACTACAAACTAAGCTTCACGGCTACCAGGAACAACAACAACAGCCTTAACCGGGTTGCAGCGGATATTCAGGTTCAAGATTGTATAGAAGTATTTCAACTGGCCTTGGTTACAAATTGCTATATACTGCCAAAGAAGTGCATTAAGACAGATCTGAGGCTGTACATGCCTGCTTGCATCTTGGTATTTGTAGGTGTGATCAACAAAGCTGTGTATGCAGGACAACTTGGCCTTCCTTGGGGCTCTGAGAAGCCCATAAAGAGGAAATGATTCTTCTACTGACTACATCATCCAAGAACATGGACTGCAAGCACAGATTAAGAATAAAAATTTAAAAATTTGCCTTTCATAGCCATTTTTTTGAAAAAGGTCTTACACTTCACATCCAAATAAAGGACTCAGAGGCATGTCGTGGGACCAAGTGGTCCCAGCATAAGAGGTAGAAAAGAAGGTGATAGAGCAGTGAGATTGGATCACTGTGAGTCCAGAAAAACTGCTCTTTATAGCCCTGTTTCCACCAAGTAGTCTGGTATGGATTGGTACAGTTTGGTACAGTTTGGTACAGTTTGGTACAGGTCGGATCAGTAAAGCATGATCCTGTTTGCATTTCCACAGCCAACCGTGGGAAGTGACAGTTCTTTCAACCAATCAACAGACTGCAGTCTTTCTAGCTCCACCTTCTGGGGTCGGATCAGTGTCTGGTACCCCAACAGAAGGGAACCAAAAAGTAAGACGGTAAGGGTCGGTTATTTGGGGACCTGTCCCGGTTTTAGTCAAAGGAAACGCCACAAAATGTGTGCCATACTGAAACGAACCAATCTGAACTGCTTGGTGGAAACGGGGCTTATGTGTTTGTGTAACACTGTAAATGTCATGTGAACCATGAAACCAGTTCTACGCTAAAGAAGTGATGACAGCAAAGAGTCATAATGGTGCTGTTGCAGAGTCACAAAATGACTAGATCTGTCCTCACAATCCTGCTCTTAGCTTCTGATGAATTTTCTTTAAACATAAACAAATACTGTTCCTACACAGAACACTTAAACACCGGAGTGAGATTTGAATCATCCTAGTTTAAACATGGCTCCCATGATGCAGTTCCTTTACTGTACCTTTGCTGACTTAACTAACATGTCATCATTACAGCTGTCGTGATCACAGCTGTCATGTTCAATGTCACCTCTATTTGACATATACATGTACTTAATGCCAACAATAGCTCAACTCTAAGAAGAGACAACACACACTTAACCATCTTCTGCCTCCAGCAGCAGAAGTGACACAGATCAACCAGTCATGGTGGTGTGGTGCAAACGCAGGAACCTGTGTGTTTTTATTTACAGGCCTTTTAAACGACACATTTCATCAGTTTCATCATTCTAAGACAAAAAGCTGTTTTTTTTCCAGTTTTATCATCATAAAAAAATCCAGCTCTCCGCACATTGTAAGCTAACACCATGTTCCAAACATTGGGTCTCAGCTCCTGTGACACAAACATGTCTCTTCGAGGTTCCCTTACTGATGCCGCCTCTTTTTCCTCTTTAGCTCCTTACTTCTCATTACTTTGGCATCCTTATTAGCTTTAAAACTGATTGAGATGCAGGATACTGTGTCCATGTACCTGTAGTGCCAGCTCCTGGATATGTCTGAACAGTTCGATGTCTTTTTCCGTCAAGTTTTCGTGACCAGGAAGTTTCTCATCCTCGTCACGCCAGTCACTGCCGTCTTGATTGTCTGTGGATTGAAAGATGGAGTCAGAGTTAATGCAAATCTGGTGACGGGTTTGCGAGAAATGGAGGCAATATGTCAGCTACATCACTTAATAATGGTGCTTCTGGCAGAAATAGAGACGTTTTTTCCTAAATCGAGAGCTACCTTTAAACTGTGGATATTTCTGCATACTGTTAGTCACAGTTTCAGTATGTGATAGCTCCATATGTCACATCATACAGAATTAAAAAAAAATCATTTACAGTATGGTTTATATGGCTTTTTAATGCAGCATAAACTAGATTTAAAAGATTACTTTCCCTTCAAAATGTGCCGAAAACTGCTTATCCATTATTCAAGAAAATCATCTAACTGGGTCAAAACGCAGACACTGGTGCCAGTGAAACCTGAAGTAAATGCTCTTGAATTCTCTGTCACAGTCTTTCTTTTTTTCCACTGTTCTGTACTTGAGACTCTGTGTGTGTTTTTGGCTTCAGAAAGCTCAGTGGAAATAGAGCTGCAGGTGGCCACTTCACACAACAAAGTAATTTCTTTTCATGCAAAAGCAATAATTTTTTTTTTAAGGCTGAAAGTCACGAATACGCTCTGTGCAACTGTTACATTTGGTCTGTATTATTTCCAAACACAAACCATCAGGGCTGGATATTTTTTTAAATCAAAAGGACAAATAACTTTATAATAAAGCTGATGGTTTAATTAAATACAAAGTGCATTTGCAAAGTGATGCTGTGAACTTAGCTTCCTGGATGTCAAATGTTAATATATAAATCCCCTAAAAATGAAATTCATTGAGTACTGGCTTAATCATTGTTACATGTCTCTAAAGGTGCCTCAGGCCCATAAAAACAACAGCACGCTCTCTAAGAGCTGATAGAAGATGGTAAACTTTTTTAAAAACATGGTTTTTAACCTTTTCTGCTCCAATATTTTATAGTGTTTGTCATTTCCTCAAATCAACGTCCTGTTTATGTTCGACTTGATTTGTTATTTTTGTTTTTTTTTTTATTGATTTGCACGTAGAACCCTCTATTCTTGCAACACCGCTAGCTACCATGATGCTAGTTAAGTAGAGCCTTTGGTAGCATTGATAGATGAGATACAGACGTACTCTCTCTACCAGAAGCCAATCAGCTAGTGATGACTAATGATTTTTGAAGCATAAATACTCTTTACTTTACTGAAAATCGAAGCATTGTCACAAATGTTCTCATTAAAAACATTAAAATTTTCCTCATGTTAACCATTTCCTGGTTGTAATACAGTTTTCCTGCCACACGCTGGCAGTAGCGCTTCCCAAAGCCGTTTGTATACCCCGTGGTATAGCCGAAATGGTGACTGCACAGAATAGCAAACGAGGAAGTAAGAAGTAAAGACTGTCGCTGGAAGTATGAGAGTAGACCTGTGAGATCCAGAAAGGCAGTCAACTGTAAACAAACACGCTGCTGCATCACAGAAACATACTACTATCATCAGCAACAGACAGACAAAAAAACAGGCGCTGCTCGGCCGCTCCATTATGCTAGGTATCCAACATGCATCGCTTACTGAAGCAGCTTCCTTGAGCTGGTAAAATACGGAAAAACAAAAGAATATAACTTAGCATTCATACTGCTATATTGGTTGAACTGCTGTTTAGGATACAGCACACTTATTTATTTAGTTTCACTGGTTTAATGTCTAATTCATGACTTTATGAACACAGATGATCAATTCTGTCATTTTTAAAATGCTCAGATCAGCCCCATGGTGTCTTAAATTTGGGGAACAGTTTTGTTTCTAGAGGAGAGTTATAAATCTGATACCTTACAGTAACTAAAACTAACTGTTTTCCAAAAACTGAATTTCTGCAGAGGTGGAAGCAGAAAATCTCAGCTCGTCCTCTTACCCCCTCTGTCATCTCCCTCTCCTTTACGGCTGGACTTCTTCCGGATCCGACACTGCTGTGAGTAGTCCACCACTTCCTGCCGTGCCTTTCGGCCCTCGGGCGACGGTGTGAAGAACTTTGTGAGCGCGTCGATGAGGCCCTTGGTCTTGTTGTTGAAGCGCAGGCCGCTCTGGGACAGGTCGTCGTCATCTCGCAGTGAAAACAGCAGCCTGTCATCACCGGGGTAACCTTCGCACGATGAGCTGGAGGACGAGTTGGCGGAGGCTGAGCGCTTCCGCCGACCTCGGCCACCAAGCTTCTTGAAGGGCCGCCCCGGCCTGCAGCAGAAGAAGAAGAAGAGTTCATTCCAGACTGATGTCGGGTAAGGTGATGCAGCTTGTATTTTTATCTACTGTAAGACAACCGAACCCTGCACCATGCTTAAAAAACTCCACCTGCTCGTTGCAGAGTGAGAGTTAGAGCCATTAGCTTGTCTGCACTTGGTTAAAACAGGTGCATGACACCTCAGTGTGCCTCTCCACAGCGTTGACACTGTGCTGTTAGCACAAGTCATTTCTTTACCTGTTCTTGGGCCGCCCCAGCGGTGCGTTGTAGCGCCGTTTGATTTGTGCTGCCTTTTCGTGTAAGAGCTTCTTTCCCTTTTTCCTGGGTTGGCAGATTTGACAAATCCACATGCCTGCGAGAGGAGGGAGAAGAAAAAGCACAGGCTCAGATACACTGAAGTGGATTAGACGAGACAGGCTTCAGTGCAGATACCAACACACTCTGGGATGTAATGTATACATTAGCACTGAATGGTGAAGCTGTGGCTGCTGCATTAGCGCCGGAGACAAATACAGTAGAAATCATTTCAACTGACTGTGTAATCTGAGCAGTTATTCATTAGCTCTGTTTAGTCCAACAGAGGAGGCACAGATACTCACTGAGTTACTACTCAGGCTTTGAATACGTAATGACGAGGAGGACGATACGGCAAAGAAGCATTTACCTTTTGGCATCCGTGTGAGGGGAGGATCGCAGCACTCCATGTGGAAGCCCCGATCACAGGAGTCACAGAACAGCATATTGTCCTGTACAACACAAACACACACAGATATTTATACAAAAGTATTAATGATTGTAAAAATAATTCAGCCTGATTCAGGCAGGCCAAGCCTAACAGACCCTTTTCAGTAGTGGATATTATTAATAATAAAAAAACACATAGCCTACAACTGCATATTTATTTAATCAGAGGGTTTGTGGAATTCATGCCAAACAACACAGATGTGGGTCTTTATGCTTGACGGTAAATGTATTTAAGGACTGAAAGAACAAGCTTATATGCATGTAACTCCAGCTGTAATATATCAATGATGTCAGTTTTTACTTAACCTTCATTTTTACACATTAATGTGATCATCGTGCATCTTTTTTTCCAGTAAAACCTCCCTAAAATCTTTTGAATAACAATGACTTCCTACTTGACAATAGGAGAAAAAAAGTGACATCATGCTGAGGCAGACTAAAATAGCTCCATCCCAGGACTACAGCTACATTTATTAGCATCTCAATCTGGCACTTTAGCAGAAGTGGGATGTTCACAGACACCGTCAGGCTGCCGGTCTCCCATATTTCTCATCCACTCACCGCATTCTTTCCTTGATCCTGACAGCTGCTGCAAGTCTTGCATTCGATGCACTGCCACCACAGAGCCTTGACTCGCACTGTGAGCTCCGGGGAGAACTTGAGACAGGACGGGTGGCCTGCAGGTAGACACACACAGAGAGAGACACACACACATACACACAAACAAGTGAGTCAACGCTGCACACATTTTCTTTCTGTTGATTGACAGCTGTGACCCACTTGCATCATTTAAGGAGGGAAAAAAAAGCGCTCCTTTTGGAATTGAAAGCCCTCACTAAATCAAACCTGGCTGCATAAAGAGTGTTCAAACATAAATGACAATCTGTCAGAGCAGTGCTTTCACTCGGTTTGAAGAGGAGCAAACAAGAACGCCATGTCTGGGACAGAGACCGAGGGAGGGAAGAGGAGGAACACAATCTTCTCAGCTCCTCTGCTTAGCAGTGTCAGTGAGACATTACAGCGTCTGGTAGAAAAAGAATCTTTGAGGAGGAAAAACAAGAACCTGATTTCTCCTGGAGCATTGAGTGTTGGTGTTTTAATCACTGCATTTCAAAGAAGTTCAGAATCCTTACAAGAGAGACGACGCAAATTTAAAGAAAAATCATCAAATTAAAAGAATTACAAATTGTTTTAGTTGAAGTTATGATGCTTATAATATCACATCCTGTGAGTGACAGACAGCAGGCGTTGGCTTTAATTGCTGTTTCAACATTTATTCATCCTCCTCGTCTCTCAGTGTGGCGTTAATTTTTGTAGACCTCATCCTGATCAACTTTTGGGATACGGTTATTCTGATGGATGCTGTGGTTGCACGCTGTGTGGATTTACTAACACACATTATGCTCTGGTTGATCATTAATCCTGCTCCTCTCTTATCAACTTGAAGTCACCTTTATGACTTCACTGGACTGAAGTTGAAGTTTAGCTTTGGTTGCTCTTATTCTTTTAACCCTTTACTGCCAAAAGTATCATATTTGATATAAATATTCTACCTCTTTTCAGGACAATCATTGCTTATTTCAAGAATTTGAAAAAACATAGAAAAACATCTAAACTGTTATGTTTTATAAAACAAGTGTTTTTTGCATTAAAAGCATGCCTTTTTACTAAAAACTTTACCAAAAAATATAAAAACTGACACAAAAAATACATCATAAACAAATGATTTTGCAATATTTTTGTGGATTTTGTTTAAAGGGTCAAATAAACATCTCAGTTCCAAACAATCAGAATTTTCTGTCAATTTTTTTTGATGGTCAGGCTTTAAAGGGTTAAAGGAGGGGTGCTGTCTTTTTTCGGTCTTCATACCATCCCTTTAGTACCACCAGTGTAGCTTTACATATTTTGCAGCTCAAAAACATCTTTATTTTTCTCTCACTGGTGTTTTAGAACTCACATTTTAGCCTCCGTCTGAAACACTTAGTTTTAGCTGCTGTCTCTTTAAGGCTACCCGCTACACATAACCCCCTTCACTCTGATTGGCCAGCCCTCTGAAGGCCTATTGGGGGTGGAGCTATGGGCCGGCCTTGGTGTTTGAGACCCACTCCTCCAACATGTCATGAACTAGTCAGGAGATCCTAATGCGATGACCTCATCATTTCAGTAAGTCTTGTGAAGATTTCAGGCTATTTTTAGAACAGACTGTTTCGTTCAGTTTACAGACCGATTCAGGGATCTCAAGTGTAGCGGTTTGATAATTCGCACACCTTCAGTGTGGACATTCAGCATTTTTACTTTTAATCCATGTTTGAAATGTGGCAAAGCAGAATACCCTCTCTTTAAAATAAATGGTTACATTTCTAGTGGAGCTGTTTCCACTGTACTTTTGTACGTTAATGCCTGACTTTGGGTTGACGGTGAAAAAAACAGGCTGGTGCTTCTCTGCACTCTCATGAAGGGACACTGACATGGTGGTCCCACTTCACTCATGTATTTGAAGGAAGAAAACTTTAATGACCAATATGGTGAGCATTCATCAGGGGTTTCATTTTTGGCTGGTGATATCTTTGTCTGCCAGACAAATCCAGCCAAGTGGGTTAAGTCTTTACAAGTGAAAAGTGGGTTTTTAATTATACGAGTAGTCAGCAACGCACACTGCATTAGCATCATTAATGTGTGGTCTCATTAGTCTGTCACATTAGCAGACACCGATCCAATGCCTCTGTATGGTTTTTATAAGCTGATACAAATATCATGAGATCTTAATGTGAGTGATTAGAGCACCGCACTCATCAGGTTAAGTGTTAAAGCTGGAAATAGTTATACGCTGCGAGTACGAAGCAGATTTTATGAGTTACCACTGAAGTAAATATTAGAGTTGTCAGTTAGTAAATAAAGGGGAATGAAATATAATTATAGAAGAGGTGTTAGGGACTGTGCACTGAAAATACAACAAAACACTGCTACAGCAATCTGTTAACAGCTTTATAACGCATGTTTTTAAGTCCTCAGATTTTAAACACTGTCTAAAAAAGCCTAACCGGTACAGATAGTTGATCTTATAGTACTTTTGTGGTTGTGCTGTACAATAAAACTTCAAGCTCAGGTCTGCTCACAAAGCAGCACTTACCGCTATTTCCACAGTCAGCACAAGAGATGAGCTCCTCCGGCCTCTTATCACGGTTCTGCTCCTTGGTGCCCAAACAGAAGCTGCAGATGGGGATTGGCTCTGCCACCGGCTGGCAGGAGGACAGAGCAGGAGGGAAAGGATGAAGCGGAGGAGGCACAAGAGAGAGGAGGAGAGAGAGAGAGAGAGTTTAGACTGTCAGTCAACTTTACAGCTTAACTGTACAATGAACACAACAAAGTGGCCTTGTGTGAGTGTGTGCGTGTGTGTGTGGGGACTCAGTGGATGAGAGGAGCTGTGTGTATTAACAAGGACAAGAGCAGACTGAAAACTACAATGACACCATAGAGCATGTGGCTCTGTGAGCACACAATTTAGGATAATGAAGAGTATAACAGCCACTGTGATGAGTGTGACTGCATAATTTATGTGACATGTCACGTTAGAAGCTAACGCCGTGTGTCAGGGCCTCGGCTGGCTCCTGTGTAGTTCGATCAAAGAGTGTAACTCGCTCCCTATGGTTGTACTTTCTGAGGAGTTTAATTCTGCTGAAATGTGTCCCCTTTCGACTCTTACGCTGCGACATGCCATCCAACACTCACGACGGGGTGAGTGTTAATAATTTAGGACGCCAAAACGCACCCATCATGTCAGTAGCTGTGCAATAAGACATGAGGAAAAACATCCTCCGGTGCACATACGACCCTAAAGCTGAGCCATGTTTGTGTCGAGGGCGACACTTAACATCTTACTCCACATCAAATAAGACTGTGTGTCCAATAAAGCTGAAAAATCACATCCCTGCAGCACTGCAGGTGCACTTCACACAGGAAAAAAAAAAAAAAAAAACACAACGGGGGTGACGAGGCTGACTCTCCTTGAAAGTTTCTGGAGCCTGGAAGCCCTGAGGGGAAGTGGTGGCTTACTGCTACTTCAGAGTTTACCACAAGTTATTTTCAGCACATCTCTGTTTACTGCTCAGCACCAGTAACCCACAGAAAGAGGAATATGCTGTTTTTATTCCTCAAAAATGAGCCACAGAGATCGTTAAACTTTGGGTGGGAGGTTTACGAATCACAGGAATCTCAAACAAATACTGATCCAAATAGAAAACCGTGTATGATTTCAGTTCACATCTCTCTCAACCTGAGCTCATTAAGATGGACTGAGGGGAAGTGGAAGTCTTTCCTGTGGTCGTTTTTATCTAAATTAAGTGTCCATGGTGAGGCTAGCTTACATGTTTCAAAAGGAAATCCTTGTGCTAAACAAAAAGACGAGGAAGACAAAGTCAAACCACAAAAAAAGACAAATATGGCAAGAACAAAAAAACACTAGTTACCAGGTAATTATTAGACAAAATTTGATTCTAAATAATCCAGAAGGGGATCTCCCCAATTCCCAAACAATTGCAGAGTGTAAAGGATGTCAAACATTAGACACACGTGCTGCGTTCACATGTTTTTAAAGGAGATGCTAGAATCACTATACTTCTCTTCAGTTTGAACTCTCCCTTTCTTTGCACTATTTTCAAGCAAAAACAAATCTTAAATGATTTGCAAATCATTAAATTCTGTTTCCACTTACATTTTATGCAACACCGGAGCATTTCTGAAAGAGACGTTTTTCATAACTTACCACGTACGAGGGAAATAACCGTTTCCTTTACGCTTCCATATTCAAATCTCTGCATTTGAGCAGATACAGGAAGGCTTCTTTCTAACCATCACATGACATCAGGGCAGATGTGATCAGGCAGGAATGTTGGATGAAATATTGAAGAGGCCTCTTTGATCTGATGACACGACTGGCCTATGATACTAAACTCTTGTGCCTAGTTTTGTTCCTATACCACGTTGGATCACAATTTCACAGAACTTTATGGTACTTTGGGTGTAAATATTTGTACAAAGAAAAAAAAACTCATGCCTGACATAAATCCATAGACAGACCAACTCATGTGAGATGGTGCATGCCCAAACATAAAGCAAACACTCTCAATAACAACACCATGAAGCATTTAAATCAGAATGCAAAAGTCAGCCTGATTCTGAACTTGTGGCAGGACTTGAAAACCATTCTTCACTCCCCGTCCAACCTGAAACGTGACACAACTTGCCCGGTGACACAGCTCCAGCAACTCAGCTTGGAAACCACTTGTGGAAAAACACCGGACAGTTTCTGTCTTCTACTTTCACCCTAACTTTTACAGATTTGGTTTAATAAGTAAAAAGTTTGGATCCCTCATAGTAACAAGAGTACCTCAGAGTAAAAATACAAGGAAGAAAACTGCAGGTTAATGTTTAAACCAGCCACAACTAAGTCAAATCCTAAAAATGTGTACTAAAAGTTACACCACCAACATTCCATAAAACAAACCTTCATTTTCCAGGTCGAAATGTTTCAGAGGAAATCTGTTTTCAGCTGTGCCTTTGGTAGAGTGTGTGCTTCATGTTTATAAAGCATGCACATTGTTAGCTGTCGATTCGTGAGACATAAGTTTTAATTCAAAAAACGAATGACTGATGATTATATAAGTCAAACAAGTCAAAGGGAATTTGCACTTCAGGTTTGAGCTAAACATGCAGGTGCAGCCAATCAGACTGAAGCCAGCAGGAACCCCAGCAGGAACGCTGCCAGAGCACTAATCTGGAGTGTGAGAACTGACACAGAGCTGGGGATGAAACTCATTTAAAGAAGTTAAGTACAGTGCTTCAAAGTGGGTGACAACTAACTACAGGCCAGCCAACATTTTAAAAATCTGAGGACTGAGGGTCGTCCTGAGGTTGGCGTGTGACTGGTTGTTGACGGGAAACAATAGCTTCATACGTACAAGACCTTTAAGAAACAGAGAGAGCGAGCAAATTGAAAGTCTTGAAAAGTGCAAACAGTGTCCAATCAGCTGGAGATCGTGAACATCAACACTGACTTCAGGAAATTTTAAGATCCTGCACATTTAAAGAAAAACACGCTGGGCTTTAATTGAGTGATACATTTCCACAAGATGAGACTGAAGAAGCATATTTTATTACATTGACTTGATTTAACTTGACAGATGCTGGTAAGAATTGCTCTCGAAGAACAGTTAACCCTTATAACCCTGGCGTGAGTAGACTTCCCACGCTGCCTGACATGCACCTCCTTCCCAAATGTAACTACATGTTGAAACGACTTGGACTGCAAGCCTCGTGGTTGGTCTGCTGAGCGGTATACTGTTTTTGCAATTGCCAACACACATTTTATGCCCTTCCATGTCCCCTCTCCATCCTTTCTTGTGATAGTTTTTACATGATAAATAGTAACATGTTTCAGCTTCAATTATATTAAACAATACACTCAAAATCACTGTGAGAAAGGGCCTAGAGAGAAAGAAACGGGCTGTCTGACGCCGACAGAGATGACGGTGGTGTTCACTAGGGATGGACGATATTATCGGGACGTGATCGGTATCGGCCGATATTGGCATAAAAATGACATCTACCATAATAAATTGATAAAATAGTGAGCTGCTGCTTACTTAGTTATTGCCCAATCTCTGTACCATGAACCGAAGCTACTGCTAATATGTTTTGTATTTTCTTATTGCTTGCACATCACCTCTCTGTTACACATTGTTCGTAGCTCATAGAATTGTGCAGTGTAGGCGGAGTCCACCTCATTATTTTTGTTCTGATCAGGGACTGAAGCTGCATATATTTTTTTGTGATTTTGTTTGCTCAGTGCAGATTGAGTCGTCAGATATTTGGCTCCTGTTTTAGTTAAATTAAAATTCAAGCAGCAGTCTGTATGGCACGTCGCTGACGCATTTACTGTCAAAGAGTAAAACCATCTTATTAAATTTGGGTTTAATTGCTGTACAGTTGCACTTCTCCCATGTTCCCTGAGGTTATGCTTACTTACTGTCAGTTGCGAAGTTGGCTAAATTTGTCCTGGTTGTGGGTATCGATATGATCGATATGATGAGACTTTTTATATTATATTGTTTGAAATCGTTTTTTTTTTTCTTATTTTGCAAAAGAAATTTATATTACTGAACAAATATAATGAGAGTACGCACCATAATACTTCACACTACTTCCAGTACAGAAGAGAGTTGATGATCTCTGCAATTAGGTGTATAAAATATTGGAAACAGTATCAGCGATCAGCTAAATGAGTTGTAAAACATCTGCATATCAGCAAATAATCCAATATCCTGCATCTCTTCTGCTCACGACTGGGTCAGCTGCTGCGGTGTAAGGTTAACGCCTAAACATAAACCCATCTTCATTCTGCCGCATCTTCTCAGTTCTTTACTTATAGTGTCTCATTTTTTAAGCTGCCAGATAATAATTACTTTAAAAGAGGAGATTCTCATTCCTCGCCACTGGCAGAGATGAATAAACTTATCTGCACTTTCCAGGTAAAGATGAAATACCGCAGATTGGAAATACAACATTTTTGTGGGGCACAAGACGAAGGTCATCATATGCCCTTCAGATTCCCGCTAATTAATTATTTATATAAATGAGATCACAGAGGACGGGGTTACAAGGTTTTCAACATGACAGTGGTGTAAATGTTTGGAGCTGCAGAGAGCTGGGGAGGCAGCAGGTCCTGGCAGTTGAGGAGACAGGGACAAGAGCTTGATTTATTGGGTTCATTTCCTTCTGACTCAGGCTGCTTCAAACACCTCCCGCTACACCTCTACTCAGCCGCCTAAGAGCCCATGGACACAGAGAGGGGGGGCAAGAGAGGAGGGGAAACAAAAGGTATGGAGTGAGGTTATGAGGAAGGAGAGCGGTGAACAGAGAGAGAGGAGGGTAAAGACCGAAAAGTGAAGAGATATTTTTAACTTACAACCCTTTATCATCATGTAATCTAAACCCATGTGGAAAATATCTGCCAACAAACCGACACTCTACCATAAGAAAAGAGGAATTCAGCAGCAAAGAGAGAGAGAGAGAGAGAGAGGAAGAAAAGCTGTGTGAAGAAGAGAGCGAGAGAGAGCGAGGACAAAAATAAGCATCCAGAGGGCAAAAGAAGGAAGGAAATGGAAAGTGTAAAGAAAGAGACAAATCTGTAGCAGCAGTCCGCTGAGCAGCCTGCGTGCCACCAGCACCTCAATCATTCCTGACACTTAACCCTTTCTCTGCTGGAGGAGGTCAGCGGCTCCTGCTCCCTCTCCGAGCACTCGAGTAAACACGAGCGGGGAGCGCGCGGGCTGTGAGCTTGCCTTTCACGCACGGACAGCTCGTATGGAAACACGTTACAGTAGAGCTTCAGTTACTGCGCTGCCACTGTAAATTAATCCCCTACAGATACTAAAAAATGAAAAGCTAATCCTCCCTTCATGACAGGGATATTTGGACAGCCAAACACAATCCTCAAATTCCTCCTGAGAGTCGTTTTTCCTCGCCGTTTCAGTCTTTTCTACCTCTGCCAGCAATGGCTGCCAGGACTGCTCTTACACCAGAGCTGCACTCTAGAAATTTCTCACATACACTGACTGTTTGAGTTAAGTATCATGGCTGACATTTGACTCAAGATGTTTCTGTGTGTGTGGAAGCTTGAATTCCTATTTTAAGCTCGCGTGTTCATGTTTTGGCATGTGCTCTTCTTTTTCCAACGTTAAGGAGGATTCCAGGAACAAAACCTTTCGCAGAGCCAAGACGACACGCCTTGTGGCAACTGTTAGCAACTAGCTGCATCGACCGGGTGGACATGAAATGCCTTTCAAACATGTCCTACAAGTTAAAGGTTCCTCTAAAAATACACGCCTACACAAACACTCATCTGTGGACGAGCAAGAGTGCCCCAACCTGACCCAGCGGACACACCCACCCATGCTTTACGGATCACTTAAGCACATCTCAAACATGCTCTACATCCTGGTACGCGTTTCATTTTCAGCTGGTTAGAGTTGATACCCAAGGCGCTGCGTGTAGCATTGTCTGGGACCTTGTAAGCCACAGAATAGGTTTGAGAAAACAACCAGCAGTGGCCTAGTTTCCCCTTTATAAACTAGCTTCTGTTATCCAGTGAGAGAGGACATGAGAGTGAGACAGGAAAAGAGGAACAATAGAGGAAGGCAAAAGGGGAAGGAGTAATGGAGAAAGGGGAGGAAAGGGGGAGGGAAGAAAAGATAAAAGGCAATGAAAAAAAAGAGGGGGAAAGTGTTGCTGTTGTCCTTGTTTGGTCTCAAGTCAAGGATCTCATTAACATGGGAGGCCGAGCTCAGCATCCCCTCACTGCACTTCCTCTACGGCTGCTCCCACCTTGAAGAGAAACTCATTGATCACTGTTACAGGACACGGGTCAATCGATGCACTGGTAGTTACCAGCTCAAATAGACATACTTTAGAGAAACAGACCACAAATACGCATGGACGTTCAAGCATTTCTACGAGACAGCTCGGCAAAACAAATGTGTATTCCCTGCAGTGAGTGCCTCGTATTTACCTGGGCTACATTTCCACGAGACATCTACGGCGTCCTGAGGACGACCCTGTGTCGTGCCAACATGCCCTCCCTTTCAGCAAAGCATCAGACCTCCATTAAAATCGAGGTTAGCCAGGGAGCACGGAGCTAAATCACTGCATCAAACGGAGCGGGGCTGGCTGCGCTCCAACCGTCACTTCCACAGCTGCTCAACACATTGGCTCTATTTGCGGGGCGGCGAGGTTAGCCATACGCACGGCCTCACACGGCTACACTCGCCGTGCCAAAAGCCATTCACATCAGAGTCACTTGTGAGACGGAGGTAGCTGTTCCCCCCTGGGCGCTGACACTTCTACTAATGCTGCTTCTATAGACTCTTGGCGGGCTTTGGCTGCTCCTGGTTGTTCCTCAACGGCCAGTAGGGAAAGGAAAGGAGGAGCACAGTCTGCGCTCAAGAGACACATGATGGCCAGAAGTGAACTTCACACATTTAAAGATTTGTCTCTGTTTAACAAGCCGTCCTGCGTGTATTTCAACGCAACAGAGTCCCACTGGACTGATGGAAGAACCAGCAGTGATCTCTATACTCTGGACAGAAATAACAGGGCAGATAAGGCTGGTATTTTAGTTCTTTCTGAGAAAACTCTCCAGGGACTATTTAAGGTGAAGGTGATGGATTTTGTCCCAAATCAGAAGCTGGCATCAGCTTAATGATTAATCACTTGAATGATTAATCCTATTTGTTTTATATGACAGAGAACTTTTTGGTGAGGAGGACACACCGTTTCTTGTAAACACTTTTCACGTCAAGCTGTCAAATGTAATTTCTCACCACTCTGAGCAGCACTGATGAAATTTCACAAGATTGTGTTTGTGGTGGAAGCAAAGCTTAAGCCCGTTATCGCCTGAAAAAATCAACACGAAACACAAAGACCACCAGAGGTAGGACAGAAAATCTCATTATGGTTTGACTGCAATCTACCCAACAGATTTTCAGTCGTTCCATTCTGCACTTGTGTGCTCCACCAAATGTCAAACAAGAAGTGGGCATGTGGTAACAGCTCAGTGCAAGGTTACAGATGGTGCCATCAGAGAGTAGAAGAAGACTTTAAAACTGCAGGACAAAAGTCAGCCTAGGCCGTGGCTACATGGAAACAAAATAAGCATCAAAGAAACGAGTGGAACCTTTTCTTCAGGTTTCACCTACTTCTGGAAGAGTTAAAAATGAGATTTTCAGGGTAGAGATGGCCTAAGCGGTCTGGGTCACCACTCTAGGTTTGCCCTAGAGCTGGTGGCCCAGGTTCGAATCCAGCCTGTGGCCTGTTTCCTGCACGCCATTCCCCACCCTCACCATGCTTCATACTCTATCCACTGTCCTATCCTCTCTAATTAAAGGCATGAAAAAATAACTTTTAAAAAATTACAGATTTTCAAAAAAGTTGACGCCAAAAGCCAGGATGTCAATTCTTGACAACCAGGCTGAGTCATTTTCCCCAAACTCCTGTGGGAAAGTGGTCACCTCAAGAATTTTTACAACCGGGCAGCAAAAAAACACAAAATTACCCCCTCTGACTCCACAAGTGATACAGCAACAACAAGGAACACCACAAGGCTTTCTGTACTTAGGCCCCGTTAACATGTTTCACTCAAAAACACAAAAAAACGCAGAGAAAAAAAAATCTGTTTACATGGAAACATTGAAGGACTGAAACAGTGTAGTATGCACGCCACACCTGCAGTTGGCGATACAACTGACAGATGAACATTTTGTTGAAGGCAGTCAGCAGATTCAGCACCACAAGCGCAACACAGTAGTCCGCCATTGTTACTGTTGTCCGGTTCGCACATGGCAAGAAGTTCCAACAATGAAAGCGTAATGTGCGAAGCAGAGCATGACGTCAGCGTTTCCACTGAAAACTGGTCACAGGGTTTCAGAAAAATTTCTCTCTGAAGGCTGTTTTCAAAAGCTTCCTTTTAATCTCGGCTAAAACGCCGCTTCTGTGTAAGAAACAAGAAGCCAAAATGCAAAAATACCGTCTCATTTCAACTGGGGAAACACCAAAATGAAAATTCTTGGCCGAAACCCAGAAAGGAATTATCATTCCGATTATTCGTACCACTGCATAAATTAATATTAATGCTTAATGCTAAACTCTGCAATGCATGATACAGAGATTAAAATTGAGTTGTGAACGTGTGACCATCCCACCATTTAAATGAAATAAATAACATAAGACTATTTAGTCTGTTAAATAAAAAACAAGGTATAGACTTGATCTATCAGAGGAATGTGCCTTGTCTGGTTCAGAGCAACGAGTCCTTTTTTCTACGCTCTGCCCTGCTTCTCCTGCTCATCTCCTTCTCCAAGCGGGTTCTCTGCATCCATCACGACCTGGATCATTTCTTGTGTGCACATCACATGCTTTGCAAATCACTATCCGTGGGTCTTTCTCAGATATATTGAAATATGTCAGCTCTAGTTCAGACAAGAGTGTGCCAGCCGCGGTTTTAGCTTGCGTCATCACAATATGCTGTTTCAGCGGTGTTGTTTTTGGTGATAAAAGTCTTTCGGCTGCCAAAAATGAACTTTTGGGGCATTTTCGGCTGCTGAAATTCTGGTGCATCCCGAATTTCAACCTAAAACTGTCGCCATGTAAACGGGGCCTTACAATCCTCCAAGTGCCAATACACAGTGTTATTACAATGAGCAAACACAAGCAGAGGGGAGGTGTACATATGATGACAGAAGGAGCAGTGGGGGTCAATCAAGTGTGTGCAAAATGAAAAACTACATAAATATAATAGAAATATAAAATACATCCACTGTGGCTCATAAAAATAAGAAGCATTATCTGCTGGATGTTTGTCCGTTGAGGAGGTCACTGGGACATTTTTGGAGGGAAACTA
This sequence comes from Labroides dimidiatus, assembly GCA_030710495.1. Classification (NCBI taxonomy): domain Eukaryota; kingdom Metazoa; phylum Chordata; class Actinopteri; order Labriformes; family Labridae; genus Labroides; species Labroides dimidiatus. The sequence continues at coordinate 26,672,059 of CM061153.1, forward strand.
CCTCGACCTTAACACTGTGTGTGGTGTTAACGTGTCCCCTTTTTTTCACACGTCCTCGCCGTGACACTGCACATCGACATCGAGAACTCTGGTTCACCCCACTCCAGCTGTTGAGGAAAGGGCAACTGCAGGGCAGGGAGATTGCTCTTCTCTATTATGACGGGACGAACATCATACGCGCGCACAACCACACACAAACAACGATATATCCATACATACACATACACACACACACACAAAAGCCCAGCATCAAGCCCATCCCACCTAATGGCCGTAGCCTCACGCTGCTAACGGGCGCTCAGGGAGGCAATGAGGTTTGCCATCTATATATCCATGACCCCTGGTTGACTCCACTCCCCCATCACCTCCCCCTTCATGACCTGGCAATGGCACCATTAGGGTGAGAGGGGGGAGACAGAAATAGGGTCTGAGATCCTTGTTTGAATGGAGCACTCTGACACAAACATGAGCATGTTGAGTACACAAATCTCCCAACAAATGGGGTCAAAGGCAGTGCTTAGCCATTTGTTTTGATTCTCCTCCCCCCTCTGCCTCACTTACACTCTCTCCCATGTTACTTGGAAGTCATAACTGTTTGCAATCATGCGGGGCAATAAGGCAATGATGCATCCACAGATGAGGAGCGTGGAGGAGAGTGATCGTGCAGACACCAGACCGTCTCTCTTGTGTGCACCGTTACAATCTCTTTGACACATGTGCCACTTGTGCAGGCAGCGAGTATCAAATCCATCAAAAACACACCAAGAGTCAGACGGAAACACGTGTGATTGAGCAGCAATATTGATACATCCTCTGGAGAGAAATGTAAAGGTGATATCAGAAGATAAAGGGTGAAGAGACTTTGACTTTCCCGCTGCTGCAGCAGTTTCTCATTGTCCCATCGAGCTCCAAGATCAGACGAACAAACAACAAAGTGTCCCTTATAATTTCCAGATGTTAACTTTGTCATGTTACCAACGGGTTTTTCTCCTACAGGAGATTCATCTCTTTTTCAGAATTTGTTTGTGCTCATAAAATGTTTTGAGTTCTTGAAAGATGTAAAAAAGTAACTTCATTGTTCATTCAAATTCAAAGAGCACAAATATCCTGAACACGTCCCAAAACTATCAGCGTGAGCTGCATTCAGCAGGGACAAGTAAAGAGTGTCGACATCTAAATCCTGCAACTGCCGTTCCATCCAGTTTGGCTGCTGGAATAAAAAGATGCTGTATAGCAGACCGTGAGTTTAAGAATAGGACGACACTCCTATTTAAGATTTTTGGAGAGTTGTCTCTCAGGACATCAGAATCCTCTTTCAAAAAAATGATCCCACAACAAAACCGCTTTACCTAACACCTCTACAGAGACTCCCATTAGAGCGATGTCCTCTATCGAATCATACTCTCAGTGGTGACAAGTGCCAAGAAGATTCTTTGTCGACACGTGTAGACTTTCTGAGTAGCTCATCACTTCAGGAAACAGTATTAGCTATAACACCGATGTGAGTCCAGAGGAGCAACATGTATCACGATGAAAAAACAGCATCAGATGGTTGTGAAATCACCTGATTCCCTCCTCTTTGTTCTGTCCAATTCATTTTTTGATACTGTGGATACATTCAGTTACTTGTTGTGTTGATAAAAACTGAGAATGAACCTTTCTGCAATCTTTGACAACAACAAGGCATTCGATTTTCATACACACAAGTGTGCCAGCAGTTAAGAGGGAAGGAACCTTTAGAATTTAAAGCTTAGCGTAAATTAAAACATACGCAAGAGTAAAAATGAAGGAAATAAAGGGTGTTGTTTTGTTTTTGAATGAGATTGTAAAACATTAGACCGGGACAACCAGTGTCATGTTCAGATTCCCTCCAGACCCCTTATAGAACAGGGGACATCACACTCTGAAGGTTGGATTATGGTTTTCACAAGAATGTGACGCACAGAAATGAGACAAGTGGCTTTTATACTTTTTCACACTCCACGCGGCGTCCTTTCCTAAACTGCAGGGGGCAGTGTATCACAAATGCATGTCTACCATAGTACTAAACTAGAGCAGAAGAAGCTGTTCACATTTTGTTTTGTTTTTTGACAATTCCTTTTCTTCAAACTTGGCTGCAATTTCTCTCCGAGAATTGTTCATTACAGGATAATGACGGGGATCTCTATGCAATATATCATATAAGTGCAGTATTTTTGTATATTGGACTTTAGGAGTTCCTGTTTGTTCGCGTGTTTCCACACGGAAGTTAGAAACTTTCTGAGGTGCATGTCACAGGAATTTTGCGCTTTAAAAAGGGACTGCATGACGGGCGAGGTTCATGGACACGTCAAGCATAAACTAAGCTTCAGAGTACATGCATGAACGGTCAAATAAGGTCAATTTTGGGGTCAAATCCCCTGAAAGTTTCTTTTAAAAAATTATCCAACGTGCATGAATAAAAACAGCTCATGTTTTTATCTTTTCATGTGTTTTTGTGCAGCTGATCTGTGAGAGAGAGAGAGAGAGGAGGTTGATCTCTGCTCGTCTTAAGAGGTGGGCCATCTGCAGCCAAGCAGGTCACTGTGTTAGGCAGACCCCATGTGACTCCAGCCTGCTCTTTAGGCTAATCCTACTTTGTGAGTCCTGTGTGTGTGTGTGTGTGTGTGTGTGTATGGGTGTCTTTACCAGGAGCTTCTGGTGCTGCATAGACTTGTACATGCACACACAAACACACACAGACTCACACACACATGGGGCCAGATAAAGCCAGCAGCCAGTCAAAACAGTGTTTAGGGTCAGTCTAGTGTCTGTGAGATCGACCGTCTGTCTGATAACCTGAACGATATATGAGCCAATGATAGGCCACTATGTTGGCACACGCAGCAGTTTGTAACTCTAACTGCTTTATTTACATGCTGGTTGTTAGAAAGCATGTGTGTAGTTATCTGGAGGATTCACGACATGCGGACCGTCGGGTTGTGATCTGTGAGGCGACAGAATTCATTCTAACTGCTCACAGCTCCGTGTGCAGCTCTGTGTTTGTTTGTTTGATTGCATGCAGTTAGTTGTATGGTTTAAAGTGTGCGTGCATGTCTGTGGACCTAAGAAGCAGAGGGCAGCAGCCGGCTGCTCTCTCTGATCAGGTTACAGAAGTGGGTGTGTTCCCTCTCTCCTCTGTCGCCTGCATGTCTGCCTCTCCCTCTCTCTCTCTCCCAACTCATTCTGTCTCTCGCTTTCTTCTCTCTCTGTCTGCTCCTCTCTCCTGCTTTCTGGTTACAGAGGCCCTGGGCTTGCGTCATCCAAGCTTCTTTCTCTGGCACCACTACAGACCTCTCTCTCTCTCTCTCTCGTCTAAGTTCCTTCCCTTTCCTCTTTTTCTCTCTCTTCCTTTCTTCCTCCCATCTCCTGACAGCTCCTGACAGGGAGCAGCTCTGCAGCTGGTCCACACTCCCTGCAGGAGGCTGGGAGACATGTGACTCTCTTCCCTGACCTCTTCCTTTACCGACACTGCTGGAAAAAAAAGGGCCCACCCGACGCCCACCCAGCATCCCTCTGGTTGTGCTCCCTTGGGCTGCCGCACACTTCATCCCTGGGCTTTCATAAATCGAATGCTAAGTGAGCAAATCCTTCAAACATGATACCACTTTGTCTTCTGATCACAAACTGACAACGTATTCAAACAAAGATGCACACGCCATTCGGGAACAGATGCATACTGTGCTACCGGCCAGGTCTTAACCCTTTCAGTACGATTCGTAAACAACTTCAATGTGCTATCTTTCATTAGCCTACCACTCACAGGAACATAACCCAAGTATCTAACACCAATTTATCTTTTTACACAAGTATAGCAGCCAGCAGCATCCAGATGGTGTTTGTCACATCTATCTGACGTGCCCATGTTGCAAATAACAAAATGTGAACAGGTGTTTACAATCTGATGAATTTAATGATGAATGTGTGTTGCAGACAGTTTGACATGTTTGTCTGGAAGTTGTGCATGCTGATACAATACCTTATCTTTCTCATGGGGCAACAACCGTACAGGTGGCAGAGATTCCAGAGACACCGTCCCGGTCCCGTCATCCAGAGAGCTGCTGCGGCTGATGAGCTGGAACATTGGGCCTTGCTTGGCCACGCGTCCATGAGCCACAGCCCTCTTCAGGGCCACCCTCAGCTGCTGGTGGAAGAGGCCAGGCCCCATGGAGCCACTGCCCGATAAGTAAGCTGCCACATCAGCCTGACATTTGAGGAAACGTTCGATGTTCTTTAAGCTAGAGCCACCGGGCTCATGGAGTCCCTCCAGCGCCCGTTTGATCAGCTTGTTCCAGTCGAGTCCTGGTTTCTTCCCTGAATGGGAATGAGAGCTTCCACCCCCACTGCTGCTCCCACCGCCACCTCCGCCGCCTCCTCCTCCTCCTCCGCTGCCTCCACCGCCACCTCCTCCAGAGCTGCCACTACTTTTGGGCTTGGGTAAAGCCAAACGCCCAGGGTTGTCTGGGTCCTTGTAGGAGTTGAGACCTTTGTTAGTAACTTTAAGGATGGTGCCATCCTTTACACTGAGTTCTAGCTGCTCCAAAACCGTTTTGCGGTCCAGGCCATGGGACATGGAGACAGCATTGCAAATGCGCTCTTCGGATGGTCGCTGTTTCTGCTTCTTTACCTTTTTGATGGCCTCTAAGATCCATTGAGTATACATTGGGTTTGCCAGTTTCACCATGGCTGTAGTTTGAGTGTGTGTGGGGGGCCTAGGGGCCTCACCACAATAACCACACACAAAAAATGGGGACTGTTAGCCAAGGAAACACCTGGCCTGCGCCGGAGCGCCGCCTCCTCTTGCTCTTTGCCCTCTGCCTGCTTACTATCCCTTGTCCTGGGGTCGTACAGAGAGTCCCTCAGAAGCTGAGTATGAGCAGCACGGTAATGAGCAGCTGACCATAGCACAAACCCCAATCAACCCTCCACCCAGTAAAATGGGATCTACCCACCACCCACTCCCAGCCAGGTGAAAGTCCCTGGCTAGAAGCAGTGGGGGTGGAGGAAGAAGCAAGTGTAAGAGCAAGTAAACCCCCCACAGAATGCAAGGTAGGGTACGGTAGATCCTGATGAGACGGGCTCCCAAACAGGTGTTCACCACTTAGCCAATGACAAAACACTTTAAAATGGATGATAAAAAATGACTGATAAACTAGCTAAATCTCAGTGTAAGTTCAGATGGATGATCATGTCTCCAAAATATAAAAGTGGAGCATCAAAAATAACAACGACGGTGAAACAGTTTAAGTTTTGTTGATGAATTACAGTATTCCACAAGACTTTTTTTTCTGTCTCCACGTTTTTCTCATCTTCACTTCTTCTTCTTCTTCCCTTCCTGTCCTTTACGCTTCCAGTTGTCTTGGCTTTTCAGCTTTGGGACGGAACAAATAGCTCACCGCAGAAAGCAGCTACAGCTGATCACCTTCATAGGGAATCCTGCACATCAACAGGGAATAAAAGCAGAGAGCAAGAAAAGTTAGACACACCTTGCAGAAAAAAAGTTTATATCTTTATATGCAGACAGAAATATGATGTGTATTTATGAACAGACAATGTGGTCTGGTGATATAAAAAAAGACAAGCATTCAGTATAACATTTTAACAACACTGGCACATGGAGAGAAATATAAACAAAGCCATGCAGGCACACGAGGTTAAGGCATGCAGTATCAAATGTACTGAAAATTATCAAGATGATTTAGACGAGTAACTTAACACACACTCTGTCACAACTTGACAGCTAACTTTGTCATCAAGCATGCAATTTTCAAGTAACATGAATATCACTGCAGACCCCTCAGCCAGTATGTTTGTAAATGGACAAGCATTAGAGTCTCTAGAAATGGCACACAAGCCTAACACAGAGGTAGAAACAGCAGGTTATAAACAGTGTAAACAAAACCATCATAAAACTGAACCAGCAGATTGACCAGTGGGCTAGATGGGTTGCTAACGTAAACATGATGCAGTCAAAACACAGACTGTTAGCAAACATTAGCTCGGAGGCTAGCTGAAATCAAAGCTAAGTTGATTGCCGCATTGTCAGACTGTTTCCTGTGATGGTGTTTACTATCACTGATGTGTTATTAGTCACCCAAGTATCTGACAACAAGCCTTCCCGCTAACAGCTGTTGTTTAGCACGCTAACGTTAGAAGCTAACCAAAAAGCTAACGTTACCATTATCTCACTAACGCTACTCGCTAAACAGCATGAAACCAGAGGTTAGCCAGCGCCCCGGCTAAAATACACAACATTCCCCCTCAAGGCCAATGTATCCGGTAAAACCAAACACAAAGCCGCGAAAACACAGCAAATAATCTAGTTTTGAATGTCATTTAGATATTAAGGTAAGACCGAGGCCTTGTGAAAGGCACAATGCAACTTGCAGACGGCCATCTCTGCTAGCGGGCAAGTGCAGAAATAGAGATATCAGAGCCGCGGATCCTGCAGTATTACATGCTCTGTGGCCTCCCTCACAGAGAGCCTCTACCCGCTCAGACGCGTCCCCACCTAGCCGACTTCCTCTCTCCACCAGCCGCCCTCCCACGTAACGCTACAGCCTGCGGTGCGGGAAAAGACAAGGCCTACCGCTGGAGCCGAGCAGCTAGGCCTCGGTTCCCCCCTCCGTACCCCCCACCCACCTCCGCGAGCACCATCCCTCCGTACCCCTCTCTCCCTCTCCCTCTCGCGGTTCCCCTGAAAGCCCGAGCGGGTCCGGTTCTGGTTTCAAAGGGAATCTAGGGTAATGCAGCCCGCTTAAAAAATCTCATATGTCCTCATCCTGCTGCCGCTCCTACTCACCGGAATTTCGTGTCGAGTCGCCGAGGAGAAGGTGCCAAAACCGTGTGAAACGGAGACAACAACAAGCCTAAAAATGCAGCCACAGACCAGGGGTTCTAGAGCCTACGCCATCTTTGAGTGAAACAGGAGCACGGCTGGTGGGGGAGGGGGGAACACTGAACCGTCAGGCAGGGCCAAGGGACCGTCTGCATGGTGCGAGGCGAAGATCCAGGGGAAGAAAAATCCACTGCAAGGGGCGGGGGGCGGCGGCGCTGTGCTGTTGCTATGAGAGGGGTGTGGATACTGCTCAAGCACATGAAATGGAAGAAAGGGACAGATGGTGGTGATGCTGGAGGAAAGAAAAAAAAATGAAAAGACAGGATAGGTGTTCTTGCATTCTCTGCTGTACTGGAGCCACATAGAGGGAGATTTAAGGGAGCGTCTGAATTTTGCCAGCAGTAGTGAAAAAAAAAATCAAAGCCAATGAGCGTGCCTTAACGTTAGAGGGTATTTAAAGATCAAAGTGAGACACCCCTCCACACTGCAGTCTATTGTAGCAGCTGTGTGTTTTTAAAGCTAAAGATGGGAAACGAGCCACACATACACAGTCCCATGAGATGATCAGATGTTGCATGTGTAGATTTCTGGAGCATTACAGTACATGATAGAGCATGTTATCATCTGTCTTTGCAGAGTAGTCTTCTGATGCATTGCTCCCCAGACTGTGAAACGCAGAATTATCCTTCCAGCAAAGAAAATTATTATGTAAAGTGTCTGCAGCTGATCCACTTCGCCGCATTTCATTAAATGACAGCTGAGTCTAACACCTTTCCTTTATAATTTATGTTTGGAGAGAGGAGTTGTTTTTTTTACAGCTCTAAGTCCTACATCAATTACAGCATCTGGTGACAGATGGAAGCAGCATAATATGTAGGTATCGGTCTCTGAGTTTTAGAATCTGATGGACTTAATTCAAAGGTAATTTGAAATAGATATACACAAGTCGTGAATGCATTAAGAGCCTCAGATGTTGTGTGTTGTGGAAGATTAAAAACTGCACCTCTGAAGGCGAGATGAGGCATAACTCAAAAGCAAAGGATTGATAAAAAGCATCACATATTGCTCTGTAGTATCTGAATCTGCCACGGGGATCTTTGGACAACTTAAGTACAGACCTGTGTTTGTTCAGGAGAAAAGTAATCAATAAAGAAAAACTGATTTTGCTGCTTGATCATAGTGATACAGAGGTACTTGCGTTGGAAATCTGGCTGCAATCGTGAAAGCTCCCTGGGTGGAAATTAAATGATCTGCAGCTTTGTGTAAAATGATGTGTACATCAGTCCTCAGAGACAGATTATAAAATGTCTTTTTGGGAGCAATTAGATGTTCGGTTTTCCCATGTTAGAGGTGTCTTGTGAGAGGGTGAACCGCTCTCGGCACAAAGGGTGATCAAATAAAACCAGTAAGGTCAAACACTACCTGCTGTTTACCTTGTACTGCTCCAGGGATAGATAAATCACATTCCAACGACAAGGCACTAATTATAATTAACGGTACTGTTATTACACAGATAAATAGTGTGAAGCGTTAACACATGGACAGCTATTAGTACGCCTCCTGAGGACTCACATATTACATCAGTGTGTACAGTAGGGCAGCTAACAGATGGACAATACTCAGGAGGAGTTTGCACCACATCTATCCTTCCAGGACATGAATTAATAATGTTCAGTGCAATAATCCACTGCGGAGGCCATGTTCATGATACACAACAACAGAAACAAACTAACAGGACTGAGTCAAGAGGACGAGGAGTTAAGAGGCATTTGACTGTAATTCTTATAAACAGAGTTGCCGCTGTATTAATTGGAGGATCAGGGCAGGGATGTAAATGAGGATGAATTAATTTCATTTCATTACACACATTTTATATTGAACTAACACCTTCTGAAGGATTCATTATCTCTTATGGGATAACTAGTATACCAGAGTATTAATTCTAAAACAAAGTAGTTTTAGATGAAGCAGAGCTGAAACAAACAGTTAATTAATTTGCTTAATTGGATGAATGAAAGAGAAAAAAAGGCTGGAAGGCCACTAAACAAATTAATTCTGAAAACAAAGATTGTTGTATTGTTGTTGTGTGCTTTCATACTGAGAGTGAATTCTAGAGGTTGATACAATTTTCATACCTGAGTGCAGGTGATTATCGAAGAATAAAGAGAAAAGCTTTTATGAACAAATCTGCTCTGTTTTTCTGAATGAAAGAGAAATATGCAGAAGTCGCACTTTACAGGTATTCCATCTAGTATTTCGAATATTGACCAATCATCTCTTCAGTTGCCATGAATCCAGCCTGAATGAATTTCAGATGCATCATCTTCTATCCATGAAGCATGCCACATTGGCTCACCTGCAGTATAAGCTCCTTGTCTCCTTGAATGGCCTGAATCAGAGCTTCTGCTAGAAATTTGACGGACCAGTATCTTGTTAATTTAAAAAAAGCAGATTACTATCTTTCATAGAATGACTTTTATCATATTCTAAAAGAGTTAAATTTTAAATTAAGAAAAACAGAAAATTCTATGTGTCTTTACTTTATAGTGATATTGGGTTCAGATGCTAAAGGAAAATTCTCTCTTTCTCCCTTCGTCCCGACAATGAAGCGACGATAGCTGTCAAGAAAAGAAGCTTCCAAGATGCACCGTTGTTCAATCCTCCACTTGTTTGGCTCTCATCACTGTTTCCTCTTTAAACTGCTTCATACATAAATTTGTACGTTTGCTCAAAACATGGTGGTGGAACACTGCAGCCTCTGCAGAAAGGGGCTCACACCTTATGTAGATTGATTGAGAAAAGCTCATTCCAAAATCAAAAAAAGAGAGACAATTTTCATATTCAGGTGATTGTACACTGATAAACATACTTTAGGATAATCTAATCCATTACTCTGTCATTTCAGTATAATTCTTTTAATTACAGCACACTGCACCTTTTACAGGAAAATTGAATTAAGCAAATAGCTTTTCAGCTTTATATAAAGACTTTGGAGTTAGAGTTCTTACAACATTTTGTTTAATCTGTACGGGAGCAGCTTTTCTCTAAAGTGTTTTCTTGATCTGGAGACTGGGGAAATTGTTGCTTTTTATCAAGAAATAAAGGCCTCTTATATTTCCACAATGTGTCCTTTTACTCTGGTTTCTATTCAACACAACCAGAAACTGGCACAACAACTGCCTTTTGGGAGCCTTTTGGACATTATTCCCTCTGTTTCAAGGCTCAGTGATTAGCTCAGCTGATCATATCTTACTTTCAACAAGTCATCAAATCACTATGAGCATAAAATAAAAAAAAATATATTTCTAAAAAAAACTTGGGCTCAGTCAATTAAAAAAAAAAATCAAAGTTGCAGGCATCTGACCCAGTTTTAGTGATTTTTTAATTGGTCTACAAGAAAAAAGGTAAAATGAAAACAGAAAAAAGGCGTTTTAATGGCATTACTTTTTACTCTTCAGAAAGTGTGAAGGATAATTTTTCTGCTTTTTAACATTTTTTCCAGAATAGAAATTAATATGTATCTGATAGTTTAATCATTACTGAGACTTCAAAGCTGTTTGGATCCTTTATTGGCATTAACAAGCATAACGAAAGATAGTTTTTGAATTAGCTTCAACACCTGCTGCTTCTGAACTAATTTAAGAGAAATAGTAAAATATTAAATATTAATCATACTAGTGTCAACATTTATTTAATGTTTATAAAATCCATTATATGCTTGAAAAGGAGTCACAGTAAATTCTGCCCTACACTCAGGAATGGATGTTTTGGTATGAGAACCACGGCCTGTATTCTATCCTTGGTGGAGAAAAGGAGACAAGTAATCCTTCGCTTCCTTTCATCCCCTTAATCCCCCCCCCCCCCCCCTTTTTTTTTTTTTAAATTTCTATTCTCCAAGCATCCACCTGCTAGAGGCCCAGAGCCCCCAGAAAGCTGCACCAGTGTCCACCTGCCCCCTGCACCCACTCACCCCTCTCTGACACACACACACACAAACACACACACACATCCTGCCCACCTGATGCACAGCAGCACCTCCTGCTCTCCAGGCCTGCTGTTGGGCCTGCTGGCTCTTGCTCTGCTCCCTGTCTTCCTGCCTCCGGTTTAAAAGCTGGACCTTTGCCAAGTCAAATAAACTCCCGGCATCCCTTTCAGTCAAAGAAAACATTTCATGCATGTGCAATTACACCTCTTTTATTGTCGTTGCTGATTTTATGTGTGACGTGTCGTCTCAAATTAGCACTTATTTTTTTCTCTTCGTTTTATTTTGGGCCTTTTTGAACATCGCTTATTGTGAAATGTACTTTAAATAGGATCTGATTGATTGCCTGTTTAGATTAAGTGAAGGAGGATGTTTACATATCGAGTCCAGCTGAGGGGACTCGTTCCATTAAAACAAGTCAACCTGACGCATGACTAATTTTCAATTAACCCGTAGTGAATCCTTGGAGAAATGTGATTAAAATTTGAAATAATGAAATCAGGAATTGATTCTCAAGAGGGGAAAACAGGACTTGACCCCTCTGTATCGGATTCTTTTCACTTTTTGAGTAAATGACAGAAATGTTAGCGATGTGTGCAGCTGGGAGTTGGTAGCCACTGTCACTCTGTGCCACCGCCTGTGCAGAACTCATTTTCTGAGTTCCTGTTTTTATGGGTGATGACTGGAGTGCTGCGCTCAGATAGCCAGGCAGTGTCCAGGACTGCTTTTTTTGTCCGTGTGAAACTAGCAAGCTTCCTGCTGTGGCTGGCTGGCTGCCAAGTCCACAAACCCCAACCCAACCACTCCTCTCCCCCCAACCCAAACTCCAACTCCAAACCCCTCCCATCCTGAACAGAGCTGAAGCATACAACGGAAATTTCCAGGGCCTGTCCACCCAGGAGCGTGCCCCCACCCGTCCACTGACCCCCACCACCAACCAAAGCCCTCCTCCTTCCCTCCCTGAGGGCTCTGCTCCCTCCCCTGCCTCCAATCCAAAGGGACAGAGAGCAGCTGGAAGGTGAAGTGCAGCTTGTCGGCGCTGGGCTGAAAGTCGAGCCAGACACCTCTTGTGCTCCCTCCTGTCTGAAATCCTCCTGAAAACACCTCCTCCGTCACTTGAACCAAGGAGTGCTTAAGAGTGCCTCAGAGTGCTCTCGTAGGCCAGACATGAGCGCTGACGGTGAGGAAAATGTGGAGAAGTCCTATCTCTGACAAATCAATTGCTCTGCTGAGGTTAACACTGGTTTAGAGTGTAAGTACATTTCAAGCACGGTCTTCTGACAAGGCCATTAAGATGCACAAACAGCTCCGACTTTAACACTATTAAGTGCAGTTGAGGAGGAACCCGTCACAGTAATCGATAGAGCTGAAGCGAGCAAACCCCTGACCAGTGGTGGACAGTAACGGAGTACATTTACTGTACTTTACTTGAGTATTTATATTTTTTGAAACTTATGACTTTCACTCCACTACATTTCAAGGAAGCCTGTCTTTACTTTCACCTTTTAGGTTCAGCATAGCTTGTCATCAGCTGCTGGTGGTTTTCTTTTCTAAAATGTAATTGGCCACACGCTGTGCCCCTCACAGAAGAGAACCAATCACAGCCACCGCTCACACCTGGGATGAATTTAAAAATATGTCTACAAGACTAAATGTGCATCATCTTTTAGGGATTTCCATCACTTTCCACACACATGGAAAATGCAGGGTTGATAGTGTGTGGTTTACAGGTTTTATTTAGGTATGTGTTATGTTGACATGTAGCCAAGTGGTTGAACAGGAGGAGTTCTTGAAAGCAGAGTTGTAGTTTGTTTGTTGTAATGGACTAAACAGTAAACTTACAACTCCCCCATAGTGAATGTGGGGAGAAATAAAAAAAAGCCTTCTGTTTTCTTTTTCTTGTTTCTTTTTTGGTGAGGATGTTTAAACAAAAAATAAATAAATGACAATAGTCCTTATTGTTTTTGATTGCATTTTTATGCTGAAGTTTTTACAGGGGTTTCTATAGACTTTATAGCAGAGTGGTTTTACATGTAAGTCAGTTCATCGTGAGATGGTTTCAGAGAGTTTCAAGGTTCTACAAAAACAATGAGAAGACAATACAGCAATGTGCTAATATTAGAAAATGTACTTTGTACTTTTTAACCTATAAATACTTCAGTATTTTTAAATACATGTACTTTGAATACTTAAGTATTTTTTAAAGTAAGTACTTTAAATGGACCAGTACTTATATAGCGCTTTACAAAGCACTTTACACTGCTAATCTCATTCACCCATCCACACCACATTCACACATTGATGGGAGGAGGAAGCTAGAAACCATCAGTTTTTATCTAAATCATTCATACCCATTCACACACCACTGAACAACAGTGGGAGCAATTCGGGGTTCAGTGTCTTGTCAGTGTCTTGCTCAAAGAGACTTCGACATGTGACTGCAGGAGCTGGGAATTGAACCCTCAACCTTCCGATCAAGAGACGACAACTCTACCACTGAGTCACAGTCGCCCTTTAGTTCTTTATTTTAAGTAAGATTTTGACCAAGGGACTTTCACTTGTAGTTGAGTAAGATTTGACCATGAGAATCAGTACTCTGACTCAAGTACTGGAGTCGAGTACTTTGTCCACCACTGCCCCTGACATAGTTATAATTCATAGTTTACTCATGATTCATAATGCAGCTGTATTTAATTAGAGTTTTCCGAGCAAAATAGAAAGCGCCAACATGCAACCAGCATAAAAAAACATGTCTTCAGCTGGAAAACACATGCAACAAATTTCAGTCAATAAACCCATTACATGCGCTATTCTAAAACAACCCTGACCCTAATAAAACTTTAAAACCCAGGCTCAGAGTAGTTTATAGGTCGTCCCGTTTTCAAGTGAGTAATAAAGAAGATCAAGTAGTAATAAAGGAGCATGTGCATATTGAAGATTGAAGCTTGAGGTAGACATTAAATCAAATGTGTTACTTGACAAGTGAGTTAAGAGAAGTGTGGCGTTTTGACAGAGAGGTTAATGAATGAATGAAATAAGATGTGATTTATTGGTTAGTGTGATAACCAAAAGTGTCATCCATGGAGAAACGTTACGCTTTTAGTGAGGAACAGTCTGTGAAGTGACGATGAGAAGATGATAAAAAAAAACAACATTTCTGACAGCAGACGTAAAACTTGGCTTCACGTAAGTTTCATGGTCTATAAAAGCAGATAAGATGATAAAACAACAGCCCACATCAGTGAGAATTGACACCAACCTTGTGTTTGACATTTATCAGCAGTGTGACAGTGATCAGGTTAACTAACGTAGAGGAGAAGAAGAATACGCTGCTCGTGGTGGAATCACAATAAATCCTTATAATAGATCAATAACTGCTCTGAGAAACATAGAGTTGATAAAGCTGACCCCTCTTTTCCAGCCACAGTTGGGTGAAATCTGAGCCTAAACCTGATTTTGATCAGCACAAGCCGTCCTGCAATCCGGACCCTTCATAGTGAAGTCTTTGCACAGCAGGCTGTGACTTGGTGTAGGGAGCGTCTACAAAGTGCAAAATAAAAAAAGAGAGGAAACTCAAATACTCAGGAACTTCAAACTAAACATGTGCTGCTGTCACATTAATGCTCTCTTATTGGTTAGATTTAAACTATTAATCTGTTCTAGCATAATGTGGAGCTCATATCTTACATCTTTTCAACACCCTAGTACTTATTTAAAAATAAGTACTCTGGACTTTAAGGAGATTTTAAAGAAAGTGCTTCTTACATTTTTACTAAAGCAGATTTACAGACTGGTACTTGTACTTCAGTAAAATTTTATCAAAGTGTCTGTACTTTTACTTGAATATTTTAGAACTCTCTACACCCCTGCTGACTTTTTATAGAGCCAGTAAAAATCTCTGTAAAAAGTTCCAGACTTTAAAAAAAAAAACTCCTGTTATCAACAAAACAGCACCAAACAAATGAGCCTGCTGCCCTAAAAGTGTGCTGTAATGATTTTGGAGGCAACAGTGACCTTCTGCCCTCCTAATAGCTCTAAATTAGCTTTTTTTTTAGACCATGTTTGTTGTGTAATGACCTCCAGACAAATAAAATAAAAAACGATTTTAATTTAGCTTCAGGCAGTCAAGTTCATTCCTTTTAACCTCCATTATATAGAATTAGAACTAATCCAAGCTAAGATAACTGTATACTGGCTTCAGCTTTGTGTTTGACTCTCAAACATGCTAATAACACAAATCTTTGGGTATGAGAAGTTTTTAAGAGGTTTTTACAAAACACAGTCAAGAGAGTCAAGACTCATTTTGTTATCTTCTATTTATTCATTCATTTATATTTTTATTCTTTTGGGGGAGGGATTTTAATCTTATAATGAATTTAATTTGTTTTTCTCCACCATTTCATAGATACATTTTCCATTAATTCTAACTTCTTACTTCTTTAGCTAAATGCACCGTGGCTTTAACAGCAGCAGCTAGAAGCTCATATGAGAACCACCGAAAAAACCTAACAAGTCCAGACAGTGAAGGAGAAGGATTATGACATCAAAGTTACACGCTTAATACAGTGAAAGTGAAAACAATGACAACGGGAAGAAGGATTATCGAAAACTATGTAATAGCTGCAGCTTTAACGTGAGTTTATATAAGTTGCAGGGGGCTTAATTTTGTGTGTACGCTGCTTAAATAGCATTAGAGTGCCTTTTCTTGAGAGGATAGTTTATCCAGGGAGGTTTTCTGTGCTGCTTTCACAAACAAACAGAATCTACAACACATGATGTTGTGTTTGACAGTTTGGTATCCAGACCTCCCACATAACAGACTCCTTCCCAAGTCCAAGCCTCAAAGTCTCAGAGCTCTGCAGAGTTTGCCGAGCAGGATGCACCGCAGACAACAATGTAGCCTCTAGGTCTCTCTCTCTCTCTCTGCACACACACATACACACTCACACATTCCTGTGGGCCTGCTGGTGGTGGTGGTGGTGGTGGTGGTGAGGGGGAGACTTAACCTCTGGAGTTCAGCAGGCTTTGTCTACTTCTTCCCCACCTCCATGTGTCCTAACAACCCGCTACCCCCACCTTTCTGCTAAGTGCTCTCTTATACAACAGGCTTTCTTCACACCACAACCAGAACATGAAGACCTTCTTAATCAATTCCATTAAGAGTCAGGAACCACATTTATGTCACAAAAGATATGTTTGTTAATGGATCAGTGAACGCAAATGATGAGATTCCCTAATTTCATCAATGCGAGCCGTGCAATATATATTAAACGCCGTTCAGTTAGCAGTCAATTATATTAATGAGAGCACTCTGAGATTACTGCGGGGTAATGGGGGCAACAAAAGTACATTCCCATGAATGATGAGCCCTCCACGGTCGTCCTAAATTGCATTACAGAGGTAGTAATGATCTGTGTTGTTATTATGTAAACTGTGGTGAATCAGTTATTCATTCAATATGCTCCCTAATTGAATAATTAGATTCTTGTCTGAGCAGAGAGGTGCATGTTTGTCTCCCCCCTGTGCTAGCAAGAGGCAACAGATGGAGCATGTTATGTAATCTTACTGATGTAAATTAAAATCACTGGTTATCCTGAGAGACGTGACACAAAAGTGAAACGCCTACACATCACATGGAGGGTGATGAATACCGTCAGCCCTGTGGGATAACAGAATCTGGCTCAGGTGACAGTGACGGAGGGTTTGCTGGGTTTTTCATACAGCGTAAGACAACAGAAAACCTCTGCACAGAGTGATGATAACATCACGTCTCATCCATCCAGGCTGTCCTCACACACATTTCCTGCCTGGAAACACACATCTACCTGGATGCAGAGGAAAGTTAACACAAGTCAGAATTATTTTCAGTGTTTTTAGATGCCTGATACCCTTTAAAGCTTTTGAATATTGTCGATTTTCACTAAACAAGCTGACATAAATCATTTTTTAAATGAATCTATTACTTCCCCTTGTGCTGCTTGCCTTATCACTGCATTAATCAACTCTACTGGATACTGGTTCACTCAGGAAACCTTCACATGTAGATAATTTTATTTTAGATTAATATCTAATACAACAGTTACTGATTTTTCTAAATTATTTTACAGATAAGTGGCCCTGTGGTAAGCAGGATAGGCTACTCGGTTCTTCACAGTTTTAAGGTGCTGTGATATTTGTATTTAAATGAATTCTTGTGACTTATGCTCTTTTAAACACTAAACAAGCTCCATAATCTTTGGTTTGATGGTTTTACAACTCAGACTTTTGATGCATCTGCGTACATGAGTTAGCAAAGTGAATTAGCAAACACTAGCATGCTTAAAATTTAAAATAAGATGGAAATATACAAAATCTATACCCACTAAACATTACCATATGTGCATGTTAACAATGATAGCATGTTGCTAATGACAATTCCTTTCTGTAAATCCCTGAATGAGATTTTGTTCTTTAACCGTTAGATCAAATTAACTCAACTCTGTCTCTGATCACATTAACAAGTTTAAACAGTGGAGCTCCAATATCATTGCAAAGTATTATTTATAGGACGTTTTATCTAAGTCACACATACAGACTGTTTTATACATGGTTGTCATCTCATCTGTTTCTGATACAGAGATCTGAAACCAATGCTCGTGGACTCTACATTTGAAATGTTGACACAACCTGTGCTGTGTCTCAAACTGGATACTCCTGTTGAGCACAGTCGTACTGGTCAACGGTACTGTGCTCAAGCACGCTTCAACCCTAAAGTCTAGTTCGTTTGGCCAGTGTGACCGCAAGTATACCGTGCTGAGGCGAGCATGCAGACATGATCGCCATGACCTTTCCTCTTGACAGCCATTTTAAACAATGACAGGGATGTTAGAGGGTTGTGTTGGACTGAAATGACTCATCATAAGCCAAAAAGTCACTAAAGTGATCTATTGTGTGTGTTTCGTTGTGCTGACTCTGATGAGACTGCACTTATTGTAAACGGACACTTCAAGGCGATGTAGGCCGGCCATGTGTGTGCCTAAAATCTGGCCCATTTTGGAATAGTGTGAGTGCAGGCAATTGTACTTGAGTAGGG
This sequence comes from Labroides dimidiatus, assembly GCA_030710495.1. NCBI lineage: Eukaryota > Metazoa > Chordata > Actinopteri > Labriformes > Labridae > Labroides > Labroides dimidiatus. Next base: position 26,689,969 of record CM061153.1, read on the forward strand.
CACGGTTTGGATGGTTTGGTTCACAGTTGTTCTTCTGCTATTCATTGATTGTAATCCTCATCCAGTGTTGAGTTCACTCCCGCCTCTTTCACTTCATACCAAGATGGCGACCACTGAGGGTGAGGATTAGCCAGCATTCCACACTCAAATCTTTGACTGTTTTAAGTGGACCAACCGAAAATCAAAGCACACCACATTTTTCCGTACTTCATACTCCATTCATTCGTGTGTGAACACACTTATCCACCCAACATAGTAAGTGTAAGTACAGAAGTACACAAATTGTTGTATCTCCCAACCCCCCCAAATTGGATGACTATTAAATAAAATTATTTTTTTATTATTATTATTAAGATACTTCACAGACAGCTTGAGGGTACTGGTCTATCAGTTGAGCCAGCCATGCCTTTACACAACCTCAAAGATAAGTTGTTCACTCCAAGTTAATTTTTGCTATAAAGATTGTCTTTTTGAATTAGTGATTATGGGGTTCTGGTGTTTCTATGCAGTTTTCTGCACAGGCTTCATATTTTTAGGTTGGCGCTTGGTTAAAGCCTGGCCCAACCAGATCAGATTAAATTATTGACTACTGGAGCGCAGATGGCCTAGTGGTTGAGGTTGTGCTCCATGTGGGCAAAAAGCCAATGAACGGGCAGCTTGGGGTCAAGTCTGACCTGTGGTGACTTTATTCATGTCAGTCCCCACTCTCACCCCGTTTCCTCCTCTATCTACTGTCCTGTCTTCTCACAATAAAGGCATAAAAAGCCCGAAAAATAGACTTCTGCATGGTCTAGACCACAGACTGGTCATGGTTTTAAACTTGTCACCGTAAACCATTTCCTGTTGATCTTAGACCAGATCAGTCATACTCCTTTATCAGGCAATGGTTCAGGTTCTTTGAGAGGTCAACACTTGAGGGTCTTTCTGTAAACTGCCAACAGGATTTAGGGAAAGCTTAAATACCAGTTAGCTCTGCAGAAATGAGGAAAAACTAAAAGTTTGACCAAATCTTGTCGGCAACACAACAAGAAGCTTTCCTAATTTTTTTTTTTTTAAATTTGGTTTTGTTTGAGTAACAATTCATCACCCACTTGAATCAGATCTTCAGTAGAGGCAGCCATCTTGGTTGTTTACAAAAAGGCTTAAACTCATGCACGCAGCTGTTGCAAAAGCCCCTGGAAAAAGGAAACAGATTGACTGAATGCCAGCCCGGTCAAACCATTGGACTCGTGGGAGAATTTGTTGCAAGTACTGAGCTACTGTGAAGGAGATAGTTTGGTGTTTTTTTGTTTTGACGCGTGTCTGTATGAAGTATTTATTAATGGTAAGAGTATAACTCAAAGGAGAACCTTACGTTTGTCCCCTTTGTTGAGACAGAGGGAAGAGCACAAGCTGGGCTACCAACAGCTGCAGAAGAGACCATGCAACTTTGCTAGATTTGAGTTGTACACTCTATTTTGAAAATTTTGTTGTTTTTCTTTTCTGCCAGAAAGCTCTTTACATTTAAGTTCACTGTGATAAAGTGAAAAACTTAACAAATCAGTTTATAACTTTCAGCTTTTGAATTGAGCTCAATAACGGCTATGCAAACATGGTAGTAACACACAGTTGCTCTGTATGGAAGGCCTGAGCTGACACCGTGTCTGTACATTTGATTTTCTCTCTTCTCTGTTTTCTGAATCACACTTTCAGCTTTGACCACAATGTCAGCAGTGAACTACAGTCCACACACCGAGAGCTAAAGTGCCAGTGAACTTCCATCTCTGAGGTCATGAGTTTAAGTTACTTAACTTAACCTCCCCATGGCTGACTCTCCAGCCTGGCCCCCAGGGCATCGAGCCCTTCCACGACCCGCAGAATCACAACATCCCCTTTTACTGCAGCGGGAGCCTGGAAGTCGTCACTGATTCTGGCAACACACAGGGAGCTCTGAGGTCATCAATAATGACTCCATTTACTTAACACCGACCCAAACACCTGCTCATTTATCACGGCTGACACATGTCAGCCTGGCCCATTTCTCACAGAGGAGCCAGCCAGCTTCTGCAGATCCCGATCGGGTCACCTCCCGCTTTGCTGAGTGGATTAATACACAGAAAACACACAGTGAGTGAAGTGCAAATAGTTACATAGTCATGCTTGTAGCATGGCTGACGTTTAAGAGCCAAATCATGAATGCAGCCAAACTGCATGCATGGAATGGCAGAAAATCAAGATACCACGGTTAACCTTGCAAAATATGTGAATCTGTTTGTATTTGGCAAGGAAACTACAACTATAATTCTGCTGCATAAAAAAAACCCTGTGCCTTGGTGTGTGTAAAATTCAGTTTCCGTACTGTTCAAGAGTTTCTGTTTTTCATACACACTGTTCAGCCACACGTGTGTGATAATTGACAGAATAACACACATAAATAAGTGAGGAGACACACCTATTGCCATAAACGTGCAACAGAGAAAACACAGGGAGGGGGACCCAGATGCTCAAGTCCAAAACAAAAATTCAAAAGGGGCAAACACAAAAATCCAAAACACTCAAAAACCCTATCTCAAAAATCACTCACATGAAGACAAGGTAGACTAGAACACACTCGAGCAACAGCATGACACACAAACCTCCACAAATGACAATGAACTGACCAAGGAACTCAGAGACTACGGGGACTTTCACACCAACGTTGTTTGGTCCAGATTTTTGGACTTTTCTGTTAGATCCAAACCAAAATGATAGGTGTGAAACCTCCCCTGGACCTTGGTCCGACCAAAAGCAGTGGTCTCGGTCTGTACTAAACGGGACCACGGTCTGGTACGGACCTTTGTACCAATCACAGGATCACACACTTTCTCCTTCTTTCCTGTCGACAACGATAAAGTTGTCGTCTAATTATATATCTCATAAGACGATCTCAGATCAGCATTATGTACAATTTTTCAAGTTGTAGCTGTTGGTGGTATAAAACCATCAATAATATGATGGCGATTTCATTCATTGTTGACAAAATTAAATTCCTGCTCAACATGTTGACGTCAGACGCCTGCCTGCCAAATGACCAATCAATGTAAACTACGGAGACACGCAAAGTACGCAGTTGATGACAGTGTCCCGTAGGTTTGTTGTGTAAGTTCGGTTAGTCTGTTTGCGATGATGACAATGTGAAACCATAGCAGACCGTCATAAATACATAAATACATAAATGTATACAATATAACAAAAACACAGACTTTGGTCTGGACTAAGGTCTGGACTTTCAGGTGTGAAAACCCCCCAAGAGACTAAAGAGACTAACTAGACAAAGAACTAACCACACACAGGTGTGACACAGGTGAAGCACATGGGGAGCAATGGAACAGGAGGGAAACCAGGTAGAACTGGACACATGAAAAAACACTGAACTCAAGAATGTAACACAACCACTTTGAAAAAAACATGAACAAGAAACTACAAAAACAAAACAGGGAAAACTAAAGACTAAAGGATGAAACATGAAGACAAAAACACACAAGGGAAACAGCATCAGGAACTACAAGAAACACTAGGAAACAAGGAACACAAAGAACACAAGAACCAAATCATGACACATTGTAGTAGTCAGAGGGTTTATTGTACTGCTTGGTGGCAAAAACACGTTAGATTTCAGCTGCATTGTAGAGACGTAAAACATTTCATGAATCAAAGAAGCAGCAGCAGAGGCACGAATGACGCTGAGCTGACTTTGTTTAACAGTCACAAAGCATCTCATGAACCCACAGGGTATGCCAGGGTCTTATTCATAGACTTTAGTTCAATGAGAGCACGTATTCTACTCAGTATGAGCACAGGGTTAATTCTGTGGATTACAGAGTTTCTGTCCTGCCGTCCTCCGAGGGTTTGTGTCAGGAGGAGTCCTGGCTGCCCCAGAGACTGCTTTCTTTATCTCCTTTTACTAATGAATTAAATTTATGAATGAATAAATGAAACATTTTTACTCTTTTTTTTTTTTTCAAATATGCAGATGATATCGTCTTTGTTGAGTTGCTACTCAGAAAGAATCCCCATCTACTTATTTCACAGGGACCCTGGGAGCATGGTGTCAGGCTAGCCAACTGGAAATGAATGTTGACAATACAAAAGAGGTAGTTATCTGAAATAGAGTCAGTTTCACTTGAAAGGCAGCTAGTTGAAACAACGGAATCTTTAAACTACATTTTAAAGGAAACGTGCTTGTGATGACATCAATGAGCCATGGACACAAAGTGATGTCTGTGCTAAGGAGAAAAATAAGTGAATCAAAAATAAATAAATAAATGGGTCATCGCACTTAAAGATGCCTTACTGGACATTGGTGCTTTATTGCTACCCAGAACACGTGTCGGAACAAAAGTTCTTTCCATTCACATCACACAAGCCAAATGTATTAGTCTTGATTAAAAGACGCAAAGTCAGAAACTGTTTGCCCTCCTCTTCACACACCTGCCCATTACCTGGGGCTTACCTAAATGCCTATTCCCTTTGGTTAAACACAAAAACAGCATATACACAGATATGGTATTCAATACAATAAAAAAAGAAAAAAATAGAAATTAAATGAAACAAGGGCTGCACAGTGGCGCAACTGTTAGCACTGTAGCCAAATTGCCCGTAGGTGTGGGTGTGAGTCAAGGAGCAACATCCGGTGGAGAAAAATAAAGTCTATGCGGAAGTGATAAAAGTTGCTGTTTATTGAGAATCCGCTAGAGGCAGAAGTCACGTACACATCAAGCCAAAAAAACCCCCAGACTTTTACAGCATCAAAAAGCATATTTACAGCCTGGTTCAAAAACGGTTTGGGTCTGAAACGCTAATTTCGCTATTGGCACACACTGTACGGAGAGTGAATTTTTTTCTAACTCTGCGGTTTATTAGATATAAGAATTACGGGTTTGTCCAATCGGAGGCTCAGCTTACCTTTTGTGACTGACTGGCGCCCTATAGCTGTTATACAGTCTACGGTGTAAGCGTGAAAGGTTGTCTGTCTTGTCAGCCCTGTAAATGATTGGCGACCAGTCCAGGGTGTACCCCGCCTCTCACCCAAGACAGCTGGGATAGGCTCCAGCCACCTGGGACCCTGAACAGGTTAAGCGGTATAGAGGATGGATGGATGAAAATGAAACAAACAGAAAACAATATTATTTCTCTGACAAACTATATTTTTAAGAAATGCTCTCAGCAACTTTATCTAGAAAACTCAGAGACCTTAGTGTCAGTCTGCAAACTTTGGATCTGTGTATAAATCGCTCTCAATGGCAGGTAAAATAGTTGGAAAACCTCATTAAAAAAAACCCTCTGTCTTGCCCATCTACTGAAATATCCTAACAACCCTTATATAACTAGAACCCAAAGTTTCCTGCAGAAGTCTGACAGGAAAAAAACAAATAGGAGTGTTGTGCATGTAAGAATAAATCTGTAAAAAGAGAGAAGAGATGAATTTACAAACCGAGAAACATCCTCTATACCTCATCCTACCTTATGCTAAAGGGCTGACAGGTTACAATCTGCCAACAATCAAACATTTACATATGAGTGCTGTGGATGAGTGGGTGGAAGAAACAACTGATTCCACCCCCAGCTCTAAAAAGTCACTGAGTGTGAGATAGTTTTAGGTCCATGGAGGTTTATTGTCCATCATATTTACTATATCTATAATAAAATTAGTTAAAAAGATGGTGCCACATGATCAAGATAAATGACAGCTGAGAACAACCTAAAACATGTGGATGAGCACCCTTTGAAAAACTGTGTGCCTTCATCTCTTCCTCATGAGGGTTACATGTTATTCTGGAGCAGAGCTGAGCCTAAAGCACTTGGTACTCCGAGTCTCAGAAGCCTTCTGGCAGAGTAAGTAGTATCTGCCTTCAGTGCCCTTCAGCTGGATGCTCACACAGCTGAACAGAGTTCAGGTCGGAGCTTCTCTTCTGGGATTTCCTTCAAGAAGCTGCAGCAGTTTGTGTCTTGTCACCACGGCAGACCGCCTTCCTTCTCTGGAGGCTCGGTGTCAGTGATGTCGGTTCACTTGACTGCTTGGTCGAGGATTGTGTGTCTCAGATGGACAAGGTTTTGATTGGGTGTTCATGAGTCAGGCCTTATGTTTAAGGTTTGAACTTTTTCCCCCCATCCGTGTTTTCCAAACTAAAGAGAGAGAGTTGGCTGAGCTGGGAGAGAGGAGGGACACGCGCTGAGCGGGTCAGCGGTCCAACACAAGCCAAGATCAAAAAGACATCACTCCACTCTTCACCCACGAGGGAGCATATGTTCCTTTAAACGTGAAGAAACCAGAAATTCAAAACAACCAACTCTTTAAAGAACATCATCGACACTGGCACAGTGGTTTTTACATCAAGTGAAAGTAGCAAGGGTAGAAAAGATGTGGCACAATGAGGTAAAAGAAATAAAACCATCGATTGATCAAATAAATTAATAAGAGCATAACGATTAAAAAAATAAAATGAAATAAAATAAATAAAGACAGATAATCATAATTATAAATAGATTAAAGTCAAATTAGTTACATAAAGGAGAAGCGGTATAGAAAATGGATGGATGGATGGATAGTTACATTAAAATTAAAATACATTTAAAAAGGTACAAGAAGTCTGTAAAATACGGTTCACCCTTTCATTAGACCTAAAAAGCTCCACCTGAGGATCTAAGGCTGTGAGATATCTCATAAGGTGTTAACATGTCTTTGATGTAACTTGGAGCAAGACCTGGACGAGCTTTAAAAGTGATCGTTAGAATCTTAAACTTCATCTCAAACACTTCTTTTTTAAAGTGAGTATATTTTGCATTGAAAGAATGCATATTTACCAAAAATGTTACATAAAAAAACCTTGCCAAAACCCCCAAATTTATTAAATGTAACACAAAAGATAAATAATAAACAAAATGATATAGCAGTATTTAATTTAATTATATTTATTTATTTATTTTGTTATCTCAGTTCCAAAAATGTAGAATTCTTTGTCTTTTTTTGATGGCTCAGGCTTTACAGGGTTAATATACTGTAGTTTTAGGTTTTCCTTGAAGTTTAAGAAAGCTGTGCATCATCATCATAAGTAGAAACAAGTTATCAAACCTCCACGTTCTACAGCAGTTATGTTGGATGTTAATCACGCCTCATTGTTTGTACATCCTGAGTGAAAGTTGAGAAACATGTACATCCAAACCTGAGAGGACGGGTGCTGAATCAAGTCGGACTGTCGCTGTAACTGAACTAAAAGTAGTAAAAGTTAAACATACTTATTACTGCTCTTAAGATCTGTGTTTTTGGCTAGGTGTGTCCGTGGTTTCAGGCGTTTCTGAATCCAGTCTTAAGCGGACTCTTGAAGATCTGCAGTTTTCAGCGCTTCATATGGGAGCTTTACATTTGTTTTTTTTTTGTTTTGTTTTACTTCTTTGATTGTATCAAAGGCAGGATCTTTTTTTTTGTATTAATCTCTAATTTCTTACTTTTTTGATGTTTTCCTCTTCCTTATTTGGTGGTGGCTTTTAGCCTTTTATATATTGTTGTATTCATATTCTGTGTCTTTTATTTCTTTTTACAGTTTGTTTTTATTTTGCAAAGCACTTTGTAACATCATTTTTTAAAAATGCCCCATAAATATATTTTATTATTATTATTATTACTTATTATTAAAACATTATTTTGACATCCGACTGTAAACAAACTACATGATTTATTTTAATCTAAATTGATTTATTTATATCATTGTTTCTTATAATGTATCTGTTGATGTTAAAAAAGCTTCTTTCACTCCTACTTTTTTGTAAACTTCTTAAGAAGCATACTGTACATTACTTTCTTACTGAGCCTAATGAATTCATATACAATTTAAACAGTAAGCAGAATAAAAATCACATTTATCTGCCGTTCTTTAAGACGGAATACCATCAATGTTGATGGCGCCTGTCAAAAGAAAATCCTATTTATTATGAATCTTTGTCTTCCTGACACAAAGAGGATGTTACTAGTTGTTTATTTTTCCTCCTCCGGCCTCGCTCTGCATGAGTCTGCAGATAACACAGAGAAGGAGACAGTGACTTTACTTTGACAAGCTCCTACACTGACACACTGAGAGCATCCTCCTCAAAGCATAGAGATGGCACTTCTGGAGAAGAATCTCACAGCCTGAACACAAAAAGAGGAATGTAATTGTAAAGAGCGACTTTTATCCTCGCTGTAACGTTTCACAGATTTGTACATTAAATATCACAAAGGAGAACTGCTGCTGTTATTTAGACTTAAAGTGCCAAAAAATCCTCTATGTTAGTGGAAAAGAGAGGAAGGGGTTGCACCATTCTCAACACAGACGGCATAATATTTGTTGCCATGGATTCAGGGTGGAGATGACCCGTCAGCTGTGTGTTTGTCTCGTCTCACCCTGTGGATTCTATTCAGCATAACCACCTGCGCACCATACATAACCCTTAAAATTTGGTTGTAAATAATAGCAAACATGTTGACTTTTTTTGAGTGATACAAAGAGCTTCAGCCATTCTGGAAGCTGACTACATGGTTTCAGTATTAGCTGTGTGTTTTGTTTCGAATGTTCTCCAAGAATCATCACTCTCTTCAAACATGGACGCTGAGTTTGTCTGTGTACTGGTCCAGATGACGAGACCATCCCCTTTCTCTAAAGTAAACCAATATGTCTTCCGAGCAGAGGTAGGTGCACTGTTTGTACAGATGTGATTGTTCGAATGAGTCTGTGAAACCGCACTGAACTCAGTCCGTGCTGTAGGAAGTGGCGCAGAGGCAGTTCACGCTCGCGGAGCAACAGGATGAAGTCTCTGAACCTTCGTTTGTGAGACTCATGAAGATCTGGATGATGACAAAAAGAAACTTCCTGAACGAGTGAGTCGAGATGATCATTTATTTAGTAAAATAAAAAGTGGGGTATAACAGTCAAACTACACTGTAAAAAATGAAATTTAAAATTATTTTAAACCAACTGACCCAATAATAGAGAAAGAATATTTTCCCCGTTTCTATCGAGTGCTTCATTTCAGTTCGTCTCGGTATGGCATGCATTTTGTGGCGTTTCCTTTGACTTAAACTGGGACAGGTCCCTACATTACGGACCTGCCATCACACTTCTTGGTACCTTTCTGTTAGGGTGCCAGACATATTTGATCCGACCCCAGAAGATGGCGCTACAAATACTGCCGTCAGTCGATTGGCCGAAAAAACCATCACTTCCTGTGCGACAGCAGACATAAAGAACAACACATAACCCTGCCCTGAAACAAAGCTTGATTGCACTTCGTAACAAAGAGCCACATGCCAGTCACAAAGAAGATGAATCACTGGATGTTGTCTATCGTTGCTCTTTGTGTACCGTGTCATCGCATTTTTCTTCTTCATTGGATTTATTAGCAGGGTTCACTGTGTCATGCTGCTGTATCATCACTATCGCTGTTTCGTAGCTGACACGGTTATCTGCATCCTGCTCACATGCCGCCTACCAAGAAGGGCATGGTTGGCTGTGGAAACGCAAACAGGATCAGGCTTCACTGACCCGTACCAACCCGTACTGATCCATACTGGACCGCTTGGTGGAAATGGGGCTAATGATGTCTATGGTATACTGACTAGCTCAAATTAAATATTTAAAATAAATTTGAGATGATTTTTCATAATCAATAACTTTTTCATCAGTTTACTTTTATAACTTCTAGAAAAGGTGAATTATTTAACCCTTGTTGTGCTTTTGTGGTTTCACCATTCACTAGTTTTACAGGACTGATTCTTTAATTGGTGAAAGATGGTTGAAATGTCATATAAAATACTATGACACCAACAGAAATGAAAACTGCACATTTAAACAACATCTAACATGTTGTTTTCACAAGTTTAAAGCACATTTTTGATACCAACCCTTATTTGCCACTGTCCCACAGGCTTCAGGAAAACTTTAAACTGATAAGGGATGAATTGATCTGGACTGAGCTGGTAAGATGTCTATTGTGTTCTGAAGTTTCATGTACAACCCCAATTCTAATCAAGTTGGGACATTGTGTAAAACATAAACGAAAACAGAATACAATGATTTGCAAATCCTGTTTAACCTAAATTGGGGTTGTACAACTCGTCTTTGTAGACTAACTTAAGTGTGTTGTTGAAAGGACTGGACCACAGTGAGGAACCTCTGTGCCCCTCTGACAGAAGAGGATCTTGTGGATAAGCAAGAGAGAGAAAAAGAGCTCTCAGAGCTCTATAACTCAAAGGTCTCACTGGGAGGCTTTTATATGTTAGTCTCATCCTTCAATTCAGAGGCACAGAAGGACGTCCAGTCCTTCCTTCAATCTCTGCACAAGCAGCTGCTGCGGGTCTTCCTCTGCGTCACCATCCCCGGAGGTCCACTCCCTGCAGGGGACGCCATGGAGGAAAAACTCCTGCAGCTGGAACAGTTCGCTGCTCCCGCCGTGCCACAGGTAGTGCAAGCAGCTCTGATGCTTCTCCTGGAGGAAGAAGAGCAGGGAGAACAAGAAGAGGCCGCCAGCACCGAGATTGGCCAGCTGCTGGTTGAGTCAATGGCTCCGTACTTTTTTTCTCCTGATGTGACAGAAAATGACGTTTTTCTGCAGGGAATCTGCTCAGCAGTCGCCCTCCTCGTGTTCAGAGCCATAAGAAAGAGGTTTCAGAAGTACTGGGAGTTCTTTCAGGAGACAGAATATGAGTGTTGTTTCTCTGCCTTTGTGGAAATGACTCACAGAAGACAGACTGATTCACCCAGCCAGGCTCCCGATCTGCTCAGCTCCTCCGAGGCTCAGACTAGAGTCAGTTTTCAAGAGGAAAGGGAGGCTTCTCTGGAGGAGCAGGAAGACCAACAGGGACTCACGGAGGAAAGGGAGGATTTTGTAAGACGTGAAGACTTTCCACAGTCTACAATGTCAAACCAGGCTTCTTTTGAAGACAGCTTCTCAGAGGCAGCAGAAAATCAACCTGTGGAGGAGATGGGGGCTTCTCCACACGTCACCGCCACGGAGGAGCTGGAAGAGATACTTCTGGAGAAGAGGGAGGCTTCTTTAGAGGTCACTGCCCCTGCCACACCAAAAAATGTGTCTGAGGACACATCAGAGGTCGATGTGGACAAAAACATCAGTGTGGACAATGAGCAAGAGACACCACAGCAGGAGAAAGTGGACTCGTCTGAGACACAGGAGTCTCTACCTGAGGACTGCCAGAGACAGAAGAGGAGGAAGAAGAAGGGAGTGAAGGCCTTCTTTTGTGGTGTCTGGAAGAGTTTGACATCCTGCTGTTGTTCTTCCACTGACGAATAAACCACCAAATGTCTCTGCTTTAAAAAGTGGACATGCTTTACAGGGTATCTGAAGGAAGGTCAAAGGTTACACAAAGACATACTTCAACACAGTCACCAGAGTAATGCAGAATCAGCACATTTTCCTGAATCTGAGAAGGAGCAATTTTGTGATTCTGTGATTTATACCGATGCTCATTTTAAGAAGACAGAAAATTAAATTTTGTTAAGGTTATGTTGAGGACATTGAGGACAGAAAATCTTGAATTGGTCCTAAAATGTGTGATGAGCTTTACAATCGAGCCTTAAAGAAGCAGTTTGTAGTATTTCTGTCCATTTATTACACAGTCTATGGTGTTCAAAGTCTGGCCCCAGGGGCTAAATGTGGCCCAGGGTTAGAAATGAATCCAAACTGTGTGTACTATGTGCAAATTTGAATTTTACTGTCAAGAGCACAAACAGAACTAATGTCTGTTTAGCAAGGTCTTCCTGAACTCCATTTGTACTATGCATAGGCTACTTATATAAAACTAAAGCTCTGCACATTCAGCAGAAACTGAACAACTCTTACAGCTGACGCTTTTAAATGAATGCATTTATCATGGTGTGAAAATGTTTGGTGTTCAAAAAACACATGAGAGGCCACATGACGAGATTAGAGCCATAAAATGGTGCAGAAAAGATTAAAAAAAACCCATTCCATATAATAACTTAAGAATGTAGGATACGAAATATTTGGGGCTAAAAATGTTGTTTGCAGGTCCAAATGTTCTTAAAACCATCATGAAAAAAATCCCGATAAAATCCTGATCCTTGTCTGCAAAAAAGAAAAAAAAAATCCTGACATTTTCTCCATATCGCCCCCTAATGGAGAACACTTTCCTTGGTCACAAGCAGAGTTTGCTGATGTTAACGCAACACATAACACTGAAGAAAACTGACCACTTATCAGCTGGTATTAAGAGACACCTGAGGGACAGGTGAGCTTTGATGTCATAAGTCTATAGTAATTCCTAAGCACCACTCGTGTGGCTTGTTGCAGAAGCTCTCTCTTTGGATTCTTTTTTTTTCTCTTTATAATTCTCTTCTCTTCTTCTCTTGTATTCGAAGGCCTTCATTACTTTCTATGGCTCATTTGTCGGCCATGGAAACCTAACTGGTTGCATTTGCAGTAGTGTATTAACTTTTTTTGCTTCTATCCACCCGTTTCTTCAGAAGCCTATGGTTGTTGACTTCCGCTGGCCGATAAACTTTATTTAAAACATCCACACTATGAATCCAGCTCTGATTTTTTTTTTCATTTTGACACTTTCTTGCTTTTAAAAGCCGATTATTAATGCAAGTATGAAAGCTAGGCTAACATCATCAGCTTTAACCCCATGGGTAGTCAGGAAAAAGGTGGATATGTCCAAAGATCCTATCTGTAACCATGGGTGCATTGCTTACACATCAGATAGCCTGTAGCATGTTAATGCTAACTGGTGCTAGGCTCAATGTTCCCCATGAGCTGAGGAGAAGGAGGTCCATCGTTATGGAGAATGTAAGGTTTATCTCCAATAAGATTGACGAGCTAGCAGTGCTAACACAGCACCAGAGGGAGTACCGGAGGGCAGAGTAGCATCATGATATTCACAGGCACATGGCTAACAGAGCTAACACCGGACAGGAACGTCACATTGTTACTCATTGTGACAATCCAGTATTTGATTTACGTATGACAATCTGTACCAACATGAAAAGAGAGTAAAACAGTGCAAGTCAGAGATGCACCTAAAAAAACTTTTCTAAGTTTCGAATGAAGCAGTAAAGATGCAGACGACTGCAGATCAACCAGGCATTAGGCTACAGGATCCATGCTCACCTGCTCCTGCCACTCCTACTCTACATGTGGGTGCAGATGTTTCTGTCTCTTATTCATCTCTTTTTGTCTCTTTTTCTCAATGAACTTTGTCTTTTTATGATTTAGATTTATTGTTTTTTTTTTTATTTCTAGCAGCCACACACAAAAAGTCAGCGTTGCACAATTTTGACTAACAGAAAAGTGATAAACATTAACAGAGTAACACGATGCTGATTACAGTGTTATTCATCCTTAAAATTAAAGAGTTTAATAAGCAATCCACCTGTCTGTCAGTCTGTTTTTAAAAGCTTGTAAGAGTCCATCCTTCCATACTCTGAGTGAACTGTGGCTTCCTTAAAACAAGCACTAAAACTCCATCAAATGCCCCCCCCGTCTGAGTCTGAGGCAGCAGCAACAGCAGACAGACAGACAGACTGACACAGAAAAGCAAACTGGGAATAGCTGGAGGCTCTCTCTCTCTCTCTTGTTGTTGTCCTGCCTTTGTTTGTTGCCCTCCTCCTGCTGTCTTCGGCTCCATAGGAGAGCTGCGCCGGGTTTAAAGAGCGCGCCTCGGAGCATCAATAACAGAGGCTCACAGCATCCAGCTCAGAGAGAAGCGAGGCAGCGGGACAACTTAATACCATTCAACCACTAATTAACTAATTGAAAGACCAAAGTCTCTAAATCTGCAAGTACAAATCACCGATTATGCGTCTTTGTGCGTGTGGAGAAAGTGCTCATCCGTTTCAAAATGAGCCGTAAAATCAAGAGTACAGTGAGTGTGAAATCCTGCGGCTCAGGCCGTGTGTCAGTGATCACTGCTCTCTTCTTACTGACAGCAACAAGGGCCCATAAAAGAGCTGATTTATAGTCTCTTTAACTCCTTTATTTGTCTGTGAGGCTGTAGGTGGTGAGTCAGGCCCATGAGGTCAATCACATGAAGCTGTAAAATGAGATGTAACCCACATTCATAAGGTTCCTGAACAGAGGAGGACAGGGAAAGATAGAGAGCCAGGGAGCTTCAGCGCAAAGAAATAGACTCCATTTTTGCGAGTCCTCCTCTCCAGCTGTCAGCCCGCTCCCTGTCCCATGGGGGGTTGCCACGGTGACAGGAGGCCACATGTCTTGGGGGCGTCGTTTTGGTCAAAGGACCCTATTGTTCTTGTGTTAAGCCGTCTTCACTATGCCCGTCTGCCTGGGACAGGGGGCTGCAGCTTCACACACACCCCACCTCTCTCTCTCTCTCTCTTTCACACACCCGCCTCACCCAACCTCACCCTGCTTGTATGTATAGAGGTGCAGGCAGCAGTTCAGCTTTACACCCACACACTCTAAAAACAGCACAAAGAGGCTTCCAGTTTGAAGTTTCAAAAAATCAGAGCCATAATGTGAGCACATGATGAAGTGAAGAAAGAAAACACACACACACACGCGACCCTTTTGATTCTTTTTTTCACCCTGAACATAAAGCTCTTTGACAAACTGAAGAGAAGTTGTTTTTTTATTCCCCCTCCTGGTGCTAAAATCAGCTCCTTTTACTTATTCTCTCTCAGTAAGGTAGTTTCCAAATTGTCAGATTGCTAACTAGAGCCTGCAGCTCCTCAGGTCATCCACCAGGTGGCACTGCAGCCCCATCAGGGCCCAGTTAGACCTGTATTAGTGGCTGCATGATTTTGTCCATTTGTCTTTCAGGAGGGATTCGGAGAAGACCTTGGCACACACTGGAAGCCACAAACCTCTCGTGTCCTTCAGCCAAGTGACTGTGACTGGATGTAAAAGGAGGGAGTCAATTACCGCGTGATGGATAGATTACACTCATGCATCATTCTGGGAGCCAATTCTCCTATGTGAACTGAATTTGAAACTCAATTTGTTACAGCTCTCTCCATCGCTTTCTGACAGATGGATGGAGGCAGCGGAGAGGAGCTCATTTGAATCTGTGACTGCTGGAATCTGAGGTTAGAGGTCAATTTACTTCCAGAGATTTGGCTGTGTTCAAAATGGAGATCAGGATGGAAATTTATGTTGCGATGCGTTCAGTTATGACTAAGAAGGTCTCGGATTATGCGAGTGGAAAGCTGCCGTACTTGAACTGAAGCGACCACACAGCTGGAACATCACATTTGTGGAGAAAATGAGAGTTTTATTATCTATTTACTTTCAGATAGGTTGAAAATCATGAGCGCAGTTTGACTGAAGTTTAGAGAGCTGTAATTTAACATTTCGGGGAACTGAAGCCAAAATTCTAAGAGCAAACTTTTAACCTGACCAGCTGTTAATAAAACATATTGACAGCATATTAAAACCAGCCTCTAAAACAAACAGTACAGAGCCCTTCTGACATTTTCCTGTGTCAACTGTTTTGATTACTTACTTAAAAAAAACATAAAAAACTCTAATAAAACAAATAAAGTGAGCTGTTGGAGCCGATCAATCTGATTCGGACGTGTCGGGGAAGTTGCAGTTCTCCCTGACATGCTGAATGCAGATGGCAATCTTCATCCATCCTCAAAGAGCAGGTATCGACGTGGAGATGCTCGATCCAGTGACTTTGGAGAGTGAGACTGAAGACGCTCTGATTACCGGCTGAGTGGTTGTTGGGAATTGATCAGGAGGTGGTCAGCACTGATGATTGGGCTCTCAGTGTATTGACTGATTTGGTTAACAGAGGGGAAACTGGCTACAAATTACCGGTCAGCCCTAACAATTCACAGAGGGCAAAAACATCAATATTCAGCTTATTGAAAACATCCAAGTCTTTGCTGGAAATTCATCCCTTTAATAAAAAAAAGAAAAGGATCACGAGTACGAACATTGGATGTATCATCTCACATAAAACTCAGTTGGATTAATAAAGTTTACAGTGCCCATGTGGGGGTTTTATGAGTCATTCAGCGCTCCCTGATGTCTCCTCAGGGACTGATGGTTGAACAGGTGGAGCGGCACTGAGCCGGCGGCCCCGAGTCCTCCTACGGGACTCCTCAGGGGACGTCCAGGGCAACCAGGCAAGACCTTCACTGTTGCAGTTCTGGTTCCTCAGGCTGCGTCGCACCGAGCGCTGCCCTCTAGTGGCAACAGGTTTGAACACATCTTCAAAGTTAAAGTCAGCCTGCCAGGGAGCAAGATCCAAACCCTTCACCTCCTCCTCCTCCTGGCTGTCAGAGCTGATCCTGATGTTGTTTTCCTCCTGATTAGCTCTGTGCTCTCCCTTCCCTGACTCTTGCACGTCACGGCTCATTTGGTGCTCCTCTGCTTGGTTTCCTTGCTCCTGTGGGACTGGCATGTACAAGGAGCTCCTTCTGCCTCGCTTGAATTTTCCCTGTCTCACCTCTGGTGGTGGACTGACGGTGTTGCTGGATTCTGAAGTCTGAGCATGGACACAGTCTAGTTTACAGTCTGTATCTGCAGACGTCTGGTCCTTCAGTTCAGGGTCAGCTCCTTCCTGATCAGGTGCAGTGCAGCTCAGTGGTGTTTCCTCCCTCGATGTCTTGAAGTTTGTAGTGGTTTGGTCCTCACAGTGCTCCTCTGTCTGGTTCTGAGTCTCCTCTCTGAGACAAGAAACCTCAGCAGCACAGACCCTCATCTTCTTCAGTCCTCCCCCTCTGACCCGGGTCCCTGACAGCCTCCTGCCTCTCCCTGTGACTCTTTGTTTCCTGGAGACTGGGACTGGGACTGAACCCTCTGAAGGGTTTTCTGCGGTGCTTGTCTCTGTGAGGTGACTGGCTACTTGAGTGCTGTCAGTTACCTCGGGGTTCTCACTTGGCTCATCGTTTGGTGCTGCTGGAAGAAACAAGGAAAAATGTCAAATGTGCATCTTGGTAAAAGTCTCATCTTCGACTCCCAGGGTTTTCACTCCTTCCCTGAAATAATTTTGCAGGCCACTTTCCACCGGTACAGAGACAAGTTATCACATCATAAACAAATACACGCCCCTGCCCCCCTCATGATTATAAGTGTTCTTTTCTAAAGGTATAACTTGCACTTACCCAGATTGTTTCTGTTTATTACTCAGAAGTTTGATGTGCAGTCTAATTTATCCCATGAAAAATAATTATGACAAATGTATCAGAAAAATGCAAACACACCCACGGATTAGTGTTTTCACTGCCTACATTTCTTAATTTATGGCGCCTCTCTTCCCCGTGGTCTCTGTGTACATCTCACTCTGTTGACAACTACTTTCACTGGAAATTACAAGCTTAAGTCTACATTAAGTCTCTTTAGCTGTGCAAATACACAGTATATTAATATAACAGAATTACTAAAGTTGTTTTCATTCACTTGTTTTCTGTTTTTATTGTCAGAAAATAAAACAACGTGAAATACTGAGTGAAATGTGGCCCATTAAGATAACCTGTAAACTGTAAGTACCTTGAAGCTCCCGCTCTGTTGAAATCAGATCTGTTGCAGCTCACTGTACACAGCCAACTCAGTAAATGACACGCCCAGTATGAAGATGTTAGTTTTGTCTTTAGGCATCAAGTCCTTAACAAAGCTTAAAAGATGCTAAATCTAGCATCAAAGTAAACTGGAGTACTGTGTTGAAGAACTGCTCTAAGCAGTCCGCTGATTTGATCGGTTGGTAACATCATGTGCAGCGTCATGTGTCTTATGCCCCGTTTACACAACAACATTTCACAGTGTTTCACTTGAAAACGCAAAAAATACAGAGAGAAAAAAATCTGCGTTTACATGAAAATGCTGTAGTATGCATGCACGGCCTGTAGGTGGCGATATAACTGTAGAGCCTTTTGGTAGCCCGCCACTGAAGAAAAAGGAAATAATTTCATGCAAGTTGTTTTGAGCTAGCTTGACGGCGGCGGCGGCAACCAGAAGTCGATAACCGCAGGCGGAAGTCAACACCCGTAGGCTTCTGAAGAAACAGGTGTATATAATGAATGCGTCTTCTCTAAGTGCAAACATTGAACCATTGTTGTTGTTGTTCGGTTTGCAGATGGCAATTAAGAGTTCCCACAACCGAAGTGGAGTGTGCATGGGAAAAACAGAGCGTTGCATTTTTCTTTTGCGTTTGCACAGTTCTTTTGCATTTCATCCTAAAACCGTTATTGTGTAAACGGCCTCTTAACGTTGCCCAAAAGATAAGGTGACAACAGATAAATACACGCATCACTTTTAGTTTGTTTGCATTTGCTCACCGAGCAGGGGGGACATAGATAATTTGGATCTGGATGACTCAACTGTTTCCAAGACATTTGACCTCTTTTTCTAATTTTTCATGGTTTCCATGACTGGAAATCTGGGTGATCAATTTCCAGGTTTTCCAGGACGCATGGGAAACCTGATTATCCAGGAAAAACATTACTGACTGTATCATCAAAACAAGGGATTCCTTCATGTTTTACCCGAGTTTGGGGTCTGATGGCTGCTGAAGAAGAACCTTTCAGTGATGGGGCTCAAGGTGGGGTTCTTGGAGGCGTATGCTCGAGATCCATACAGAGAGCGATCAACGTCCTTGTTCCAGCGACGTGCTGATGTGGAGTTGTTCTATGAAAAGAAGATGTGCATTGTTAGAATCCATGTTTTTAGTTTACCCACTAACATATTTGTGTAAATTAAAAGTATTGATGATCAATCTCCACTGTAATCATCTTCAACACTTCTTACTGTCAGAGCATCAGTCAATACAATGATGAAATAACAGAAAAGGATAAAGCCTGTAATAGACCACACATTCCATGATTTATGGGTAGAGTGAGGAGAGAAAGTGATGTTACATTACAGATGCTTTGAGGCTGAAGTGTGTTGTCCCTCAGCCCCCACATAGCATTATTGTGTTCACTATTTCGAGATAAAGCCTTAGAGATTTCCCATTTCCTGTCGGAGGTCCTTTCTGTATGACACCCTGTGCTCTGCAGTCTTTTCACACACCGCTTTATTAAATTTCACCAGCTCAGACGAGATTCTGCTGTGAAACAGCTGAGCTGGAAGTTAATTTTCTAACCTAGTTTGGCTTAAAACACCAGCCATATAACCGCCAGGCAGACATTAAGCCCAGTACGTGGTGGGTTGATGCAGCTACACAACAGTCCAGACTGCAGACTGCTTCCAAACAGCTTGTTTGACACACTGAGGGATGAAACAACAGCTAAAAACAATCTGCTGGACAGGATAAACGAGCATCTTCGACAATATGTAGTTAACACAACTAGTGTGAATCTTCATCTGTGGGTCATATGGATTATCCTACTGTCGCGTCATCTGGTGATAAATGAGAGACAATAAATCTTGAGATCTTTAATTTTCTCTTATACCAAAAAAAAAAATATGAATCCAATAACCACAGATAGTGAGTGTATACAACTAAATCTGCACTCTCCTCTTGTTTATGACTCTTTGAAATGTTCTGAATTTATTCAGGACGCTGTGTTGGATTCCCATAATACAGTGCATCCAGAAACTATCTACAGTGCTTCACTTTTACCACGTTGTTTTGTTACAGCCTCATTCTAAAATGGAACAAATTCATTTTTTCCCCTCACAATTCTACACTCAACACCCCATGATGACATGATGATGAAGGACATCACATGTACACAATTATTCACAGCCTTTGATCAATACTGTGTTGATGCACCTTTGGCAGCAGTTAAAGCCTCAAGTCTTTTTGAAAATGATGCCACAAGCTTGGCACACCTTTCTTTGGGCAGTTTGGTCTACTCCTCTTTGCAGCAATTCTCAAGCTCTATCAGGTGGGATAGGGAGCGTCAGTGCACAGCCATTTTCAGATCTCTTCAGAGATGTTCTTTTGGATTCAAGTCTGGGCTCTTGCTGGGCACCTCAAGGACTTTCAATCAGTATGTTTACATGCACACAGCAGTCCCACTAAGGTCATAACTCGATTGTAAAGTCATAGCAGGGGGTCTAGTTTTATCTGCATTCATGCGCAGAAAGGAGAATGGGACTTCTGGCTGAGAACTTCTCACTCCGCTCTCTCCTGGTCTGACAGTCCTTCAGGTGCCTTTTGTCAAACTCCAGACGGGCTGCCATGTGTCTTTTACTAAGGAGTGGCTTCTGTCTGGCCACTACCATACAGGCCTGATTGGTGGATTGCTACGGAGATGGTTGTCCTTCTGGAAGGTTCTCCTCTCTCCACAGAGGACCAGTGGAGCTCTGACAGAGTGACCATTGGGTTCTTGGTCCCCTCCTTGACTAAGGCCCTTCTCCCCCGGCTCAGTTGGCTCAGTTTAGACTGGCGTCAAGCTCCAGGAAGAGTCCTGGTGGTTCTGAACTTCTTCCAAACGATGGAGTCTACTGTGCTCATTGGGACCACATTTTCCAGTACCCTTCTCCAAATTTGTGCCTGGAGACAGTCCTGTCTCAGAGGTCTACAGACAATCCCTTTAAATTCATGCTTGGTTTGTGCTCTGACACCTGTGGGACCTTATACAGACAGGTGTGTGCCTTCCTAAATCACATCCAATCAACCGAATTCAACACATGTGGACTTCAATACAGCTGTAGGAACATTTCAGGGATAATCCGTTGAAACAGGATGAACCTGAGATAGATTTTGAGCTCTGTGGCAAAGGCTGTGAATACTTACGTAAATCTGATTTCTTAGTTTTTATTTTTAATAAACTGTGATGAACACACACTGGAGTTTATAAACAAACCTGTACACACTCCTTTACCTCCTCAACTCAGCCAAAGCGGCGTGTTTGGACTCTGCAGCTCTCAGCTCTACACCTGCCTCTAAGACAGACTTTCTGCAGATCCTTCAGTGAAGAGGCGTAAAGAGAAATCAAACGAACAGACTCAGGCAGCTCACCTTTATCTTCCCAGAGGCCGACTTGGCAGCGGTGCGTGTCGACCTCTTCACAGGTTCGCTCTCCTCTTGCTGCTGAGGAAACACAGAGTTGGCATGAGGATTCATTATATAGACTCTCTCTACCTCACGCTCTCTCATAGCCATTAAGCGGATACCCTCCAACGTGATTAGGTTCACATCCAGTGGAATTAAACAGTAGATTAGATGGGAGCATGTTATGACCCCTAAATTATTAAAAAGACAATCTCGTCTGTTACACAGAGATTTCTACAAGTGAGATCAAGCTGAAAGCAGCCTGTGATTATGGCAGACCTTTCTTTTTCGACTGGAGCGAGCAGGAGCTTCAGTGGAAGGTTCACACGTTGGTCCTGGCTGCTGTGGAAGAGATAAAGAGGCTGAAGATGTATGACAGGAAATTTAACAGTATGGGAATCTACTTAAGAGAGTAGTTACCACTCAGGACACGTTGGCAGACGCTCGCTGAATACATCTAACACAAAGTGTTTGAAACACATTCTGTGCATGCACAATCACAATAAAAGAAGACTGGGAAAAAAAGTGCTATAAAGATTTCCTTTTGGCAAACCTTTCTCTTCCTACTTCTACATTCAACAACTTCAGCATCGACTTCCAGTTGCTTCTCTTTCCCTGGCAGAGACTGAGGCTCATCAAGGGCATCCAGCTGAGAGGATTCGCTGGGTTCAGTCTCTGACTCTGAAGGAAAAAAGCAGTAGTTCAGATGAAATGCAAACCTTTGGAGACCTTGTTAACAGTGGATGTTATTAACATTGATAAGCACTGCACACAGTGAAGCACAGTGATTGCACATACATTAATTATTAAATTCTTAATGTTCAAGCACTTTAGTGAATCTGAATGATAAGGTAGGGAAGCTGAGTGCAATCCACCCCAATGAGCCCATCAGTTATATGGGATGATGAATGAAGCTCACTATTGTCCAATCAGATGCTTGTGTAATAAAATTAGCTGTGGACACCAGTGGTGGGAATCTGTAGTGTTCTTCTGGGATAAAGACTCCATTTCCCATGAGCACTAACACCCACAGTATTAAAGACATGACTCTTACCAAGGTGCGTTTGTTTTAACACTACTTTTCTTTGTTCAAGACAACTGTTTACAGGATGCAAAGTGACGAGGTAAGGTATTTATTTATATTTGCCTCGTGCTCTTTTAACCCTTGTGGGTCCCTTCAATTTACTACCCTTTGGGGGTATCAGAGGACAAAAAAGTCCCCGTCCAAAAACTGTTATAAAATTAAAACAGAATAATATTTTTTTCTACTTTTTTTTGCTCAGATCTCTTAATCAACTTCAGACCCAATCAAAAATATCAAATATTTAAATATTTTTTATTATTTTAACCCTTTAAATGCCAATTTAATGACATAAAGTCACTGTTGTCATTTTGGAAAAAAAACATAAAATGAGTTTTTTTATATATAATAAATGTTGGAGGGCTGGGGATTTTTTCTAGAGATCAGGCCTAAATATACATTAGATTAGTAAAAAAAATTAATTTGATGCATTGTTATTTTTTTTGCAGTGTCAGATTCTTAATTTACTACCCTTTGAGGGTATCAGAGGACAAAAAAGTCCCCCATCCAAAAACTGTTATTAAATTAAAACAGAATAATATTTTTTTCTACTTTTTTTTGCTCAGATCTCTTAATCAACTTCAGACCCAATCAAAAATATCAAATATTTAAATATTTTTTATTATTTTAACCCTTTAAATGCCAATTTAATGACATAAAGTCACTGTTGTCATTTTGGAAAAAAAACATAAAATGAGTTTTTTTATATATAATAAATGTTGGAGGGCTGGGGATTTTTTCTAGAGATCAGGCCTAAATATACATTAGATTAGTAAAAAAAATTAATTTGATGCATTGTTATTTTTTTTGCAGTGTCAGATTCTTAATTTACTACCCTTTGAGGGTATCAGAGGACAAAAAAGTCCCCCATCCAAAAACTGTTATAAAATTAAAACAGAATAATATTTTTTTCTACTTTTTTTTGCTCAGATCTCTTAATCAACTTCAGACCCAATCAAAAATATCAAATATTTAAATATTTTTTATTATTTTAACCCTTTAAATGCCAATTTAATGACATAAAGTCACTGTTGTCATTTTGGAAAAAAAACATAAAATGAGTTTTTTTATATATAATAAATGTTGGAGGGCTGGGGATTTTTTCTAGAGATCAGGCCTAGATATACATTAGATTAGTAAAAAAAATTAATTTGATGCATTGTTATTTTTTTTGCAGTGTCAGATTCTTAATTTACTACCCTTTGAGGGTATCAGAGGACAAAAAAGTCCCCCATCCAAAAACTGTTATAAAATTAAAACAGAATAATATTTTTTTCTACTTTTTTTTGCTCAGATCTCTCAATCAACTTCAGACCCAATCAAAAATATCAAATATTTAAATATTTTTTATTATTTTAACCCTTTAAATGCCAATTTAATGACATAAAGTCACTGTTGTCATTTTGAAAAATACACATAAAATGAGTTATTTTATATATAATAAATGTTGGAGGGCTGGGGATTTTTTCTAGAGATCAGGCCTAGATATACATTAGATTAGTAAAAAAAATTAATTTGATGCATTGTTATTTTTTTTGCAGTGTCAGATTCTTAATTTACTACCCTTTGAGGGTATCAGAGGACAAAAAAGTCCCATAGACTTCCATTATAACCACAGTTTTTATTCACAACATTATTACACTAAATAATCATGTGTTTTCTGACTTTAGGGTTTCATTTTGAAGAAAAATAGTTGTATTTGTCATTTTTACTGTTTACCATGAGATGAGACAATTTACCTATAGTAGATATCTGCATATTCTCTCTCTCTCCGTTTCTGCTTTGTGTGTGTGTGTGTGTGTGTGTGTGTGTGTGTGTGTGTGTGTGTGTGTGTGTGTGTGTGTGTCTGTCTGTCTGTCTGTCTGTCTGTCTGTCTGTCTGTCTGTCTGTCTGTCTGTCTGTGTCTGTGTGTCTGTGTGCTGTGTCTTTGAAGTGGACAGACTGACCTTTGCCTGTCCTGACTGTAGCACTTATGTCTGATAATGTGTTTGTTTTAGCTTACTTTCACACACAACCATACATGCACTCTCTAAAGTAAATCAAAACATGGGCCCCCTCTTGCTGCACTTCAAAGTACTCACTCTGAAGAAAACAAAAACAATCATTATTGAGCCATTTCATTCACCTGATTAGCAACAAGCAAGATAAAGAGGTGCTTCTTTGTAGAACAAGCTGCAAGCTGCAAGCTGCAGGTTGCAATCATCCTGCAACCTTGAACTTCCATTGAGCTGCAAGATTTATCATCTGAGACAGAAACAGTTTCAGAAAAGGAATCTGATGTGGAGATCTTGCTTGTTGCTCATCAGTGGAATGAAATAATAGATCAGCTAAGTGACGTATATTTATAACTTTGATTCTGACAAAGCAGCAGCTCAGGTGCATAAACTCATGGCAGAGTATGCTGCAGGCACGCATCAAACTCTGCAAAGCAGATCGTACCAAACGGGAAAACTGACATGATATGAACAGAGAAACCAGTCATTTCAAAATAAAGCACCATGTACTGGCTCCTGATCATAAATCTCCACCTGGCATACCAAAACTACGTCACTACTGCGCTGCGCTCTGCTCCATTCCAGGGATGGATCCAGTGTGATTATTTAGTGAAATAACGTTGTGAATACAAATTGTGGTCATAATGGAAGTCCGTCTTCCTCTAATAACCTGATATCATGTGATCTGCTTGGCATTCAAAGGGTTAAAATTACAAAAAATATTTAAATATTTGGTATTTTTGATTAGGTCTGAAGCTGATTAAAAGATTTGAGCAAAAAAAGTAGAAAAAAATATTAATCTATTATGTTTTTTTAGCAGTTTTTTTGGATAGAGGGCATTTTTGCCCTCTAATATCCTCAAAGGGTAGTATACAAAGAATCTGTCACTGCAAAAAAATAAACAATGTAATAAAATCAGTTTTATTACTAATCTTAAGTATATTTAGGCCTGATCTCTAGAAAAAATCCCCAGCCCTCCAACATTTATTTTATGTAAAATAACTCATTTTATGTGTATTTTTCAAAATAAATCTGTGACATCATGTAATTATATTGGCATTTAAAGGGTTAAAATAATAAACAACAATTAAAAATTTGGTGTATTTGATTGGGTCTGAAGTTGATTGAGAGATCTGGGGAAAAAAAAGGAGAAAAAAATATTAATCTGTTATGTTTTTATAGCAGTTTTTGGACGGGGACTTTTTTGTCCTCTGATACCCTCAAAGGGTAGTAAATTTGTCCCTGCTGTACTAGTGACCCAGGAAAAATTTTGAAATTTGAATTTTATAAATTTTCCTGAAAAAAGTCTTCTTACAAAAAATCATTCCATTTGGAGTAACACAACCAAAGTTATGGCCAAAAATCAAGCAAAAATTTAGCTGAAGGGACAAAAAAGTCCCTGATACCCCCAGAGGGTTAAACGTGACAACAACATAGACGGATGATGTTGTGGAAGCTACATCCATTAATTATAGTCTGTTTCTGAAACAGATTTTTGAAGCAGAGAAAAAAAAAAAAAATGGCGTGGTCATGTTGGAAATGAGCGGGCTTTGAGTCTCTACAGTAACAGCCATAGGGCTCCTGGTAGTCTCGTTCGTGAGCTGAGCTGTGCCTCTGATTAGATGAACTGGCGATCTTAATATTGCCTAAACTGCCGACCCCCAGTACTGTGCACACGTTAGTGATTCAGATGGGAGACATTCTTTGTACCAGGATGTAAATATGTTTATTTCAGCTGTGAAAACGACTTTTTTTGGCTTGGTGTGTTTGTGACTTTCGGTACTTCCGGAGCCAGCCTCAAGCGGACACTCGAGGAATTGCAGATTTTAGCACTTCCACATCGTGTCACATTTTTAGACCGTAGGTTGCCGCTTGGACAACAATCAAACTCAGTTTAAGATAAGCTAAACTATTGTTGTCCCCGATAGGAAATTTGTCATGGACATAAGAGCAGTGCTGCTCACAAACAATACTTTCATCACACCAATATTACAATCACGCGCCCATCGTCAATACCAGAAGCTCACCTTTTTGTATCTCAGGAAGACTCTCCTCATGGAAAGCATTGTTCAAATTTAACGGCTGGATGTCCCATGTACTCTCTGCAAAGACAACAAATAGAAGAAGAGCTTTTCGAGTTATGGGTTTTGTTCCAGTGGAGACAAAAAGCAAGAGACCTCAGAGTGAATAAAGTGCATTCACCAACCTGTATCATTTATCACGGCAGCGTCGACGTCCTCCTCTGACAGGAAAACAATCTGAGAGCAGAGGAGGGGAAAAAAAAGGTTCAATACAAAAATTGTACCTCTCATTATTTACATGTAGACTATAGCAGTAGAAAACTACTCATTAAAATAGAGACAGTGGGGATTTGAATTAAATGTGCATCGATAAAAACAAAAAGCAGTGGTTGTTTGTGGAAATCATTGTTTGCAGCTGAAGGTTACATAACCTGTCGGTAAGCTTTGCTTCTAAGTTATTATAATCAAAATATATTTAATGTATTAATGATATGAAGGTGACTATAAAACTACCTTTTCATTCTCATCTCCACTGTCCCCCCAAACAGTCGGGGTTCTGCGGTTACGGGGAATTGCGAGAGTAGGTGAAGCTCCAAACTCAGTCGGGCTGCCGAGGTCCAGCTGAGCTTTTGTTGTCAGGGATTCACTTCCTTGTGGCGTCTTCAGCAGAGAGCGCAGCTGTAAACTTCCGCCTGGTGTTTGTGTTCGGGCTGGTGTGCCTCCTTTCTGTAGTGGGGTGCTGGGGGGCAGGTTCTTATCAAAGAGCTCGGGGGAAAGTGGACCCCCAAAGTGAACCCTTTTCTTCTTATTGACTGTGGATGCTCCAGTTGAGTCATTCTTTCCTGTAAAGATGGTAAAAACTGAAATTCAACAAAACTCGTCTTTCCTCCTTTTGACGCTCGATAAGGGCTCCAGAGTTCGACCATTTTGGTCACACATGCAACCAACTTTTTTTCAAAGTCACACTGGTGCAGCTGATGCTGCCCTTAAAACACTTTTTTTTTCCCTTTTCAATTGTGCTTCAAATAAAGACAGCATTCCTCTACACCTTATTCGTGTTTAAAAATCGTTCACATTAAATTAAACTTATGGAGAGCGATAAAAAGGTGACATGGGGTGTCCCGATACAACCTTTTCACTTCTGATACAACACTGATACTGCAGCCTTGAGCATTGGCTGATACAACATTTGACCATTTGGGCTGATATTGTATCAGATTGATATTGGTGACGTTCATCTCTATTTGTAGGTCTTCAAGGCTTGAATAAGTCTTGGGGGAATGTTTAAACTTTAAATGTATTAAACTTCCCCAGTTTTGTGCCACCACCAGTCAAGTTTTTCCACTCAGCTGTATCTTCTTTTTTGGACTTTAACAAAAAAAATACTGCCACACAGCCGACATCATTTCTACTCTTTGATCCTTTGTTAGCACCTTAGCACAGCTGTTGTTGTGATCAGGTGGGCTCTGTGTGCTGGATCCGGGCACTGCTGGATAGAAGTGTTTGAGCAGAGTCTGGAATGGACTGCCTGTATCAAAGTGCTTATATCAGAGATTTATTGATATCAGATCAGGACACCCCCAAAGGTGACCTTATGGCATTAAAGGTGACGCAATGAAAAATTTGGGTGCACCTAAAATTTGTGCTGGTCCACTTGAAAAAACAAAACAAAACAAAACAAGTGTCTTTTCATATGTGGCAAAGTTGTCAACATCAACTGATAGAAACAGATTGTACCAGTATATTTTTAGCACTGTGTTCTTGCAATTGCCTCCAGTTTCAGACATTTTCATGCAAAACACAGAAGAAACTGTGTGAACAAACACAGAGGCCTGTGGCATTATAATCGGAAAATCTAGATCGGCTCAATTAAGCACAGGTCATGTGTGTGAGAAACATTAGCATTTGCTTCATGACTCCTGCGGAATGATCCCATGTGTATCTACTATCTGCTGACATATCATGAGAACCATTAAAAATCTCCTTTCAGTTAATCTCCAGCACAGAAAGTCAAATGCTTTTAATGAACATGAATCTGTACAAACAGAGAACACCGACAGTCTCCTGGTCTGCTGCCAGGACAGACTGCACCAGGCTCTCTTTTCGCTATACGAAGCCTCAAAGGCAGAGTTAGGCTCTGATAAAAGGCCAGCCACTGTTGCATGACCACTGAGAGCAGTATGTGTTTACCTGTTGGCTTCATCTCCAGCAGAGAGGGGAGAGAGGAGAAGAGGGAGATGGATGCCGGCTGGGCTGGTGAAGCAGCGGCAGAATCATCAGGTGGTGGATGACGAAGGCTTTGGAGTTCAAAGACAGCGTCCTGTTGAGAGAAAGAGAGAGAGAGAGAGAGAGAATACATGAGAGACTTGATCTGTTGGTCTGCAGCTCAAAGGGCTTAACATAAGATGAAACATTACTGTATCTGTTTATCCTACACTGGCATACATTTTCATACAAACAAAGTCTGGAGGGAAAAATAAGTCAACATTTTTGATCAACTGCCATCAACACTGAGCTACAGGACCAAAAACTGCATTTGTAATAGCTCCCTGGTGATAAAAAGCCTTTAGGGGAAATGATCACTTAATATGATGTGAATCCAAACACAAAATACAGCTTTTAAATTAAAACTAGAAGGGAGTGAGAGCAGGAAATCAAGACTTAAGATACACACTAAAACTGAAGATGAGTTAGTAAAACAACACTGTTTTTGTACTAGTTTTCAATGACCTTTTCCTTTTGGTTTCATGTAGGACAAACATTTGAGGACTGTGGGACAGAACAGAGGATGTCCTTCAGTTTGGTTTGCCTCAAAGCAAAGTGAGAAGTTCAACAAGTCTGCCCTGTGCTCAGGAGCAGAGCGGCTGCTGCTGAAAGGCACGTTTATTACTTGACACCTCATGAAGGTGAGTGTGTCTCAGGGCATTATATGTTCTGTTTGAAAGAATTGCTATTCTTCATTTCATTTTTATATCCCAGGGCTTGACGCCTTAAATACACCAGCCGTGTCTGTGTTGCAGCTCCGCTCCGCTGCGTGTTGACTGCATTTATCAACTCACACCGGCTGCGTGTTCAGTCTGACAAGCTGCAGGACTGACAGACAGCTGGAGTCACGAGACCGCAGAATTCCCGCGCTCTCCTTTCCATTAAGAAACCTCTCTTCATTCATGTTGTGCTGTTTAACCTCTAACCTGTTGATTCCTGGCGTGTCTTCACTCATTGTGTTGTTTTCTTGCATTGGTAACGCTAAATACGATCTAGTTTTGGCCCAGTTTGTTTTATTTTGAAAGTCTCAGGCTCTTTTTAGGTAGTTTCTGTGCACTACTTCCTATCCAGCTTGATCTTCTTGACTCTGAATTGACACGTCACAGCTCCAGCATAGGAAAAAAAACAGGAAGGCTGGGGATTAGCTGCGACCTGTCGGACCAGACACGCAGCTGAACTGCAACAGAATGGATCCAGTGTGAGTTGACACATTGACATCTGATCCGGCGCCGTGACGGAGCAGAGCTGCAACACAGATGCAGCCGGTGTATTTCGGCCGTGAGACAGAGACCAAAACTGTCACATATGCGACAGGTTTTTCAGCGTGTGAGTCAGAATTTCAACTGGTCCCGTTCATGCAATGTGTTTATTTTACTGCTCCCTCTAACACACACACACTGTATTCTTCACCTGCACTCTCTTCCGTTCTGAAGAGCGAGTGCTGTTGTGTACACCCACAGCACAAATGAAGCGGTCTATCACTGATTATTTAAGAAAAAACAAAATGAGGAGAGAGAGGAGAAGGCTGGCGGTGAGGGAGAGCCAGTAAAAGGCGCCAAATTAGACAGTACTGATGATGAAAAGGACAGAGAGACACCGACCGAGCAGAATTATGATATTTTCCTTCCAGGTGTTTCAAATGTAAATTATATAGATTAAATGGATCCATATAAACATAAAGTCTATAATTGCACACATTTATGGACTATAATAAGAGTGTGAAGCTGTACTCATGAAATGTGACACTGCTCTGCAAATAACTTAATTTTAAAAAACGAACATTGGAGTCTTGACTTCTTTCCGGCTCAACCGCAGCTCACTGAGAGCGGCGGTGAAGAGGTGACAGAGCGGAGTGAAGGGGGAGGGAAAAGGGTGAGAGAAAGTAAGCAAGGATAACGTTAACTAGTATTATGCTCAAGCCTGTTAAAATGACCCGAATGTCTACTCTACGGAGGCCCGGCATGGCCAAAACATTCAAACTCAAAAATCATGTGAAAACTAAACAGAAAACAAATGCAGTTGCATTACATGCCCATAAAGAGCAGCACAGATGTCAGGTTTTTAATTTCACAAACCACCTGTGACAAACTTCATATTCACAGTAAAATACTTTGCAAATATCATAACTGGAGTCACTGTCAATATTCACTTCACAGAAACAACAGTATGCCATTTAAAAAGGGGGGTACACACAAAACGATTATCAGGCTGTTTTTGTCCCAATTTTCCTCCTTCCTTACCAAGGACAGACAAAACCCGATTATCTTATGTTTTATAGGATTATCTTATCAGATTATCCTGTGGTCTGAGGTGTGTTAAGATTGAATTTGCCCCAATAATTGGCTGCAAAACAGGTCGGGCCGACAATCGTAAATCTTAAACTTGATCAATGTTTACAACCAAAAATCTTCATGTGTGTTGGGAAAGCCGACGACTCCCAAGTCATGACTCCGTGAGTTGTGACATAGAATGGAATGTAGCCAATCAGGAGGCGAGCTGACTAAGCAATGGAGGGCCAACTCGTCTGAGAATGTCTTTTCAATGTCTCGACCAAGTCGTATCACTACCGAAACGACAAGGATGAGAAGTTGGCAAGAAATTGCCAGTGCCATGGAGATATCAGGTAAACTAATATGTAGCTCGCTTCTACTCTTCCTCCAACTAGTGTTGAATCAGTAACCACAGTAACAGCACTAACATGTTAAAATGGTTAACTGTACCTAAAGCAGAATTTTTAACAGTCAGCCACTGCTTGCATTTACCTGAAAAGTCGTACACATGTCATTTTCCTTGGATTTATAGTCATATAGGTGGAGTTCAGGAGTGTGTGTGTTTGTGAGTGTGGTGAGCTGTGTTGAGATTATCAAAGCACACAACACACAGTACAATAAAAACTGTTAAATGCTGATGTTTATCTTCATGTGTGGGGTCTCTAACAGATTAAAAATCCCTCCACATTCAGAAAATCCTTATGTGTGTACCCCGCTTTGAACAACTCATCAGCATGCATGGTCAAGCTGTACCCTCCAAAAAAGGGTGCGACCAAATCATGTGCTAGTGCGACCAACTGAGAAAGTTAGTAGCACCAGTGGAAAAGTTGGTGTGGAGCCCTGTAGTTTAAATCATTTTCATTCAAATCCAGCTGAAAGTTACTTCAATTTCAAATGATTTTTGTTGCTGCTGTGTTTTTTGTTTTTCATGTGGATTGCTATAATAAAGTCATACTGCTATTCAAAGTTAACACAGTAGGAATCGTAGCAGAATCACTCCAGAGTCTACATCAGCTTCTCAGCGATGACTCCCTCCTTGTGTGTGTACCTGTGTGTGTGTGTGTGCATGTGGCACATGTGTGTGTGTGTTTCTGTCCGGATTAAGACCTGACCTGTGTGTTCTTGGCAGGGGGAGCAGCTTTGCGCACGGAGTCAACATGAAGAGATGAGGATGCTTCTGCTTCGTCCGGCGTGTTTGTGGATGTCAGTGGTCCTCCCGTCCTGATCTCTTGTTTTTCTTCCTCCTGTGGACATGATTACGAATTCCCACTGCTTTAATTCTGCTGCACAGCACCACAACAGGAAGAACACAACTTACAGGAGTACGGATGATAAATAATTCATCACTGTCTTCTTTAGCTTAGCATGTTCAGGAAAACTTTAAAGCTGATGTTTCGCTTTAAAAGGTTAAAAAGTTCTGGGTTTAAAAAACCCCAAAGACAGATAGGACGAGATGTTGAATAAATAAAAGCAGATACACAGCACTTAAATCAAACTTGTTTTCAACAGAGTGCTTGTTTTTCGGTTTTGGGATGCTTGTAGTAAAAATAAATAAATAAACAAATAAAATCCTCCGAGCTTCAGCGTTCAAAGAGGAGTTAAAAATAATCAGCAGATTCAATGGAAGCCAAGAGGTAAAACCTTTTAGTTAAATTATTCACAGCTGTCAAGTAAGTACATGTTCAGAGTGAGTGTACCTCACGCTCTTTTAAACTGAAGTGGAGGATAGGAGTGCTGGCCTCTCTAATCTCCACCTTGCAGCTTTCTTTTGGGCCCAGGCGCCTCCTCTTGCTGGGTGTCACCATTTGTGGGTGGTTCTCTTTCTCTCTGTCATGACAGTCTCCATCTGAGAGGGGAAAGCCGTGTTATGTAAACAAGTGAACTTGGAGGCACTTCAGTTGAATGTTAATACACACGTGGAATATAAAAATTAACATATCGGGAAAAAACAGCTTGGAAATGGTGATTAAAAACTGTCACACCTCAGGTCCTGACCAATTTTTAAACTGCTTCATGACGTCGTCGGAGTCCATCTTAAACCGTGCTGTGCGTTAATCTGCAGCATTTGACCACAAGCTCCAGACACCATAAAGAAATCCTACTGGCATGGCTCCTCGTACAGAAATGAAACCATTAATCCTGTGGCAATGAGGCTGCCTTACCAGACAGATAATCTCTTGTCTTGATGCATCCTTCACTGTCGCTGTTCTGCTTTGGCACCGGATCACAGCCCTCACTCTCCACCACATCCATCAGGTTCTGGAAGGAGGCCATCTTCTGCCTCAGTGTGGAGGCGACCCGGGGAAGGAAGGGGCTACTCCTGACAGGCTGGGAGTTGAGACAGCAAAAACAAACATATCTGCTCAGTGATGCAGCCTGACAGGTCATAGACTTCTGAAATTACTGGAGTGGCATTACTGAGAGACAGCACATCTATCTCACACCATCCAGGCACATTACAGTTTGCTGAGCTGTGCATTCCCTGACAGCTACATCACAACAAGTTATTTGCTTTAGAATACAAGTCCTTACATTTGTTTAAAGCTGAATAATAACTCTCATTTAAGACAGGCCTCCAGAATCTATTCTTTTTCTATCAGACTCACCTGTGGGTTTGACATGTTTTCTCCTTGGATAAATTGACCCAACATCCGGAGAATCCTCTTAAACCACCTCTGCAGCATATTGTTCCTTTCTCATGTTGTTAAAAGCATGCAGAGTTAAACCAGCACATGACTTCATGCATACTGTGCTTAAAAGCAGAGTCATGCTGCCGGCTTAAGTACCACTGCCCACCTCCTCTTTGTCATTGGTTGTAAACATGCTATCTTCAGACATGAGTGTCAGGACCTTTCTGAAAGTGGCTGATTAAAGGAAAGTACTATG
Source organism: Labroides dimidiatus (assembly GCA_030710495.1). Taxonomy (NCBI): domain Eukaryota; kingdom Metazoa; phylum Chordata; class Actinopteri; order Labriformes; family Labridae; genus Labroides; species Labroides dimidiatus. The sequence goes on from CM061153.1 coordinate 26,723,424, forward strand.
GTTTAAATTTCTTTTTTTTTCAAAAACAAAGATATTAATAATCCTTTTGTACCACTGAGGTAAATAAAACCAAAAAAATGAAAATGTTCCCCTGTCATAAATAAATGTCCAAAAATTCTGAATCTAACCAGACAAGTGGTGCTGAAAATAAAACAGTATGCTCAAAATATTTTCTTTTTCTTAAGATTCTAAAGATGTCCCTGACAGCCAGCACAGTCATGCCTGAGGGTCTTACAATCTGCTCTGAATCAGAGAGCAGCATCATATGCCTGAGTTGTTTTGACATGTGAATTTGAGAGAAATTCACAAGTATAATCTAGGGCTGCAACTAATGATTATTTTCATAAACGATTAATCTATTGATTATTCTCTCGATTAATCGAGTAGTTGTTTGGTCTATAAAATGTCAGAAAATGTTGAAAAGCAACAATGTTTCTTGGAGTCCAAGATGACATCATCAAATGTCTTGTTTGCAAACCAAAGATATTTAAGACAGTCAAAGAGAAACAAAGAAATCAGAAAATATTCACATTTATGAAGCTGAAATTAGAGAATTCAGGCTTCTTTTTCTTAAATAATTACTTAAACCAATTAATCGATTATCAAAATAGTTGACGATTAATTTAGTAATCGATTAATAATCAATTATTTGATTAATTGTTGCAGCTCTCGTATAATCAAAAAGCAACATGTGATTATCAAAATACAATAACTGGGAGTGCAGGTCACTTTGGTAATGTGTGGAGAAACAACGCGGATGCAGAGAACGCCTGGTTAGGATACCCTTAGATGCTCACTACAGTTACCCAAACAGTTCGAAGGCAGAAAAATCAGAAGTCCCAACTATCCCAGATTTTGTGTATATAACACCCCTACACTTCAAATTTTTTTTTATTTGTTTTAACCACAATGGAAAGGTTACTTTGCACATCCATTTCTCAGGACAGGTGCAAATGCACCACACCAAAAACTGAAGTTAGGGGGTATTTCTGAACTCACCAGAGGTCCCCATCTAAAAGTGCACGAATAAGGTTTAAGAGGCTGATTATCTCTTTTTAAAAGTTGTTTTTCCAGCATTATACTGTTATTGGACAGGACAGCCAGATAGAGAACGAGGGCGGGAAAGAGCGGGAAAAGATGTGCAGCAAATGGCCGGGCCCAGAGTTCATTTAACAACCAAAGACTACAGCCTCTGTATATGATGTGGGCGCCAAAGTCACTTGGCCAATGAAGCTGCAAATATTTGCATATTAAGCCGTTTGCTGTGCAAATGACCGAGGTTGTGTGTAAATCAAAGTTATCTCCTTTAAATAATGCACATCCTGTATGTTTAAACATGAGCTAACCGAAAAACTTCCTGAAGTACGTCTTTTCTGATGCACTGCTTTTGCCACTCATTTACATGTGGATGGTGGTTTAGCTTGAATATTCTATGCCACCAAAATCCGTTGTACACAAAGTATCTGCTTTGTTTAACAACACTTGCCAGTAGTCACCGTGTCATGAAAACGACACTGCCGCAGCAGGAGCTCCGTGTTTCTCTGTTCTGCTCTGCTCACTCGCAGCATTAAAATAAAGCTGCTGTTGACACTAACAGTTCCTGGCTGTGTCTCTTAGGCTGATCATGGCTGACTACAGTAGCTCAGGGCAAAAAGTACAACTTTTTAACATGAGAAACTCTTGCTCATTTCAATACCTCACCATGTGCCACAAAATCGTTGTGTCTGGATTTGATGTTGGATTCACTGGACTCATTTCATACAAGCTGATTTTCTATCATCTGTGTTGAAATTCATCTGAGACGCTTCCATGTTCTTCTTGGTATTAGGATTTTAACCTCATGTTCAGGGCACTGTCTCATACGTACAGGGTGCAGGATTTTCTTGAGAGAAGCTGAGAAAACATCTCACCTCTGGTGTTTTGACGGCTGGTGGAGTCTTCATCCTCTGTTGTGCCATGAAGCGGATAAGGGAGTTTGTTTCTGGAGAGCCACGGACACCAATGCTTGACCTCCGTCTCGCCTTTACTTGTGCAAGACGAGACTTATCTAAAATAGAAGATGGAAGAATAAATGAAAAGTGCAATGTATGACAGGGATATACAAACCTACCCTGATGTTATGGTGTTTGCTTATTTATGGGGCACTTCAGTCTGTATAGTATATTTTTAACATGCACACATATTAAATTTGAGAAGATTTTAAAACTGAGATGTACTGACATGCCAGTAGAGTTTCAGTTTGAGTTGGAGAAATGAAAGTCTGAATAATTTTAAAATGTTCACTGATGTTTTCATAATAAATATTAATCTGGCTCTCTGGACCAGAAAGAGGAACTAATAACAGCAACAACAATAAATTTGAAAAAATGAGTTGAAATAACCAGCTGAAATTAAATTTACACAGGAGAACTCATAGTGCCCCTGGTTTTCTGGTTTTACCCTGGACAGGTGTATCCTTAACTTTAAAACTTTTATTACTGGTTAAAACAAACTCCCATAGTTCTCATTCAGCATCTCTGATGATCTCTTCAAGCTGAGCACAGGCAAATCAGTTAAAAGTAAACACTTGAGTCACTGAATTGCATAAAACAAAGATGACTTCTCTCACCTTTGCGGATTGGCAGAGATGCTGGAGTAAAACTCTGAACAGAAATGCCAAACTGATGAGTGGTAAGTCCAGAGAAATCCAAGGGTGCTGATTTGTCTGTCGTGATTTGAGAGGCCTCCTCTTCTGATGTGGCTGACATTTTCTCTTTCTGATCCTCCATTGTGCCCACAGTGTTCACTTCCAAGGCAGCCATCTGTACAAGAAACATGAATACAGACCAGTCAGTGGCAGTTCATCACAAAAACACAAGTGTCATCACCAGCCTCTCGAGCACTCAATACAAACAAATCGAGGACTAACACGTTATTTGTTGTTATTGTGAAGATCGTGAATGAGAGAACTGTGTCTATAACATAATAGTAATACCCGAAGGACCATAAACGTTCCAAAAATAATGTTCTGACTTCAACAAGATGCTAACAAGTTAGCCACGTAGTCCCTGAAAAGAAAGCATGCTTATACTTAGATACGTTGTTCTAAGCTCAACATTTCACTACAGGCTTCACGAGCTTTGAATTCATTAAATAAACACTTATAATAAGCACATGTCAGAAAAGTATTACGTAAACTGTTTAACTGTAGTCCCACGGGACCTTCTGTTTACACCTTAAGTTAGCAGACGTTAACAGCAGCAGTGAGGTTGAGCAAATGAGTGCAGAGAAACATAGCACTTACCATTTAACTTTGCGGTAAATGATGAAGTATTTACTGTTCATGAAACATAAAATACCAAAAGACTATTGTATCAAAAAGTTCACATGTATCTGAAAATGTGTCCATATAAAAATAAACCATTAAAAATGTGCATATGTGGACAGCGGTTCGAATTTCGCTCCACAGCAAGTGCAGCGGAGGAGCATAGATCCCTCCGCGCAATAAAACTAAAACCACTAGTAAGCTACAGATACTTTAAAACGTGTATGAATACACTGTACATTATGTCTCCACATTGGGATAAAAAGAATATGTAAGGCGAATTACGTTGTTAAAAACTGTCGAGAAAAAAATGCAGACTTCTTCCAACCGGAGAACTAACTTCCGGATTTTGAAAGGCTGAATGGTTCCAGATTCGTTTAATATGAATTCACCAATAAAAACTTGGGAAAGAGACACCACGTGATATCCGAAAGCCAATAGAAAGTAGCTGTGCTATAAACAGCTAGATAGCTGAAAGTTGATAGATTATGTAGACGTAGGATGAATAGACAAAAATAAAAACGCCAATTTGTAGGAAGAACCAGAAAAAAGCCTTTAACAACAACAAAACGGACTATTGTTTGAATAGTGATCACGTGACGTCATCAACTCGGAAGTCGGCCATGCTGAAAGCACTGTCACAAAAGGATAAAATTGAGGTCACAGCAGGCATGCAGGATCATTGTCACATAAAATGTTAAATTATTGCCACGTATTTGAATGTGTTAATCAAATGAGAAAAACATCTCAAAATACATTTGACTACAAAAAAATTATTGCAAATCATGGTAAGGAGTGTGAACCATTGTCTGAAGAACAGAGGGGATTGTGGTTAGCCAAACTCCACCAGGATTTCCAAGGTAAAAATCTCAAATCTGCTCACTATTTCTTGACATTGATGAGACTGAGGCGTCATGTTTCAGCAACCTTTCTCTTATGCATTGAAAGTATCAACAGCTGCTGCTTCTTGGGTGTTCTGATGTCTTCATTTTTACATTTATTTAAATGAAACCACTTGTAATGTGGCTAGAACGAGAAGAGTTATATATATATAAAAAAAAACCTCTAATGCAATTCAAAAAACATCGTGGGAAAGAAATATTCTCTTATTATTGATTGTTTTTGCAAATTGTCCCTTTCATCTGAAAGCTAGAGTAGAAAAATGGCCTTCATACAAGCACCATAACACAGTCAGATTTCTGACTGGTATTATGTCACAGGGCACGGTCTTGTATATTTCAAGTGCATGGGGAGGAAGAGTTAGTTATTGGCTAGGAGTAAAAATTAGGTAGTCAACCATAGCAGGATAGGACATGGAGGGCAGAACCACGGGTTCATCACGTTTCCATGAAGTTGATGCTAACTTGTGTGGGTCTCTCCCGTCAGTTAGCCAAAGTTTTTCACAATATCTCTCTTTTTCCTGCTGGCTGAGTCCTTCTGGATTAGCTATAGTATGCTCTGTGTGTTTTTCAACAATTGTTTGGATAAGATATCTTAAAATAATATTTGACCGTGCACCTCTATCTTCCTCCATTCAGTGTTTACATTTGTGTATCTCCAACATGGCCGTGCATCTGGGTAACTACCCAAACTGTGATGTTAGTGCAAAGACTTTATTCAGAGGCCCTGATTTCTGTGTCATTGTATTTATAAAGCAAATCCCTCCATCTCTCTCTCCCTTTATCAGTTAAATTAAAACAGAGGAAACAGACTCATAGCCCAGATGCATGAAAACAAGCAAAATCCCTCATTTTAATATTCTGGGATAGGATTTAAGGAAAAGAAAAACAACAACTTATTTTTTCAGCAATCCAGCAGGACTAGAGCTTGCTCCCTTGACTGCACGGCCCCATCTGCTGTTGGATGTTTTTAAACCAAACAGCTGGAACTCGACTGCAGCTCTCTCACAGTCTGTTGGTTCATTGCTGACCTGATGCTCAAAGTTAAAACTCCCGCAATCTGTCAGCCCGACAGGTAGCTATCAGTTTTTCCTTGCTTGAGGTCATACTGGGTGACTTTGCACTTGTTTTCGTGAAACACATAAAATGAAAAAAGGGGCGAATTAGCCACAACAGTATGGAAACATCGTACTTCATGTAGCGTTTCCTTTTATTTTTTATTTTTTACATTTTAAATAAAGCTTCCTCTTCATTACTGAAATCAATAAGCCAAAACAGGTGGTTCAAGTGTTGTCTCCCAATAAGAAGCTCATTAAACACTCCTCACACAAACTAACCCCAAGACACACAGATTTCTTCTTCTTGTGGCATTTCCAGAGTCTCAGGCACAGCTGAGTACACTGAGATCAGATGCAACAGCAAGCCTCTCTTCACAGTCAAGCCTGTCGACCACATGAAGCATGTGGCGTCTTCTGTTGACACCAGGCGAGGCTGTGCAAGGCAATGGGAGCTTCACAGTTGTTGTCAGAGACTGGTAGAATGAAACAACTCGAGACATCTCTGTGTGAAATAACTATGAATGTGTATGAGACCTCGTCCAAAATTAGATGTTTATAATCTGAAAACCTGAGAAGTCTTATTCTGGGACTAAAATAAAATGACCAACGGTGACTCACATAGAGGTGTTGAATCTGATGTGTTCAGAGGTTTTTGACTCTGTTTCGGGTGTTTTTTTTAATATAATAATGTAGTTTTAGATATTATAAGACAGGATTGTTTTTCCTGCAACCCCAGGATCATTAATGCTGTCATTATTCTAGCGGACAATTTGCTAAAATAAGCACGTTTTTCATTGACATAACTTAACGTGTTCTGAATCTAGTCTCGATTATTGTAATGCATTTTATTTTGATGCCAGCCAAATTTCTCTTAATTGTTTACAGCTTGTTCAAAACATCGCAGCTGTTGTTTTAACTGCTTGACGTAAATATGACCACATTCCCCCCACTTAAGCCTCTCTTCACTGTCCCACTGTGCGTTTCAGGATTGATTTTAAAAATTTTAATATTAACTTTGAAGTTTTTCAATATGCTAACTCCTCCCTATCTTTCTGACCCTTTAAAACCCCATATTTTATCTGATTCTCATATCCTCTGATGGGTGTCTTCTGACTGTCCCAAGGTCAAGGTTGAAGCTCAGGGGTGACTGAGCCGTCTCAGTAGCTGCGTCAAAGCTTTGTGACACTCTTCCTATTCATGTTAGACTTTCCCCCTCTCTGTCTGTCTTCAAGTCAAACTTAAAATCTCACTTTTACTCCCTGGCTTTCAGCTCTGCTACAGAATGTGGCTTTGCATCCTTTCTGTTTTAATTGATCCATTTTCCTCCTGTTTTTTAATTCTATCCTGTGTCTTTTGTTGTTTTCAAATGTATTTTATGTATTCATTTGGATTTTTAAATGCTTTCGTATTTATACTTAGTCAATTTAATAGCTTGAAAACATATATGGTTGTATTCCCTGAGATGCAACCACCTCTAATCAGAACTTGTTTAATTCTATAGAAACAAGATGAGTGATAATGTGGCTAGATATAATAGGGCCGATATTGACTGATTGATTTATTCGGCAAAAAAAAAAAAAAAAATCTGATAACCGGTTAATCGTCTGTTTCAAAAATATATTATGGATAAAATGACTTCTTTTTCGGTCCCTTAATGCTGACAAAAATAAAGATATAAATTAAAATCAGAACATTTTACTGTTTACAATACTGTGTCCTTTAACATTTGTTTAACTTTTCAACAGAGAGAAATTTTCAAGTATAAAAAACGTGCAGAAAAGGCTGATAATCACTGATTATTAGCAGAACTCCTGTCGATTATGATTATTTTAAAAAAGGGCTATAACTGTCTGATAAAATCAGCCAGTTGATATACATCGGCTGGGCCCTAATACATAATGTGGCTTCCTTAATATCCATTTAAGAGACACTCCAGTGATTTAGATTTCCAAGAGATTTCATATTGTTGGACCACATTAATTTATTTTTACTTCATTTGAAAGCTCATTTGATGTACACACAGTGCACAAGCGTGATCCTCCATGTTTTTATTGCCACTGAAAATGTCTATTAATACAAATTATTTTACACTTTAACCACTCTCATTGTAAATCTTCCATCCATTGCATTTCATGTGATTGTAGTTTGTCCGTTCTATGCAGTATAAATGGCTTTGTAATTTCGTTGTACTCGTTTGCAACGACAAATAAAGTTCTATTCTCATTCTAAGGTAACAAAAAACAAAACAGCTTTCACATTTAGCCAATTATAGGTTAATTTAAACATATTTTAAATAGTATATCCTATTTCTTCCAAGTCTGATCTAATAAATGCAGCTAAATACTATACACTGCACCTTTAATGCACAAAGCACTCTTTATTAAATCGATTATTATTCAAAGCCAGGGTTTCATTACTGCGCTGACCTCAGACAGGATGTTATCTAAAACTGAAAGAAATCATCCTAAACCACAAAAACAATATTCAACTATCCAGAGAAGCTGATTCAAGACTTCCTTGGTTAAAAAAATGACTCACACATCTCATTTATATCTCTATTTTTATTTGTGTATATATACACATATAAAAAATAAGGACATATGTACAATGATAATAAATATCAACATGTTTGTACAAGTGAAATAAGTTACTTAACATATTTTAAAAACCAACATAAGGAGATCAATAACAAGACAAGCAAAAATGGGGCAAGTAGAGTCAGATTGATAATAGAATAATACAAATAATGCGAGAAAGAAAGCAGAAGTTAAAGCCATTTGTGAGAGGAAATATTACAAGCGAACAAATGCGTGAGAACTGAAGAACAGCACATAAGGAACATTACACATGCAGTATCTCAAGCTGAAACCTGTATTTCTTTATTTTTTTATCTCTAATGTTGGGGGAAAAAAAGCCCAACTGTGAGTTAGACTTTTTCTAAGACCGAGTACCAGCGCAGAGAGAGACATGTGAAGCTCTCCTTTTCATAATTTAAGTGGACATGGTCTTTCAGGACTGGATCAGTAGATAATTTTTGGTTATTTTCTTGGAGGGGGGGGGGGGGGGGGGGGCTTATGAATTAAGAAATAGTTAAAGTTTTGGTATATCTATACATCCATCCATCCATCCATCCATTTTCTACCTCTTATCCTGTTCAGGGTCGTGGGTTGCTGGAGCCTATCCCAGCTGTCTTAGGGCAACAGGCAAGAGGTGGGGTCCACCCAGGACTGGTCACCAGCCAATCACAGGGCTGACACATAGAGACAGACAACCTTCACACTCACACCTACGGGCAATTTAGAATCACCAGTTAACCTGATGAGAATGTTTTTGGACTGTGGGAGGAAGCCGGAGTACCCGGAGAGAACATGCAAACTCCACATTTTGGTGTATTACTTCATAAAATGAGACGGTAAGGATTGGAGCAGATCACCGCTGACATATAAGCAGGAGCAAACTGGAAGTCGATCAGCCTCAGGCGGTTTCAGCGTCGTGCTTAAGGGAGAATTTAGCTGCAGGTAAAATATTCAGAAAAGTTGCAGACATCAGCGCGCAGTGTAGCAAACTGGACGGACTGCTGGGACTTAAATATCGATCTGAAATCAAATAAAATTAATTTAAGAATTTCAACAAGAAACAAAAGCAACTGCAGTCTACTTTGGCTTGTCCAAAAGGTGAAGAGGCACAGAAAAAGTAAACATGTTGAAACGCAGCCATGAATTCCTGTACAACCCTTGAACCAGAAAATCAGACATATTTAGTTGTTTTTTTTTTTCAAAGAGAGCATTAGTGTTCCACACATTAGTGTCTGTAAAAGTCCAAAAATGATCGATCAAAATGAAACACTTGTACAAGGATGATCATATCAAAGATGGACAGTCCACTTGCAGAGGATCATGCAACACTAGGATGGAGTGCTGATGGCCGGGTACCTCTTCAGCCTTGGGATCATTTTTGATATTCTACATCTCTCTCAGCGCTCTGTACACAGTGTGGGGAAAGACCAGTGGGATTGTCCTCCCTTTTCTTCATGCTGGGCTCCTCTTGTCTTGACAGACACGGTCCAAAAACAAAAAGCGGACCCTGGTGGACAAAGCACAGAGGGAGGGCAAAAATGAAGAGGTCAGAAAAGAGCAAACGTAAAAAGTCTTCTAATTAAGATTTCTTCAAATCAGAGCAGAAAGGAGGTTACACTTTTCAGGACGTCATTACATCATCTCATTTGGAGCGGGCCTGTTAAGTGATCTAGTCTGGTGTTTTTCTAACACTTAATTATAACTTACTGACTCATTGTTGGGGAGTCGAGATGAAAACACTTTATGTATGAGTGGATGAGAATTTGCAGCCGCTGTAGAAAAATACAGCTCATCAGTTTTGAGTGGTGTACCGGTCTGAAAAGTTTCCATACACTGTCTGAATCTCGAGAGCAGAGCAGTTTTTAAACAGACACTTCAGTCTGACAAAAGGTCTTCCTTAGTTCATTTTTTTTATTCTTATCAGGCAGTTTTTTTCCTTGAATAAAATGATCCAGGCTGCAGGCAGTGCTGTTCCTTTTCTTATCTTTTTGCAATGAAAGTAGTTTTTTGTGATGCACCTGTCGCCTCAGACTTAAATAAAAGCATTCACAAGGTCAGCTTTTGATAAGAAGGAAGCCTTGACAAATGGTTCAGGACATATGATGTAACAAAAGTAAAGAGTCTGCAGACATGCCAGTGGCTTTGTGAGACAGAGATGCAGCGACCTGAGCTAATACTATTGTGGTGAGATTGCATTACGCTTGATAAGTAAGTTCTCATTTGAGCAGCTCTGAAGAGCAGGCTGTATTATTTATATTGGAAGGCTATAAGCAGTATCTGTAGAATAATCCTCTGACAGATGATGATGTTAATTTCCATTTAGAGTGGCTACACTATCATTTTCTTGTACAAAGGCAGCAACAAACTTTTAATTTGAATGGTTTGTCTGTCAAGAAAATGATACTATGGAAGCCTGAAGCAGACAAGCAACCTTACTTTTTATTAACTCATGTGTCTTGTGATGAATAGTAATGTTTTTTTTTAGATTTTACCTCACTTTTTTATCATCCGTGAATAACAAAGCTAGTTTTCCAGTATATATTTCACGTTATCAATATATTTGATATAATAAACCATAATCACAAGGGAAAAAAAGCCTTTTTACAAGAAAAATAGGTCAAAATCTCAAGGAAATTGTGCTATCTAAAAAGTACTGAGCAATAAAGTCGAAATCTCAAATAAATAAAAAGACAAAATGACTCAATACAACTGGAAAAGGGTGAAAAGTAAATGTATGAATGCACACATTTTGCTGATGCAGGTTTCTTCTCAAATCTTCATGTTTTTTTTGTTTCCGTTAGCTGTGTCAAGCTCAAAAACTTAGCTTAGCACAAAGACTGATTATTGGAGTGACACTTGCTTATCTCTCTGTCCTGTGGAAAAAAAAAATCTGCCAATTTTAAAGCTCCTATCTAAAATAACTTTTAGATTCTGTGAAGACTGTGTGAGTTTGGCGCCCCTTTAGGACAAAGCAGTCTTAGAGGGCATTGTTTGGTACATGGGTAAAAATAACCAAAACAAAACAAAAAAAATAATACTAGTTGAGAAACTTTACAAAAGATCAAAAGAGAAAAGGCTGTTAGTAGTTCATCTCTTGGTCCTACACCTACCCACAACACCAGTAGTGGTTTAAAAGTTAAAATAAACTGTACAGAAATATCTGCTTTTCTTGGAATTGATCTTTTGTTTTGTTTTTTGGGGTCATTAGGAGACCTAATTCAAGCCTGTTTGGCAGTCTGTTTAAAGCACTTCAAATGAGCTTTAAAGTTCACATACCCACATAAAAAAGGAAAAAAATGTAAGTTGGTCTTCAGATTTATGCCCATGATTCAACAGAGCAACTTGTGTTTTTATCCTTTATTTTATTTTACTTTTTTTTTTTCTGCACTGTGTTAAATTTTTTTTCCTAAGCTTGTTATTGAGCGTATGTACAGAAACGGGCTGGCGGCTTTCAGCTGCATACTCATCTTATCTGTAGCCTCACATTAAGCACATAAATATGAGAGGAAGTGTGTGTTGTGTATGAGTTTATTGATCATTTGATCTATTTCTCAGTTACAAAGCAATTATTTTTTCCCCTCAAATTTTAAATTAATTCTAGTTATTTAGTGATCAGTTGAGCAGAGGGACGGCAGGATAAGCCAGCAAAATAAACAAAATGATTGGAAACACTACACTGAGCAGCCAAAAAAACTAAATTGAAAATCATTGAAGGTTAGGACTTCGCTTTAATCTGTTTGCATAAATTTAATTAAGGGGAACAATACCTTTGACGGGTTCACCGCCGCTTCGTGCATGGAGCCAGCAGTTAGTCAGCATGACAGAGATCCATCCGTTCCTCCGTCTGTCCTTTTTGTCAACACTGTGCAGGCCTCTTTTTTTGTCGGTGTGTTTTACAGTGCTCGTCCTCTGTTAAAGTCCACAGTAGCCCCGGGTCATTCTCTGGGCATCGGTACGAGGGAGAGGTTCAGGGTGTTTAAGGGTACGTGTCACACACACACACACACTGTCGTCCATGATAGCTGGCATTCAGAGGGCCGAGTGTGTGGGTGTAAGTGTGTGTGGGAGGGCAAGTTTCCTTCTTGGCAGTGCAAGTTACCACCCTCACCAAACACATAAGATATAAAGCACTTATTGAGACATCCACAGCGGTCGTAACAGTGAGGGTTCAACTACATTCTCCATGCCTAATGTCTTCATGTCAGCTTCCATTTGGGATTAAGTGTTCAGTTTGTGTTCCGCTGCGAAGAGCTGAATGCAAATAGCCGTTTCTTACTGAAGCCATGAACAAACATCCGAAAGAGTTCAACCAAAACGTATATCTGTTTCACACTGCGGCTGAAGAAATGTCATTTGGAGTGCACTTGTAGTATATTGGACTTGAAGGTGCGATTGAGGGTCACCGTGCAGGGCTAAGCAGGAATGTAAGCGCCTGCCCTCACATTGTCATTCACAAAGGGGAGCCTTAGTCATTTGATAACCATTTGATCGCTGTTGTAGTCCGTAAGACACAGAAAATAACAACAAGAAATGTCTTAATTCAAACCAAACAGTCACAACAAATTAAAGTTGAAAGGATCAGGGACTTTCTCCAGGGGTAAATACAACATTGGGAGAGCAGAGAAAGTCTTGAGAGATTGTCCTTCATTCAAAAACCCCCTCGCGTCTTTCACTCCAATTCACTTCATTTTCCATTTAATTTCCTCTCTCTTTGTCTCTCGCTCTCTCCTCTCTTCTCGGTCCCACGCAGAGCTCCAGCTACGGGGACATGATTGTCGTCTTGCTTCGAGATTAATTAGTCTTTTTTTCAATGCCGCTCTCACACTCTTGGCTCACGAGTACAAAAAGAGAAGACGCGCTTCCAGTTTTTTTAAGTGCAGTAAGCTGAAAAAAGTCTCAAAGGAAAAGAAGGACCAGAGAATCTGTTCAGTTCTTCCAGTCAGATGCTTTAGCCTTTCATCAACCGGCCCCGACACAGAGGCTAAAAGCCTCACTTGGTCCACTTAACGTAAAAGAAATGTGCCCTTCAGAAAACATGTCATGTCATTCATTTGATTTCCATGCTTGAGGTTGTTTCCTCTGCGTTCAGCCTTTTTAAATACAAAATTTACACATGTGGCGATTGCACAGTGGACGAAGAAAAAAGCCACAAACATGACAGCATGTTGCTCAAACACAATAATAACAGGAGCGCGTGTTGACGAACTCCACGTGTGAGTGTGTGTATTTAACATGCTGTGTGCTATAAATGTCTACAGTGAGCCAAACAGGCATTGGCAGAGCGAGAGAGAGAATGAGAGAGAAGAGAGGGGGCATGTAAAGTTGTCAGCGTGTCACTGAAAGAGAGAGAGCAGGCGTCCTCAAAAAGAGGGAGGTAGGTTGGTTGTTTTGTTTTTCCAACTCGAGGAAAGAAGATGTGGGAGGACTGGCCTAGACGGACGACTCCTCAGGGTTGGCATCTGGCAGCACACTTCTCTGCTGCAGAGTGCGTCTCAGCTCCTCCTTAAAGGGGCTGGAGTAGTCGTTCCCGCCCATGCCCAAGCCCCCAAGCCCGCCGCCCCCAGCGCCAGCCCCGCTAGCCCTCTCCTCCCCTGCTGTGCTCAGGTTGAGGCGGATGTAGCCATTGCTACCAGAGCCTCGGATGTTGGTAAGACTGAGACGGCTCGGGGAGTGGATGGGCTGGCCTGGGATGGCGCTGGGTGACGCCGTGCTGCTGACGCTGCTGGGCCCCAGGGCGTGACCGGGAACGATCTTCAGCGAGCCGTCTGAGTAGTAGTAGTTGGCACCAGTCTCCCAGAACCGGTCCTCATCGCTGGGCATCTTGCTGGGCACGAAGGTGGGTGGCTCTTTGGGCAGGGTGATGGGATAGACCAGGGTGCTCTCTAGAGGCTTCATGTCTGCTCCTTTACCCAGAGCTAGCTTTAACCTCCTGCGCAGGTACAGAGCTGCTACGAGGAGCAGCAGGCATGCAGCTCCTAGAGTAATGACCAGAACCCAGAACAATCCCATGCTGCTGTCAGGAGCCCGGGCCTCCATAAAGACCGGAGCGCTGGCTACTACTGCCACTTGGTATCTCTCCGTTTGAAACTTGACGCCCTGCTCCTCTGAGTAGCAGATGTAGCGACCAGCTTGCATCTGGCCTGCTTCAGGGACAACAAGGGCCTTCAAAGTGCGGTCAAAGCGGGGTCCTCCTGCCTCGGGGTCCCCCAGCTGGAGCTCACGATCATTGAGAACCCAGAAGGGCTGGGCCAGGTTGGAGACAAGCTGGCAAGGGAGAACCATGTCAGAACCCACCACCACTGTGACGTTCCTGAGACGAGAGTGCTCTGCAGAGAAACAAGAACAGAAGTAAAACGAGGTTAGGGAGCGGAGTAGAGAGGGCACTGAGTTGAGTTTCATCCATGTTAATCCAATTCATTCTACTACTGCCAGTTCCTCTCTGCTTAATTCAATTTATTCAGCTCAGTCTGAATGTATTCACACAGTCAGACTCCAGCCTCTCTCCTAGCTACTTGCCCATGCACTAGCGGTCTTTTCCCACAAGGGGCCACTACTGAGGTTTGGCCTCATACTAACCAGGGCTGGGGATGGAGACGGGTTTATCGAACTTGGCTTTCCCCCGGCTGAACCTTTCCAGCATGAGGTCCTGTGACAGGGAGGAGGTAGAGCTGGAGGGGACGGAAAGCAAAGTGGAAGGTTATTATTGGAGGAACATTTCCACTCAGTACAAACAATGGATCCACTTTTTACAATCTGCAATAAAACACTCCAAAAATACCTCGATCAATCGAAAACATTGAACTAAATACAGATTTTTATTGAAGAGTTGTAGCTCCAATTAAGCAGTGAATAGGAAGATTTTATCACCTTATTTGCTCTGTCGATGTTGCATACAACCCAGTGTTAATCTTGTAGATATCAAACTTAAAGCCTTTGTCTATAGAACAGTCTGCATGGAAGAAGCAGCTTATATATATCCTGCTAAAGGGTTTTATTATAATGTATGGAGAAACTAACATACGAACTCTGTTTTATACAAGAAATTCTTTCAGAGTTTTAGTGCTAAGTCTCGAAGAAAACCCTTGATAGTCTAAGTAAAGTATAACTGCAGGGTGCATATAGGTGCATGTCTCACCCGCGGTGAAGGTCGATGCGCACACAGGCACGACCCTCGCTGTCCCAGGCGCAGTAGGGATCCCGGGCGAGCAGACAGTCTGGCTGTGACTGATAGCGGCTGCAGTTCGCCAAGGGCAGCTGCAGAACCTCGGAGCGAGATCCGATGTATAAGTATTTCTACAGAGCAAAGAGTGAAAAAGAAGGAAGACAAAAAACAGATCCAGCCATCAGTCGGAGACAGAAACCAGACAGAGATGAAAAAACAAGAAGAAAGATAAACAGAGAGAGAGAGCACGAGCGAGAGTGTCTCAGTTAGGGGTTAGAGGAGATAATGGGATAATCACTCTCAATTACAATAACATTCACCCCTCGACCCTCGTCCAATCCAATCTGGGGTGCGCTCTTTTCGGAAAAGCTGTTATAAAATGTCTGGTCGCGGCTAAGCCCGCATTAATGAGATAAGCAGTGGGCTTTGGGGCCGGGAACACCCCGTCAAAACGGCATCGATCGACGGTCGCTGTTGAGCCATGGGGACGCGATTGGTGTCTACACACAAGCTGAGCTGACGGGTCAGGGAGAATGAGAAAACAACAGGGGCAGAGGTTCAATTCCATGCAGCGTTGAAGGATTGTAATTACTGTTATTGTTAAGAGGGTTTTGGATTCATGAGGCGACTCTTGATCTGAAAAAGGCAGTGCTGGTAAAAAGCAGCTGCAGACAGGCGCTGGGCAAAGGACTGTGTGATGTTTGTCTCTCGTTTCTCTATGGATCTATGATTGTGTCTGTCAGAGAGAGTATTAACAGATCAGCAGAAGACAAAGTCCCACTGTTGCCACTGAATACCAATGAAATACTGATGCAACAGCAAAGCAAGGCAACGGAGCACCTAAACCCTGCCTCAGTGAGATACGAGCAGAGGGAGTAGAGAACATTTCTGCATGAGTCGGCCGACACGAATCAACTTTTTATTAAGAGAGACCTTTAAAGCTTTACATCTCAAACAATGACAAACTGGAATCCATGAGCTGATCAAATGTGCATAGCTTTGCTTTCAAATATTTAAGCTCAGACGATGTTTTCCATCCAGACGGAGACGAGGCATCTGAAACGTCAACACAGCTCTTCATTTATTCTGAGATGTTTCTTTATTTCTTCACATAATCAGACGCTATTCAGCCCAAGGTGGACTCGTTTGCCTCGCAAGGTTGGTGTTAAGAGTTTTAACCTTTAACCAGAAAAGTACAAAGAACATACAAGATGTACAATAAACAAGAATTGAGCGTCTCTTCCTAGCCCTCCTGTTTTCATTCTTCAGAGGATTAGTTCTGTCATGTTTCATGTGCAAAAGCAACAAGACCTTAAATTTCCTCCCAGTATTTAAATGATTATCGTGCCTGGCACCTCTCTGTGACTGCCAGCTCTTTAATTAATATCTGGGGGTATTTTACGCCTTCATCTGATAGTGATATGAGAAAGTAATGACATTAAATGAGGGAGCGGGCAAGGCAACAGAGCTCTAACTGGGATTTAACCAGGAATGTTGCAGTTCAGGTCTGGTATCCAAATAGAATGTGGCACCCTGAGTGCTACTTTTTCAATCATTCCTGTCCAGCTAAAAACCCTGGCATGTTGAGATGATCAAAATTAATGAAGCAGAATGAAATAACCAAACTTAAGCGGGGTACACACACAAGGATTTTCTAAATCTGACGCGATTTTTGATCTGTCAGAGAGCCCACACATTTAAAATCAGGCAGTTTTGAAAGTACTGTGTGTGATGTGCTCCGATAATCTCAACACAGCTCACCACACACATACCGATTCTGTCCTACCACTGATCGAGAATATCGTCCTCCAAGACAGAAATCCCGCGTGACTAAACGTGATCTACAAAAATGTAGAAGAAGAAACATAGCGACACATAGCAGCAACCGGCGAACACCAAACACAACAAGGAAGAGGACATAGAAGAGGGAATGATGGTAGTTTTGGGATTATTTTTAACGGAAAATTCCCCAACCAAAAATAAGAAAAGACTGGAAAAATCCTGGAGACAGTGGGAACACACTCTTTCCTCACAAACTTTCTGTGTTAGGTCAGCCATGCTTGATTTCGTTTACGTCTGCTTCCTTGTTCCCCAGTCAGCTCGCCTCCTGATTGGCTACATTCTATTCTGCATCACAACTTGACTCAGGGGTTGTCAGCTTTCCCCACACACATAAAGTTTTTTAGTCGTAAATATTGAACAAGTTTGATATCTATGATTGTCCACCCTGACTAGTTTTGGACCAGATTATCTGGACAAATTCATTCTTAACACACCTCAGACTACAGGATAATCTGATAGGATAATTTTATGAGAGGTTAGATAATCGGGCATTGTCGGTCCTTGGTTGGGAAGGAGGAAAATCGGGACAAAGACCGACAATCGTTATGTGTGTACTCCGCTTTACTGATAAATATTTGATGCATCTTCTGTTAGACCACCTCTGTTGGGCAGACATTTTTAAACTCCATGTGCCCAGTTTGACATATTTCTTTATTAATGTGTCCAATGTTATCTCAATCCCTGCCATCTCTGGTGGCACCATCAGCAGATACTTTACTCATCTGATCTCTTTTTTTTTTGGTCTTACCTTGGAGTGGGAGATGGTCAGGCTGTCCACTGGTTGCGTGTTCTCAAACAGCTGGATCTCCTCGATCACGTGTGCCTCGGAGCCCAGGATCACCACTCTCTGCAGCCAGCCCTCGGCTGCAGAACGCATGAAAAATAGAGGAAGGAAGAGGATTCAGTTCATCTCACTTCTGCTCTGTAAAGTCAAACTTTCAAGTTCACTTCAGTGCGGTATACTTTCTTCGTGCCCTTGGGGCAATTTTCCACGGCATGCATAAAAACATAAATCTTCAAACAGATCGCTTCAGCACTCGGCTCACTCCGGATACAAAATATGCTACAAACACACACCTGACAGCAGAGCGGCTCATTTGAATAGCACTGATATGATATTTAAAATGTTTACACACACACCTGTGACTGCACAGTGCTTCATTTGAATAAAGAAGATGTGAAATCTTAAATTAACCCCCACACCTGTGACTTCATAGCAGTGAGCGTAAATATTAATGAATTGTAAACAAACACCTGCGACGGCTTCATATTTTGCTTGGATATTAATGATATACTAATGCATTCACAAAGACACATCTGTGACTGCATACGAGCTCATTTAAAAATAAGTGGTTAAAAATGATAATACACAAACACACTCCCTTAATGCAAAATTAATTTTCCTAAATATTAAACACAAGCTGAGAATGATCACGCATGGCTTGAGAGTTTTGTTTTTCTTCATCTGCTTTTCAAAAAGTTTACTAAAAGAAATAAAAATTAGAGAATGTTTCTTGAGCGCTGTTTTTTCATGTTGTATCTGTAAACTGTTCAAAACACGGACCCGGTCTCAGAGCAGCAAGCGATGCTTTCTGAAGTGGACTCAACTTAATTTTTAGTCGACCTAACAAGAGGCAAAGAGATGAAGATGAGGCAAACTTTTCTTTATATATCTTTAAAACTTAAAAAGTTCACCCTGTTCAGTAAAAAAAAAAAAAAAAAATGTTGTACCAGACTGTGCATTTTGAATGCATGTGTATGTGGCTTCCAGTGCTTTTGGAGCCAGCCTCTAGTGGGCACTCAATGAACTGCATTTTTTGACATTTGACTGCATTACTGCTTAATTGTGTCTTGTGCTTCTATGCTGGAGAATAATTAACCTCAGTGAGTGGTCTTTTAAGCTTCGATGCTCAATTTGGACTTGTAATGGCGAGAAATGCTAGGGTGAAACTAGAGAAGTTAATAAAGTTAATTAAGTTTATTTATGGTCCTGTAGAAAAGTCAGGTCAGAGAAGTAGCCTGCAAATAGCAAAGGCCCTGAAACTGGAACAGCTAATTCAGCCACCTTAATTAATGTCACTAATTGCATTTGTGTTTTTTTTCTTTTTTTCCTGCTGTACCGTTTAAAGCTCTTCTGAGTGAAAGGTCAATAAGACACAATAGGCGAGTTCTCTACATGGGGAAAAAACACTCATGATCAAATACAGGACAGCAGGATGCAGAGAGTCATTAACATCAATCTCACGTTGTAGAAGTTTTTCAGCTGTACCATCTTTTCATTCTAGCCTGCAGCTGAGACAAACAGAGAATGAAAAGAAAAAAAAACAGCTTCTCCTCCTTCACAAACATAGAGCTGCATTACTGAGCTGATTCCAGCTGAGAAAGAAAAAAAAAATCTAAAGGTGACTTTAAAAGAGTCTGAATGCTGTACCCGGCCTTTTAAGACCTCTGGTGAAGGTAATATCAGAGACATTTAAGGACGTTTTTTGAGCGATGTGCGGGGAGCTGCAGCTGGAGGAGGAGAAGACGAGATCCTGGGCTCCTTTCATATAGGGCATTAAGAATAAGTTTAGCTCCCCTGTGATGAGAGGTGTTTTAGGCACAGCTGGTGGGGTGACCTTGATGTGTGTGTGGGTGTATGTAGGTGTGTGAGTGTGTCTTTGGAGGGAACGGAATTATGTGCAGACAAGTGCTCCTTTGTGTGGTTCTCTTGATTAAGAGAACTGTCCTGGATAATGTGAAAATCTAATCTGATGGCTAACTGGAGGCTTGAGAGAAGGAAATACGTGTATGTACAGACACACAAACACACGCACACACACACAAGCCGAGCAAGCAGCCTGCATATCATCACACCCGTCTGTCATGGCGTCAGGGGCCAGTGTAGACTAATCCCTCAATCCTGCAGCCTGTTTTTCTAAAAAACAATCTCGGCTAGCACTCCCTCTCTCTCTTTTCACATCAGCTGTCGCTATGCTGCAGCTAATAGCTAATCAAGCCTGCAGCCCAATTGGCACTATGAACGCCCGTCTGCCAAGGGCCCTGTTGAGTTTGTGCCGTGAAGCACGACAAGCGGGGATGACTGCACTTGGCTCAGGGAGTGCAAGCGTGTGCAACTCGCTGCATGTGCATAAATCAAATTTGTGAGCGTGTTTCTTGTATGTGTGTGTGTGTGTCCGTATGTGTCTCTCTGTGTCCGTGTGTGTCCGAAGCTGGCTGTGTCGCTTGCCAGCAGAGGAGCCCTGAGTCCGCTGTTGTCACACTCAGTCACAGTTGCCACAGTCACTCTGCCGCTGCAGTGATCTGAATGGTAAACAGTGCAGTCTCTCTCCATTCATGAGCTGAGCTGCATTTAAATTTCACATTCCCTGAAATCCCACTGTCAGATCTCAAAGATTAGAGCTCCAGAAGGACCAGCTGACTTGCGATCAGTGCCAGAACAGGACACCTGCATAAGGAGCTGACAGCTTACCGAGTAGAGATATTAATTAAGTTGCACATACATGGGCCTTTTCTTTGATGCATGAAGATGGATCTCAGCATGCAAATCAAGTTCTTAATTGAAACCCAGGTGAAGTGTGGCCAGATGGCAGGTTGTTTTGTGCCACCGTGCCTAATGCCAGTACCTGTCTCTGTCTGCTGCTGTGGCTTGTTCTCTCTCATCTCTTCAACAAACCCTGCGTGCAAGTCCCCTGAACACTCTTAGCGCACACACTCAAACACACTCATCCACAAAAAGGGGAATATGATGAAAGACTGTGTACCTGGGATATATTTCTACTACCAAATTGAGAGAACACCACACTGCAGCAGGCAACATAATAGAAACAGTATATACTGTATAACGCAATCCAATACTGCAACCCTGCAAGCACAATATCAGCTGGAGGAGCAAGTTGACAGGCTGAATTTAAAATGACTTTCCAAAAAAATAAACTGTTGATGCATTAAAGCTAGTGCAGGCTCAGAGAGAACTATGATAGAATATAGGATTATTTATCCGTCCATCAATCAATCCATCCATCCATCCATTCATCCATCCATCCATCCATCCATCCATCCATCCATCCATTTATCCATCCATTTATCCATTTATCAAACATTCATCCATCCACCAATAAAACATCCATCCATCCATCAATAAATCCATCAATCATTCATCCATCAATTAATCGAACCATCCATCCATCCATCCATCCAACCATCCATCCACCCATCCATCCATCAAACCATTCATCCATCAAACCATCCATCCATTTATCCATTAATCAAACATTCATCCATCAATAAAACATCCATTCATCCATCCGTCCATCCATCAATAAATCCATCCATCAATCAATCCATCCATCCATACATCCATCCATCAAACCATTCATCCACTTATCCATTAATCAAACATTCATCCATCCATCAATAATACATCCATCAATACATCGATCCATCAATAATTCCATCCATCATTCATCCATCAATTAATCGAACCACCCATCCATCATCCATCAATCAATCAATGAAACCGTCCATCAATGATACCGTCTGTCCATCCATTGATCCATCCATCCATCCATCCATAATTTAAACCATCCATCCATCCATAATTTAAACCATCCATCCATCCATCCATCCATCCATCTTTTTAATACCCATCCATGTAACAATTCACCTTTTTAATCTATCCATCTATTCATATTCTTTTTTATCTTTCCCTCCATCCATTCATCGGCACTTCGTCTGTCCATGTTGTAGTGCATATTTCAGTTAACTCACTCTTAAAGAAACAAAAGCTTAAAGCTCATTTAAATATCTGAAAAATTGCTTGGGGCTTTAATGAATATGGATTTCAAATGCTGTGGAGTTCAACCAGGTAATTAAATTAAAGTTGAGGACAATGTAAAAGTACAAGTGATAGCTGAAGTATAAAGCGCATGTTAAAGCTGAGTGTCTTTTGATACCAAGTTCCTGATTCCTGACTGTTGATTGTAAAGATAAGAAATAACTTCCTGAGTCAGGCACAACCTGTCAGATGAGTTTTATGAAGGACTTAAAGATCAGCAGAACCACTGGAGTCATTAAATCAGTTCTACTGAATGATCCAAACAAGCAACATCTTATTTTGAGCTAACTGACTGATAACATCAGAAATGCAGTGAATACAGCAGCCAATGTGTTGTTTGTACCTGTGCCAATGAAAAGCATGTTGTATGCCCGCTGGTCCAAGGCGCTGACTCGATCCACTGCCAGCTTTGTGAAGTTGACACCCTTAGTTAGCAGCAGGGGGCGAGCCAGAGCTTTATCGTCCATCAGTGGATGCTTCTTGGCAAAGTTGAGTGTGGCGTCAGGCAGCTGCAGGGAGCTGTTGTAGCCGCTCTCTCTGTCGAGGTTTGTTATACACTGCAGAGGAAAGGGGATGGAGTGACACATGGGGGGGATAAACATGGAGGAAATGAAAGAAGGATAGGCAGACAGAGAGGATGAAAGGAAGAGTGAGAAAAAGAAAATTAGAGAGGAGGAAACTTTCTAGTTGCAGCTGGCATAGGTTGGCATGGCTAGTTGGCTACGACTTCCCTCACTACCTCCCTCCTTTTCTCCATCTTTCTTTCACCCTCGCTCACACCTCCGCCTGCTATCACATCCTTCTCTCTGCTTCCTTTCCTTTCGTCCTGGATCATTAAGTTCTTTGCTCTTTGTGACATGCCAGCTTTTGCTCTTTTTCACCGCTACAGTAACCCACGCCTCCTGCCTCTAACTTCCTTCCCTCCCTCCCCCTTTCATCAAACCTCCTCTGCTCTCTCATCTCCTCTTGTTATGCAGAGGACGAGGTGCAGAAGCTTTTTCTATTTTGTTTTGCAGACATACTGCATTGCATTCACCACAGATTAAACTGAACATCATGTGTGGCATCACAGAATTTCAAGGTTTCTTACCGATCCAGGCCGTGGGGAGGGTACAGCGCCAGTGTAGCGTCCCCACCTTTGTGATGCCTCCCTGTACTCTTTGTAGTATCCTTTAAACACCGCCTTCACATCATTGATCTGGTACTGACACACCGCTGACACGTCCACGTCACCCCTGGAATATGGCAGCAAGGTGAGAATAAGTGATGTCTGGCAGTAACAGTTGACAGACGGATTATCAATCATCCGCTTATGGAAGCTGTGACTTTGAAAAGTGTTTGACTTTTCTAGACCCTTCAAAAGCAAGGCAAGACATACAAAAACAAAACATGCCAAACAGACGGAGTGCAGCCAGATATCCCAGATAGACACATCTATTATATGTAAAAAGCATGAAAAATAAACCACAAAAAATCCTCAAATATCTATTGTTAAGACTTCATTTTCTGACAGCCTGAACTGTCCATTATTAGGTGAAACGAAACAAATTACTTTTTTTTGTGGCGAGGCAAAACGATGAACAAATTGACGCACATGTAATTCACTTCCCTGATAGGTCGCTGAAATCAATCAGTTAGTGCTGTGACTGAGGAGCCGGGTTTAATTGAATGGTAGGATGTGGGTTTTGCTGTTTGATTTTTTTTTTTTTTTTTTTTCAAACCCAACCAAATTTTAACTCCAAGTGGATATGGAATAGAGTATTGATGCATGACTCAGGCACATTAAATCACCCTCGCTCTCCTCATCTCACAAATAGATTTGATTTCCTAAGGCCCTGAACTGGTATAAAAATGTATTTTTCAAAGGCCAGCTCTCAAACGGAGCCACTGACAAATTAATACTGTACAAACAGTGAAAAATAATCTGAACTTTGCTCCCTGAGGTATGGGGATGATCAGGAAGCAGCTAAGTTGCCATTTTTTTACATCATGTGTTGGAGTCAAGTACGGCGCTTGAAACTGACTTGAACAGAGGACGTTCTAAAATATACAAATGCTTCTTTTAACTTCGGAACTGGAAAGTAGAGGTAGAGTTAAGATTCTAGATCAGCACTGTTAATTTGCAGCAGTTCCCCTGGTGTTAAGGTGAATATAAAAAACCAGAGGACAGCACTGATGTCTTAGCAAGTTTAAAGCTTGCCTATTCAGTCAGATTATGGCTTCAACTCCCAGTCATCATTTACATAATGTCCAATTATCTTAATGTTATCTTTATCAAAGCCAGGGGGCTTTGAGGAATCCCCCAGCCAGTCACACAGAGAGAAAGGATTAAGCTTCTTTTTTTTTCGGAGACAGTAGGAACACTGAATGAAGAAACAAAGCTTGAAGTTCAAAGCAGCTTCACTTTGTGATAGGATATCTTATTGAAGAGCACAAAAGACTCACTTCAAAGGGCCTTTCACAAAGACAGAGATGGTCTCCAACTTTCCTCCCAAAGAAAACCTCCTGCCCTCACTCAACAGCTTTGTTGATAAGTGACTCATTAACACATCACAGCGATGTAGCAGACACACAAATGCCAATCTTAATGCCTCTTATGACACAACAATCACTTATCACAACAGAGCTGGTGTAACTATGACCTCTCTAATTACCCATTTGTAATTTAAATATCACATCTGTAATAAGTTTTCAGTATGGTGAAAGTTTGTCTTCCACTTTCAAACAAAGAGATGATAACAGTGGATGTCGACAGAGTTTATTTTCCCTCATCACTCTCACTAAAGTTCACGAGATGTAATTACAGGCCCCAGAAATCTGTTGTGATAAATTTCTGCTGAGAAGACGTACGCTTTCTGCCTCATGACACTTAAACTGGGGGACGTAACAAGTATTGGGATCTTTAAAAATAATTGAAATCAGCTGAGACTCGAATACTGATGATGAAATGTTTTTGAAAAGCTTGAGACTTTTAGTGGAAATTAGTCCACTTTTTATTAATGTCAGCAGCCAAGAGCTTAATTTAATCATCACTACCCTGTTTAGTAAATGGCTTCACTTATATAGGAAACAATATTAAGTCCATATGACATTAAACCACTAATATAACCAATGAAACATATTCAAGTGCTCTGCAGTTTTATCCACTTAAAGCTCTCACTAACACCCACTTAAAAAAGGCCCAGTGTCCAAACCTGATCACATCGAGTGCATAATTGAAGCAACCCAGCAGTGACCCAGGATTTTAATAAAATGTGAAGTATCAGACATGATGGCGAAGAGCTTAATCTCACACCCTCATGGTAACAGATTGACATCTACCTGAGTCTGGCTTTTGGAACAGATTATTTTCTACAGTTTCGACTCTATCTGTGCTCGTTCTGTCTCACCACTGGGCGTGGAAGATGCCGTAGAACGTGGTGCCCCTCCAGTCCTGGCCCGGCAACGTGAACACGGCTCTCAGGTTGTTGAAGGAGACGTGACGCTCGGGGAGAGAGCACACAAGGCGAGCTTTCTGGAAGGTGGTCCACTTCTTCTGCAGGGTCCTGGTACCACCCAGATCCCCCTGAGACAGAACACAGGACAAGTGTCTTCTTATTAATTACACATATTTTCAACACACAAAGGAGAATTCTTTCTTTTACTGACTTAGATTTTTTGGGGGAAGTGGACAGAGTCATGATTTATTACTTCTGTAATTCTGAGCGTCCTACAGTACTGTAATACAGTATATCTAGCCACCATTTTTAAGTCTAAAGATGAAAACCTGTTCAAGGATTGTAAGTCAGCCACTTTAGGTAACAACAACAAAAACAACAACAACAGCTACAACAACATATTTTGTTGAATGGGACCTTTCAGGACACCTTACAATATACAATAAAAACAAAAGTTACATTAAAAAAATAAATAAATAAAGGTTGACCAACAGAACAAGTCCGTCAAAACCAACCACACTTCAAACAGTGAACATGAACTGCATCAAATCTGAGACACAGGGTCCCACATCTTAATGTCGGCAGACTTGAGAACTTTTTTCAAACACAAGGCTACTCTAAAATTGGATATGAATCTTCATCTTCAAGCAAATGTATGCTAAAAGCCTTGAACATGCCGTTTCGTATTTGAAATGCTGTCTTTATAGTATGCGTCGTCATATCTTGTTTTCTATGTTGCATTTTTAGCTGCTGTGTTGTGTTCAAAGACAAATTTCAGACTTTGACTAAAAGTGTTTATGACCCCGGGTCATCTATTTTGTACTGTGTTCCTGTTGCTGCAGCTCTTTCCCCTCCCTTGTTGTGTCCCTGGTGGCCTCTGATTGGCCACTTTGAACAGGATTGCTGCTTCCTGATTGGACTAAGTCAGACTTCACCAGTTTAAACTGCAGCTGCTGCAGTCTTCTCTCTCCTTTTCTCTCCAAGTAGTAATGAGACTTATTTCAGAGACACGTTACTAACCAAAGCACAGCATCCTGAATGCGTTTTATAACATCCTTATGGTTAAAAAAATGTATGTTGTGTAGTGAGCCCTTCCTCTAATGACTCTCTGGAACATACAGCCAACTACTTCACTTGGACTATTTTGCTGTTCCCTCTTACTTTTCTACAGTAAAGAGTTTGTATTTCCCAAACAAGGGTAAGAGTCATCTTAAAGCCAACAATAATACACTCCTTTTCCTCTTTTAATACGACACTTCTGCCTCTTATGTTGCATTTCATTAGCCTTAGTTTCACCTCCTGGATGTGGAACGACATCTCTGTACAAACATGACTGTAAACTTGTTCCATGTGAATGTTCTGACTGAACTGTTGTCAAGTTGGATAAACCTCTCTGAGCATCGGGACCCCGAGATGTTGAAGGGTCCCAATGAAATGCAGAATAACAATAACAGAAACAGTAAATAAGGCCATAAACATTGTATAATACTATATATTGATGAGAAGTGCCTTCATACGGTACTCAGAGGGCTCTAACTTAGCCTGTCTGCTAGATATGTCTCATTGCTATTATCCTCAGTAATTGCAGAAGCTGTAAAAAGGAATTAAAAAATGCAAATTCACATATTACAGCAGTGAGATATCCACATTTCACTTCTGTTGCAAAAGCAATAGCAGCAGGACGAGCTGAATTATTCACTGCTCTGGTACGCATCATGTGTGAGCATCTGCCTCTAATTTCACTCAAAGAGCTTTATTGTTCATCACAGCGCTGACATTAAAGGGCACTTCCCATAAAACTGAGCATATATTGTGCACTTAATTATACACATGTCCTCAGACTGTTAACAATCTGTCTGTGTTTGGTTCATTTTGAAGGTTTCTGAAAACTGAGGCTGCAGACGTAACAGTGACTTGACATTTAACCTTTTTGACGTTAACTGAAAGTCGGTGAACTCAAAATGATGCAAACAGCTGTCATAAGTCTCACTAAATGACGCTCCTTTCAAGAGCTAGAAGACACTTATGTGAAGCCCAAAACACTGGCACGTCAAGCTTCATCATTTATCTTTGTGTGGCGATTTATTAAGCAAATGATGCATTGATTATAAAATACCTCCTTTTCAATTTTACATTCCTGAGACAGCACGCTATTCTTCAACCGGCGTGCTGAAATCTAGCTGCTCTTTGTTTTGTTGTGGTGCATAATTAAATTTCAGGACAGAAGTTATGCTAGTGAGCTGCAGCTTTTTCTTTGAGCAAAGAAACATTTGTGTGACAGACCTTGTCTGCTCAAACTAAAACCAAAAGCATCTTTTTTTTTGCCATATCAAAGCTTTTGCTTTTTTGTAGACAGAACAATGTAGATTATTTCATATTAGTTTCGAGTCAAAGAGAAAGGCACACGCATGGTCTCTTGAACCTTGAGGAAAAGGTGCATCTTGGTTGAAACGAGCAGAAGCTGGCAACTTCTCTGTGTTCTCTCACTTATGGAAGTTTGTATCCTCAACATTAGAAGCTTAACTCGTAATTGAGCGTCATCGTGTTAGCACAGTCTTCAAAGTTTGGGCTATTTCAAGTACCATTTATCAGCCTTGCAAGTTTGCTCTGCATGTATCTGTGAAACAACTCTGCTGATTAGCTCCTTATATGGGCGTCTCCTGTTGGAGTCTATAAGCCCCAAACTGTTGCCAACTGCTGTCTCACATAAGCATTAAATGTTCAGAGACAGATGCGAAAACAGCTGGAGAAAGCAGAAAACAGCTGGCTTCGTGCCAAGCATGCATGGAACAATAAATCTGTAGCAAAAACCAGTTTGGGATGGAAAACTCGAGCATGTGGACTTTTAAACATTCACTTTTAGATTGATTATGGTTTGAAATTGTTTGCGCTTTTCACTGAAGATGACAACTAATTAACTTCAGCAATTACACACCACATCAAAGTATCTCTCTACAAATTAATGTTTTCCTGATCTGAGGATTTTAACAATTCTGTTTTAACATCTGTTT
Source organism: Labroides dimidiatus (assembly GCA_030710495.1). Lineage (NCBI taxonomy): Eukaryota > Metazoa > Chordata > Actinopteri > Labriformes > Labridae > Labroides > Labroides dimidiatus. Next base: position 26,751,550 of record CM061153.1, read on the forward strand.
TAATAATTTAAGTGGTACCTTGCAGACGCGAGCCACTCGGGCCACGGTGAGCTCAGTGTCGCACTCCAGCTCCAACGCCCGCTCACTGAAGAAGAAGTAGATCTTATCGTCGTCTCCCTCTTTGCTGCCGCTGCTCTCCCTCACCAGAGCTGAACCCACGAAGTCTGGCTCTGCACATACAAAGCACAAACAAAGTAATATTACACTCACAGTCAGGGCACACCACATAAATACAAAAACAGTCTCAACCCATCCACTCTCACACATACATACATTCATACATATACAAAAGCTTTATACCTCCATCTCATTCTCTGCTGCCCATTCTCATCTCTATTTTCTATCATCTTTCTTGCTCTCTGTCTCTTCAGGGCTCCCTATTAGCAGCCTATTCAAGGCTCCTCACAACCTCCCAACCAGCAAGTATTTCTCAGACTCTACATCCAGCCCTCATTAGACCGTGAATGATGTTTTTTTTATGCAGGTAAATACAAAAAAAATGTTCATAAGGCTGCTCAGGGCTTTTTGATTTAACAATTTTCAAGACATCCTTTACTTTTAACAATCAAACAAAAATATTTCCCTCAGATGGACTGTTATTTTCAGCATGAGGCCTCTTAGGCACCGGTTTAAGCCATTGTAGGATGCTGCTACTCCTATGAAGTCAGGCCAATTAACATTTTAAGGCTGGCCGGGAGCTGGTAGAATTAATGTGAGGCTATCAGATTCATTCATCTAGTTCTAGTTTCTAATAAAAGCTGAGCGTCAGCATGAATAATAAACAGACACGTGGGCCCAAACCTCAGCCTCATCTGTATGTTCCTCCTGCCTCTACCTCCATTCTCCTCACCTCCACCTCTGTCTCTCTGTCGCTAATCCTCATGCTTCTTCTTTCATGCCAATTTTCTTGCTGTGACTCTATTCTCCTCTCTTCCATTCTTTTCTCTTCTTTTGATGGAACCTTCCCTAACCTCATTCCATCAAAGATAATGATTTTCTTTTTTTTTTTCCTATAGCCAAGTACCGTGCTTCAATTCCTGAGCTAATTTCTCCTTCTGTTCTTTTGCATGTTTTTTGATTGGAACCCCCTCCGAAAAAAGGCAAAAAAACTAGCAATTACAATTTTTATCTAGTATTTTCTATTCAGCAATTTAAAGCCATAAATCTTAAGTTGAGCTCATGCAAATATTTTTATATTCAAGTTCAAGTAGGCTATGTAAAAAGCTGCCTTAATAACTTTATGTTTCTAGGGCATAAATATATGTTTGAACAGTTTAACAAAGCTTTCCTCACCACACCAAAACTTAGCAAACTCTACATGGAATTTTATTATTAGTGGTGAACGTTTTTATAAACTTTAGTTCTTAACATTATATATTCATTTATTGATTATCCAAAACAATAAAAATCACTTTCAGATCAAGCATGATAAAAAAAATGTAATGAATTCACAAACTGTGCATGCGTATCTGCTTTATTTCTAGCTACAAGTGTTAGCATGTTGTAGCAATAAACTAGCTAACATATGTAGATAGCTAGTTAAGCTAGCAGCACAAGCACTTATATCTTTATTTCTCTGAAGTTAGGGTAATTTTTAGAATAGTTACTTTTTAACTTTTAATATTTCTTTTCAATCCAGCGCAGTTCCTTTATACTCAAGCTAATTAGCTAATCTGCATTATAAGAACAATGCTGACGCTAACTTTTCAACTTTCTGCAAGAAACAAAAGCAGAAGCAATGTCCTGACTGCAAAACGATTTTGTTTTCCTCCACTTTTCTTTCTTTTGTGCTCTTTCAGTTAGCAAGTTTGCCATTACTTGTTCTCTCTTTTTTTTCTTGTCTTTCTTTCACTTACCATTAAGCCAGGCAGGCAAGTATTCACTCTTCATGCTGTAGTGCTGGAGGCCCAGATTCCTCAGTATGACTGGCTCTGTACCCAGGAAGTTGTTGAGCGTTGCTGAGTACAGCTCCTTATCTGTACAAACAAAATGCAAGCTTTAGCTCAGGTCTATTTTTCAGCCACCATTATGCAGGCTCACAATAAGAGAAGGTCAGTGGTTCAGCTGGGAGACACAAAAGAGCGCAGAGAATGGGCGCCTATATGGTCAGTGAGGCTGTGCACAGTGGAGTGAATGCGGCATGCAAAGTTTGATTGTTCCTCTGGACTCTCAGTGCGTTTGTGTAGCTACAAAACAGATGGGAAATGCTGCAGGAGCATTTTGTGGAGATTTGATGGACATTTTTATGTTTTCTGTTTGAGCTGTAAAATCATGCTGCCGTTCACCTTAATACAAAGGCTGCTGAGGTGGAACAACAGGAGCTTGGTGTTGATATGAATGTCAATGGATTTCTAACAAATAACTAATCAGTTGTTTATTATAAAATAATACCACTAACACAAAATTTGTTAAGGAACACCTTTTTGAAACTTTAAAATTAGAACCAAAAAGTTCTTTTGCAAATCTGAATACATTTACATAAAGCTGCGTACAGAAGGAACTCACACTAACACACAAACTCTCACAAACTCTTACTCACCCACGATCAGGCCAGTGTGGCCCTTGGCAGGGTCATATGGGCATTTACCCTTGCCATCTTCCAGGGCAGCAGTGTTGAGAGCAAAATAGTCAGCGTTCTGCAAGCACACAAACACAAACACAGGTTCATGGTCAGTGTGTAATACCACGACCTACGTGACACAGCTGCAAGCTCACTCTGTCCACTGCCATGCCCTCGCCTTGTTGTCCTGTCACATCAGTGTCACGTATATCACAACATGAAGCAACATTCACATGTGACGGTTACCCAGCAGGGGATGCTTTCTGTTTTTATTCTCATTGTCCCCAACAGAGGTTTTAGCTTGAGGTCAAAGAGCAGACATCTCACGTTAACACTCGTCAGCCCTGACTCATGATGACTAAATGTTGAAGTAAACACATACCACGTAGGTGCATTTAGGCTGGAAGGCGTAGGTGCCACAGGTGTAGAGGTGCGTGTGGTTGTAGCTCTGGAGGAAACGGATGTAGTTGAAGCACTCGGTCTGTGGAGGGAAGAGGAGGAGTTGTTAGACTGATGTTTTTCATAACAGGGTGCTGTTTGGTGCTGTAAGCATGACACCTATTGGGAAAAACAGACTGACAAAAAAAATTAAAGAAGACTTTGTGCCTGAAAATTGTAACTCATGCTGAGAGCCTGAGTTATCAGCCATTATCAACAGGGGGCGACTCGCCTGTTTAAAACTGCTCAATTTTACAGCAGGGGAGGAGAGTTAATCCATTTCTTACAAATTTTATTGCTTTTTATTTGGTTTATTTATTATTTTCTTTATAGATGGATGGTCTAATTTGCCAGTTTGAAGTCTCCTTTGACACAAAATGATGCTCATTTTAAAAATAATGTTGATACTGGAGTGTTACATGTTTTTTTTTTTTTTTAATTATCATTATTATCATTATTTTTTATTTTTGGCTTGGCCAATACATGTTTGAAAAACACACCTCTTTCTTACATTCCTCAATATTGTTGTGAACGACTGTTTCAATTTCACCACGTAAGTCAATGTGGTGTTGATTTCAATGTCACAAGGGCGTAGAATAGTGTATGGATCATATGGACGTGTCCACATCAGTCTCAGATGATGGCTGGTTGTGTCCCCACCAATGTCAAAATCAAAATCAAGTCCTCGCAATGTTACTTAAACAAGGTCACTTCAGGTTTAAAAAGAACAAGCAGCTTTGTCATCCCATTACATGTTTTTTATTTCTCATCAAAGAGGCTTTCGCTAAAAAAAAAAAAAACAGATTTACAGCTCCACTGAGACTCTTTTTAAACCCTCATTCACCTTAAAAACATCATAACCTCAACAGTAGATTATGTAAGATGATAATACCCGTTTATTAAATATGATTCACATCAGATTGGAAAAGGACATTTGCCTGTGTCGTTTTTGTTGAAATTAGAGAATCCTGCACACTGTCAGTCCACAAAAAACTGCATTTTAATCTTATTTGTTTCACTCTGAATAGACATGTCACTGTTATATAAGTGTCCTATTTATATGATCACTCGATTGATAAGCAGTTGATGCAAGCACATTATCTCAGTAACCTTTAAACTGAAACAGAAAGCGACAGATTGTTTTTATTCGAAGGATATGTGCGTAATTAACAGTGTAAAATATGCAGTGTTTTATGGGAAGTGGCCTTTAGTGCCTGTGCAGTGATGAACAATAAAGCTCTTTGAATGGAAATGGAAACAGATGCTCACACATGATGCTAGAGGAATGAATAATTCAGTGCATCCAGTTGATGTTCCAGCAGCAAAACAATATCTGTATCTCACGTCTCAAACAATGATTTTTATTTTTTTTTAAATGTATTTTTACAGCTCCAGCAATCAGAGAGGATAATCAGGATGAGATATGTCTGGCAGACGGGCCTCTATCAGGCCCATGACTTCAACATTACAGAAAAAGACTAATCATTAAATCTAACTGCAGGCAGTGTAAACAACATGTGCTTATTCTTGCACATTAAGTCAACTCCTGCCATATATATAACCATAAATGTTTGAGCGCTCACAGCTATTTAAGTCACAGACTAAAGGGGCCGTGAAGAATAAGTGTCTCTCTCTAAATGATCTGTACTGCTTTCCAAAACACAGACCTCAACACTCCATATTTCAGGAAAATAACCAAAAAAAGAGACCCTTAACTTTCAGAACATAACCTATAACAGATGTAAGATTCTGATAGCACTGGAGGATTTATGAAGCTCGAGTGGTGCTAATTTCTTTCCCCTCTCGTTGGTGTCGATGCTAACACTACACTCCTCCAGTGAACTGTTTCCCTTTAGTTTAATACCATATCAAGAGTTTCCAAGAGCTCAGCATGATTCTATGAAATATTTAAGAAGACTTTTTACAAATGCACATTATGCACCCACTGAGAAGCTCTGGCTGTGGGCAACATGTTGAGCTGGGACCAATTTACTGCCTGTGTGTACAGATGAAGCATTTCTGATGGTATCAACTGGAGAAATTGTGAGTTTCTTCTCACTGAGGCTGAGTGACTGAGTTGCTCCCCTCTTAAACGTCAGCACAGGATAGAATGAAAACGCCAATAATTTACATGTTAACTGTATTTGGTTATTACAGAAAACTATCGCTGAGAGGACACTTAAAAACTTTGCATTAACAATTACAAGCGCTGTGTTGCATTATATGGAAATTTAATCGTACATATCAGTATTGCTTGTGTAAAGCACCACATCACTGGTACACCCAGTCTGTATTTACCCATTTCTATTTGGTTATTTAAACTCCCGCAGGTATTCTTTACTTCTTACTTTTAATTTAGAGACGGCACACTGGCTCACTTAGATGGAAAACAATATGACATCAGAGAGCTATAAATTTGAGATGTTGACCTTTCTGGGGTAATTAGTCAATTTGCTATGTTCTATTTTTTTTTTTCGATATCCCTTTAATGGAAAAAAAAGTGACTCCAAGTAATGACTGTTTCAAAACAGTTCTGGTGGCATTTGTTGTCTGTTTATGTCATATGAGGGCCTGTGTCCACTGGGGATGAACTTCTTTGTACCTTTTTGGCAGTATTTTTTTAATTCAAGACCCATTAAGTTTGGCATTTTCACCTCATAAACATTCAAGGTGTTTGTTGTTTTTGTTGCACTCTTTGCTTATGGAACAACGGACGAGGGAAACATTGTGTCCGTGAGGAAACCATGTCCATGTGTATATATATATATATATGTATATAAATATATATATATATATATATATATATATATATATATATATATATATATATATATATATATATATATATATATATATATTTTCACCCACATTCAAACCTCTTCCAGAATCGAACCACCTTAAAACCTGCTGATGCTAACCTTATCTAGGAGAAGCACTTCACTGTGTGCTAATGTAATGACTGGAATATTTCCAGTGCAGCAGAATGATAAAGTCTTATCAAGCAAAGTAAAGGGAGTTGAGTTATTCTCATTTATGTCTCATAAACTACTGCTGTGTGAGCGCCCTTGAGCCAGGCAGGTATCCCCAAACATTTCTGACACCGTGACAGCTGGAATCAGAGTTACCTGGTTGTTCTTCCCTTTGGCGACACACTCCCTCTTCTTATCCTGTGGGGCCGGCCAGTCAATCTGGAGAGGAGAGAGGTACAGATGTAATGTGAGCAACAGTCCATGAATGATGATTTCAGACTCTGGCTGCTGACTGTTACATTCTGCAGGTACATTATGTGCCAATACATCATTTTATTTGAAAAAAAGAAAAGGATTTAAATGGATTTGAGGATAACAGAGCTTTCTGGAGTTGGTTGTACACAATAGACACTTTCACACTTTTCTTCTTTATTTTGAACTCAGCCTACTCATGCTGTAACAAGAGCAACAGCCACAGAATCACAAATAGGAACACTCTTTAATTGTATTTTGTTCTAAATGAACAAATCAATGTCTATTTTTAAGATGTACTACAACAGACACAAAGTGGACCTCTATGTGTGCGGGTAAAAGGCTTTCTGTTCCTTAAAAAAAATGAAATAATCGTTTTTGAAGTAAGGAGAACAAAATAATCGTAGCTCACCCTGGACTGTGGAGATAGTGTCTGGATAAAAGAGTGTAGTTAAAATATTTCATGAACTGAGCTGCCCTGGTGGTGCAGGGACAAAGCACAAACCCCGCGGTCCTTGGCTGCAGTGATTTCCAGTCGGCCCCATCAAACACTCTTTTAGTGGTAGGTACTAAATGTGAGGTCCTTCCTGCAACTGAATTCCCCAATGATTGTACTATTGTTTAAAGCATCAAAGACACGCTGGCAAGCAAGTGTACCATAATGCACTTGTGTGACTGGCTTTTGTCCTCTGTGGAGCTCAGTTCTGCTGAACCAAGCAGGTGGGGGAGCCAATAAAGAAGAAATGTGCATGCTCATCTACACTTTATGCCCGTACTTGCTCTAACCGATGCCCTCTGCTATTTAGTATTATTTCAGTAACTGCTTTTTTTAATGACTGTGTGACACATGGCTGAACTCTGCTCCGTGGACTGAGGTCCAAAATATGAACAGTGTTTACTAAGAGGTTTCTGCACCATTAGAAATAATTACACTGGTCATTTCAGGCTGCAGATTCAGTATTAAACTCGGATATACTTGGCTGGATTCAAACCAATGGAAATCAAACAATGGGTTAGTGCTGTTTGTCAAACTGTGGTTCAGAAACAACACTGACGCCTCAAATACACCGACTGCGTCTGCGTTGCAGCTCCGCTCCGTCACAGCGCCGGATCACATAGGTTTCCATTCAAGTCAATGTGTCAACCATAGACTGTATAATTAATGGACGTAGTCTCCGCGACGTCACCCGTCTGTTTCTGAAACGGACTTTTGAAGCCAAACGGCCGGTGCGGCCATATTGGAAATGAGGCGGGCTTTGAGTCTCCAGAGTAACGACCATAGGACGCTCCACAGTCACGTGATCTGAGCTGTGCCTCTGATTGGATGAACTGGCGAGCTTAATATTGTGGAAACTGACGAATTAGAAAAAAATTCACCCCCCCATACAGTGCGTGCTGTTAGTGAAATTAGCGATTCAGACGGGAGACATTCTTTGTACCAGGCTGTAAAGAGGCTTATTTTGGCCGTTAAACCAGCTTTTTTTTGGCCTGGTGTGTTTGTGACTTCCGGTACTTCCGGAGCCAGCCTCAAGCGGACACTCGAGGAACAGCAGATTTTAGCACTTCCACATTGCCTCATATTTTCAGACCGGAGGTTGCCGCTTGGTGTCAACATACACTGGATCCGTTCCGTTGCGGCCCAGCTGCATGGCTGGTCCGACAGGTCGCGGCTAATCTGCAGCCATCCTATTTTGCGAATGCCGGAGCTGTGACGCGTCAATTCAGAGTAGAGAAGATCGAGCGGGACAGGAAGTAGTGCACAGAAACTACCTAAAAAGAGCCGAGACTTTCAAAATAAACTGTACCAAAACTAGATTATATTTAGCTTTACCAATGCAAGAAAACGACACAATGGGCGAAGAAATGCCAGGAATCAACAGGCTTGAGGTTTAACAGCAGATGCAGCTGGTGTATTTGAGGGGTGATTAAAAATACTTGGCACAAAATGTTTCAAGATACTAGAAAGAATTAAGCGTGAATATTTCACAGCTTTCCACTGAACTCTTTAACTGTCTGCTTTATACCCTCTTTTAAGCCTCATGGTCCCTGTAACTTAGCATAGTTAAGATTAAAAACTGAATTAATCATTGGGATCAGTGGCTGTGAGATATTACCTGTGGGTTTAACTGCTGTACTCTAGTTTTAAGAGAAAGATAAAATGAGGCAAAGCAACACCTGCAGGTTATGAGTTCCTGAGGAATTCTCGGCCGTCACTGTCTGTTTTTATGGTCTCAGTCCAGACATTCCCTCCTCATTTGCTCAACAATGATCGGACGTTTTACAAACACAATTCAGGCTGCAGTAAGTGGTCAGGTATTAGCTCTTAGAGTTACAGACTAATGGCCCACAAAGGCATATCTACAAAATTAATGTTCTCTGCCTCACACTAAAGCGATGCACTAACAATAAGAAACAGCTTTTAGACAAACACTTAACTCTGTCACCATTAAGGTCTTAATATAAAACTACAAAACTTTGTGTTAGACACATGCAGAAAGTAATTTCTGTTAATGAGAGTGTAAATCAGAGAAAAGGAGTTCAATCATTCAGAATAAAGTGAGAACTTTTATTTAGGGAAGCACCTCCTTAAGCCGTTTGGCCGCAGCTTTATTCAAAGCCAGTGCTTATGTGTTCTCTCATGCATGCAAATAATACATCCAGAGCTGTGGGGCACCAGAAAGCAAGTTTAAAAAAAGGCCTTTAATTGAACACTGGATTTAAAAGTGTAACAGGGTATACACAGGGGTCCCAAAAAGTGGATATTTGCGCCACAAGTGAACCATTTTAATGTTACTTTTAAAAAGCAGGACGAAGATGAAAGAGTGTATTTCTGTTTCATATATAGCCAAAGCTGTATCACTGCAGTTTTATGGAAGGAACAGATCTAAATAATGTAAAACGGAGCACTTCAGACAGGAATAGGAACTGTGTGTGCTTTAAAAAACAAAAAAAAAGTCAGTACCCAGAGGAAAATTTCCCTCGAAAAAATTGTGAGCAGAAAGACAGACATGAAAGTAATGAAGACAGACAGTGAGTATGACAGCAGCAAAGAAATAAAGAGAGGTGGTGTGAAAGGACGGGAGGAGGAGGAGGGGTGAGGGAGTGATGGGCAGATGGTGACAGAGGGGACGCACTACTCCCTCTTCCTCATGCTGTCATTTTTCTGTGTTGGCTTCTTCCCTCCACATTGCACACTGGGGGCCGACAACAGGTGGTCTTATCATTACTGTAAGACTCATAACCCTCACTCAAGCAGCTTGGGCCTTTGGTGTGTGTGTGTGGGTGTGTGTGTGTGCGTGTGTGTGCGCATGTAATAACTGCTCATTAAGGCGGTAAATCAGATAACAATCCCCCAAACCACTGCAGGCTGCTCACTACACCTCCATCGCACGGCTGTAATTGTATTGATTGCAATATGGACCAATTATTGAACGAGAGAAGCAAAAGCAGGCTGACTCCCAGAGGCTTCAGCATTAATGTATGTGTGAGTGTGTGTGTTTAAGGTCGAGTCAAAGGTATTTATAGAGAGTTTTTAAACAACAGGTTTATCCGCAAGCGATGGCAGAAAAACAAGTTATACAAATTAAAACTAGAACAATAAAAAAGTGGATTAAACAAGTGCATCATAAACTCAGTGAA